>OY748308.1:12629312-13283471 GCA_963556515.1 Nudaria mundana
GATTCTTTACACCGGACCAGAGGTGTCTGCTGTACAAGACGCAGATTAGACCCTGCGTCGAATACTGCTCTCACCTCTGGGACGGCTCCGCGAAGTATCTGCTGGACGCTCTCGACGCTATGCAGCGACGGGCTATCCGTATTATAGGTTGTCCGGACGTAACGGGAAGCCTTGAGCCGCTACCGTATTTACCACGGCGAGTGTTCTGAAGAGCTCTTCAATCTGATCCCAACCTCTTCCTTCCGATCCCGAACAACGCGTGCCGGGCAGAGATGCCACTCCCACACAGTGGATAGAATGTTCGCGAGAACCGAGCGTTTTAAACGTTCGTTTTTCTGCCGAACGATAGTGGCCTGGAACGCCTTGCCTGTGCACGTGTTTCCTCCCACATATAATCCTGGGTTCTTTAAGCGGAGCGTGAAGAGGCACATCAGTAGGTCGTCAAGTTGAGGGCCACTCTCTATAGTATTGTATGCTGTGAGAGTGGCCCACAGTCGCTAGACGTCGTCACGACTTACCACCAGGCGGGCGGCGTCAGTTTGGCGAACCCAATATAAAAAAAAAAAAAGTATACAGGTGGTATAGAAGATTCTTGTGGTTAGTGTAAAACTATATTCTTCTGCCGTGCCGTTTCCCATTTCATTTGGGATCAGCTCACCTCGTTTTAAGGCGCCAAGACAGTCTATTTCGGTTGTCTGGTGTCAATTGGAGCCCGAGTCCTTAGGAACGGTTGTCAACCACGGGGCCTGCGGGCGTCCTCTGTAATTTTTATTTTTAGGAATACTTAGAGCTTACCTTACTACGTGCTCTTCGTCTCGCCTCATCACAATGTCCATACCAGGTTAGTGTAAAACTAAAAAACATATTTACGTAAATAAAAAACATTTTAGATTGTTAAGATATAAAAGAGAAAAATTCAAACTAACAAAATTAGAAATAAGCAAAAATGTAAATAAGAATTTTGAATTTGAAACTTCATTTAAATAAAGAAATACGCAACGTTTCCTGATATCCCAACACAACAGAGAATGAAAGGAATAGCGTGAAAGTGCGAGATGAATTAAAGCAGAAATGGTATGTTAATAGAGCATTAGAATGAAAGAAGATAGATTAAGAATAGTTAATGAAGAAGGGCCCTGTGAGGGCTATCGCTCCTAGTTAGTTAGCCTAGACAAGAAAAAAGGTGTAGAATAGACTGGGCCTTCTTCAAAAAAACAAGAGTAAAAACAGAATGCAAATGATTTTTTCAAAGCACAAGTCATCTTAAGAGGTATACGCATAATACAAGTTGTTATAGATATACGTCAATGGGTTATGTTATGTGCCACTTAAGTAGCTGCAAGGATTAAACAAGTGGATAATAGTGTTGTATTAATTCATATCGATACATTTTGTTGCATGTCTGGACTGCAGAGATTGTAGGTGTGTAACATCGGTCATGACTGTTGTTGGAATTTAGGCCCGGATTACATAATTTTAATTGTGTTTTTAATGTGCCCCAGAAAGGTAACAGTATTTTCTCATATTACACAAAAAATCTAGTAAAATATGGGTGGTTCACCTCTGACTCTATATTCTTGAAAGTATAGCCGCTTCGAGATATATGCGTGATTTAATGTATGTACGTTATGTTTTTTAATGAATGTGCCCGCGGCTGCTGCTGCATCGGCATCAAACGGCGTAAATATGCTAACCTAGCAGTTGATTACATATTTGAGCCGTTTGGGGTTGAGATACTGTGATAGATGCTTCTCAGGACCAGAAGGCTGGCTATTTTCTGGCCCAAAGAATAAGTATCGCCATCCAACGTGGCAACACATCCAGCATTCTGGGAACCTTCCCAGTTCGCAATGACGTGAAGGATATTTTGCAATGTAAATATTTTTAGTAAGTATATAATTATGAATATTGTAATTCTTATTGTAAATAAATACTAAATCTTCATGTCCTTTTTGTTATAAATGCATGCTTGGACCTCTAAAAACTTGGTGGAGTGCGTTATACACCCATTTTACATGTATACTTTAGTAGTAACAAAAATTAAACGTTTTGTCTATCGATAAACCACAACATTAGAACATCACTACATGTCAAATCCCGTAAGAAATCCTCTTGCAACTCGTTGGGAGTGGCACTTCACCTGATATTTTGTATTGTCTTATCTGTTTGACATTGCACAGAAGTCTCGGTGGCGAAATAAATGCTGCAGTTATCGATAACATGTTGTACTACGTTTTTTATACTTTTTTTTTTTTTTTTTTTTTAATTCCGCGGCCCAAGGCCGCGGCCGCTCTAACGTCCGTTGCCGGGCGTCCCTGGTTACTAGCAGAGGGTATGTCCAGTGGCGCCCGGCGGACTTTGACCACCCCTGTGGTCTCTGCGGGTGTTTGGTCGGGACGAGAATCCCGCGTCATTGGGGTCGGGTTTTATCCCGCGTCAGTGAGTGAATCTGGTTGCGTGCTATGGGGCAAAGGCCCCGCAGCACGCAACCCTTCTAGCCTGCTTCTGTAAGGACGGTGGGTGGCGATCCCGCCGTCCTCAGGCCCCGATCATGGAGGACGATAGTCTTGGGCGTAGTCGCGTAGTCTGGGGCGGCCTGGCCGCCGACTACGGAACTCGGCGGGGAGGGTACGCTCCCTCTCCCTCCCGGCCGCCTCCTTCGCGAGCATGACTTGCTCGCAGAAGGACACGGCCGCGTTCCACCTACTCCCGCTGGATACCATGGCTTGAAGCATGGTCCCCAGCGAGAGGGTATCCACGCCCAGACCCACTACGAGGTCCCGGCGCTGACTCGCCCACGCTGAGCACTCCACCAACGTGTGGAGTGCGGTGTCGTCGTCGGAAACCTCGCAGTGTTGACACCGGGGTGTGACCTCACGATGCATGCGAAACAGATAGCTACCGAAGCATCCATGCCCGGCAACCATCTGCGTCGCACGGTACGTGAGGTCACCATGCTGCCTCTGCAGCCAATCGTCCATGATCGGTCTCACCGCCGCGATGAAGATGGCACCCCCCTTGGGTTGCTCAAGTCGCACCCTCCATGACTCCATGAGATCCTGGCGGAGTTGGGACCGCTGGTCCTCGATTTCTCGAGACGCAGGCCTGTGGTCCCGCTCCAGCGCCTCCTTGCGCCATTGGAACAATGACGCAAGGGCTCTCGCTTCCAGGTCCCATGGAGGGGTCCCGGCTAGGAGACATGCAGCCTCTCCGGAGATCGTGCGGTACCCCCGTACGGTTCTGACGGCCAAGGTTCTAAGTGGTCTGTTTAACAGAGTCACGTTCCCCTTGACCGCCAACCTATCCGCCCATACGGGAGCCCCGTATAGGGCCATACTCCGCACGATCCCCAGGTACAGTCTCCTGCAGGAGGCGTTGGGTCCCTTTAGGTTGGGCATCAGTCGCGAAAGCGCGACCGATGCCTGCGTCACCTTGGGGACCAAACTTCGGAAATGTGGTCCGAAGTTCCATCGGCTATCAAGTACGATCCCTAGGTACTTCATCGAGGGCTTGATGCCGATGCTAACGCCTCCCACATTTATGCTGGAACCTTCTGGTGGACCGTTCCGAGGTCTGTGAAAACACAGAACCTCGGACTTGTGCAAGGCCACCTCCAGTCCCAGCTGCCGTATCCGACCCACGACTCGAGCAACACCCGTCGTGACCTTGAGTGCTGCCTCCTGGTACGTTGCACCCCGCGCCGTGACGAGGGTATCGTCGGCGTAGCACGTTACGCCGACACCCCTAGGCAACGCACCCCGCAGCACCCAGTCGTAGCCGATGTTCCACAGAAGCGGCCCCAGGACCGACCCCTGCGGAACACCGCACGACACATCTCGCCGAGCTGGCCCGAGCCAGCTGGGGAAAGCTATGGCCCTCTCCGAGAGATAGGCCCCGACAATACGACGGAGGTAGAGAGGCGTTTCGTGATACACGAGCGCCTCCCTAACGCAGCTCCATGGCAAGGTGTTGAACGCGTTGGCGATGTCAAGAGACACCGCCACCACCACCTTGCCCTGCGAGACTGCTTCCTCCGTCAGGCTCTTCACGCGCATGATCGCGCTCACGGTGGAGCGTCCCCGACGGAAACCGAACTGGTTATCCGCCAGGTCTGGCCCCACACTCGTGAGATGCTCGACGAGGCGTTCCGCGATAATGCGCTCAAAGAGCTTACACACCTCGTCGAGCAACACGATCGGCCGGTATCCGGACGGTGAGTCCACCGGCCGCCCCGCCTTACGGATCAGGACCAGTTTCCCCGTCCTCCACACCTTGGGAAACTGGCCCCTTTCGAGGCATGCGCTAAAGAGCCCCATCAGTCGAGGCCCGAGTTCTTCGAGGGCCAGGACCCATGCACGGCCAGGAATGCCGTCGGGTCCGGGGGCAGTGATTTTCCGGCGTTTAAGCCGGAGTACTGCCGCACCTAGCTCCCCCACCCTGACTTCGGGTACGTCGTCTTCGCTGGTGCTATCCGCGTCGGGCAGAGACGGAGCCATGCGCGGAGGGACGTGCTCCTCCGCGCTCGTCGGAAACAGGGAGCCCATGACCCGCTCCAGCTGCTGCGGCTGGAGACTCTGGGTCAGTGGGGGCGCCCTAGGTCGGAGTTTCTCCCTGACCTGTAGGTACGGGCGCCCCCATGGGTTCTGCTGCAGGGTCTCCAGGAGCTCCTCGCGGGCCGCCGTCTTGGCCCGCTTTATCGTCTCCTGGAGATTACCTTTAGCCTCCCTGTATGCCTGAAAAAGCTCCGCCTCTCGGGCTGCCGCGTCGTCTGGGCGGCGACGCCTCCGGCGAAACCTGGTGTACCGGCGGCGGGCGGAGATGCATGCTGCGCGCAGCTCTGCAATCTCCGGCGACCACCAGTACACCTGCTTCCTGGCCGGTCTGGGTGTAACCCTAGGCATCGCCGCATCACAGATTTGCGACATGGCTCTCCTGAACCACTCCGCCTCGGCATCCACATCGGCAGGCCGGTCCGGCGCTGGAATCCAGGCCTGCACGATGGATGCCTCCAGAAGAGCCTCCCGATCCAGATGGTGAAGTGCCCAACGCGGATCCGGGGGATTTGCCACCGGCTGTGGGAGGTCAGGTGGGGGGACGACATCGAACCGGATGTACCGATGATCCGAGTGCGTCTCCTCACCCTCCTCCACGCGCCAGCCTGTAATACGGGCGGCGAGGTCAGGGGATGCGAACGTTACGTCCACGATCGATTCCCCCCCCCGCCGCCAAAAGGTGGCGACATTCCCCCGGTTGAGGACCTCCAGACCACGTGTTCTGGTCCAGTCCTCAAGAAGCCTCCCCTTGTCCCTGGTTTCCCGGGAGCCCCACGCCTCACTCCAGGCGTTGAAGTCTCCCAGGAGCAGGACAGGACGAGGACGGCACGCAGCGAAGACGACGTCGAGCTCAGTGAGCCATAGCTCAAACTGAGACTCGTCAATGTTCGGCGAGATGTAGGTGGCCACGACTGCCAACCCATCATAGTCCGCCGCAACACACCCGCGGCCCCTTGCAATGATCGCAAGGCGCGAGTTGTCTGCGGCGGACCCCCCAAAGATACAACAGGCCGAGCCGTCCTCGTCCACCGGGCTTCCCGGGTGGACGTAGTACGGCTCGGCGACCACGGCCAAGTTTATGGACCACTGCCGGATGCTCTGGTACAGAAGATCCTGAGCAGCACGGCAGTGGTTCAAATTCACTTGCAAGATACGGATACGGGCGTCAGACATTAATTGACGTCCATAACCGCATCCCGCCGCGAAGCAACTGGCCGCGCAAGGGCGGCACCCCCACCGCTCTCAGCGGACGGACGAGGTTTTGGCTTCGAGGCGGCGCAGGTTGTGCTGCCGACCCGGTGATCCGCGGTCTTGCCCTCCGCCTCGCATCTAAAGCAGCGAGGCGGGGCGTCACAGGCACTTGCCTTGTGACCGGGCCGGCTGCAGCGGAAGCACCGATCGCCCACGGTGACTTCCGCTGTACACTGCACTCCGACGTGCCCCACCACCATGCACCGGAAACATCTGGTTTCCCGGGCACGAAGGAGGTGCACCTGCGCCTTTAGGAAGCCCCCTACGAGGAGGCTTCGTCCGTCCGCCACTTTCAGTGCCGCCGCGACGGGGCACTGGACGACTGTCATCCCGTGACCAGTGGAGCCGAAGGAGATATCTGAAGCCTTCACCTGGTCACGGGGGCAGCCGCCCGCCTCCACGACGGCGGAGACAACTTCCTCCGTCGTGGCCGCGTCATCCAGACCCGTGATGCGCAATGCGGCGCATTTGGTGGGTCTGGTGACGCGGACGGCTTCTTCGTCCAGCGCGACCCTAAGCTGAGCCGCTAGGGCGTCAGCTTTAGGGCCGCTGGAGGCGCCGGAGACCTCGAGGAGGCGAGCCCCGGTGCGTGTCGTCTTGCACCGGAGCCCCCCTTGTATTTCGAGGGCCGAGAGGTTGACTGAGGACTTCACGGTCCTCAGTACGTCGGCGTACCCCACCCCTTTCTCCACACCTACCGTCGTCACCGTCAGGACGACGGCGGTGGAGCGAGGGGGGCGGGGCCTCTTCGGCGCCTTCGCCGCGGCGGCTTTGGCCGCTTTCTTGGCAGCCTTCGTCTTCCTCTTCTTGGCTCCCACTACTTCCCATCCCTCCCGTCTGGAGGGATGTAAGGAAGCAACGGGAGCGACGTTAGAGGAAGACGAGGCGGCAGGGGTGCCACTCTTCTTACCACGCCCCTTGGCCTTCCGCGCCTGGGCCGCGGTCTCGGCCGGCATCCGGTTCGCTGAAGCGGACGGGGGCGGAGCGGGGCGGCGGACAGCGGGTGTGCCGCTTGGACCCGGAGCGGGAGCACCGCCGACAGCCGCCGCGTATGAAACCGCGGGACGCGCTAGCGGAGGGCGGTACGCCCGGTCCTCCAGGACCGCGAGGCGCCTCTCGATCGCCGTCAGGACCTGCACCGTAGTCGGTACAGGCTTCGGCGGCGAGCCGGGCGCCATGGTGGGCGCGGTCCTAGGCGCCGTCTTCGGCGCTGGTCCAGCCGTCAGAGGAGGAGGCGGCATGGGACCTGGAGGTGCCTTGACCGCTTTGGTCAGCTCAGCGACCTCCCGACGGAGATCTTCCATCTCCTTTCGGGAGGCAGTGAGCTCCACCTCCAGGCTCGCAACCTGCTTGCGGAGCTTCGCCTCCTCCTCTGTGACGCTCCGCTCGAGGAGCTTGTCGAGGGAGGATTGGGCTTCATCCACCAGTGAAGCCACAATCTTCTTCCTCCCCGACATGTTTTTACTCCCCCGCATGGCCGCGTTCATGCGGGAGAAAATACTCATTATCTCCCGCGCGGGCGGCACACCGATATCCCTGCGACTGCGCAGGGACGGCACAGATGACGGGGGTGGTGTTGGCGGGCGCTTTCTGTAGGCGTCGAGACGCGTGCGCACCGTCTTCACCGGCACCTCCTCCTCCGAATCGCTGGAGAGGAGGGACCCCCACCCAGAGCAACTAGTGCTCCGGTCGCGCGGTAGCCCCCCCTTCTCGAGGGTCCTCTTCTGCGAAGAAGAAGGGCCCTTACCCCTCACACTACTGGGAGCTGACCCATCGTCAGTCCCAGCAGCAACATTTCCTTGGGGCGTCGACGTCGCGCTGCAACTAGGCGGCGCGACGCGAGCCCCCAAATCGATAGGCATAATCAGGTTCCGGGAATAATGCAGTAAGTCGTCGGCTGAGACTGCCCGGGGAAGGGCAGTGTCAGGACCGGGGGTCTCTTCTGGCTTATTCATGATAAGCAGTTTCTTCCTGTGTTGGCCACTCAAGTTCTCGATGTCGACGTTCGGTCACCCAACTTGCCACTGCGTTACCGTGGTCAAGTTGGGGTCCAGGGCGGACGGCGAGGACGTAGTCTAATCTCTTGGGGCCCCGCCCCACGTTTTTTATACTTGCCACTTCACTATGAGTTATTTACTTATTTATTTTTGAAAATTGTTAGTATAGGCACAGATATAAGAATACTATACTAGTATAATTCATAATTCATTTATACAATTGTTAACATAGGTTAAAAAAAAAGGTTTTACATTAATTGCGTAATACTCTATGTCTACCAGATACGGTGTACAAATGTTGTAGAAATAATGTACTTACGTCAAAAAAAAACCATCAAAATACATCATGAAAAAAAAAACCATACTAATACCTACCATTAAACAAAATGTCACAAAATATTCATTAAAAAATATCTATTTAAATGTCATAAAATTAGAAGATTTCCCCTTAAATACATTAAATATCGGTATAATGTGGAATGTCAAGTAAATATATCTATACATTTATAGAAATGGGGAATGTCCCCCTTAGCTCTCGAGAACTGCTTATGCTCCAATGATGGTTGACCCCTCGATGGATGGCCCTCGATTTGGAAACAAGCCAAAAATCCATAATTAGACCTAGCCCTAAGGGGTCAAAAGTTATAGGCCAAAACCTATGGCGTGGTGCGACGCGAAGCACCGCGCAAGACACCGTACTAGTATTAATATATAGCATCTGCAAAAGTAGTTGAAGGCTGCTTTGTCTTTCTGAGTGCTTAACAGCGGTCGTCCTGCGCGAGAGTTTAAAAAATACTATCGGATACACAATATAATTGACGAACTTTGGGTACATATTATTGAGCTGAGTTTACGAAGCTCTTTCTTAGGCGACTCGTGTATTTCGTTCGTGATCGAACTCCGCCTAAACGACTGGACCGATCTTTTTGAAATTTGGCACGGTCATAGTGACCATCACCGTGAGTGCATATATCTGAATTCATAAAGATCGGTCCAGTCGTTTAGGAGTTCGACCCGGATCGACAAACTCAGCTCAATTATTGCAACAGCAGAATGCATTGCATACCTAGTTATAGGTATAATAGGATGCCTCTATACGTCCTCAGGGAAAAAATATGTGTTTTTATGTAGTGTTTTTAAATAAAAAAGACGTCAAAAATTGACAAAAATACCGATTTCAAATTATCGAAATGGGACAAAATTGGTAAGTAATTGCATAAAAAAATAAAAAACTAAAACTTCAAAATCTTCAAAATCTTCAAAAACTTAAAAAACTTCAAAATCGGTTCACCCACTCCAAAAATATGAGGTAACAAACATTAAAAAAAACAGTCTAATTGAGAACCTGCCTTTTAGAAGCCGGTTGAAAGTCGTGAATCCTTAAAATGTTTTTAAATTCGCAAATACATTGATTGTAATCGTCTCTGAAGCCGAATCGCTTGCTATCAAAGAATCAATGATGGTCTGTTTTGTAAGTCTTCCCAATGATTTACGATAACTAAACGGTTAAGTGCGTCGGAAAAACTCATATAAGTGCGGCGCGGGCGGTCAGACCACTTCAGTTGCCAAAAGAATCAGCAACGTACTGTCGCCGACTCAAGTGATTTTATTTGAGAACATTTTATATTATGTTCAGTGCTTTATACTGTACTAGCTGATCGCCGCAGCTCCGCCCGCGTGATTTAGTTTACTCGTTCCTGGTTCCCGTGGGAATACATTACCGGGATAAAAAGCCTATGTTACTCAGGGTGAATGTAGCTTTCCAAAGGTGAAGAATTTTTGAAATCGGCACAGTAGTTTTTTAGTTTATTCATTACAAACATACACACAAAAATACAAATCTTTCCTCTTTATAATAGTAGTGTAGATTATACTAGTACAGTGCTCTATAGTCTATACTATATTCATATTACAGAAACGAGCTATACGAGTAATCTATAGACTCAGACCCCGTGACTCGCTGAAGGAACTATTTAAAGAAATTAATATATTAACAGCTTTTCAATGTTTACGATAACATCTTATATGTACGGAAGAATATAGATCTCTTCAAAAAAAAATCCGACAACCATAATCTTTTTTAAAGAATCATTTTCAAATGGTTTATTGGTGTACTTAATTTGGTATTTTTATAATATTGCTTGACATGAAATTGTAAAATTTTGACATTCATATATGTATTCTTTGATTATAATAAAAGAGGAAATATTTAATACTAATGGTCGCCCGCGACTTCGTCCGCGTGGTAATTTGGATTTTTTCCCGTTCCCGTCACGCCGCGTCACGGACGAAGTCGCGGGCGACCACTTGTACTTGTACTTGTACTTGTAGTCACGGGCTGATCTCCGCAAGTCCACGTCTAGTGCGCGGGTTTTGCGTGTGGGTGGGACTCTCTCACTCGAGCCAACCGATCTCCTCCAGGAATGCCAGCAGGCCCCGCACGTTGTGCAGAGCTTCAGGGATTGATCCTGGAGACCCGAGATGCCTTGCCCTGTAGTCTTGGACTTCCTCACAGCGCAGGATTAGATGGCTGACCGTCTCGTCCTCAGCCATGCAGGCCCTGCAAAGGGGACTGTCTGTAACACCGATAGTATATAGGTGTTTGTTTAGGAGGCAATGCCCCGTAATGACACTTGTGAATAGACGGAGATGGGATTTTTTCAACGTCCCAAGTCTGCCGGTTAGCCGACGATTGAGTAAAGGCAGAGCCTCCCTCGCCTGCCGACAGTCCGACAGGCTCGTCCACAGTGTGTTGTGTTGTGTATAAGTTCTGTGTGCCAGAAGTGTTCGTATAGTGCCTACCGGTATTGGTAGGATTGGCTCTGGTCCAATGGACGTTTGGCTCGAGCCCCTTCTGGCAAGCTCGTCCGCTGCGTCATTACCTCTGGAGCCGCTGTGTCCTTTAATCCACTGTAAAGTAACGTGGTTGTACTTACTTATCTCAGCTAAGCACTGATGACAGTTGTAGATTAGGCCCGAATTGACAATGTTACTGTCAAGGGCTTGTAGAACCGACTTGCTGTCCGAGAGAATTCTAATACTAGAGTACCTTACCTCTCTGGCAGCTATGGCCGTGGCTGCTTCTAGGATCGCATGGCTTTCAGCTTGAAATACCGTGTTGTAGGATCCTAGTGGTGTGGCTAGTTTGATCTGGAGGTCTTCGGAGAATACTCCGCTGCCTGTCCCAGATGCAGTTTTGGATCCGTCCGTGAAGACTCTAAATTCATGGATGTTAAGGCCTTCGACGTCGTCGTCTTCATATAACTGGATCTTGTATTTTTTGTCGAAGATAAATGTTTTCGGAATCCTGTCCGACCCTGCCATTAGTATTGGGAAGTCGTTGAAGATTGCGGCTAGTATACTAGTGTGTTTTGTGTTTGTGTCTCTCAATAAGTGGAGTGACTTCAACCTTAGTGCTGATGCCGCGGCTTCTTGTATGATGTAGAGGTGAAGCGGAGGGATGCTTAGCATGGCCTCCATTGCAGCAGTAGGTGTTGTTTTCATAGCTCCCGTGATGGCCATACAGGCCAGTCTTTGGAACTTTTGCAGTTTTTGTGTGCAGGTTGTAAGCTGGCATCTAGGCCACCAGACTAGTGCACCGTAGCATAACATGGGCCGAATGACCATGTTGTATAGCCATAGCGTCACTTTTGGTGAAAGACCCCAGGACTTGCCTATCATCTTTCGACAATGCCAGAAGGTGATGCTAGCTTTGTTAATTTTGTCTTCTACATGTTTACTCCAGGTTAGTTTATCATCCAGGGTTACTCCTAGATATTTGACCTCTTTGGACAGTGTAAGACTAGTTCCAAAAAGCTTGGGCATCCTATAGTTGCCCAGCACCCGCTTGTTGGTAAACATAACCATTTCCGTTTTTCCTGGGTTTACGGTGAGGTCGTATTGATTGCACCAGTTTTCGACGGTGCGGAGTGCTATCTGAGTGAGGTCACAGACAATGTTGGCTTCTTTGCCAGTTATTAGTATAGTAATGTCGTCAGCGTAGCCGACCGTAAAAAGGTATTTTTTGTTGAGAGTAGCTATGAGACTGTTGATTACTAGATTCCACAGGAGTGGAGATAGGACACCTCCCTGGGGACAACCCCTGGCCACCACTACCACTTCTGCTTCATTATCCAGTATGATGACCCTTTTGCTAAGCATGTTTTTAATCCACCCCGTGAGCACTGGGTTTGCACCGTGATGCTCTAGTGCCGAGGTGATGCTATTGAAGTTGGTTTTATCAAAAGCGCCCTCAATATCTATGAAGGTGCCTAGGCAAATACCTTTGTTTTGTATCGCTTCCTCCACTCGGCTTACCACCTGGTGGAGGGCGGATTCTGTTGATTTACCGGCAGTGTAGGCGTGCTGGTTGATGTGTAGTGGGGTGTTGATCAGCACGTCTTCTCTTAGAGTCCTCTCACACAGTCTTTCAAGTGTTTTTGTGAGGAAAGAGGTGAGGCTGATTGGTCTAAATGATTTAGGATTAGTGTAGTCACTCTTACCTGGTTTGGGTATGAAGATAACCTTCACCTTCCTCCAGCTCTTAGGAATGTATCTGTAGGCCAGACACGCCCTCATGATTTGTAAGAGTGGTGTAAATAGTCTTAAACCCCCCCATTGCAGCAGCGCTGGGAATATGCCATCCGGGCCTGCTGACTTGAACGGTTTAAAGGTGTTTATGGCCCATGATAATCTATCTGGCGTAATTACTGTTTGGGCGTATTGCCAGCACTCATCCGTAGGCGATGACAGGTCCTCGCTCACCTCCACAGTTTGCAGGTACCTGCAGTCCGGGAAGTGAACGCTCATTAAGACTTGTTGCCCCTCCTTGGGTGAGTTAGTGTAGCTTCCGTCAGGCTTAAGTAGGCTACCTATGCCATGGTGTGGTTGGGAGGCCAAAACCTTCCTTACCCGATTAGCCTGGTCAACGGAGTTTATGTTACTCGTGAAATTTCTCCACGATTCAGTTGATCTAAAACGGATTCGTTTTTTGTATTTAGATTTGGCCTCCTTGTAGGAGTCCCAGTCTTCTTCTGATCTGGTGTTCATGGCCCTATTGAAGCGTCTTCTAACAATCTTCCGAAGTCGCTTCAGTTTGGGGCCCCACCATTTCTGTTTGTTTTCAGGTGGACCTACTCTCGGGGTGTGCAGAGGGCACGCTAACTCGTAGCTATTTGTAATTATATCCGATAAGGCACTCACCTGTGATTCAATTTGTTGTGTGCTGGTTATGGACGTTGTCAAGGTTAGAGCGTCCAATCCCGTCTGTAGTGAGCTTGCGTATTTACCTATGTTGGTTTTCCGCGGGTTTCTGCCCGGTGGGGGCAGAGGTATATATATCTGTAAGTCGCATCTTATCCACCGATGATCGGAGCAAGATGCTTCCTTCGAGACATGCCAGTTTGTGATCAGTTCTTTTACCTTGTCTGTCGACAGGGTTAGGTCGATGATGGTTTGGCATCTTCTTGTCACGAAGGTGGGTTCTGATCCTATGTTTAGGATGTTTAGGTTAGTGCTAAATAAGTAATTAACTAAGTCATTACCTCTGTCATTGCACTTGTTCATGCCCCACAAGGTGTGGTGTGCATTTGTGTCGGCCGCTAGTATTAATTCCGTGCCTGTTCTATCGCAGTGTCCGATAAGCTGCGTTAGGTTGTGTGCTGGCAGTTCTTCACTGTCCGGCATGTAAGCCGAAGCGATGATAAATTCTGGCACGGTGTTGTTTTGAGTTGTAGAGATCCGTACGGCGTACAGGTCTCTGGAACAGAACTCAGTAAGTGGATGCGCACTTATGTCTCTAGTGACATAAATGCATGTACGCGGTCCGCTGTCTTGGGGGCCCGACACGTATAGCTTACTTCCTAGATTGAAGAGTCCGTGCACGCGACCTCCCCTGATCCATGGTTCCTGGATCAGGACAACGGCTGTGGTGTTCATCTCCAGCCATTTGCGCAATGTCGCCGTTGCCGACATGCTGTGCTGGAGGTTAATTTGTAGTATCTTAAGAGGAGTCTGAGGGACTGCAGCCATCTGAGCCTATTTCCCCTACTCCTCCCGTCTCGAGTTCCGCCAGCAGCGAGGTGATCTCATCCTCTGAGTGGTCGGACATGTCCTCCCCCTCATTACCTATTGAATGTATAGGATGAGATCCCATGCTGACGTCGATGTTATCACCGACTATCGGTGTGGACGCCGAAGCAGGTTCGGCAGTGGTAGTTGGAGTTTGATGTTGTTGCGTGGGCTCAGTAGACGGATCAGCATCGCGCACCGCGGTCTCCGTGACTGCGCCCCTTACTCCCGGTTTGTCGTAGTACTTGCCCCCTGGCCCCAGGAACCGGATGTATACACTTCCGGCCCCTGCGGTCAGGCGGCGTTCGTGTGCCTGGAAGATTGGTATGAGCGCCTCCGAAATGGAGGATATCATGTACCAACCTTCCTCCCTCCGCTGTGCGCGATGGATGATCCACGTGTCCACCAGAGCCCACGGGTTTTGCCACGCGAGAATGGCACCCACTATTCCGGCGGTCTTATAGCCACCTAGTGGGTCCAGGACCAGGAGGCAGCACCTGACCCGTCTGGGCATCTCGTTCGGACTCTTCACAACCAGCTTTTCACCGGTGTCAAGAGTCCGATCTTCGATGTTCGACTTAAGCCAGGTTACTGCAGCCTGATTCCCGCACCATACCCTCACAGTGCCGTCATAGAAAGTCGGCCTGCCTGTGAAGGTTGGGCCCTCTTGCGGGCGACCACTAGTACTTACATACTTACATACTCACAAACTTTCGCGTTTATAATATTAGTAGGATTGTTGGTTTACATTGAATTCTACTGAACTGGTTTTAAAAATTCTTGCTCTAATATGTAGCTAAATTATACCTGAGTCTTATAGACTACGTTTTATCCCGATAACGTTGGTAATTGGGAACGGAGAGAGAAGCCGTGGTAATACGTAAACAGCTAATTTGTTATTATTTGGTCTAGACAGAGGTGGTGTAACAAACTGGACGCCACGAAGACTTTTTTTTTTAATTCCGCGGCCCAAGGCCCCGTCCGCTCTTACGTCCGCTTGCTTGTCTCTGGTACGCTATTATTACGTAGTTTATTACTATATACTATACTTAGGGTTTGAGTTGCGGTTCCGTCTTTGACTAGCAGAGAACACAGGTGATGTAAAAACTTATTTATTTCAAATGGATTGTCCGACGTAAGAAAGCATAAGAATTAAGAAACATCGTCCTATTTTTGATAATTTATATTGAAGTACAAGTATAACTGATTTAACTTGTAAAATAAATAAATATGAATACTATTAGTTCAGTAATATTTGGCATCTAACTCATTTAATCTAATCGCGTAATACTTTTGAAATTCTCATGTTAAAATCATCTAATTATAGAACCATTAAAGTATGAAGTTACTAAACCATATCGATGTCATTAAAAGATTATTATATATAGTACATTAAAATATTTGAATGAAGTTTGTATGACTGTGATTGACAAAATAGGAAACAGTATGACAAGTTTCTGTTTGAAGCCACAAGTTTTTTTAAAACTTTGTTTCCAAATCTGGCCTAATATAAGTAGGTAGTGTTTATTGCCAAACACCTCCGAAAAGGCTAGGTGGGAAAAGGTGTGAGAATCAGTCGTAAAGATTTATTAAACCTCTAAAGTTGATTTTTTTTAATGTAGATGGCAGAACAACGTTTACCGGGTCAGCTAGTATTCACAAAAATCAACGTCATCAGGCCAGATTCAAACCGGTGGGTATCTTTCTCTTACAGTAGAAGACTATTATAATAAACGCCACTGAATTTGTTTGTCCTTCACGAACGTTACATTGTGTTAGAAGTTGAAAAAAGGTATATTTAGATGGTTTGGACATGTAGAGAGGATGGGTGTAAGGGTATCGAAACAGATATACTTATACGAAGAAATGCGAATTTCTAGAACACACACATACATATCACGCCTATATCCCCGAAGGGGTAGGCAGAGGTGCATTACACTATTTTTTAGTCCCACGTAATAGGGGGCAAGCTTATAGCCGTCACCGGGCACATTTATAATTGGTTATGTCCAAAATGGCCGAATGAATTTAATAAAAAGTAGCAGCTATAGTGTAAATTAAAAAAAAATTTAAACCCTGAGATGAAATGTTGATGAAAGGCAACAAAATCTTACGTGCCAGCCGCTATGGCACAGCCAATTAAAGTCCTGGGCGTCTCGGACTATTCTATTATATTTCTAGAACAAGTAGTTTATTCTGTTTATTTATTTATTGACAATGAAAACAACGCAAGCTAACAGTTGACACCAAGACACTCGCATGTTATGCTATATTACAACAAAAAATATACTATTATATAGCAGTAAATAAGTCTAGCCTCCACACAAAACATCAACAACCCTTGACACAGAACAGTTTCACAATATACCTAAACTAACAATTGCTCAGCTAGATTCCAATAAGGATCATCATCATTCGTCAGAAGAAATAACACAGGCACATACCCTCTATTCAACAGCCAAAAGACTAAGTTTAATTTGAAGTTACAAAAACGAAAGCACTTTTAATGGTTTTTAGACTTTTGCGTTCTGAAATTGACCGAGTTACAGGCTGCCTGTAACTCGGTCGAAACGTCAGGCCATAAATAAGGTAATTACGCGTTTAAGTCTCGAAATCGTAACTATTAAAATAAAAGCACTTTTGTACGCAGTTGTACCTTAAAGAAGTGCCGTTGAATTGGGCAAGCGAAACTCAAGTGGTCTATTACGGCCACATTTAGCCCACACTCGTGTATTCGGGTTAATGGTGGAACACACCTATAACGTGTACTATAATATCTATATTGTACATCGAAAATATAGCAAACAATTGTTAGGTAATAGTTACCAAAACGTAACCAAAATATCTATAGTCATCACCTCGAACAGGTAAATGAAGGTACAGGCAAACTCATACTTCACGTGTGACGTATAACACGTATTATGACCTCTGAACCGGATTTGGCCTATACAATTTGTATGATAAGGAACACACTGTTCATTCACCACGCTGTCTTACGCATCACCGCGCCAGATTCGCGTGTTCCCATGCCATCCCACGCGAACGACGCTGTCACACACGTTTAAAGTGTCATAGCGCGTAGATAACGTAAACGTCAGACGTCTTAAGACGTAGGACCAGTGTGTCGCTGTTTCCTACGTCGTGTAGCATATGTCGTATGTGAAGGACCAGTGTGTTTCAAGTTTCAAGGTTTTTCCTGTCCGTCAAATTATTACACTATATTATAAGGTATGTACCCCAATGGAAGGCCGTTCATATATGTACAATATTTTTTTTGGGATTTTACGTAGGATATAAAAATTGCTTGAGATTTAGTCATATTATAGCCGCAATAGAGAACGGCCTTTCTTTGTTTAGGATGGGAATAGGGTATGTTTGTACCTAATAAAACGTATTGTAACTCGGTAGGTACTTAGGTAGGTATTTTATCAGTGACCTGATTCTCTTGTTGGTCACATAGACCTACGGTATATTTTGAGTGTTTGTCTAAGGTAACTACCTAATGGATAGATAGAGACAGACATAGGTACCTAATAAAACGTATTGTATGTTATTGACAAAGAAACTTGTAAAGCAAGGTCACGTGATCGATCCTTCGAGTTAAAAATAGATGATAAACATATTAAAACTGATTCTGAAGTGGCCAATGCATTGAATCTTTTTTCACAAATGTTCCAATCACCACTACAAATAAGTTAAATTCGTCAAAAAACGTAGCCAATTCTCTTCTTAAATCTAGTGTTGATAAATGTAGAATTAACTTTGATTTTCAGAATATTGACTCTGTCACTATACTTAAAACTTTTAAACAACTAAATATAAAAAATACCGAGGATCTTTGGGGCATTTCAACTAATATAATAAAATCAATAGTGCCCGCTATAGCGCCTCACCTTGCATTCATATTCAATAAATGTATAGATGAAAATCTGTTTCCTCATCTTATGAAGTACAGTAAAATCATTCCTTTATTTAAAGCAGGAGACAAAAGTGATCCTTCAAATTTTCGACCTATTTCCATACTCCCAACCCTCAGTAAAATTTTTGAAAAAAAAATTTTTATCAATTGCTTTCACATTTTACAGACAATAAGTTACTTCATAACAAACAGTTTGGTTTCACTAAAGGCAGGAACACAACGGATGCAGGAGTTGCACTTGTGAAACATATATTTGATGCTTGGGAGGAAAAGTAGGATGCCATTGGTATATTTTGTGATCTATCAAAAGCTTTTGATTGTGTTGATCATGAGACTTTGCTACTAAAATTAGGTTATTATGGTGTTTTGAACAGTTCACTTGGCTTACTCGAGTCTTACCTCACTGGTAGATTACAAAAAGTAAACATTAATGGCACCGACTCTTCTGGCGCCTCATTAGTCATGGGAGTACCCCAGGGCTCGATATTAGGACCCCTTTTATTCTTAGTATACGTAAACGATCTTCCTTATTTCACTAAAAATCTTTGTGAGATAGTATTATTTGCTGATGGCACATCATTAATTTTTAAAAGTGATAGACAAAAAGTAGCACTTGACGATGTAAATAATACCCTTTCGAAAATATTGCATTGGTTCACAAGTAACAACTTGCTGCTCAATGCGAAGAAAACAAAATGTGTAAAATTTACTATGCCCAATGTTAGACAGGTGGATACTCATATTACTATGAATAATGAATTAGTTCAAATAGTCAATACCACAGTTTTTCTTGGGATAACTCTAGATAGTAAACTACAATGGGGTCCTCATATCACAGCCTTGGCAGGAAGACTTAGCTCAGCTGCCTATGCGGTTAGAAAGATAAGGTCACTGACTGACGAAAAAACGGCACGATTAGTTTATTTTCGCTACTTTCATAGCGTTATGTCCTATGATCTGCTGCTGTGGGGCTCAGCTGCCGATATTGAGACAATATTCATATTACAGAAACGAGCTATACGAGCAATCTATAGACTCGGACCCCGTGACTCGCTGAAAGAACTATTTAAAGAAATTAATATTTTAACAGTTGCTTCTCAATATGTTTACGACAACATCTTATATGTACGGAAGAACATAGATCTCTTCAAAAAAAATTCCGATAACCATAATTTTAATACAAGAAATAAAAATAAACTGGCAATGACAAAAATTAGACTTCATAAAGTTGGTAATTCGTTTGTAGGCAAATGTATAAAAATTTATAATAAAATTCCTCAGGATTTGGTTGACATACCTCTTAATAAGTTTAAAATAGTAGTTAAAAATGTTTGATGATGAAAGGCTACGATAATGTAGACGAATATATTAATGATAAAAATGCATGGTCACCCTAATCTTCTGTTGTTGGCCACTCGTATAATACAATATAAACTAATTGTAACAATGTAAACAAAACAATATTAAAAAAGAAAATGGATAATCTACCTGAGTTTCTTGCTGGTATCTTCTCAGGAGAACCAACTTACCGAACCAGCGAAAGAATCATTTTCTAATGGTTATTTATGTACTTACTTAATTTAGTATTTTTATAATATTACTTGACAAAATTGTAAAATTCATATGTGCTCTTTATGTGCCTAAACTGAATAAATGAAATTGATTCCTTGATTCCTTGATTCCTTGACCTACATCACGTCTAGGTATATCCTCGAAGGGGTAGGCGCAAAGAGAACGCACCCACACTTTGCAAGCCTATTCCGTTACCTGAGACTAGTTTTTTTGTTGTTGAACATTGCTAACCCAACATCATCTAGCCCAAACTTAGCTATAAGCTAGTGCTATGGGTACAACTGATAAACATACCTATATACTCGTATTTATAACATACATAGAAAACACCCAAACTCCGAAACAAACATTTGTGGATCACACAAATATTGGATTCGACCCGGGAATCAAACCCTCCGGAGTCGAAAGCCAATGCACTACCGACCACGCCTCCGAAGCAGTCAACTATTTATAAGCATTCTGTAATTCAAATCAAAATTTCCACAGCCAGGACCGATGTTACAAACCACTAAATAGAATCTCTACAGATAGAAATTAAACACAAAGTAAAAATTGTTTTAATGAAAATAAAATGGCAAATGCTTATAAAAAACTCGACGAACACTCGATAAAAACCCAATACAGAGTCAATTGGTTCTGTTCGGACGTGACGAAGCGAGCTCAATTTAGCTTCAAACGGGAAAGAAGGCTAATCAAAAGGGATTCAATAGGCGGAAGGAAACCGCCCGAAGGAATTACGAGAAGAGAAGAGGGGAGGTGGGAGGAGCCGATCAGAGGGAAAAAAGTGGAAATAATTCGTTAATCCCGTAATTGGAGCGCGCTACCGAACCGGAAAACAAATTTCCTATTATTGCCGGCCAGGGTTGGCACGTGTGCGGTTTTCCGAATAATGCAAGTGGAAACACTAGTCCAATATAAGAAGGGTGATGGTTTTTGTCCCTTATTTGGGTACCTAAATAAATCTACATTTATGTAGGTTACGATATAACCTAAGTTCTATTGCAACCTGGGTTTAAAAAAAAATTGGGTTGTTTATTTTTTTTTTTTTTTTTTTTTTTTTTTTTTTTTTTTTTTCTATTTAGGTCGACAAATTGACGCCACTCGCCTGATGGTAAGCTGAGGCGAAAAAGTTTAAAGAGCCCAGGGTTATATGTAGGAGGAAACACGTGCGCAGGCAGGGCGTTCCAAGCCACCATCGTTCGGCAGAGAAACGATCGTTTAAAACGCTCGGTTCTCGCGAAGACGGTTTCCACGGTATGAGGGTGACATCTCTGCCCGGCACGCGTTGTTCGGGATCGGAAGGGAGAGGGTGGGATCAGGTTGAAGAGCTCTTCAGAACACTCACCGTGGTAAATACGGTAGAACGCGGCCAAGGAAGCAATTGTTCGGCGCTGGGCTAGCGGCTCAAGGCTTCCCGTTACCTCCGGACAGTCTATAATGCGAACAGCGCGTCGCTGCATAGCGTCGAGTGCGTCCAGCAAATACTTCGCGGAGCCGTCCCAGAGGTGAGAGCAGTATTCAACGCAGGGTCTAATCTGCGTTTTGTACAGCAGACAACTCTGGTGCGGTGTAAAGAATCGCTTTACCTTGTTCAGTATTCCTAGTTTCCGCGAAGCTAGCCCAATACATCTCTCAATGTATTTTGTGTTATTGAGCTCTCGACGAACGTCTATGCCAAGGATGTCTAGATTGTCCTTCATTGGTAATATTGCATTCTGAAGAGTGGGTAGGGGAAGGAAAGGGGATTTTTTCGCTGTAAATGCACACGCCTGTGTTTTGTGGGCATTGAACTCGACCAAGTTCTCGGCACCCCATTGGGAGATACTGTCGAAGCTTCGGTCGAGATCACCCACGAGATGTCGTCTCTCCTCCTCTATCACAGATCGCCCCGCCGTCGGACGAACCGAGTAACTCCCGTGCAATGTACTGTCATCTGCATAGCAATGAATGTTCCCGAGGGAAAGCATATCATTGATATGCAGAAGAAAGAGAGTTGGTGACAGTACGGACCCCTGCGGTACCCCGGCATTCACTTGCAAAAAGCGAGAAGCCTGGCCATCGCAGAGGACCCGCACTCGGCGCTCGTTTAAAAAACTGGCAATCCAGCTGCACAGTTGAGGAGGTAGACCATATGCCGGAAGCCTGGAAAGGAGCGAAGCATGCCAGACCCTATCGAAAGCTTTGGCGATGTCCAGGCTAATAGCCAAGGACTCGCCAAACCTTTCCACAGCCTCACCCCATACATGCGTGACGAATGCCAGGTCACCCGTTGATCGTTTTGGCCTGAAGCCATATTGCCGATCATTGATTAGCGAGTGATCCTCCAGGTATCGCATGAGCTGCTTATTAATAAGAAGCTCGAGCACCTTGCAAATGACTGAGGTGACAGCTATGGGTCGATAGTTGCCTGGATCGGATCGATCCCCTTTCTTGGGGATCGGTTGTACGTTCGCCTCCTTCCAGGCCTCCGGCACGAGGCCTGTAGAGTATGACAGGCGGTACAGACGCGTTAATACTGGAGACAACTCAGCAGCACATTTTCGTAGCACCACCGCCGGAATGCCGTCAGGGCCACTGGCTTTCCGCGTGTCGAGTGACCGCAGCACTGCCCGTACATCACATTGCCTGATAACAATATCAGGCATAGTGTGGCCACAGTTGGCGATGGCGGGGGGCTGCAGGCCACGGTCATCGACCCGGGAATTAGCCGCAAAGAGGTCTGCGAGCATGTCCGCCTTCTCTTGGGCTTTGTGAGCCAGTGATCCATCAGGAAAACGCAGTGGTGGCAGCGAGGGTTGACAAAAATTTGACTGTACGGCTTTGGCCAGTTGCCAGTATCCACGGCTGCCCGTGGGATGGGATGTGAGCTCCTGACCAAGCCGCGCGACGCGCTGGGCATCCGCTCTCTTGAAGGCCCTCTTGCTGAACCTAGTGGCCCGATTGTACGCTGCTTTGAGGCGGTTCACGTTCGGGTCACGTGCCGCCCGAGCCCTGACCCAGGCGCGATATGCCGACTGTTTTTTCTGGACAGCCTCGGCACATTCACGCCCGAACCAGGGGCGAGCTTTGCGGATGCTGATGCTGATGTTATTATTATTCGTGGGGCTTATTGCTATTTAATTTTCATTTGATGTACGATCTAATGCAAAATCAGCAAAGCGTATAATATCATTAAATTTTTGTATTTCAAAGGAATGAGTTTGCAAGCTATTCTTAAAATATTAAGAAAGAAATTATAAATAGATTACAAAAACTGATGTCATTGGCAGGGCTCGAACCCTAACAGGGGGGAATGCTCTAACCACTGAGCTACGATGACCAATACCGACAACATCGAATTTTTATTTCATATCATATTCATACTTTCTAGATCGCGCTGTTAAGGTTAGCGTTTTAATAAAATATATTGATTTGGTAAGGATTCATCAAATTCAATGTTTAAATATCGTTGTAACACGATACACTGGTACCGTTAGTTCGGCAGAACTCTGGTAGGTGGATCCAACGCTAACCATATAACATCATGGTTTTGTTTCAATTTACAGAATAACGGAATGCAAAGTAAAGCAGCGTTTTTCTTTCTACATATTTCGTGATTTTTTTATAGTAGATCTTTAGAATAAAATACAATTGTAAAGCAGACAAGCTTTCTTAACTTCTAATTCGGAACTAACTTACATAACATCTGTTGATTCCGCTACGATAAAGAGTATTTTTAATTTCAACTGTTTCTTTTAGTTAATACTTCGAAAGTGCCAACCCTATCGCTAAGTCTTGTCGTCGAACAGAAAGTGTAGGTAGATAATTATTATTAGAGCGCGACTCATTAGGGTGCGATTGTCGTCCCCTCCCGCGCACTCCTCTGTGGAGCCCCTCCCCCCCTCCCGTGGTACCGCTCCACTGGACAACGTCACACCTGACCGCGTCGTTTATCATTGGCTATTCGTGAGCTCTTTTTATGTACAGGATGTTTGACAAAATCTACATGAGACACAAATCACGTTGTTATTCCCGAGGGGGTAATGTTAAAGCTCTACAGCACCCAAATCAGTATTACCTACCTGCTAGACCACAACGACACAGTGAAGAGAGCTGCATGCAGGTATTGCTGGTGGCTTCTTGCACAGAATAATTTAAAGTAAATTTACAAACATACACTTTATTTATCTATTTATCTGCAAAGATTATAGATTGGTTTGTACTGATTTCCGTTATTCTTGTTTCAATTTAAACAATAAATCAAAGAAATACATAATAATGATAATAGTAGAGAAGGTCTACAAAATGAAGTACACGTGTGTGATTGCCCTCTGCAGTATCTATTATCTGTGCTGCGTGAGAATCACGAAAATTGGTTTTCAGCTTATAGTCCAGTCAAACTAGGTAAAGCTACGCTGCTGTAAACATGCTGTAAACTTCGTATAGAGCGAAGCGTTTTTTTTTTGTTTTGTATTTAAATTAAATATTTGAGCTTCGTCACGACCTTAATTGAAATCAGCTATTAATTTAGGTGACAAAATTTAAATTATCGGTCAAGAGGTTGCTGAGAAACGAACATCTGAACATTTTACATTTAACCTGCTCAATCGCTCAATTAGTAATTAAAGTTTGTATGGCACAATGATCCCTCAAAAACTACTGTATTTACTTACCTATTTAAAAAAAATATTTTACCAATATAAAGCTCCATTGTATAGTATACCTAGTATAGTAATACGAGTAACATAGACTGTAAAGTCTGGGTTAAGAAAAGGCTCATGACATAAAATAGTTGGATGATGATTTAAAATAGCTTTTTTTAATTAAGTGAACACGCTGTATCTTCTAGAAAGTTCGCCATTGGTGGTTGCGACTCAGCTTTTTATTTGTCGGTTCTCTACGAGTGCTTGCGAGACGTGTCCACCTCGCTCTAACTATTGCTTTTCACAAGAACTTGTAGATCTATCTTTAAACTCTATAAATCTATTACTTACAAAATATAAATCATAAATCTGCAGTGTTTGTTTTTAATACTTACCTATATTTATAATTAGCAGTTAAAAATAAATTAAAAAATTTCTAAAATTTCTTTATCCAGGCACAATTTGCTTAAAAAATCTCTTCTAAAAATTAAAAAATCCATAGTCGCAAGTATATGCATTCACTATTTGCATAAAAGAACATCGAACTGTTTTAAACAAACATCCACGTCAATCATTCATTAACAAATTGATTGCTAATGTACCTACTGATTGATAAGATCCCTTCAGATCATATAGCAATATAAATATTATGATCATTCGTCTAGTAACTATGGTTTATTTTGACGTTTAACGGACTGTCAGTTAAACTTTACTTAATATTTTGGAGGGAAAAGTTGATGAGGAATGTCTATGGGTTCTTGGGTGGTAAATAATACGAATTTAAAAATAATAAATGATGCGGCCTTACTTCGTTTCGGGGGTTATATAGCAATTATAAAATATTTACGTAAGTAAGTATATTATTGTAAACCTTACTCATGAACCTTGAAATTATGGGGGTTGTAAAAGAACTGCTACCCTCCAGCCAGTTCTGCGTATTTGTGTTAGGGCACAGATATAAGAATACTATTCTATTAGGTATTATAGGACAGCAATCAGATTGCTTCATGGACTTTCTCTGAAATGTGCGTTCGAAGAGGAGCGGGGGTTTATAACTTTGATCCTATTATCACTATCACTACATATTATAAAAAAAAATACATGTCAAAAATTGACACACCAACCGACTTCAAACTACCGTAATGGGACCAAATAGTTGTCGGAATGGGACCAAATTGAAATTGGGACTACTTGGGAAGTCTACCAATTAAAAAAATGTGAAAATCAGTTCACATAGTCTGAAGATTTGAGGCATAAAAAAAAACATACAGTCGAATTGAGAACCTCCTCCTTTTTTGGAAGCCGGTTGAAAACAAAGTCCTCGGCCGCGTATGATCGCGATAAACTCAAAAACTACTTCACCGATTTTCATGCTGTTTTACCAATTGATAGAGTGGTTCTCGTGGAAGGTTTAGTTGACTAAGGGAGCGAAGCGACCGAAGTCTCCGTTTCAACTTGCAGACTGGGGAGAATTTCTTTTGTCTGTACACATCTCTACATCTACGGGTTCCGTCAGATCATGTTTGCGGCCGTATTTATCAACGATTTTCATGAAACTTAACACACACACTCCTTGCTTACAATGAATAACATGTGAATTATATTTTTTGGATTGGATGAAAAATGAAAGAGTAATAAAGAAAATAGAAAAATAAATTTTCTAAACAAAGCTCCCGAAGTCTACGGTCTGTCAAGAATGCAATCCGTAACCATAGCAACCCAAAACTCATGCAAATAAATACAATTTATGAATAAACAAAGCCGCTCCCGAAGTCCACGGTTCACAGAACCACTAGTATATAAATTGTCAAAAACTGTGGCTGCTTACATACAAACAGACAGACAGACGCCATACAGGTAAAACATGACAGATCTATTTATTCTAAGACCTTCCATCTTGTATACTTATGTGTGCACACTCATGTTTAAGCAAATAAAGTTTATCTTATCTTATCTTATCTTATCTTATCTTGGACAAAAGCAAAATTGTCCGACCTCCAAATGTCTGACGCTTCGCTCGCTCGGTCAATTAACAATTTTATATACGTGAATCAATGTATTAAACAATAAATAAGGCCAAACATACATCAATGTCTTACAATTCTGTTTTGGAACTGTAATTGTTTTTTTTTTCATTTTTACGAACACTGTTCTCTTTTTAAAATTACATTTTATCCGTTTATTAACCAACTGATTTTCGTACTGAGGCGCCGGGGATTGTATTTCGCGCTTAAACAATAATAATGCATTGTTAATCCTACTACAAGCATATTTCTTTCAGTAGAGATATCATAAAGAATGACATATCACCTGGAACGTCACTAACACACAACGTTTGCCTTCTCTCTTTATTAGCGCTTTCATATCATACACGCAGTGACGTGTTATATACTATAGACGGAACCTCAGTGTCTGAAATGTATGTCAAAAAATACAGGTGAACGGTTCTCCCGTAAACAGCTTCCCGCTCTTTTTTGTTGTCAAGGGTTACGGTTGTTTATGCGATAAATTTTTTGGCCTAAATATGGCTAAATGTGCAATAAAAGTTTGCAGAAACGCAGAAAACAAAGGGCGACTAAAACAACCAGCAAAGTCACCTACCATCTGAAAGTAACTCATAATTCATAAAAATTTTATTAAATCAATATTTTCATAAATAATGTGTAATTTATAATTTTCATTTTTGTTGGTATTGCCAGTTTTGAATTTAAAATTCACCGATTTATATTAGAAGAAATAGGTGTTATTAAGTAAAGCAAGTCATTAGAAAATACAGACACATAAAATAAATAATTTGAAAATGGTCAAGAGTGAGTCGCGAATATGTAGTAGCGAGTGTATGTACCTAGAAAGGATGATACGTTAAGTTTATCCAATAAAAACCGGCCAACTGTCGAGCAAGGTTTTTGGTATGTTAAGTAAGAATTTCGTGTCCATTTCGCAATCCAATAAAGCTGCCAAAAATAAAAAGGTAAAAATAAAAGTTAAAAAATAGTTTAAAATTAAAAATATAAGGTTAAAATTAAAAAGTTAAAAATTAAAAATTAAAACTATAAAGTTATAAAAAAGTTAAAAAAATAGTTAAAATTAAAAAGTTAAAAATTAAACATTAAAAGTTAAAAATAAAAAGTTAAAAATAAAAGTTAAAATTAAAAAGTAAAAAATTAAAAATTAAACATATAGGTTAAAAATAAAAAGTTAAAATTAAAAATTAAACATTTTTATCTTTTAAGATAAAAATAATAAGTTGAAAGTCAAAAGTAAAAAATAAAGAATTAAAAGTCAAAATTTAAATAATAAGTTAAAAGGCCCCTAAAAATTTCCTAAATAAAATGGGAACATAAGAAAAGTTTCTTTAGCTGGCACCACTATACCCACACAACGTCAAACAAGTCGAGTCTATGACATACGCTCACGCACACTAGCATGCGTCAGTTGAACTGTTTCTATTGTAGTGATTGCTTGGTGACGCGCTATCTAGTATATTATAGTTCATCTAAGCATACACGATAAATAAATAAATAAATAAATATTTTTGGACATTCTCACACAACGTCATCTAGCCCAAATTAAGCTAATATAAGCTTGTGTTATGGGATCTAGACGACTGATAAACATACTTATATATTTCTAAATACATACATATTATACATAGAAAATACCCAAACTCCGAAACAAACATTTGTGGATCACACAAATAATTTGAATCGACCCGGAATCGAACCTGGGACCTCAGGGTTGGCAGTCGCATACTCATACCACTCAGCCACCGAGGCAGTCAACGATCTTCGCTTTCAATTTATAAAGACCGTAAGACATACAAAGAAAAAAAAAACAAATTTCCCGCTCAATCTGAGACATCATGGCTGACGTAGTGCACAAGTCAAATTAGTTGGCATAGTTAATGTAAACTGTTTTTATTTTTATGCTATGAATATGCCAAAACTTATTTTATGTTTCCATCTCAACTGTATCAACAAATAAGCCTAAATTCATCGTTGTTTATGCTTTAGCTGGAATTCAAGAAATAATTTAGTTTCATTAGTTTAAATTGTATGACTAGCTGATGCTCGCAGCTCCGCCCGCGTAAAATACCATTACTTATTAATATTTTGTGATGATATTTTATTAATAATACTGACAGACAGACATATCACGGCTATATCCCCGAAGGAGTAGGCAGAGGTGGGTGTGTAACCCACTATTTGCCCCCTCATGCATTTGCTCATCTTTGGTTTCACGTAATAGGGGGCTAACCTATTGCCGTCACCGGGCACACATATATTGGGTTATGTCCAAAATGGCCAAATGAATTTAACAAAACTTTAGATAAGATTTAAATAAGCAAGCAGCTATAACGTAATTTTGAAAAAAAAAATTAAACCTGTTGCCTTGTGATGAAATGTTGATGAAAGATTTTGTTGCATCAAAATCTTTCGTGCCAGCCGTTGTGGCACAGCCAATTTAAGTCCTGGGCGTCTCGGACCCGTCCTGGGCGTCTCGGACTCGACTATTTTAATACTTTTGTCAAATTTTGACTCCGGGCAACTACTTGTATCTCTACCTAGAATAAGTATCGCCATCCAACGTCGCAACACAGCCAGCATTCTGGGAACCTTCCTAATCAGCAATGACGCGAAGGAGATTTTAAACGATATTTTGTAATGTAAATATTTTTAGTACATAATTATGTAGTTTATCTACCTATAACTACGTGATGAAACAAGCCCTGAGTTAAAGTTAGCCTATCTGTGAAAACCGCACGAAAGTCCTTTCAGTAACTTCGGAGATTCGCATGTACATACAGAGTCTGACAAGAACGATAAAATACCTACCTTTTTGTACTTTGTTAATCTCTTTATATCGCTCATATTCTTTTTTTACTTTAAGCCACGTTAACTCGCCGTATGAACTTGAACTAATCACTAATCAAAGTGTAAAAGATGCTAGATTTTGCGAATAGCTTTTTCTTGTCCAATTACCGTGGAAACCAAATATTGGGATTAGACTTTCTGTAGCTGGGTCCCAAACTATTTAGGTAAGTGCTAGAAAGATGAAACTGTGCATGAATATGATGATAAGATTTTACCAGATCAACAAAGTGCTAAAATAAAATCATGATTTTCTTTTCCCTTCACGTAAAGAGGTGGATGTTTCTTTTCTCGCGTCTACCTCATATTGTATCATAAAGATATATCTCTTTTAAAAGAACTGGGAGGTTGCTAAGACCATTTTTCGATTTAAGAATCCAGTTGCAAGATTTTCAACTTTAAAACGTGAATTCTTGTTAGGGCTGAGCACAAAGCAACCGAATTTTGGACTTCCGCTTAACGTGTTGTGTGGCAGAGCGTCCCCTCCCTAAGAGCTACATGGCTGTATCTAAAATTCGAATAAAAATAATTCTTTTAACGTACAACATTTATTTACAATTAATATTTACATTCATAAAAATCTTAAAACTAAATTAGAAACTAGGTAGGTACAATAGACAATTAAATTAATACTAAATTTAAAAAAATACAATTTTTTAAAAGTGTGTCATGGCGACGGCATTCCCGCGCTGTATGGCGATGCTTATCCGCTGCGCGAGAAAGCCGCCGGCACGACCGCACGAGTCTCCCAAGCCTCAACAACCTAGTACAACGATACAGATGAGGACCACATCTGAAGTTCTACGAACCTAATTTTCCTTAATATATTTTATTTACGTGTAGGCATTTCCTATATTCCGTAGCACATAATTATGTAGTTACCTACTCCGTATAACACACACCAATAAAAAGACTCTTGAAATAATAAACTCACATTATTCTCGAAACTATATTCAACCGACACTGATATTAACTTTTTTAATTGCGAGCAATCGTACCGCAAGGCACAGATTAAATAAACGCGTTGAGTTTAACTGTCATGTCGTAAAATACAATAAAAAATACTGGCCGTTTAGTGACACACACATACTTGGAAGAAAAATAAACAATATAACACATGTATTTTACTTTTTACCTTAGTATTTAGTTCTTTTTGAGTAATAAATTAATAATGTTGCCAGCAGTCATGAGCAGTCCCTTTACGTTTCTTATTCTTTAGCAAGCCAGTTAACTTAAAAACTTGATGAAGAAATATTTGAAACATAAAAAACATATTCAAAAACATTTTTTTTAAAGACGAACTGTTATGGTTTTTTGGTCAGACAACGGCTGGGCTTACTTTTAAAAAAATTTGATACTTTTTTAAGAACATGGTGAAGTGTCTGTTAGATTCGGTAGCATACAAATGTTTGCTATGTTTTTTAGAAGCATCATGTACCTACCTTTTTTGGATTTTATGGCTTGTTCGTGAAGTTTCATACGTTTCAGTAAGGTATGCGAATATTAAGTAGGTACTACGTAGCTTGGCATAAATAGTAAAGGAGGTTCGGATAAACTACTAAAACTCATGTTACAAATAATCTTGTTGAAGTGTTTTCTCTATGTACGTACCAACGTAGAACAAAATCAATAATCGTCTTAAGCTGTAAACGGGCGGAGCCGCGGTGATAAGCTATAGTTATAAACAAACTTTTAACAACACCAAGCGTTCACTATAATTTAAGTTCATCATCATTATGAAGTTCGTGAGACGTATAAATATTTGCAAATGATTACAACACAGCTATTTTTGTGGAAGTCGGGTTTCCATCAACTGACTTTTATTACTCTCTCAATGACTGTTTGCTGCATACTGTGTAAATTTAGGAGATTATAGCGATTAAATGAAGTAGGAGATGTGAATAGGGTTTAAGAAAATACCGGCCAAATGCGAGTCGAACTCGTGCACAAAGGGTTCCGTACCAAAACGGCAAAAAAAACTACGTTTGTTGTATGGCAGCCCCCTTAAGTACTTATTATATTCAGATTTTTAGTATTTGTTGTTATAGAGGCAACAAAAATACATCATTTGTGAAAATTTCAACTTTCTAACTATTTCGGTTCTGGAGATACAGTGCAAGACAGACGGACGGACGGACAGCGAAGTCTCAGTAATAGGGTCCCCGTTTTAACCTTCGGATACGGAAGCCTAAATAATATAATTAAAAAGAATTAGTCTTGATTTTGACTCCGTGTGGAGACCAATATACTACAGCAGGCCAAGCACAATTATCCGACTTCAATCAATAACCATTAAATAACAAAAAGAAAAAAAGTGTTATTCTGGTCACGTGACAGATATTTTGCCTGTTTTTTTTTGTTATTGGTGAATATTCAGATCGACGATCGACACTGCCCTGCTCTGGGCAGCTGATTAGATAATTTCATGAGGTATTACGTTTGCCCCTTACGTCAGACTTACTGAATTTGTTTATGGTATAATGGTCACCACTAATCTAAAGAATTTACTTTTTGATATATATGGTGGTCACCGTTTCCACAGACAAATAAATAAGTAATTGGATTGATTTTTCGCAATTTTTTTTTGTGTTCCACTTAATAAAATATTTTTTCTGTCTTTTAATTTCATAAACTATTGTCACGAGATCTATAAGGTGCGTCGATTTGTCACGATTTCATATTTAGATAAATTGTAGCATCGACTCGTGGCCGCATGTAGCAAGGACCACTGTCTTACTCTTCAGTAAAAAAAATCAGATTCCAAAAAAACTAATTTGAAAAAAAGAACAATATGTTAACTTAATCATCATCAAAGGCACTGAACACCCAGCTACTGAGCCGCGTGTTTAAAAATCAATTAGCCGCACAAAGTTTAAAATTAGCTGGCACAAAACAATCTACACGTGTGCCGTTTGATTAAAAATAAAACGAGCAAGATTCGATGTTTGAAACGATGCGATGGAGCGTTTAGTATCTTTGGGATAAAAACGGAAGTCCTACTAAGTTCGCATGCAGTGTTATGCAAGTATTCTTGTAAATTAAGTTGACTATAAATATTTTATAGTTTGTTATTACTAAGACTCCACTGTGTCTGTATGTCTATCACCTGGTAAACATGAAGTTAGCTACCTATAATGCATATACAGTTGAAAGTCTGATAGATAATGTACCTATTTCTGTAGCCGCAAAATCAAAACAAAAACGTAGTAGTCAGTAGTGGCATCGGCTTTCGACTCCAGAGTCTCGTGTTCGATTCCCGGGTTGAATCAGATATTTGTGTGATCCACAAATGTTTGTTTCGGAGTTTGTGTGTTTTCTATGTATGTGTTTAGAAATATATATGTATGATTATCAGTTGTCTAGATTCCACAGCACAAGTTTATAGCTTAGTTTGGGCTAGATGACGTTGTGTGAGAATGTCCAAAAATATTTAAAACAAAATATAATATACCAATAGTAGCTATTTACGCAACACAGTCAACTAAAAGTAGGTACCAATTAGTTATTCGCTTGCAGTATGACATATCAGTAGTAGCCAAACATAGAATTAAAAAATATATATAATAATAAAATTCATTAATTTTTCAAGTCGATTAGCTCATGTAAACGAGGCTTCGCTCACTTCCGACCTCAGTAAACAGGTAGAGGGGAATCTCCACAAGTTATACCACTGAATGTTTAGAATGAACATGACCCGGGGATAATGCTAATTGTTAACCAACTGCAATAAAGGAGTTATCATGGATAAGCTTACATTATTACTTTCCTTTTTTTTTGCAAATTTCCCCATTTAAGGGACAGGCTAGAGTCCTAAGACCATACTGTCTCATTAATAACCATTAAAGTGACTGGCGAAATGTAGATACAATTAACGCTACTTTATACCCCTACGGATATAAATTAGAGATTTTAGATTTTAATGTGCCGTTTTTTTTTTCTTTTTAATTCCGCGAGATCGCGGCCTCTTCCATGTCCATTGTTGCGGGCGTCTGTGGTACGCACGAGAAGATATTTAGTTGTAGTTTTTTTGCATCCATATTACCTACTTATTATAATTTGAGTATCTACGAGAACATGACAACAACTAACTAGACTGATTTTGAAGAATTATAGACAGAGACACAAATCACGTCTCTAAAAAACATATTTCGGACTGAGTATATTTGCCAGAGTCTCGTCCATTTGTTAGCAGGTTTACCGCGTGCAGGTAATTATAACCTGAGCCCTGAAGATATTACCAGAGACCGGCAACGGACGTCAGTGCGGCCGGAATAGAAAAAAAGTAAAAAAAAGGTCTGAAAACATTAGGGTTTTTAAGCGTTATTTTTTAGCTATTTAAAGTAATAAACGTTTTAAAAACAAATCTTATACACGTCTCTTTCAATCATAACAAAGTTTAAGAAAAAAAAATATATTACCACCCATTCACTATCAAATATGTGGTACCAACATTCAAACATTAAACCTTAAAAAAATGGCGTTGATAAGGATGCTAAGTTGTACCTTAGCATTCTCAACTACGCCATTATTTTTTTAACTACGAGTATTTAAAGTATTAAACTTTTTTTTAAACAAAACTTGTACACGTCTCTTTCAATCGTAACAAAGTTTAAGAAAACAAATTTAAAAAAATATTACCGCCCATGCACACTATTGAATACGTGGTACCAACATTCAAAACATGACACCTTAAAAAACTTAGACATCATTAAAAAGCCCGCCCTTTAACCCTTACCATGACATGTATAGGTACGTTACTGTATATTCAAATTTTGCGATACACTGCTGCTGTATAATATTCGAGCAGCTTTCCATCTTTACTACCTATGTAGGTAGGTACCTACTATAAGGTATTCCTACGTCATCATACTTATACTTTAATACAACAGTAATATACTTTCTTCAGTCAAATAAACTACTCGCTGCGGTCGCTGCCGTGGTACTGCGCTGCAGTATGCAATTGAGCGAAGCGACTATTTCTATTAAGACATTTATCAATCTATAAGGAGCAGCTTTTCAAAAAAAGTTATTGACCAAAAATATGTCAATAACTTTTTATAAGGGTCCTAAATCAAAATTCGGTCTCGAACCTGCTCCTGAGAGTGCTTGATTTTTGAGTGAAAAAAACATGAAAATCGGTTAGGTGTTGTCGAGAAACAATTTCACATCGAGTTGCATTTGAGTCACTTGATAAGGAGCTCCGCTCGCTACGCAATAATTTATATATTCTTCTATATATTAAAGTATCCTTTTATATTTAAAATCAGGCATTTTCCTCACTAATATTTTATCTTTTTATCTATCTCTTGAACTTCACAACGATCTACTCTCTTTGTAAATCCTTTTATTTATAATATTTATATTATCTACATTGTGCACAACCCCTATCAATTTCAACAATGTTCTTTCCATCCTAAGGTTGTCTGGAAGAAATTGCTCTTTAGCAAGCCACCTATTGTACATTCTTTTTTAAAAATATGTGTAAATATTTGTTTTTTTTTATTTTTTGTGTACAATAAAGAGTATTTGATTTGATTTGAAATCATTCTCGTCTCATCTCATCTTTCTGTCTGTCTAAATGCTATACGCTAATCTTGGATGTTTTGGAACACATTTTGAATTAAATAACCCCGTAACACCCCATAATAGCTGTATGATACCTCTATCGACTTTGACACTAAAGGATGACAGGAACGAAGTTATTGTCATTATAATTATAATATATAGCACACATAATAGCATTCCACATGGTCGAAGCTGTATGCAACATCAGCCAATTCAAACAAGCAATGTATGTGTACCATAGAGATATCATCGTATTTTTTTTACCTGAAAACGTATAAACAATATGTCCAGAGACAAAAAAGCATTTAAAATAAAACTAATAGGAACTCAGTCACGTGGTCGTTCTAGGAAATGTGTTGATTACACGTTGTAAAGTAATAAAATGTTATTATATACTAGTGAACTCCTTCTTACACCCAAAAATCCTATATTCGTGCTTGGTAATAGAGAGAATTTTATCGTAGGTAATTTGAACAGTTTGAAACTGTCAGAAGAAATACATTTTTCCTCCCTAATATCATGGTAAAATTTGGTTGCTGCTTCGCACGTATTGATCGTATTGTTATGTTATTATTTATAATTTCTAGTTTTTTTTTATAAAGGAGCTATCCAACAATAAAAGAGAGTTTTCATTTGAACCAATACACTTTTTTTTTAAATTCCGCGGGACCGCGGCCCTCCCATGTCCACTGCTGCGGGCGTCTTTGGTGACACCAGAAGGTATTTCCAGTGGCGCCCGGCGGACTTTGGTCACCTGTGTGGCCTCTTCCGGGGTTTGGTCGGAGTTAAAATCCCGCGTTGTTGGGGTTGGGTTTTAGCCCGTGTCGGTGAGTGAATCTGGTTGCGTACAGGGCTAAGGCCCCGCAGCACGCAACCCTTCTAGTCTGCTTCTGTAAGGACGGCGGGTGGCTATCCCGCAGTCCTCAGGCCCCGATCATAGAGGTCGATGGTCCTGGGCGTAGATGAGTCTGCGGTGCCTAGGGTGCTCTCCCTCTACCTCTCGGCCGCCTCCTTCGCGAACATGACTTGCTCGGTGGAATCAATACACTTAGATACCTACTACTTACTACAATATTTGCAGGAAGGAACTAGTCCTGCAAATATTGGCTCCAAACTAAAAAGCATCCATAAATAACATCGTACATACATGGAAAAGTTTGGATGCATGGATGTACCACATGTATGTACAAGGTAACCCAAGGATGTTTCCAGGTTTGTTAATGTTTCACGCGACAACTACAGAACGGATTTTAGACTGTGCCGACTACGGTGCAGCTCCTGACGGCGATCGAGAGGCGCCTCGCGGTCCTGGAGGACCGGGCGTACCGCCCTAAGCTAGCACGCCCCGCGTTTTCATACGCGGCGGCTGTTGGCGGTGCTCCCGCTCCCGGTCCTAGCGGCACACCTGCTGTCCGCCGCCCCGCTTCGCCCCCGTCCGCTTCGGTGAGCCAGATGCCGGCCGAGACCGCGGCCCAGGCGCGGAAGGCTAAGGGGCGCGGCAAGAAGAGTGGCACCCCTGCCGCCTCCTCTTCCTCTATCGTCACTCCCGCTGCTTCCTTACATCCCTCCAGACGGGAGGGATGGGAAGTAGTGGGAGCCAAGAAGAGGAAGACGAAGGCCGCAAAGAAAGCGGCCAAAGCCGCCGCGGCGAAGGCGCCGAAGAGGCCCCGCCCTCCTCGCTCCACCGCCGTCGTCCTGACGGTGACGACGGTAGGTGTGGAGAAGGGGGTGGGGTACGCCGACGTACTGAGGACTGTGAAGTCCTCAGTCAACCTCTCGGCCCTCGAGATACAGGGGGGGCTCCGATGCAAGACGACACGCACCGGGGCTCGCCTCCTCGAGGTCTCCGGCGCCTCCAGCGGCCCTAAAGCTGACGCCCTAGGGGCTCAGCGTAGGGATGCGCTGGACGGAGAAGCCGTCCGCGTCACCAGACCCACAAAATGCGCCGCATTGCGCATCACGGGTCTGGATGACGCGGCCACGACGGAGGAAGTTGTCTCCGCCGTCGTGGAGGCGGGTGGCTGCCCCCGTGAACAGGTGAAGGCTGGAGATATCTCCTTCGGCTCCACTGGTCACGGGATGACAGTCGTCCAGTGCCCCGTCGCGGCGGCACTGAAAGTGGCGGACGGACGAAGCCTCCTCGTAGGGGGCTTCCTAAAGGCGCAGGTGCACCTCCTTCGTGCCCGGGAAACCAGAAGTTTCCGGTGCATGGTGGTGGGGCACGTCGGAGTGCAGTGTACAGCGGAAGTCACCGTGGGCGATCGGTGCTTCCGCTGCAGCCGGCCCGGTCACAAGGCAAGTGCCTGTGACGCCCCGCCTCGCTGCTTTAGATGCGAGGTGGAGGGCAAGACCGCGGATCACCGGATCGGCAGCACAACCTGCGCCGCCTCGAGGCCAAAGCCTCGTCCGTCCGCTGAGAGCGGTGGGGGTGCCGCCCTTGCGCGGCCAGTTGTTTCGCGGCGGGATGCGGTTATGGACGTCAACTAATGTCTGACGCCCGTATCCGTATCCTGCAAGTGAATTTGAACCACTGCCGTGCTGCTCAGGATCTTCTGTACCAGAGCATCCGGCAGTGGTCCATAAACTTGGCCGTGGTGGCCGAGCCGTACTACGTCCACCCGGGAAGCCCGGTGGACGAGGACGACTCGGCCTGTTGTATCTTTGGGGGGTCCGCCGCAGACAACTCGCGCCTTGCGATCATTGCAAGGGGCCGCGGGTGTGTTGCGGCGGACTATGATGGGTTGGCAGTCGTGGCCACCTACATCTCGCCGAACATTGACGAGTCTCACTTTGAGCTATGGCTCACTGAGCTCGACGTCGTCTTCGCTGCGTGCCGTCCTCGCCCTGTCCTGCTCCTGGGAGACTTCAACGCCTGGAGCGAGGCGTGGGGCTCCCGGGAAACCAGGGACAAGGGGAGGCTTCTTGAGGACTGGACCAGAATACGTGGTCTGGAGGTCCTCAACCGGGGGAATGTCGCCACGTTTTGGCGGCGAGGGGGGGAATCGATCGTGGACGTAACGTTCGCATCCCCTGACCTCGCCCGCCATATTACAGGCTGGCGCGTGGAGGAGGGTGAGGAGACGCACTCGGATCATCGGTACATCCGGTTCGATGTCCTCCCCCCACCTGACCTCCCACAGCCGGTGGCAAATCCCCCGGATCCACTTTGGGCACTTCACCATCTGGATCGGGAGGCTCTCCTGGAGGCATCCATCGTGCAGGCCTGGATTCCGGCGCCGGACCTGCCTGCCGATGTGGATGCCGAGGCGGGGTGGTTCAGGAGCGCCATGTCGCAAATCTGTGATGCGGCGATGCCTAGAGTTACACCCAGACCGGCCAGGAAGCAGGTACACTAGTGGTCGCCGGAGATTGCAGAGCTGCGCGCAGCATGCATCTCCGCCCGCCGCCGGTACACCAGGTTTCGCCGGAGGCGTCGCCGCCCAGACGACGCGGCAGCCCGAGAGGCATACAGGGAGGCTAAAGGTAATCTCCAGGAGACGATAAAGCGGGCCAAGACGGTGGCCCGTGAGGAGCTCCTGGAGACCCTGCAGCAGAACCCATGGGGGCGCCCGTACCTACAGGTCAAGGAGAAACTCCAACCTAGGGCGCCCCCACTGACCCAGAGTCTCCAGCCGCAGCAGCTGGAGCGGGTCATGGGCTCCCTGTTTCCGACGAGCGCGGAGGAGCACGCCCCTCCGCGCATGGCTCCGTCTCTGCCCGACGCGGATAGCACCAGCGAGGACGACGTACCCGAAGTCAGAGTGGGGGAGCTAGGTGCGGCAGTACTCCGGCTTAAACGCCGGAAAATCACTGCCCCCGGACCCGACGGCATTCCTGGCCGTGCATGGGTCCTGGCCCTCGACGAACTCGGGCCTCGACTGATGGGGCTCTTTAGCGCATGCCTCGAAAGGGGCCAGTTTCCCAAGGTGTGGAGGACGGGGAAACTGGTCCTGATCCGTAAGGCGGGGCGGCCGGTGGACTCACCGTCCAGATACCGGCCGATCGTGTTGCTCGACGAGGTGTGTAAGCTCTTTGAGCGAATTATCGCGGAACGCCTCGTCGAGCATCTCACGAGTGTGGGGCCAGACCTGGCGGATAACCAGTTCGGTTTCCGTCGGGGACGCTCCACCGTGAGCGCGATCATGCGCGTGAAGAGCCTGACGGAGGAAGCAGTCCCGCAGGGCAAGGTGGTGGTGGCGGTGTTTCTTGACATCGCCAACGCGTTCAACACCTTGCCATGGAGCTGCGTTAGGGAGGCGCTTGTGTATCACGAAACGCCTCTCTACCTCCGTCGTATTGTCGGGGCCTATCTCTCGGAGAGGGCCATAGCTTTCCCCAGCTGGCTCGGGCCAGCTCGGCGAGATGTGTCGTGCGGTGTTCCGCAGGGGTCGGTCCTGGGGCCGCTTCTGTGGAACATCGGCTACGACTGGGTGCTGCGGGGTGCGTTGCCTAGGGGCGTCGGCGTAACGTGCTACGCCGATGATACCCTCGTCACGGCGCGGGGTGCAACGTACCAGGAGGCAGCACTCAAGGTCACGACGGGTGGTGCTCGAGTCGTGGGTCGGATACGGCAGCTGGGACTGGGGATGGCCTTGCACAAGTCCGAGGTTCTGTGTTTTCACAGACCTCGGAACGGTCCACCCGAAGGTTCCAGCATAAATGTGGGAGGCGTTAGCATCGGCATCAAGCCCTCGATGAAGTACCTAGGGATCGTACTTGATAGCCGATGGAACTTCGGACCACATTTCCGAAGTTTGGTCCCCAAGGTGACGCAGGCATCGGTCGCGCTTTCGCGACTGATGCCCAACCTAAAGGGACCCAACGCCTCCTGCAGGAGACTGTACCTGGGGATCGTGCGGAGTATGGCCCTATACGGGGCTCCCGTATGGGCGGATAGGTTGGCGGTCAAGGGGAACGTGACTCTGTTAAACAGACCACTTCGAACCTTGGCCCTCAGAACCATACGGGGGTACCGCACGATCTCCGGAGAGGCTGCATGTCTCCTAGCCGGGACCCCTCCATGGGACCTGGAAGCGAGAGCCCTTGCGTCATTGTTCCAATGGCGCAAGGAGGCGCTGGAGCGGGACCACCGGCCTGCGTCTCGAGAAATCGAGGACCAGCGGTCCCAACTCCGCCAGGATCTCATGGAGTCATGGAGGGTGCGACTTGAGCAACCCAAGGGGGGTGCCACCATCATCGCGGCGGTGAGACCGATCATGGACGATTGGCTGCAGAGGCAGCATGGTGACCTCACGTACCGTGCGACGCAGATCGTTGCCGGGCATGGATGCTTCGGTAGCTATCTGTTTTGCATGCATCGTGAGGTCACACCCCGGTGTCAACACTGCGAGGTTTCCGACGACGACACCGCACTCCACACGTTGGTGGAGTGCCCAGCGTGGGCGACTCAGCGCCGGGACCTCGTAGTGGGTCTGGGCGTGGATACCCTCTCGCTGGGGACCATGCTTCAAGCCATGGTATCCAGCGGGAGTAGGTGGAACGCGGCCGTGTCCTTCTGCGAGCAAGTCATGCTCGCGAAGGAGGCGGCCGGGAGGGAGAGGGAGCGTACCCTCCCCGCCGAGTTCCGTAGTCGGCGGCCAGGCCGCCCCAGACTACGCGACTACGCCCAAGACTATCGTCCTCCATGATCGGGGCCTGAGGACGGCGGGATCGCCACCCACCGTCCTTACAGAAGCAGGCTAGAAGGGTTGCGTGCTGCGGGGCCTTTGCCCCATAGCACGCAACCTGATTCACTCACTGACGCGGGATAAAACCCGACCCCAATGACGCGGGATTCTCGTCCCGACCAAACACCCGCAGAGACCACAGAGGTGGTCAGAGTCCGCCGGGCGCCACTGGACATACCCTCTGCTAGTAACCAGAGACGCCCGGCAACGGACGTTAGAGCGGCCGCGGCATTGGGCCGCGGAATAAAAAAAAAAAAAAAAAAAAATCCCCCAACGACTGCCATAGATGTTCGTAAGACAACCGGGACCGACGGCTTAAATGTGCTCTACGAGGCACGGAGGGGTCTCAGTGTCTTAAAAAATGGTCACCCATCCTAAGACTGGCCTGACAAGATGTTGTCTAACCTTTGCAATGTGTTAACATTGTCGGTTACCACTAGACCACGAGCCCTTCAATATTAAGAAAACTTAACAGTAGGTATAGCTCAGCCATCAGAATGACACGTATGTTAAGTACTTAAGTTTTTATCCCTGTAATGTACACACATACACACACACATATATCACGCCTATATCCCCGAAGGGGTAGGCAGAGTCCCACGTAATAGGTGGTAAGCCTATCGCCGTCACCTGGCACGGATATAATACGAGTTGTCCAAAATGGCCGAATGAAATTAATAAAAAAAAGCAGCTATATTGTAATTTTGAAAAATTCTGATACCCGTTGCCTTGCGATGAAATGTTGATTAAAGTCAACAAAATCTTACGTGCCAGCCGCTGTGACCATAATGTAATGGCACAGATATATGAATAGGTAATGGGATCTCGTTCCACTAGGGGGTGCTGGTAATCATAATACGCTTGTTAACAATTAGTAATATTCCTTTCAACTCACAAAATACATCACTAAAGTCTTGATTGAAACTAACATTTCCTAACAAACTACTGTTTCAAATACAATTGTACATCAAAGTGGGCATAATAACAACAGTTTACGAAGACTTTGCCCACTGGCCACCGCCTACTGCCCACTATAGTGGACAATTGATCAAAAGACAGATTTAGTTGTCTTTAGCTACCAACCTGGAAGAACGCCAGAGCTTTGATTCTTATTAGCACAGAGTAGGGAGACTTATAGATTAATCTAATAATGATTTAGTAGCGACCGTAGACTGCGTTTTGACGACGTGATTTCACCGTCGTCATCACCGTTCATCACACTACTGAAATTACTGATACTATCACGTAAACGCCATGCCCCACTATGAACCCACTCCTAACACAAGCACTTTTAGCATAGTTGGAGAGTTTAAATAACGGGAATGCTAGTTAATAGTATTTGCGATTGAAAAAAATCTTTTTATAGGTAAGTATTGGTAAAAAGGATTACGAAAAGTAGAGCAAAAAGGTTGTGTGTAGCTGTGTGTACAACACATGTGTGTAAAACAAGTCACATTATACGTTCACGCAAATGCAAACCTTCTAATTAAATGTTTAAATCCCTCTGATAAACAAAAGTGTCAGGTTAGCAGCAATAGACTAATCCCTGAACATTTGTCGTCTATGAAAGCGCTGTCTAAACCTGCCGGATTCTATAGTCAGGTAAGCGGTATAATATGCCGCTCACAAATCAGTATATTCAGCCGCCAAAAGCTGTCTCTCAGATATTGCACTTTGACTCCTCTGTTATAGACATAAAGGCCGTAACTATGTGATGTAATATAAAACCTCCACAATGTATTCTTGTCCTATCCTTTATAGACTCTCTTCATCCTCTGAAGGAGAAGACAAAATTATTAACTACGTTATACGTACGAAATTGTTTGTCCTTACAGACGCAGGCCATGAAGGCGGGTTGCTTGCTGTGGGACTGCAACATAAGCTTACCGACACATTTATGATGCGGAATAATACCCAATCCACCGGCGCTCTGAAAGTTATTCTTCTGAGGATGTACCCGGGCCAGAGCAAAGGATTTGAAGGTGGCAGTTTAAAAAAATATTGCTATAGTAATGAAATCTCTGTCGTACTACTACGCTGTGCACTCAAAGGCGTAATTTAGTGTTCTTCTGAGTATTGTAAGTCGGTCTCGGCTCAACAGAGACTAATGCGTTACGTAATATAAACAGTACGGCAGATGCGGGCCTTTGTTACATTGGGCCTGTCTGTCTGTCTGTCACACAGTGTGCGTGTCCGCAGGAAATGCTAAAACTAAGAACAGCAATATGCATTTTCAGTCAAATTTATACCAAAAGGCGAAAAGTGCTTCTGGCATTTTCTCATAGAATTAATGGCTGTCAAATCAAGTCACATTTTATTCCTTAAATGTCAAACGATAAGCATCGTATAAGTTTTATAGAAATACTAAACTAAGACGTCCGTTCTTTGTACTTTGTATGTAATCGCCATAGTTATTTTGCTAGGAGGTTAGAATATGTAATTTCTTTTTTATTTTATTTATACTTTTTGTACATTGAAGAAAACAAACATCACAGTTATTCTATAACCTCCTCAAAAAATAAATACGAGAAAGCGAAGTATAAACTTTCTTTCAGAATTGTCTATTTCCTTTTTCTTTTTATATTATAGTAATTTAATTTTTTTTTTAAAAACTCGAAAACTATCCGCACATACGGGCGCCCCGTACAAGGCCATACTCCGCACGATCCCCATGTACAGTCCTGCAGGAGGCGTTGGGTCCCTTTAGGTTGGTCATGAGTCGCGAAAGCGTGACTGGTACCCCCGTCACTTTGGGGACCAAACTTCGGAAATGTGGTCCGAAGTTCCATCGGCTGTCAAGTACGATCCCTAGGTACTTCATCGAAGGCTTGATGCTGATGCTAGCGCCTCCTACAGTTGCTAAACGGTGCATTTGCATTGCAAGTACACTACAATCAGCATATAAAAATAATTATATTCCTAAAACAAATAACAAACAGTTTTTATCAAAATCTGATTAAGGTAAGAACGTAAAAAAATTAAATGCTTTATGTATTTTATTTGCGTCACAATTTTCAAACTAAAACCCGCACTGTGTTAGCTAGTTATTAATATACCAACCTCGTTTTGAAATTAACAAAAATTTTAACGATAAATGAACTTTATATGCTCATCACGGTTTAATGGCGGCACTTCCGGTTCATTACCTCTACATTGCATACATCCTATAAATTAAACTATAAAAACCATAGATTTTTCACGAAACTATCGGCCAGTTTTATGAGATTAGTGAAACATTTGTGTTTAAAGATTTTTCTATGAAGTTATGGTTTGTTTGTAATTAATTATTGTTGAAGACAATTAAGGGGTAGGCAGAGGTATTATTTAGATATGTTTTTAAACTTTTTGTTTTTTTTTTAATTTAGAGTTGCCACAGTTACGTTGCCGCCCGCCGCCCGTCGCGCCTGCACGTCTGATGAAAAACAAAAAAAATAAGTCGAGCCTTTTCGGAGGAGTTCAACGACGACGAAAGTATACCTAGATACATTTGAATATGAATGATTTTGACACGAGACCAATGCCAAACATTCGTCCATGTTGACTTAGGAAATATGTTGTAAATTGTATGTTAGAAAAAGAATGGCCGTGAGTTTTATTGTCAGGTTTTTTTCTCACAGAGTCAACCTATTGCTTTGCGAATTTGCAGTAAATGTAAATATAGAAGCAATTATATTATTATTTGTGTAACTTACTGACGTTCATTATTATTATTGATGTTATTTTTGGTTGTATTTGATAATTTATGCCATTACTAGCATGGTGTTTTAAGTAATTGTACACTAACGTACTATGAGCCTTGAAATAGACACCTGAAAATAAAATACATACCTATTTTTTTTTGTGAATATTAATATTTTAAATATTGAATGGAACGTTACCTGGCGAAAGTCCATGATAAAACAATGGGGTAAGATGTTGAATTTTTTATATAATTGCACTAATTTCGCTAAATAGAAGACATTATAAACGTCGACATATGTTTCACCTACTCACGAGGCATTCTCAAGACTGCCTCAAAGAGAACAGCTGTTCTCTTTCATCAACTAACCTATTTATTTATTTATTATCGTCTTTTAATGAACGAAGTGAATAAATTATTTGAGAGATTAATTCATTCTTAAGGGATCTTATCAACATCATCGTGGTCAAGTATTCCTCATCTGCTCGCGGTGCACCTGCTGAACACGTACGAGGCTCTGGTAAGTTACCTAAAGTGAAATGTGGGTGTATGTAACGCCTCTGTCTACCCCTGAGGTGAGATAAATACGGTGAATTTGTATACATACGAACTTATGTACATAATATATAAGTATATAATATAATTTCCTTCGTATCCCTGTCAAATAGTCCGAGACGCCCAGGACTTTAATTGGCTGTTCCTTAGCGGCTGGCACGTAAGATTTTGGTTTCAAATTAGTTTTTCAAAATTACAATACAGAATGTTACGTAAGGGTTATATCAACCCAAAGACACCCCCATCAGCTGGTCGACCAGAACCCGTTTCGAAATGTGTCGACCGCCAAACAAAAAAAAAATTATACAGAAAAAAAAACATTATTACCGAATAAAACACTCTTGTTTGAACAACACTAGCTAAAATCTGCTGATAAGGTCATCGACATCAAAGTAAGTAGTACAAATAAAGCGCGCCTGTGAAAAACCTTCTATCTCTCTCCTGGTTGGAACATTTTGTCTCTGTTTCGCACCAAGGTCGCGTGTCGGTCGGTGAGCGACGCCGCCTCCCGCCCTCCCACCATTGTCTATTAGTAAGTACGTCAAGCACTAGTGTTGGGACACGTTTGTTTTGATTTGAAATAACGCATATAACTTTTTTTATAATGATCTTTTTTTTTTCTTGTTTCGCGGTCGAAACATATCAAAAGGCGTTCTGGGCGATCAGCTGATGGGAGTGTCTTCAGGTTGATATAACCCTTATGTAACACCCTGTATAGCTGCTACTTTTTTAAATTAATTCGGCCATTTTGGACATAACCCATTATAAATGGGACGTACGTGGGACTAAAAATACTGGCAAATTGTAGGTGTGTAATGCACTTCTGCCTACCCCTTCGGGATATAGGCATGATGTGTGTGTGTGTGTGTGTGCGTATCCCTATCAAAGTTTCTTGTTTAGTCGAACTTGAAATACCAAGAAAACACAATACCGACACATCAGTTTCCCATCTAAGCACTCAACAGACTGTGGTGCAACACGTTGTTCTAGGAAGGCCACCCACAGAGCCACACCTGACATACGCCAGAGCACGGTAGCTATGCTCTTTGGAACATCGCTACTTCTTTTTCTTTGTAAAAGTGGTAATTACATGCAGACAGAAAGACAAAAGAAGAAAGAAAACAAAACGTCAAACAAATCACGTTTGTTGTATGGAAGCCCCCTTAAAATATTTATTATATTCCGTGTTTGTTGTTATAAAGGCAACGGAAAAATACATCCATCTGTCAAAATTTCACCTTTCAAACTATCACGGTTCATGAGATACAGCTCAAAACAGACGGACGCATGGATGGACAGCGAAGTCTCAGTAATAGGGTTCCCGTTTTACCCTTTGGGTACGGAACCCTAAAAAGAAATTTAACATTAACAATTTATGCACAGATAAAATAAGATTATTCTATCTTATTTCTAGATTAGGTACAACTGTGTACTTCAAAACCTCTGGGGCTATACCTATAAATTGGCATAATTTAGAACACACACAGACATGTCACGCCTATATCCCAGGGGTAGGCAGGGTAGGCAGGGGTAGGCAGAGGCGCATTACACTCCCACAATTTGCCAGTATTTTTAGTCCCACGTAATAGGGGGCAAGCCTATTGTCATCACCTGGCACATTTATAATGGGTTACGTTCAAACCGGCCGAATGAATTTAATAAAAAGTAGCAGCAATATATAGTAATTTCAAAAAAACCACTTATAAACATACTTATATTTATCTAAATACACACATATTATTTGAGCGAAGCGAGCCGAAGGCGAGCGGAGCTCTCAACGGGTGACTGAAATTATTTTTCAAACGATTTATGTTAAATTGTTTCTCGGCGAATACTCGGTCGATTTCGGATTTTCTTGCACTCATCAATAGCTTACAGAATTACCCAGGTTATTACGATGCCAGAATTTTGAAATTAAACTCGCTTCGCTCAAATATATGCTGCAGCGTAACGGTACGTTTCGCGACTGCGGCGACCTAAGTATATAAATATAGAAAACACTCAGACTCAGATCGAACCCGATACTCAGGAGTCGCAAGCCAGCGGACTACCGACCACGCCACCGAAGCATCATCTTCAAACTTCTTCCATTCCAAACCAGCCAGCACTGCAACCAAGACACCGTATTTTAAATTTGGAACAGAAATAAAACCTCATAGGTACTACCTACTTACAATAATTAAACTCGGTTAACCAGAACATTGAAATGTGTGGTCTTTACGTCCCACAACAAGATGGCCGAGACGGCGTGTGGCGGGAACATGGCGGGAACAACATCCACTCGCACTACATACATAGTTAATTCCCGTTGAGATTTTATTGAGTTTCCAATACATTCTGCGTTTTATCGAGTCGACAAACAAACCGATTAACCGGCAGTCTATAAACATAGATAAATTCATCAACGCGTAAATAGGAATGCTTCGGTGTTTTGTTAGAAAATAATTCCGTTCATTGTGTTTATATTGAACTATATTGTCTTATTATAATGTAGGTTACGTTAATATCTTTGTATTTAGAGAATAGCGTTTGATTATGTTGTGATTTGAATTTTCACGAGGTAGATGTACCTAACCCCTGAAATGCCAAAGAATAGAAAAGGTTTTTTCAAAGGAATAACTGTAGCTTACCTACCTCGGTACTTACTGAATAGTACGGCGGTGAGCATCATAAAGGTTAGGCTGCAGAGGCCGCATGGTGACCTCATGGTATCGTGCGACACAGATCATTACTGGGTACGAATGCTTTTGTAGGTATGTTTCACATCCAGCGTGAGGTCACACCCCAGTGTCAACACTGCGAGGCCTCCGGCGTAGACATGGCACTCGACATGTTAGTGGAGTGCTCAGCGTGGGCGAGTCAGCACCGGGATCTCGTCGTGTGTCTGGGCGTGAATACCCTCTCACTGGAGACCATTCTTCAAGCCATCGTGAGTAGGTGGAACGTGGCCGTGTCCTTCTGCGAGCAGGTCATGCTTGCGAAGGAGGGAGTTCCGAAACTCGACCCCAGAGATGCGAGATAACACCTTCCCGACCCCACTTCACGACAGAATCCACAAGCAATTCTTTCGAATGCGTATAGGTACCTGGGGCGACCAGCAATAAGCGTACCTAGGGGCGCTATGGCCTTGGGCAACGGGCTAAAAAAGGAAACTATATAGGTAGGTACCTACATACCTTCCCTATTACGTTAACCCTTCATCCTGTAGACCTGTCAATATTATAAAGCTGAGAGTTTGTTTGTTGAAACGGACTAATCTCAAGAACCAGTACCTATCTTCCTACTACTTTTATTTTAATTCGTGTTGAAAAATTATTTTTGTGTTGAAATATTACATGAATAATCCTACTAATATTATAAACGCGAAAGTTTGTGAGTATGTAAGTATGGATGGATGGATGTTTGATACTCTTTCACGTAAAAACTACTGAATGGATTTTAATGAAACTTTACAATAATATAGCTTATACATCAGAATAACACATAGGCTACAATTTATAAACATACTGTGTGAATTGTTCAAAATATGACGCGGCGCGACGGGAACGGGAAAAGATCCAAATTACCGCGCGGACGAAGTCGCGGGCGACCACTAGTTGAATATAACTCCTTCCTCTTCTTTGACAATATTGATTTTTATTGTGTTTTTTGTTCCTACCTACAGTTTTTCAACAGACTTCCAAAATAGGAGGAGATTTTATGTTATTACCTCATATCTCTGGACTGGGTGAACCGATTTTGATTTTTAGTTAGAAGATCTTAAGTACGCAACGGTTTTGATGCGGTTTTCACCAATGGATAGAGTTCTCGAGGTTCTCCAGGAAGGTTTTTGTGTAGGTACCTATATAATTTGTCAAGCGGGCGAAGCGTCCGGTAGTATTCTATAATTTATAGAATCTCATTCTATATTTCTATATAAGATAATCAGAGGATTTTTGACATTTCGCGTACTCAGTGGATTCTCAACTTCAAATTCTCAATAATAATAAATTCGGAAACCGACCAATAATCTACAATTACCATTTTAAATGTAAAGTGTCTACATCTATTGCTACAGTTCAAAACTTCTCATCGGAGCTACCTGTTTCCTACAATATTAACTAGAGGACTCTGTGATAAAGAGTGGTTGTGGAGTACAGACAGTCACAATAAACAACTAAATTAAATAATAATTCATAATAAATAACTTATTATTATTACATATTAATAACTTACTATTATTTCATAATAATTAAGAATTATGAGAATTATTTTATACCTCATAAGCAGCCAAAGCAGTAGCGACGGCTATTGAAAAACGAAACGTTTTTAGATAAATAAATCACAAAAATGACGTTTCCTGACAGTTGTGCTTTGTTATCATCCCGACTATTTTGTACCAATAACTTTTTTATTAGATCTAAATTTTTGTGTAAAACAGGCAGGTTTCCTATGGATATCAGACATAATGCAAAGTCACACATGGAAGTGGTTAAAGTGCCTCCGATCGTGTCCACTTACCGACAGGCGTTGCGCACCTTCGATGACAATTTCAAAAATGATTTTCCGACTAACTTGAACAAACTAAAACGGATGATGGATTTACTAAAACCTGAAGACTTGGGCTATGACAAAAATCTCAACAATCCTGAACTTTGGAAAAACGTGGATAAAGCGCCTTGTACCTATATAGAAGTGTTTCAAAATAGCAAAATAAATATGAGTATTTTCGTGTTGCAACCAGGTTTCAAAATGCCGCTCCACGACCACCCGCACATGCATGGACTTCTCAAAATTATATCAGGAGGTGCAAGAGTGAGAGCCTTCACGGAATATCCTGTGAAAGAGGCTGTGAAACTTGTAGACTTTCAAACACGTGCAAAACACGAAGCCGCACGGCTCGCTCATGGCATACACAAAAAGCGGCGACTGTTTGCAGAAATTACAAGTCAGCGACTTTGTACAGAGACAACTGAGACCTGTATGTTAACGCCGACAATATCAAATTATCATGAAATAGAAGCCCTTGAATTACCGGTAGCTTTTTTCGATATTCTTTCACCGCCTTATGATACTCTTATAGAAGGTATTGGACCAAGAAGATGTAGATATTACCATGTAGCTAATAATATAAGCACAAATTTAGTGGAATTACAAGAAACGGATGTGCCAAAATGTTTTTATTGTGATCAGTCACCGTACTTAGGGCCTACGCTGAGCTAAGGTATGTGGATAGTGTTTGATGTTAGGTAGCTTTTGAAATTGATGATGCTTAGATGGGCCATACGACGTATTACTTCACAGTAGTAAGAACTACATAATAATATACTTAAGGCACGGGGCCTTCTTGTCCGTTACATACGACGTATACCACGCATTATGACATCTGAACCGGATTTGGCCTATACAATTTGTATGATAACAAACACACTGGTCATTCACCACCACAGTGATTCAGATTCGCGTGTTCCTATGCATAGGGTAGACGTCGTAAGACATGGTATACGTAACCTAGGGTCACTGGGACTGAGAACAGTGTGTCGCTGTATCCCACTTCCCATGGCATACGTCGTATGTGAAGGACCAGTGTGTTTTTAGCTTTTCTTACTTTTAAAATTGTTTTACTCAACATTTAATATGTTTCAATGTCTTTAAGCCAACATTTTTATCATTACCAATCTATCTTTTTTTTCCTATTTACTAGAAACCTTATACAATTTCTATATGTTCTCATTGTTGGCAAATAATTAAATAACTTTTCAAACCAAAAAATATATTACACCGAACTATTCACTAGTCTAATACTGTATTGAAATAAAAACCTTCACAAATATTTCAATATATTATTGTAACTAACCCAGTTTTAGGCGGTATGGTCAAATACTTTAGCATGTTGAAAAAAATTATGCCATTTTTCGGAACAGCAAAAGTTGCTCAGATGGCACTCGCTTTACAGAAAGGATCAAAGTTTAGCCAGATCGCAGTTAGACTGAAAAGCCGACCCCAACTATTTTGAGAAAAGAATGATGTTATCAAAAAAGTATGTTATTAGACTACTAAATAATCGCTAGAATTTGTACCATAGATGTTTAATTTATAATTACAATAGTTAAATTATGTGCCTTATTTTGTGTATTATAATAATAATGTATATTTTGTATGTATGCATAACAATTATTACTTAATATAATAGTTCTAGTTACCATGGCATGGTCAGTAGTGCATCGACTTTGAATCCAGTCTCGGGTTTGAATCAAATATTTATACATAAATGTTTGTTTCTGAGTTTGGGTGCTTTCTATGTATGTATTTAGAAATATTATAAGTATGTTTATCAGTCGTCAAGATCCCATAGCACAAGCTTATATTAGTGTAATTTGGACTAGAATGTGTGAGACTGTCCAAAAATATTTTTCCAGGCCTCATTACAAATATGTAGGCCATAATTTTGAATAACATTTCAAAATCTATAAAAAGTTCATTCAGTAATAAATTTTTCCTATTTTAATTATTAATACAATCTCCTCTAAAATCTTAAAGGGCGGTGTGAAGAACTTGAAAAATTAATGATGGTAGTCCGTTTCAGGAGTTCTATTCCAGTTCAGGAGCTATAGAGGTTATTATGGGTAACTACGGAACCCTATCTAATGCGTGAACCGAAACGCACTTGCCGGTTTTTATATTTTTGTTTTAATTCTCACTTTTTTTTTGTTATAGCAATGACTAATATGATTTAAAACCGAATATTTGGTAACTATGTTTAAGTAAATATGATTGTACATACCTTACCATCGCTATCACTGTTGAAGACAAGTAAGGTCTTTCGTAATAGTAATTTATTTGCAACAGCTTAGATTCTAGTCTATGAACTTGTATATATAAATCCTTGTTGAAACGATAAGGGAAGGGTTGCTAATAGAGGATACTGGCTTCTGAAAATCCTTCACAAAAAGTGCAAATTAACTTATTAATTAGATTAAATATGTAAGTCTGCCTTATAAATTAATATATAGATTATCACAGCTGTTAAATGTGCCTCCATAATTACGTTACGTATAATGTAAATTGGGATTACTCTTGGCAAAACGGAAAACTTTGGTTATTCTAATTTTAAAATAGCCTGTAAATAGCATATAAATTATTATAGTAATTTTTTTTATGAATCAAATCATATCAAGTATGTCTTGTATGTCCCAACACTAATTTCTTGGTAGGTATGGGTTTGGACCCACTGTACTACAAGTAGTATGGCCGGTGGTACGGTGGCTCCGAAAGGCAGTAATTGAATTGGGTAGTTGTCAAGTCAAATTACATTTTATACCAATTATTACGAAATGTCAAAAATATTAGTGACGTCATAGTCACTAAGACGTCATTTCTTTTTGTACTATCGACTGTGGTATTGAATCAATTATCTACTTACTGCTTGGGTAGCGTGGTCGGTAGTGTATCGGCTTTCGACAAGTCCGATCCACAAAAATGTTTGTTTCGGAGTTTGGGTGTTTTCTATGTATATTATGTATCCTATTTAGAAATATATAAGTATGTTTATCAGTTGTCTAGATTCCATAGCACAAGCTTGTAGCTTAGTTTGGGCTAGATGACGTTGTGTGAAAATGTCCGAAATATTAAAGATTAAAGTGATGACTGAACATTAATAACAGTGACAGAGAGATATACAGTATCCGAAAGATATAATTAAAGATCCGAAGCTCTTTAAAGCAAGTTTAAGACAGAGATATTTGCTGGCAACACGGTTTGAAACCAACAGTGTTCTATAGAACGTCGTACGGGTATCACGTAATTTGTTAAAACAAATGGCTAACGATTTAAAATTCCTCTTTTAAACTGTGTATTTGATAATAATTTATTCACTAACTACCCTACTTACGTACTATAGTAAATAAACTATTTTATTCATGATTTTAACTGGTTTTTAAAAAATATTGAATTTAAAACGCCGGTTTTAAATAAAAAGTTTTAAAAACAATTGTACATATTGCAATGATAATTTCTATTGACTGTTTGATAAAACAGCGATAATATTTGATGTAGACATGGACACCTTGTGTCATTGATTCAATATTTGCCATAACGTTAGTTGATTCATCACAAATTATGTCTGTCGGTATACCTACGTAGTTATTAAACTGCGCTTACACGGGCAATGATTGCTGGGCAACGCGAGATGATCAATACCTATGGAGCTAATTTTTCGGGCAATTTATTATGGATATCTTCTTGTGTTGCCGTAAATGGCTACAGCACAATCGACCATGTTGGTCATAATTGAGCAATTTTTATTGCCCGTGTAAGCGTACCCTAAGTATTGCGATTAGTTTTAAAATGAGACAATTTTTCGAGGTAAGGGCGCTATTCTAATATCCAAGTATGACGTCACATGGGCACTTTGGATACAACTTGAACAAATCTGTATGTGAGTTGGTAAAATGACGTCATACTTGCATGAAAGACAAGCATAATGAAATGGCGCCCTCAAATCTACAAGCTGCCATGCTCACAATGCTTGTCTCACGATGCCACTCTCACAATGTGGAAAACATCTTTGCCAGAACCGAGAGTTTAAAACGTTCGTTCCTCTGCGAATAATAGTGGCCTGGAGCGCCCTGTCTGGGCACATGTTTCCTCCCACATATAACCCTGGGTTCTTTAAGCGGAGCATGAAGACGCACATCACTAGGTCGTCAAGTTGAGGGCCACACTCAAAATATTTATTAATATGTTATAAAATTTAAAAAATATATATAATAAAATTATTAACGTCAGCAGATAACAATTTACATTTAAAGCCAGCTTCGCAAAGCAACGAGTGCCAAGGAGAAAAGAACCTGGCAATAAAAACTCCAGGCCACTCTTTTTCAATCAGTAACTACATTCTCGAGTCACCCTCAATCGCTAGACGCCACGGCTTATTACCATCAGACAGGCGGCGTCCATTTGGCATACCAAATATAATTAAATATATAATTATATAATTTAATTCCCGTGAGAATTGGAAACGAGTAAAGTATGTCACGGGATATCATTTCCCGAAGAGGCCACCCACGTGGCGGAAGTCCGCCGGGGGCCACTGGAAATACCTTCTAGTGTCACCAGAGACGCCCGCAGCAATGGACATGGGAGTGGCCGCGGTCTCGCGGTGTTAAAAAAAACGGGATCTCATTCTAAAACTAAACGCACTAATTATTATTATGAATGATAATTTTGTAAATAGCAGATAACCCTGTATTATAGTTTCATTTTCCAATGTATTTTTAATTTTGAAAAGTATTGGGTAGTTTTTTTATAGAAAAGGAAGTAGGGAAAAAATGTGACTGTCAATTAGGTTAAAATTTGTGGTTTGTTTAACCAGTGTGTATAATTTTATTTATTTTAAGTTTAAAGTGAACTATATGATTAACATTCCAAATATTTTCTTAGCTCATTTGTTACTACCTGATCTCTAAAATATTTTCTTCTAAATGTACCTACCTTTATGGCTTTAAGTAAAATATGTCTCTGGTTTCGGCTCACACCGAAGTAATAGCAGTTGCTAATTTAAACTTTTCATTATGAAGATTTAAAATTCTTTGGTAGTGAAAATGTCAGCAATTTTCACTAGTGTGAGCTGAGTTTTAAAGCGCGATTCCATTAGGCAAGTTTTGCATGCAAGTATGACGTCATTGCAACTTGTATAGGTAAAAGTTGAACAGTGTCAAGTTAGTGGTTTGTATGATGTAAGGACTACCTCTAAAAACTCACAATGTTACCGTTAAATTGTAAATACTGTCAGATTACAAGCTATTTCGCAAGACTGACACAATTTTATGTGCTATTACTGGCGATTGGAATAGAGTGGCTGTGAGTTTTTATAGTTTTTAGAGGTAGAGCCTGTAAGAGAAGAACCTGATAATAAAAACTCAGGGCCACTGTTTTCCAATCGCCAGTAATTACAATATCTCCATCAATCATGCGAGTTTGATTACAATCTTACGATTTTCAACAGACTTCCAAACAAGAAGGAGGTTCGCAATTCGAATGTATGTTTTTTTTATGTTTGTTTATGGTGAACCGATTTAGAATTATTTTTTAAATGAAAGCTACTACTTCCGAAGTGGTCCCACTTGAATTTGGTCCCATTTCAACAATTATTTGGTCCCATTTCGGTAATTTGAAGTCGGTTCTGTCAATTTTTGACGTAATTTTTTTATTACAATACAGGTGACATACAAGTCTTGCATAATGGAATAGACCCTTTAGTTTTAGGGAATCAATTTTCTTTGACTAAACGATATCTAATCTAAAATGTGAATGTACGTGTCGATTTTAAGGATATTTTATCGAATTATTAAGTTTTGTTCCCTGAATAGTATTGATGGTTTTATTTGTTAATAAATCCCTTAGTTTGTTATTATATTTCTTTTATTTTAATCGCTACTGTCTAACCCTTCGGGGGTTAAGTCGTGAATTTGGGTTGCGTGTTCTTAGGGTTTCGTACCCAAATGGTAAAACGGTAACCTACTACTGAGACTTCGCTGTTCGTCCGTCCGTCTGTCTTGGGCTGATCTCATGAACCGTGATAGTTGAAGCCGTCGGTCCCGGTTGTCATACGAACATCTGTGGCAGTCGTTACGAGTATTTGGAGCCCTAAAACAAAAATCCTCGTGGTCTAACTACAGTGCTTCGATATCGCCCATGGGTTGTGAAAGTCAGATGGCAGTCGTAGGTAACGATAAATATTGAGCGCCTCGTAGTTAGACTGGAAAGCCGACCCCAACTGTATTGGGTAAAGGCTCGGTGGAAGAATAGTGGAGCTTATTAACGCTGAGCGTTATATCGGGAACTTTTCTTTACCAGAGCCTCGACTGTTGGCAAATTGAGGTGATGAGGAGGTATCGCGTTACCAAGCTCCAATGAAAAAAAAACAAATACCTAACTAATTAATGATTTATTGAATTAATAATAATATTAGCATAAAACTAAAATAATAATGACACATTAATGACATTACACACGGAATAATTTCAAAATTCTCAAATATGTCAACAAGCATAACTTAATCTTAAATTTCAATTCATTTAAGGCATACCTAGATATTATTTTTCAGCACCGATTTTTCACCATATATTAATTAATATTCTTCTTTCAAGATAATGTACAATGTATGTAGTTAGTTAAGATTTCGGGACTTACACGTGTAATTTAGATAGGTATACCTTATAATGTGGCGTGACGTTCCGACCGAGTTACAGCGGGCCGTGAGGTCATAGGCTGACTGGTCGAAACGTCAGGCCATAATATGGCCTAATACGTAAGTAATTTACGCGTGTTAGTCCCAAAATAGGAATTCTGAACGCGAAAGTCTACAAACCATTACATTTATTACATTAATAGGTATATGAATGAAATAGGTTACGTTTTACTTACAATTTTTTAAACTTTCCCGATTCTCATTTATACCTAATGGGTACCTATATCATTTATAATTTCATTTCATTTCATTTATTTATGAAATGACCTACCTACCTATATCTAAACGAGACCTGATAATATTAAGTCAAATAGACCACTTTGAATACAATCCAATCGAAACGTCTCGGGAAGGTATCGTTAAATATCTAAAAACACGGTCGCGGCGCTGAAAGAATTTCGGTCATTGACCCGTCACCACCTATCTGTGCGCACAATTGTCTTTCCGTCTCGCTTACACAGGGGAGGCGCCATAGCAAGACCGGGTGACCGAGATAGATAGTAAGAGTAACGGGTCAATGACCGAATTTTTTATTACTAATGGTCGCCCTATGGTCGGACAGTAGACCTCTCGAACATTAAAATCATACTTGTGCCAAGTTTCGTGAAGATCGGATAATAAAGGGGACCGCTAGTCCTGAAAAATATTAAAACAATATTTGACCATTTTTACCCCATTTTCCCCGCAATCCAAAAAGTAAATTGTATTAAATCAAGGAACACTTGTGCCAAGTTTCGTGAAGATCGGATAAAAACTGTGGCTGCTAGCCCGGAACACACAGACAGACAGACGAAAGCAAAATTGTCCAATCTCGAAATATAGACGCTTCGTTCGCTCGGACAATTATTCTTATTCTCAAAAGGTAGGAAAAAAGAATCTTATTCATCCGACTTCCTAAAAAACAGGAGGTTCTCAATTCGATTGTTTGTTTTTTTATTAAATGTTTGTTACCTCATATTTTCGGTCTGGGTGAACCGATTTTGAGAATTTTGTTTTAATTGGAAGCTACTAGTTCCCAAGTAGACCCAATTTCTATTTGGTCCCATTCCGACAAGTATTGTCGGAGTCAATTTTTGACGTGCATTTTTTATAACTACTATAGATATTGGTTGTGTCAATTTTCATCCAATTTCTTTTTATTACCTGCCTGCAAAGTTTTTCGAGGAATTGAGTAAAGTACTTTTGGTCATTAGCTATAACTTATCATCAACAACATCATAGCGTCTTGTATTATCGTGTCACGTAACAAACATTATCTTTCACATTCTCCACTATCGGCAGTGTGCAAACCTTGATTTTTCGAGATAAAACAACAAAAACAGATAAAAATTTCCAAATAATACTATATTTTGATAGGTACTTAGTTGATAAGCATAAGACGGGTATCATCACTACATAGTATAAAACAAATTCGCTTCTCCTGTCTGTCTGTACCTATGTAGGTATGCTTAGATCTTTAAAACTACGCAATGGATTTTGATACGTTTTTTTTAATAGATAGAGTCAAGAGTGATGCAACAGGAAGGTTTATATGTATAATATACGAGGGTGGATTGAAAAGTAATCGGCCTAACCAAGAAAATAAATACATAATAAATGAAATATATTTTTATTTTTCAACGTAATCGTCATCAAAGTTCAATGCACTTTTGCCATCTTCCCTTCCAAGCATTCAGCCCGTTGAAAAAAAAATATTCTTCCTTGATTGATGAGTCAAAATATGCGTCTACTGGCGTTGACCTCGTCATTTGTCAAAAATCTTCATAGATTTTTGCACTTGGGAGGTCATCCTCCTCTCGTGCTTTTTTAGGTTAGGGAACAGAAAAAAGTCTGACGGTGCCAGATCAGGTGAATAAGGTGGATGTGGTAACAGTTCAAAGCCACAGTTGTGAATTTCTGCCATTGATTGGACAGACGTGTAGACACGAGCGTTATCTTGATGAAACGGGACTTTTCTTCTGATCATTCCTGGACGTTTTTCTTTTATTTCCTCTCGTAAACGACGTAGTAAGGTGCAGTAATAATCAGAGTTTATAGTCTGACCCCTTTCAAGATAATCAACCATAATCACACCCGTCGAGTCCCAGAATACTGAAGCCAGTATTACCTTACTTGCCGACAAATCGACTTAGCCTTTTTGGGGGGTGTCGAACCAGGTCTTTTCTACTGTTTTGATTGTTGTTTTGTTTCCGGTGTACAGTAATTAACCCATGTGTCGTCCATAGTAACAAAACGATTCAAAAATCACATTCATCAGCTTCAAATAACTCCAAACAGTCGCGTGCTTTTATAGTCATCGCATCCTTTTTTGCTCAACTGAAAGCAGCCGCGGAACCCACCTCGCAGACACCTTGTGGAAACCCAACACGTTGACTATTATGTTTTGAGTACGTTCATAAGCTATGCCTATAATCTCGGCTATCTCTCTAATTTTGAATCTGCGGTCTCCCATAATTAAGTCGAGTATTTTTTTAACATTTTCGTCAGTAGTGAACGTCGAAGGCCTTCCAGAGCGGGGTTCGTCTTTCACACTCTCTCTACCACGCTTGAATTCTGCTATCCATTTTTTGACGGATGAATATGAAAGAGCGCAATCCCCTAATGTGGATCGCGCAATCCCCCATCATGGATGGCTTTTGATGACAGCCCCTTCTTATGGAGGTACTTAATGACGGCACTCTGCTCGATTTGCTCCATTTGCGGATATGATGTCAGATTGCTTTGTTAATAAATTTATAAAATTAAAACTAATTATCGCACACGTTTCAAACTTCACACCATTAACAGGTCTGAATTGAACTAAATAATGTGGGTAGATTTGATTTTTAGAACGAAATGGATCAGTGTTAGGCCGACTACTTTTCAATCCACCCTGCCTCGTATGTATAATATATTAGAGTAACACCGATAATTTTAGAGGTTTCTAATGTAATGTCGTAAATAAACATTTTTTGCGCTTTCATTGCAAACGCTGACGAAACCCTACGAGACAGATCAAAATAATGTATTACAGTATTGTACACCATAGAAAGGTCTACATAAAATATCCGCAATATCATATGTCTATCTCTTAAGGATAACTCACAGTAACCATTAATTATCTTTTATAAATGACAAAAAATAATGTGTTATTTGCCAAGCTATTTTAAACAATGCAGTATTATTCCTAACCTATCTAATTGAATACGTCAACATACGTTGTGCATTTAATGTAGACCAAAATTGCCATTCAAACCATATAATTTGGACGAATGACCTAAGAGATATAGATCTCGTGATAAAAAAAAATTCGAGCGCGGCGACCAATGAACACACAGCGATTTTAAGCAATACAGCATAAATCCTTATCCAATTAAGTACGTTAAATACATTTTGCATTTAATATAGATCAATATGGCCCTTTACAGCATGTAATTTAAATTAATATTTTTGAAGATATTAAAGATTTAAAATGCAGGGACAAGCGGTAGTAGCGGCGGCGGCGGCGGCGGCGGCGGCGCCTACCTCTATAAACCAAACTTAAAAATAATTTTTCATATCGAACCTATAGTTCCTGAGAATACCTAATACGATCAACTACTTTGACTTTTTTTGTGAATAACAGAGATTCATAATTTTTTAAGTTCACTTGGTCCACACATGGTCACGTACTGCCCTTGCCCTCTTTTTATTGTTGTAACAGAATTGTATTTATTGTATTTACTGGCGAATAAAAAGAGTGGTCGTGAGTTTTTCTTGCCAGGTTCTTTCCTCACAGGCCTTGCGAATCTGGCGGTAAATGTTAATGTAGAAGCATTTTCTTTTTTTTGACGTTCATAAGTGTTACTTTGTGACCTACCTACATGAATAAAGATATTTAGATTTAGATTTTTGATTTTTAAACAAACAATAAATCAATCAAACTCTTTTACTTTCCTTCCTTCCTCCTAGCGTTCATCCCAGTCGCAATCGAAGCTTTCACACCTCGGAGTCTAGGGTCCACTTATCCTTAACTGCGGATTTGGCTAAACTTCGTCATTTTCTGTGAAGAGATTGCCATTGGACCTCCACAACCAATTGGCGATATCGAAGTATTGCAGTTAGATAAGTATTTTTAGGATTTCTTCGGAGTTCAACTATCCGTAACGACTGCCATAGATTTTCGTATGACAACCGGGACCAACGTATTAAAGTGCACTCTGAGGCACGCACATTAGGCAATACATTTTGCATTGGGATATTTGAAGTTTAAGACCGACATGCTACATAATCTACATTGCACCCGTGCGCAGCCGGGGCGGGTCGCTAGTTAAGTAATAACAAAGTCGCTCCTGTCTGTCTGTCTGCCCGCTGTCCGTATGTATGCTTAGATCTTTAAAAACGTGCAGCGGATTTTGATGAGGTTTTCAACAATGGATAGAGTGGTTCTCGAGGAAGGGTTTTAGTAAGTATATAATTTGTCAAGCGGGCATTCGCTAATTTTAAGTTGAGTACGTGAAATATATTTGGCGTACTCAGTGGATACTCAACTTGAAATTCTCAAGTCAGAAACCGGCGTTAATGAGTTATGTTATTGATAAGTTTCATTCAAATCCATTTAATTAGTTTCTGAGTAAAAGAGTAACTAAACATCACACATTCATACAAATACGTTTATAAATATTCTATTATGTGGATATGTAATGTTGGTATAATAAATAAATAAATAATTAAATATGTTAGGACAATTTACACAACGCCATCCAGTCTCAAACTAAGCAGAGCTTGTGATATGAGTACTAGATAAACTGATTATAAATACTTAAATACATTTTTTTTTGGTAAATACATACATATTATACATAGGAAATATCCAGACTTCGGTACAAACGTATCTGTCTTCACACAAAGTTTGTCCCGACCGGGAATCGAACCCGAGACTCCGGCATGTACCTAACTTAGATCAAAAATAATATAGATATTGGATTCAGTACAAATACAACGCGGAATCTTGGCACTCGATATTATATGTAATTATTACAAATACCATCTATAAAATATACAAGATTGTACATGATGGTTGACATAGAAATAATTCGTAATAATGAATACAGGCGCATCAATGTACAGCGCCGTTGTCGCATCCCTCGAGAGTCAGCAAGCGCAATAGGAACTTAGTACGGCGCGCGGTTGAAGCGCCCAAGTGTGCAATGACCGAGGTGAAGTGGTGCCGTTTTTAAAGCACTGATAGGTAATCTAGATATTTTTGATCTAAGGTACCTAACATCTCCCCCGACTGTTGGAATGTTGGTTTGAATTACAGAGGGGTTATAGATTTTCTATAGTTACATAGTTTAACGGCAATAGGCATGCTATTATATGCCCCAAATTACTTGGGACCAAAAAAAATACTGCCAAAATGTGGGTGTAGTTTACCTCTGCCTAACCCTTCGGGAATATAAGCGTGATTATATGTATCACTAGAAGATCGCCGCGGCTCGGTCCGCGTGATATAGTTTTCTCGTTTCCCGTGGGAACACATTACCGGGATAAAAAGTAGCCTATGTTACTCAGGGTGAATGTAGCTACATATCAGAGAAAGAATTTTCCAAATCGGATCATTAGTTATAGAGCCTATTCGCTTCAAATAAACAAACAAAACTTTCCTCTTTATTGAGCGAAGCTCAATCTTAGGCGACTCGTGTATTTCGTTTGTCCGCATACTCCTCCTAAACGCCTGAACCGATCTCCTTCAAACTTACCACAGTGATAACGTGTAGCGTGAGGGTGGTTTAGAACAAAAAAAAGTTTGAACATAAAAAAAAAATCGTTGTCGTTCGAAAATTTAACACTTCGCTCAGTTTTTTGCAACAGCAGCATGCATTGCATACCTAGTTATATTAGTTTAGATATTATATTGTAAAACAAAGTCCTCAGCTGCGTCTATCTGTCTGTTCGCGATAAGACCATTACCTTGGCTCCTAACTACTGTAATCTATTTTTTCCACTCTATATTTTTATGTATCCCTAATTCCTTACAAGGTTTTCTCTATTTATTTAATAGTGTTTAAGTTTTACTATATGCAGATATATCTTCTATGATTACTATATTCAGTTTATTTCATTAATTGTCTTTTCAGAACGTTTGCATCTTTCTTTTCATAATATATGCCAATACCTATCCACTGTTCACTTCACTTGTATCGACTTATGTCCATCCAAAGGTTGCCTGTAAGAGATCACTCTTGGTGATAAGGCCGCCATTTGTTTCTGTTTCATTTGTATTTTTGTATTGGTGTACAATGAAGTATAATGTATCTATAAACTCAAAAATTACTGCACCGATTTTCATGCTGTTTTCATTAACGAATACAGTGGTCCTCGAGAAAAGTTTTACAACTTCACGCGGGCAAAGCCGGGAGCGTCCGCTAAGATATTAGGAGGATAATTTTTGAAACGTAAATATTCTTGCAATCTTTTATCTTATTGTTTTAAAAACAATCAAATTTTGATTGATTACCAAACGGTGCGAATGTACTTAGGTATATATATTACTTGAGATATACATTATAAATGTTGAAATCGCCGAAACCTTATGGTAGATAAAAAATAAATCTGTGTCGTTATAGATATATATCTACAATTGTCAAAAATAGAGTTTAGATTAAAATCAACAAGGTATTTAACCGACATATTCATCAGCAAGTGTAATGTTTTCAAGCGTAGGACATGATTTTTTAACTAAGTATACGCGAACGTATAATGTGACCTGTTTTACACACACGTGTTGTACACACAGCCTTTTTACTCTACTTTTTGTGATAACTCACACAAATGCAAAGCTCAGCTTTACGCCTATTAACCTATATCTACCTACTATTATTCTTTATTTATTTAATCAGAGAATTCTATAGTTATATTTTGTATTATTATGGCCTTTCGGGGCGTTATGACCGAGGTGCTGAAATGACCATGGTATCAAGGTGGAGAAAGGGATGCTTAAAGGAGATTTACAAAACAGACATAATTCACGTAAAATAAACGTATTATCGCTCTTACTAGCTTTTTATTTATTTATTGAGTTATTAAACAGTTACACATTAAGTATTACTTGTAGAAATATAATTAATTATTAGAAATATTATAATCTATAATTATATTTATAATTGAATTATATTTATAAATAATTATAATTAATCTTTGTATTACTTTGTTACCGCGTATATAGATCGATAAATCGCCTACTGCGCAGCTTGAAAGGCAGCGTTATAAAAGAATTGTATTTTTGAACGTTTGCAACGATATAACTGATTTCAAAAAAATTTCACCATTACAATGCTACAGTATGCCTGAGTAACTTCAAACTCAGAAAGAGGGGCTCGTGGTCTAGTGGTAACTGACAATGTTAACACATTGCAAAGGTTAATCAACATCGACTCAGGCCGGTCTTAGGATGGGTGACCATTTCTTAAGACATTGAGACCCCTCCGTGCCTCGGAGAGCATGTTAAGCCGTCGGTCCCGTTTGTCATACTAACATCTATGGCAGTCGTTAGGGGTAGTTGGAGCCCTAAATCAAAAATCCTCGCGGTCTAACTACAGAACTTCAATATCGTCCATGGGTTGTGAAGGTCAGATGGCAGTCGCTTCAGGGAAAATATCGAAGTTCAGCCGAATCGCAGTTAGACTGGAAAGCCGACCCCAACTCAGTTGGGAAAAGGCTCGGGGAATGATGATGAGTATACCTGAGTAACATAGGCAGTGTATATTACTAGAAAAAATAAATATCACACGTTTAAAGTGCACAGCTTCTTTAATATTATGTATGTAGATAAGAAAACATGTAAAGATAAAGCAGAATTTATTATAGAAAACATATTATGTTTACTATATTTCAAAATTATATAATATCCATAATTAGAATATATACATATACTTTTGTCTAATTAAATATATAAAATTTACATAATATGTAATGATTATAATTTTTTTCGTAAAATATAAATTCGCTAGGCATAGTCTCTTTGTATTAATTATTAGCAAATTAATTTAAAATTAAGGTATAAGTGTTAATTATAAGTATAAATTCAAAATAATATTTTTACAAATGATATTAATACTTAATTTGTTTAAGGTAGCTATTGGCATGCACATTATGTAAACAACCAAAAAATGGGTGTATAACACTCCTCTGCCTACCCCTTCGTGGATATAGGCGTGATTATACGTCATGGTTCCCAAATTTACTTATATTTTATTGTACAATGAATAACAAGTTTCCTCCCACATATAATCCTGGGTTCTTTAAGCGGAGCGTGAAGAGGCACATCAGTAGGTCGTCAAGTTGAGGGCCACTCTCTATAGTAATGAGTGCTGTGAGAGTGGCCCACAATCGCTAGACGTCGTCACGACTTACCACCAGGCGGGCGGCGTCAATTAGGGGAACCATGTATATAAAAAAATTGTCTTTTATTAATATTCTACACACTTAAAATAGTTTTTAATTAATCTTCAATTAAATTGCTATTAATTACTCATATTATCTCTTTATGTCATCAATTACCTAAGCGTATTAGTCAATTACACGTAAACTTAGCTGTCATATTAAAACCCAAAAATATTATATTTATTTTATATTATATTTATAATAATAAAAATTATACATAATAATATAAGCTAATAATTATAATAGTATTTACTAATCTATGATTTTACAGACACTTTGTGAGAGCTACAGTTAATTTATAATTATATTATTCTTATGTATGTGTGTTAGTCACTGTACTCCTCCGAATCGGTTGGACCGATTTCGGCAAAATTCTGTGTATGCCAATGGGTTTCTGAATGGTTTAAGAAAAAAAGTTTCGTACGAAGTTCGTCGCGTCAATTAGTATAAGTACAGATTAAACTAAGTTATACTTTACAGGCAGTGAAAAAAATAATCATGTCATGTGTTTTATTATAATCACAATATAGTATAAAAGCGGTATATTTGTCAAGCAGGCGAAGCCGCGGGCGTCTGCTAGTATCTATTACATTATAACACCGCTAACAAAAACCCTTGGTTTCGTTCATCTATAATTTTGGCCCCGTTCCGTTTCTCACAGAATAATATTGCAGGGATATTTATTAGTATTAGGTAAAATTATAAAATATGGTATAAAATTCCACTCAAAGTATAAGTATAAAATCAATCAGAGACTAGTAATGCGTTGTGTGTGCTCACGATTATAAAACTAAATAATAAAAAGTTTAATTTTAAGTATAATTAGGATTATAAGTATAATTATGATTATAAGTATAATTATTTTGATCGTTATCTGATTGTGACCAATACAGCTACTACTATGTCAAACCATATCGTGCGAAAAACATTATAAGTCGGACTATTCATGCTGGGAAAAGCATGGTTCTACTATCTTGTCTAACTACTAAGGGGTACCATAACCATATTCATCTTCAAGTCAAGACAGACAGACGAAACTCTCACAAAAGTCCCTTGAAACTTCAATAGGCTCGCCAACTATTATGTGGGACCAACAAAATTACAAATGCAAGTGCAAGGGCTATTACACGCACCTCTGCTTACACCTTTACGGATACAGTAGTGATGTATTTCTAAAAACGTCGTTTCAAAGTATAAAATAGTATACGAAATTCGTAATACCTACTTGTGAATGATTGACTAGTTAAATGTGACTGTGTAATACAGCTCTGTCTACCCCCTAAGCTGAAGGGTACATTTATATGTATGTGATGTTTTTTTAAATATGCAATCCTAAATACATAACGATAATTAATATTAAAATGGTAAAGTTGTTAGACGAAATTGATATTTAATATCAATTATACTTTACTAATATCGATAATCATATTTATACACTTTGAATATGTATAAAAATTCCATTATCTACAGAGATTTTCGACGGATTTTACATCAATAATATGATATACCTAATACATTAGGTATGTAATGAATTAAAAAAAAAAAATTGTCATGTTATTTATGATCATAAACCTCCCAAACGGATTTAGATTACGATTACATAAAATAATTACAATTATTATTAATTATTAAATTGTATTTAGTGTCTTGTAACAGCAATAGGGTAGATAGATGCCTTCGACAAAAGTAAATAATTTTAATGTATTTTATTAATTATAAAGAATTCTAAAAGAGATTCAAACATTAATTGAATCCATATGTACATATTATTTTTTTATTATCAATTGAAATACTAATAGTTACTGATTTGACAGTAAATAAAAGGCTTCTATGACGTATAATTTTCTAATAGCCTAAAGGCACGGGCAAACTCGTCCTTCCTATATGAACAGGATCTCGACTATACAATTTGTATTATAGATAACAAATGCACTTGTCATTCGCAACACTGTCATACGCGTCCGTAGTATGGGATATATATACTACGGATGTCACCCACGCGACCCACGCGTACGACATCACACAAGTGTTTGATGTCAATAACAGACAGGTTGTCAGTATAAGTTGGCGCCAACATTACATAGAAAAACGTTAAAAACAAGATTTCAGAACAAAAACTATTACAGACAATTAAATTTTAGTCCCGACTAATACTTGGCAAGCTGTATACGTCAGACGTCGTATACGTAGGACCAGTGTATCGCTGTTTCCCACGCCACTTGGCATACGTCGTATACGAAGGACCAGTGTGTCGATACCTTAACTGTTTCGTATAATGCACAACTGCCTACCCCTATGGGTATTATAGGCATATTTATTATATTAAAATTACCTGTTACAAGTGTTTTCTTTCGTCAATATTTGGATGATAGATTATTATTGGTCAATAGTTATTTTTTTTTATATTAATTTTATATGTAAATAATTTAGCTAATAAGGCCGCATTCCCACTATATCGTAATGGACGATATAGTGGGAATTAAAGTCATGTAGTTTAATATGTACATTGTATTTAATATTATTACATATCTATCTTGTATTTATTTTTTATTATCAATTGAATTACTAAGGATAGTGACGTCATAGTTCAGTTTTCCATACAAATTCTTGTAAGATAATATATTGTTTTGACATTTAATAAAAAGAAGTTGATAGTCATCTACTGTAAGTGATTACGGACGGACGATATAGTCCCTAGTCTGTACCGGCCTTTATAGAATCAACGTTAAAATAATCGTCACGACATAATGGGAACGCACTCTAAAGGTACGTGCACACTGTATAGACGATTAAGTCGACAATTCCGGTCGGTTTCCGACTCCACCGGCTAGATCGAACACAGCCCGAGCGACCTCTGTTGCCAATTTATCTGCATTCTGTGGACAATTAAATTATAATTTTTATTAAAGACTGCAGAAATTATATTTAGTGGTGTTGGAATGATGGTTTGAATTACGAAATGGTTATGGATTTTGAATGGTTTGCCCCCTATTATGTGGGACTGTGGTGCGTACCTTATCTCTGACGTCATACGTCTAGATACTACAAGAAGGCGCACCCAGAACTTTCGAGTTACCATAATATTCCACCAATAGCTAGATGCGCACACGCACTTCAACAAGTAAACAACTCGTAGGTACAACATAAGTATAGGTATTTAAACTTGTTCCTATTGTCTAAGCCACGCCTACCTAAACCAGTTTTGTATCATCGGGAATATTCTAGTACTATAGGTACTTGTATTCATTAATATAAAAGCGAATGCATGTCAACAATAAATATTCATTCAACCACATACTGTGTTACTGTCAACGTCCCAATAATACCTCCCAACGACCACTACATATGTATGTATGTACATTTAGAGTGCATAGGATCCCAAGTTAATCTCACTATCAACTAGTGCCGACCAAAGAAGAGGCTCGGAAGAGATAAGCGGCAATAGGCTCGCACCTATAACGTGGGACTAAAAAAAAATTATGTCAATAAGAGGCGTTTATCGTGCCTCTGCCTACCCCATCAGGCAAATAGGTATGATTAATTATTTACGTATGTATGTACAAACCACTTGTGTATCAGCCTCAGCATAAACCCTAACGACATCCTCGGTCCCCGACGGTCTCACGAAGGCCCGGCCGCTAGTGTAAACGGTCACTAATGTGTCTATCCGGGTTTGAAGTCCTTCAGGCGATGTGCATTGACGTTCCGCGTCCGATGTTGATATTGCGTTGCGATCCTGGAAAATAATAATAATGTTTAGGACATTTATTATGATTTTGATGTACGATTTTGATATGGTAAGATTATGTATCTAGAAATTTTGCTCTTGATTGAGCCTCCTACTAAAATTGTATGCCTAGTATTATAGTAAAATATGGTGAATCTATAAATTACTGCTGTAACATTAAATTTGGGCTCATGGTTTAGTGGTAACCGACAATGTTAACACATTGCAAAGGTTAAACAACATCGAGTCAGGCCGGTCTTAGATTGGGTGACCATTTCTTAAGACACTGAGACCTTTTCATGCTCCGGAGAGCACGTTAAGCCTTCAGTCCCGGTTGTCATACTAACATCTATGGCAGTCGTTACGGGTAGTTGGAGCCCTAAATCAAAAATCCTCGCGGTCTAACTACAGAACTTCGATATCGCCCATGGGTTGTGGAGGTCAGATGGCAGTCGCTTCACGGAAAATATCGTAGTAATAAGTTCAGCCGAATCGCAGTTAGACTGGAAAGCCGACCCCAACTGAGTTGGGAAAAGGCTCGGTGGATGATGAAATAAATTTGCATAAATAAATTAGCGCGAGTAGGAGGAATGCGACATTGTCCAAGGAGGCAGCCGAGAGGGAGAGGGAGCAGATATTGCCATACTGTCATCTAAATATTTTGTTTTTGGAGTTTACTCCTTAAGAATCGATTTTCATATATAAGGCGCCCGGTATGAGAAAAATCCGAGGGGTAAAACCTACTAACAAGTAACGAAAATCGTGTCACGTTTTTGGTGCGCACCTCTAGTGCGCAACTTTCTAATTTGTTATGGTTAGATACTCGTACTTAAGGAGTAAACTCCAGTCGTGCGTCGGAGCTGACACACACACTTTTTTTTTTTTCCTTGTTTATTCAGCCATAATCAGATCTGTTCTGGGAGATTCTCGTTTTAAAGATGCCATTCCAATGAATGACACCACACTATGCTTAGAATTTAGTATCTCTGGTCTAAGTCCAGTATTTGCCATCTTTTAAGGCGAGTTACATTTTCGTTGCTGTTTAACAGTTCCTCTGCCAGCTCATTTGAGTGGTTCTCCAATCTCTCCATGTACCTCTTACATTATTGACCTTACGTCGTTGACCTCTTCTTTGACAGTGGGTATCTTCAGGTATTCCTGAATTTCCTTATTCCTTACGAACCAGTGTGCTTTGGACATTGTTATCAGAGCGATGTTTTGGAATCTCTGCAGGATCTCTATATTGGAGTTACTAGCAGAGCTCCAGAGTTCTATTCCATAGGTCCAGATAGGCTTTATGACCGTTTTGTAGACCAGAAGCTTGTTTGTAAGGGACAATGGCGACTGTCGACCTATGAGCCAGTTAAATGCTTGGAACTGCAATGTCGCTTCTTGTTACTTTACACTGTTATCTAAATAAATAAATATTTAAATACTAGTGGTCGCCCGCGACTTCGTCCGCGTGGTAATCTGGATTTTTTCCCGTTCCCTTCGCACCTCGTCATATTTTGAACAATTCACACAATATCTTTATAAATTGTAGCCTATGTGTTATTCTGATGTATAAGCTATATTATTGTAAAGTTTCATTAAAATCCATTCAGTAGTTTTTACGTGAAAGAGTAACAAACATACATACTTGCATACTCACAAACTTTCGCGTTTATAATATTATTGGATTCTTTACTTACAAGTACGGTAACTTTAAGTTGTCGACACGGGAGATCCGTGTAAGCGGAACTCCACTGTCTCACTCCATCTCCTCTCGCACAGAGAACACTCTCCACCAACAAGAGATCGGAGACGGCATCTCCCACCGTCTCGTTAGTCATGTCTATGAAGTTCTGCAGCAATTCGGCAGCTTTACGTTGTTCTGGTTCACTGTAACAAATATATTTACTGTTAGTAGAGAGCTTCGCAGGAGAGAGAAATTGGCTTCGGTGTTTAATATCTTAGTATAGTTCGATTCACGTAAGAAAAACTCTGGGCAAGATTGAGAGAGGTGTGTTTAGGCATCGGTTCTCTCGCTCTTACTCGCTGTTGACACCATATAGAGCGATAAATCGTCTACTGCGCAACTTGAAGGTCAGCGTTTTTCTTTTAAGAATCGGAGTATACTCAAATTCACCCTAAAAATAATAATTTACCCTTCCTGTGCGATTGCAGCAATACATTTCTTGGCCTTATCGCTATATACAACAGTGCCGTGACCGTTGGCTTCGAAGTATATACCAATATCGTACGACAGAGCCTCGTGGTGAAGGTGTTTGACTCCCGTTTTGACACACGATACTGGAACTTTCTGGAACAATACGTAATTATCTATATATTTAATACGACAATTTGTCTGTCTGTCTGTCGCGTTTTATATATTTGTATGAAATATTAAAATATTCTTTTTTTTTTTATATTTGAGTTGAGTTGAGAGTTTGACAAATTATACACACACACACACAGATATATATCACGCCTATATCCCGAAGGGGTAGGCAGAGGTGCATTACACACCCACAATTTGCCAGTATTTTTGGTCCCACGTAACAGGGGGCAAGCCTATTGCCGTCACCGGGCCCTTTTTTAAAGGGTTATATCCAAAATTGCCGAATGAATTTAATAAAAGTAGCAGCTATATTGTAATTAAAAAAAATAATTGAAACCCGTTGCCTTAATAATATGTTAGGTCACACAACGCCATCCAGTCTCAAACTAAGCAAAGCTTGTGATATGAGTACTAGATAAACTGATATAAATACTTAAATACATTTTTTTTGTAAATACATACATATTATACATAGGGAACATCCAGACTTCGGTACAAACGTATGTGTCATCATACAAAGTTTGTCCCGACCGGGAGTCGAACCCGAGACTCCGGCGTCGAAAGCGGATACACTACCGACCACGCCACCGAGTCAGGTGGCACAGTCAATTAAAGTCCTGGGCGTCTACTCTATCTATTGGTGAAAACCGCATCCGTTGCGTAGTTTTAAAGATCTAACCATACATACGGAACGGAAGCGACATTGTTTTATTACAACACTAGCTGATCGCAGCAGCTCCGCCCGCGTGATTTAGTTTACTCGTTCCCGGTTCCCGTGGGAACACATTACCGGGATAAAAAGTAGCCTATGTTACTCAGGCTGAATGTAGCTTTCCAGTGGTGAAACAATTTTTGAAATCGGCACAGTAGTTTTTGAGTTTATTCATTACAAACATAAAATAAAAATCCAAATCTTTCCTCTTTATAGGTACGAGTATATACCATTCGTCCGCGTGATAGGATTTTTTTCTGTTCCCGCCGCTTGTAATTATTGTTCCCGCCGCTTGTAATTATTGTTCCCGCCGCTTGTAATTATTGTTCCCGCCGCTTATAATTATTGTTCCCGCCGCTTGTAATTATTGTTCCCGCCGCTTGTAATTATTGTTCCCGCCGCTTGTAATTATTGTTCCCGCCGCTTGTAATTATTGTTCCCGCCGCTTGTAATTATTGTTTCCGCCGCTTGTAATTATTGTTCCCGCCGCTTGTAATTATTGTTCCCGCCGCTTGTAATTATTGTTCCCGCCGCTTGTAATTATTGTTCCCGCCGCTTGTAATTATTGTTCCCGCCGCTTGTAATTATTGTTCCCGCCGCTTGTAATTATTGTTCCCGCCGCTTGTAATTATTGTTCCCGCCGCTTGTAATTATTGTTCCCGCCGCTTGTAATTATTGTTCCCGCCGCTTGTAATTATTGTTCCCGCCGCTTGTAATTATTGTTCCCGCCGCTTGTAATTATTGTTCCCGCCGCTTGTAATTATTGTTCCCGCCGCTTGTAATTATTGTTCCCGCCGCTTGTAATTATTGTTCCCGCCGCTTGTAATTATTGTTCCCGCCGCTTGTAATTATTGTTCCCGCCGCTTGTAATTATTGTTCCCGCCGCTTGTAATTATTGTTCCCGCCGCTTGTAATTATTGTTCCCGCCGCTTGTAATTATTGTTCCCGCCGCTTGTAATTATTGTTCCCGCCGCTTGTAATTATTGTTCCCGCCGCGTCACCCGTTATAACATCAACCTTAAAAGTTAGATATATGCTAATATGGACTTTTTTTTAGAACTTTTAAAGAGGAACCATTCTTTAGAACATTATTTTAACATATTTGATTATGATTACATATTTGAGCCGTTTGGGGTTGAGACACTGGGGTCATGGGGTCCGAGTGCTCGCCGCCTTTATAGAGACATTGCTAAACGCCTAATCGATGCTTCTCAGGACCAGAAGGCTGGCTATTTTCTGGCCCAAAGAATAAGTATCGCCATCCAACGTGGCAACACAGCCAGCATTCTGGGAACCTTCCCAGTCGGCAATGACGCGGAGGATTTTTTAAACGATATTTTGTAATGTAAATATTTTTAGTCTATAAATATGTTTATTTTGTATATTGTAATTCTTATTGTAAATAAATTGTCAACAGAAGTTCTTAAAAGAAATTTTTTTTCCCCTTTTTTGAAACATATTTTACTGCTGTTCTGCTCCTATTGATCTTAGCGTGATGTTATATAGCCTATAGCCTTCCTCGATAAATGCACTTCTCAACAAAAATATCATATTTTTTCAATTCGAACGAGTACTTCCTGAGATTAGCGCGCATTCAAACAAACAAACATCTTTATAATATTAGTATAGATTATGAAGGCTCGTGGCGAAGTAATAACAATTTTCAAAGGATAAGCAAACACAATCAAGGTCGCCTAATCACCGTTGATACGCCCCCTATTACGTGGGACCAACTGTATCTCTGCCTACCCCTTCGGAAAACATTTATTGATTATATTGATTTTATTTTGATTATATTTATGTAACGAGATTTTTTTTTTTTACTGTTTTAGCATAAAAAAATTAGGCAAAAAAAAAAAACGATTTTAAATATTTGTCAGGATGGGACCAAATTGAAATGGTACCACGGGAAGAATTTTCAAAATCGGTTCACTCAAAAGAAATTTATGAATTCAAGATTCAAAACATTTAGTTTTTAATAACACTTAAGAATATCAAAATTCAATGGAGTGATTCTAAATGTGCATATACTGCCAGATTAGCAAATAAAAAAATAGAGTTGAATTGAGAACCTCCTTTTTTAAAGTCGGTTAAAGGAACTTTTTTTTTCCGATATATTTTTTATATTACTTACCAATTGTTCCGTAATATATTTAGTAGAAGCGCCGTTGGCGTACGCAGTCTGTACAAGTCCTATTTGTATGTCTGTGGCCTCGCATGTCCGTAACAGCTCGGCTATATACGATGCTAGCAATGTCGCTATACGATCACCGTCTAATAAGATCATATTGTCTCTGGAAAAAGTAAAAAATTGCATCAAATTTACTAATAAAAAAAATTAATTAATTTCCAAAAATATTTATTATTTAAATGACTTTATATATACAAATCCTTATTTTACAATTTATTTCGTTTCTACTAAAAATGTGTACATAAATAAATTAAACGTTTACACCAAAGACCTTATAATACAACGGACATAGGATCTAGAACAAATCGCAAGAAAATAATGTCCCGAGTCGACCTATACATTATACATAGGCATACATAGATATAAACAAATTTCATATTAAAATTTAAACCTTGATTCAACGGAATAGTGTTCACTATTGTTTACACTAATTTATCGCATTACGTAGCTTCTATCTGTCCGCCTGACTAATTCACCTTATGCAGCTTATACTTGAACTACGTGAACATAGAAACAATGGAGTAGGTTTATTTTGTTAAAGTCTTTTAAGGATTCCATGATATGTACCTACGTAGGCGTAATAATTAATGTAAGACTACAATAAATTCCATAATCTTATAAATTGTAATTACTTGTTTATGTTAGACGAAATAAGCTGAAAAACTAATTAACGACTGACAAAGTTTTTTTTTTTTCGAGGCAGTTTCATAATAAGTAACTGTAGTGTATGAATAACAAAAAGGGAATTAATGAATTTAACTAATTATAATATTATAAATGCCAAACTTCTTGCGGGTGTCAAAGTTCTTCCGCTTTCATCACTATTTTCATAACGCTATGTCGCTACGTCTACTACAAGATAGCCGTGTTTCAAGTGACTGAATTAGTTGCTAAAACTGCGCATCATTAATTTATTTTTATCTTATGGTTAATTTTTGGGATACGAAATTATTGGCTACTAGCTGATCACCGTGACTCCGCCCGCGAGATATAGTTATCTCGGCCCCGATTCCCGTGGGAATACATTACCGAGAATCCAAATAAAAAGAAAATAACAGTACATACACGAAATAAAATGACATGTGTAATTATATTTATGACAAAACAATGATACCCTGTGAAAATTAAAAACATTTTTGGGCTTATCTCCTCCATTCAATCAAGGGATTCTTGTACAAGTTTCATAAAGATCGGACCTCTTTTTGTTATGTCCATAAAATGAGCCGAACAAACAAGATTGTTATTTTTTGGATCAAAATATTCTTCTCGCCGTGCTAGGGCAATAATATTTTTCCATTGTGCACAGTGTACTGGATCCCGAGGAAAACTGAAATAGATGTTGGTTCATATAACGAAAAAAAAATCATAAAGAGCCAAGGCGTCTCCACTATAATCTTTGTTCCAAATAGTTTTATCGCTATCGGTAATCCGAATAAATCTGAATGGTCATTTTGTTAGTACATTATTCAGTGAAAATGAAATGGTCTCTTTCTTTTTACTGAGCTTGGGATGAGTTCGAAAGAGACAGATAGGTACTTCGGTATTGGACTGGATTGCAATATTTACTTTTGTCTTTTAATTTATTATCGACGAAATACTGTATTTTAAGTGAAATAATAAATTGCAAATAATAAAACAAAAGCTTATTTACTGAAAATATGATACACCGTCTTCAATTTGCTTTTTTTTCGTAGTTTTTACACGTTTTTACAATACAGTACGGCATTGTGCAACGTGTTGTCGTTCAGTTGTCAAAATCAAGACTGGCGCGCGATTGTTTCTCTTTTAGCGTTTTGTTTCTCTTTTAGTTCGGACACTTTTGAGCGATGATCCGAAATCCATTGTATTTAAAATCATTGGTTTACACAATAAATGAGTAGTTATTAAGAAACAAATTAAAAAATAATTATTGCAATGATTGTATAATTTTCATTACAATATTGTTTATTTAAATAAAAAACAATTTTATTATTGATAATAAAAAAATAAAAAAGTATGTAGATAATATAAGAAAAATAAAAAAGCTACTACTATCATGTGACTGTAAACGTAACACAAATAGTAAAAAAAAAAATACTTAAAAGATTTTCCCGTATCTAAATTATCAATTTAAAAACAAATACAACAAAAAATGTACAAAAAAAACATAAAAAAAAAAATTTAAATCACAAAAAGTTTGTCAGAAGTGGGATTTGAACCCACGCCCTCAGAGAGGACCAGAACAACTCAACTCACGTTCAGTGAGCAAGGTTACCCTTGAGTCTGGCGCCTTAGACCGCTCGGCCATCCTGACATATGATTGCAATAGCGAAATAGCTGATCGCTTTCATACTGAGGTAATTTGCATGATTTTATTTTTGTTTTTGTATTTATTCTTTTTGTATTTTGTTATTACTTTTTACAGATTTTATACTGAACTAGCAGTCGGTCCCGGCTTTGCCTGCATAAAATAGTATTATAACCTAAAACCTTCGTCGAGAACCACTCTATTGAGAGAAAACATGAAAATTGGTGCATTGGAATTTTGGTTTGTATTTCAGGACCAATTAAATGGGGCAAAGTATGGGTGTGCAATACTCCCTCCCCCTTCGGGATATAGGCGTTATGTTAAAATATGTGCAAGTACATTTCGTTCGTAAATAAAAGTAAAAAATACTAACTGTTCATCCATGTAGTAATATACAATTCTATCGCCGTCGCCGTCAAGTGAGGCTACTCGTTGGTAAGGTACGTGTTCGATTCCCACTGGAGGCTTTTGGGATACTTTCACGAAGTCGGCTCCACACTAGAATATAAAAAAAATATATAAACATTTGGAGGGACCTGAGTTTCTGATTGTGTGGAGTGCTAAGGAGGCCCTATAAACATTTAAAATTATTTAGATTCGTCAAAAGTTGGTGTGACTCTACCGAGGGTTCCAAAATGCAACGAGACTGAGAAGAGCCCTCAAGAAACTCAGTTCGGCTTTTTTCCAAAATATTTCATCTTAAATCTAATACAGAGTTATTTAGAAAGGAGCAATTCGTGTTACAACCAGGCAGCCTTGTCATCTAAGAAATCATTTATACTATAATAAGCTTTATGGCACAATTTACTTTTTATTAGTTTTTTAAATTTTATTAACAGATAAATTTGCTATTTCGATTGGCAATGTATTGTACATTCGAATAAAGTTCCCCGCAAAAGAATTACTCACTTTATGAAGCCTAAATTTAGGAACAGCCAGTTTATCCTTATTTAGTATGTCTATAAGTTGTCTAGATCTCATAGCACAAGCTTATAGCTTAGTTTGGGCTAGATGACGAGGCATTATACATATGTATAGATAAGTTGGTTACCAGCAAAATTATGAGACAACGGAGATTTTAAAAACGTCTAAGAACTCAAGAGATGATCTTTGACCGACTCACATTCAAATTCAACTTCCCACCATTCCCACCGAGGTTATACAGGTTCAGATCGAGTTCTCCATCCAATGCCTTCTTAATAATATTAAGTTTCTTGCCGCCGACGCCATTAGCGCCGTCCACATACAACGTTGTATTATAATCTCCACAAACTGATAGTTTTTGACGAATATTCTTGAATGCGCCTACTATTTTTTCATAATAACCTGAAAAATATTTGTTAATTATTACTTTTTTAACTCATTGGCAATTACACACACACAAATACATACATCACGCCTATATCCCCAAAGGGATAGACAGAGGCGCATTACACACCCACAATTTGCTAGTATTTTTAGAGCCACGTAATAGGGGGCAAGCCTATTGCTGTCACCGGGCACACATATAATGGGTTATGTCCAAAATGGCCGAATTAATTTAATAAAAAGTAGCAGCTATATTGTAATTTAAACCAGCAAAAAAACAAACACACAAAAGTCGTCATAATCATATATATAAACATATCATACCTTCTTCAGTAGGTATACCATAGGTATTATCATTCCTACATTTAACACAATAGTGTAACATGGGCGTAGTGACTATTCCAAACTCCTTGGGGGTGCCCTTAAGGGCTATGACGCCATTGGCGGCGGCTGCGGCTAACCTAGGACTTGTATACCTGAAAAACATAGTATAATGCTTTACGCTGGATGTGTCTGATACTCAGTTTACCTAGCTCGCGTTATGTCTAACAAAAAGTAGAACTAGGCATAACGCTAGTTAGACTTACTTCGATACAGGCCAACAGCTATAAAGACCAGATAATAACCTGACCAACTGAGATTTAAGGCTTGGGCAAACCAAAAGCAGTTGCAGTGCGGTAGCAGTGCGGCAGCAGTGCGGCAGCAGTGCGGCAGCAGTGCGTCTAGGTTAGTAAATAATGTAGTTATATGAGGGATGACACACTGAACAAACGCGGGCCCGCTTTGTTCAGTGTGTCATCCCTCATATAACCACATTATTTACTAACATAGACGCACTGCTGCCGCACTGCTACCGCACTGCTACCGCACTGCAACTGCTTTTGGTTTGCCCAAGCCTTTAGTCTTTTAGCTTTCTTAACTCAACTCTTAACCCCAAATGATATTATATTCGGGATGTTACAAAATACCCCGTAAAAATATAATTAATTATCAAAACCAAAAATACCATTTAGGTACTTAATGAACAATTTATAATTTACTCATTTTAAAAAGATGATTATTTTTATAACGATAGAATTGAATGTGTTCAGGGTAGCTGATTTAGGTTACAGCTATCAAATCAATAATAATGAGAGTGACAGTATCTATCATAATGATAGAACACTCCAGATAAATACATTAAGAAGTTTGTATAGGGTACTTTCTAGCCTTTCGCGGGGTATACCTAATGCGCAGAACGAACACAAACCTATTATGTATCCTTACTAATATTATAAATGCGAAAGTACTAATTTATGCGGGTGGAGCCGAGGTCATCAGCTTGTATATATCTATAGGCCATTAAACCACGTAAAATTTAGGTATAAAGAGAAGTAATCCTTATGCGAAGTAGGCAAATGGCGACTTAGGCAAACAGATACTTAGGCTAAAAGCTAATGGAAAATGAAGTTTAGTCATAATTTGAAGTGATCGTTCTGCATATTAGGTATACCCCGTAAAGCCAACTGATAACCATACTTATATATTTCTAAACACATACATAATATACATAGAAAACACTCAAACTCCGAAACATACATCTGTGGATAACATAAATATTGGATTCGACCCGGGAATCGAACCCGAGACTCCGGAGTCGAAAGCCGATGCACTACCGACCATGCCACCACATAATAATATGTTTGTTACTTCATATCTTTCGAGTGAGTGAGCCGATTTTGGATATTGTTTTTATTGCAAGCTACTGATTCCGAGGGTCTCGTGGTCTAGTGGACAATATTGGCACATTGCAAAGGTTAAGCAACATCTAGTCAGGCCGGTCTTAGGATGGTGATCATTTCTTAGACACTGAGACCCCTCCGTGCCTCGGAGAGCAAGTTAAGCCGTCGGTCCCGGTTGTCATACGAACTTCTATGGCAGTGTTTAGAGATAGTTGGAACCCTAAATAAAAAACCCGACCGGTCTAACTACAGAACTTCGATATCACCTATGGGTTGTGAAGGTCAGATGGCAGGGATTGGGAAAAGGCTCAGTGGATGATGATACTGATTCCAGAGTGGTCCCACACATATTTCTACTGTTTTAGTAGGTATAGTGCCTATACATATAATTAATTATGATAATTACGTTTGTTTGTCATACCTTGTATCCATACCAATGAACACGCTCGCCTTGAGACTCATGTCGGCGTTTACTTGCTTGATTATTTGTTCCGTTGTTGACTCCAAGTCGTTGTCACTGAGAACATATACATTTAATATTAATAACTAGTAGTTCTGCGAACAGTAGACCTCGCGTTATTTTCGGGTCCCTAACATCCTTTTGGGACATTTCTCCCCCATTTTCCCCTCAATCGAAAAATCAGAAACGAGATGCTACCAGACAAGTAGGTTAGGTTAGGTTAGAACTGTGACCACAACAACGCGCGAGCCGAACGAGCGAAGCGAGCGTGCCGCGGCAGCGGCCGGCGAAACGCCAGATAAATTGCTACCAGAAACGACATGCTACCAGACAAGTAGGTTAGAACTGTGACCACAACAACGCGCGAGCCGAGCGAGCGAAGCGAGCGTGCCGTGGCAGCGGCCGGCGAAGCGCCAGATAATTATTGCTACCAGAAACGAGATGCTACCAGACAAGTAGGTTAGGTTAGGTTAGAACTGTGACCACAATAACGCGCGAGCCGAGCGAGCGAAGCGAGCGTGCCGCGGCAGCGGCTGGCGAAGCGCCAGATAATTATCTTTTATAAAGTAAGCTATTCTGAACAACGACGTTATGAGTTAAGTATGTTCGTAGTAACAACATTATTAATTAAAGCAATATGATAATAGAATGTTATAATTTAGTGTTCGCCCGTGACAAATTATATCCTGAAATCTTCCTCAAGAACCAGTCTATCCATTAGTGAAAGCAGCATGAAAATCGGTGCAGTAGTTTTAAGTTTAAGTATCATGAACAGACAGACGCTGTGGAGGACTTTGTTTTACAATATGTGTGTGATATTTACCTAACATTAGCAAGCCTCGTGGCGATCTCCTCCCAACTCTGTTCCAGCATCTCGCCGTCAGGATCGATCAGTTTCACCCCGTTGTCGGGTTCGAGGTTGTGCGAGGCAGTTATCATCATGCCTATTGTGCGACCTGGAAATTTTATTATTCACCATAAATATAAATTCTACCCAGCTAATTACGGCTGTACCCGCGTGTTAATAACAACATTACCGAAATAATGTAGCTACATAATAGTGAAAACCATTTCAAAATCGATTCAGTAATTTCGGAGCCTATTCTTTGCTAGCAAACAATGAAATCTTTCTGCTTTATAATATCAGTTTAGAGGAAAATACTGAACTGTGCCGGTCAGAACCGAGTGTAAATCGACCTTTATTCAACCAATGATATCACCGAAAGTCTCGGTCACGTGACCCGTTAGTAGCAATAAGTTCGCCAGCCCTTCACCAGCAAAGTTATCGGCGAATAATAAATAATATCTCTGCCTACCCCTTTAGGGCAACAGGCGTGGTTATATGTATGTATGTAATTGCTTATCGATTGAAGTCGACGATGGTTGTACGGTTGAAGGGAAAAATACACGGTAGACAGTTGTTTTAAACCAAATTACCGTTATCAATTAATTACAATTAGTTTTAGTCAGCAAAAAATCTTCTTGCCGTGTATTTTTCCATTAAAATACAATTTTTCGTGCCAAAAAAAGACATGCAGAGTGAGGTCCCCCCCCCGCCAAGATCTCTGAGACCCATCACTTGCCGATCGACGGACGAATGAAAACTATATATTATCGTAAGACTACCTACCGGTGTTATACGAAATCAGAATTCCACGAGGGCAACAGTAAAATCGGAGCAAAATTTTCTTAGAATAGCTTGTCCAACATACATTTAAATCGATTTTAAGAACCAGCAATCAGTCCATTCATTACTCTCGAAACTCGATTACATTTAGAAGGAGTGACACTACGATCGAGTTATTGTACAGTATTTTTGGTTGTCACTCTAGCGCATAATTCTCATTAGTAGTTACCTAGGACCTTTAGGTTTGCCACGGTCGTTAGTCGAAATGTGCATTACTTGCAAGTGAAACTGATGCGTCCCTAAAATGAAACGTCATGAACTACTACAATTATTATTATTATATTGTTAATTGCTGGCTGAGGCACTGTTCGTCCGCGCTCTTCGCGCCATCAATACTATATCAGAAATGGTGGATAGGTTTTCGTATCTTCTGAGTGTGTTCACAAAGACAGCTTTACGTATATCAATTATGTAGAGGTAGTTACAAAAATTACTAGCTATTGACACTAACTCGAATCCAATCTGGGCTTATTAAAATCGAGTTTCGATAGTAACCCACCTGGGAATTCGCTACGGCAGCGCCACCTACCATGCAATGTACATGTCACGGATGCACAGACAGACAGGAATAATGTACACTATATATAGAATCGGTTCGTGTTATTTTGGTCAACATTGATAGATTGTAACGAGTTGGAAATGTTGGTTTATTGTATACAAAGTTTGTGTGATTCGACCACACGAGAGTTAGATGGATTAGATACTTTAGGAACAGAATAGGGAATAGTACTTACATACAGAACTTGCACTCCGACGTTAATTAAACCACATTCTTTTGTTTACAGAAAACATCATTCGAACGTTAGGGTTGTCCAGTAAAGTAAAATATATACCAGCATAATTTGACCAATAATTATGACGTTAATGCCTCAATATCAACTCTGTGGTCAATGCCGTGTCACAAACAAGAGACAACCCTTACTGATTTACAACTTCAAGTTGTAGCTGACGTCACGTATTTTTTGCGGTTGTTAGGCGAGTGACATACGCCTGCTTTAGGTAGGTAGGCAGAAGCGTAACTTGACCACCTGTGTGGACGGTCGTGGGTCCAAATCGCACCAAGGAAAAAACTTAGTGTAATTTACGATGATTTGTTTGTTTTATGAAAGGTTTTTTGGAACGAAGTTCTCTAACGTGGTTTCTACTAAATCGCAATACATGTATGTTGCGATTTAGTAGAAATCGTCACGTTACGCTTATGAGTGGTTCCCAACCGGAGGTCTGCAGAAACCAAAATATTGATTTTGGTTTGAAGTTTATCGTCGGGGGCCAACCAATGTAACGCTGCCCCACTGATGGAAAGCCAAAGCGACGTCTAGCGTTTGGGGGACACTTTCATATGTCGCGGGCCGGAGTTTGTAATGTTATATTATGTACCTATCTATGTGTGGAACACAGGATTATATCAATCGAATCAAATCCTACAGTACCTACCTACCAATTTCCTTAGCAGTAATTAGGTATATGGTGATAAGGTTAGTGGGTGTGTAATACACCTCTGCCTACCCCGTAGGGAATACAGGTGTGATTATATGTATGCTAAACTTACCATTCTTCACCCTGGATCTGATAACAGCAAGCAGACCCATCCGGTATACAACATGTTCTAATAAATTGGCTCTGAAACAAAAGATAAGATTTATAAGTTAACCGACTCATAAGAGAAATAAATTGTAACTTCCTTTTAATGCCTTTTAATGCCATTACCTCGCTATCCATCCAAAGGTTGTCTACGGCGTTTGTCGGCCGCGGTTTGTACCTAATGTGTCTTTAATCGATGTCTACTATGTATGTTGTCCGTGTAGTACAATTAAAGAGTATTTAATTTGAATTGGTTGGCAAAATAACTTGATTTTAATTCAAGGAATGCTTGTGCGAAGTTTCCTAGAGATCCGACAGAAAATGTGGCATCTAGCCCGGAACACGTACAGACAGACGAAAGCAAAATTAGAAAGAAAGAAAGAACATATATGTATAATTCGCAAACACAGATATGGCGATTATAAGCATCTTACATAACTAAACATATACATGGAGAAAGTAAAAGTAAAAAAGAACCGTCGGTTGTATGCTAGTACGTGCCACATCTGCGTGGAATTTGGTCTCCTCTCCGCTTATGCTGACGTGGGCAGACCCACATTTGCCAGCGCTGGTTTTCAGAGGAAGCCAGCAACACCAACAATTATCCATTACGGTGTACAGCGATTGGAGCTGTGTCTGTGTCTCGAAGATTTTGGGGAAAGGTCTTGGCTTACGAGCTTACAAGATCCAAATTCTGCAAGAGCAGAAACCGCGTCACGATTTTAATTTCGGTGAAAGGGCCGAAAACAATATTCACATTCGAAAACATACCTGTTTTTGCAATGCAAAAATTTTGTTTAGCGATGATGCTCGTTTTTGGTTCAACGGCTAAGTCACTACACAAAATTAAGAAGTCACACGTCAACGCAGATAAACCGCAGTCGTTATAGGCCACTTGAAAGCCTACATTTGTCTGAAAATGTGATCGAAAATCGGACTTCCCGATGACGCATGACGTCGAGCCCGCAGTGGCGCCCAAAGCACAAATGGCATAAAACTATCTTTTAAATAAAACCAATTCTATGACGATAAAATTAACTTATAGGTGTTTTATATAATTGTGTAGTTGTATTACCTCTTTGTATACTTATCATACTGATATAGCTGCTTAAATGTCAGCGCTATGATGATTAGGTATTTCCTCTCTAGGGTATAACCGACACAAAAGGGCAATGGACGATACTTCGTGCGCTGTGATTCAATATGTGTATAGTAATGTAGTATTTATAGAAAATGTGTCATCATAAATGTCGGTGATTGCAATCTATTTGCGATAGAAATAAAACTGTAAGTGCTAGGTACTGTGTCAATCAAGTACCTACCGCCTACCGAGCGTTTAATCTAATCAAGTTCTGCGCAATTACTAGTAAGGGAATATGTAAGTACTATTATATATATATATTATTTATATATTCTGTGCTATAGCTGGGTCAAATGCAGAAAACATGCACATCTATAGGATTACTTATGTTCCTGTGACTTTAAAATACTCGGAGTCAGTAAATTTTGTATATGAGACGCCAAATCCATTTGTTCATTGTAGTTAATCTGTTTGTTATTACATATATATATAAATTTTAACCTTTTATGCACTGAAAAGTGTTACTTTTAGATTTTTTTAATTGTGTTTAAAATTATCTCCATACATTTTAAGGTGTCCTATTTAGAGCGTTACGCAATAAAGTGTTATTTTATTTTATAATAATGTACCTATTACATTTTAGTTTTACAGAGTTACTGAAACGTAAAACTGCCACACTAATTGAATTATTTCGCAATATTTAATTATTTTTGTGAAATAATTAACATTATAGCGAGTGTCCCAAAATATTACGGTTTCGTTACTCAGTATTAGTTACGCAATGTTCTCAGTCGAAAAAATAGCTTTGGAACGAAATAGATGTTTTTTTTAATTGGCAACATTTCTCAGATAGTCTATGACATAAAGTCAATCGATGGCCATTTTTTGGGTTGTGAAAAATTGTGTGATTTGTCGGTAAGTAATTTTGGGTTTAAATTTTTTCAGGGTGATTAACCACGACTTTTTTATGATAATTATGTATTATAAATATGTATCTGCGTGGTACGGTATAGCCTATTACTTATATTTCCCAGAATATGTTGAAATATTAGTCCAAAGTTGATAAATTATTGGTAAAATAAATTTTGAGGTTAAAATTTCTCAGAAAACATTATCAGTTTCGTTGTTATTTCGTTATGGAACGAAACTGAGAAAATGTAAGGTTGAGTGCATATTATTACATTAATCATGCATAGTTGACATATTATATTTTACCTATTTATTTTGATTTCGTATATTACCTAATAATATTTTTATGGTTCTGTGGTTCCTTATTTTATTTTATCAGTTTCGTTATATATGTGATCAGTTTCGTTACTAATAAGTTGCGTTACTTTCTGTGATTATAAGCATGTTTTCTGCATTTGACCCAGCTACCTAGTTAATTACCTAACAATTCTATAGAGGGAATAAAACATGCTCAGACTACAGACAGCTACTACTTCCTAAGTGGTCTAATTCTGACAATTTTATTCGTAATTATTGTTTTCCTGTTCCTTGTATATATTCATCTGACTGTCAATTTAAATCATAACTAGTTATCACGGCGAACTTTGTATCACCTCAAATGTAATGTAAAAATGTAAAAAAAAATATATGTATATATATATAACTACCTATGTATATAAAATAAAAAAAAAAATATCTTGCAAATGTATGTAAATTGAAAAACGCGACGGATAGACAGACAAATTGTCGTATTAAATATATAGATAATGCAAGTAAACGTACTAACCTATAAATATTTAAGTAAGCAAAATTTTAAGCAGAGGTCTCAAATAGGTAGGTTACAAGCGAAATATCTTTAGAACAATACAATTAGTACCCGATTCTATGTCAGTGTGATACGTACTGATAATTATCTGTTATCTCTAACATAATAATTGTTTAAGCTAGATAATATGTATATTACGTCGTGAGGTGTGGTAGTGAGTGCTCGGTGGACGGTAACTGGCTCATTACCTTAGCATTTTAATCTTATTAACATAGGTCATCATTTACCGAGCCTTTTCCCAACTCAGTTGGGAAAAGGCTTTCCAGTCTAACTGCGATTCGGCTGAATTTCGATATTTTCCGTGAAGCGACGCCATCTGCATGTTCACAACCTATAGGCGATATCGAAGTTCTGTAGTTAGACCGCGAGGATTTTTGATTTAGGGCTCCAACTATCTCTAAAGACTGCCATAGAAGTTCGTATGACAACCGGGACCGACGGCTTAACGTGCTCTCCGAGGCACGGAGGGTTCTCAGTGTCTTAAGAAATGGTCACCCATCCTAAGACCGGCCTGACTAAATGTTGCTTAACCTTTGCATTGTGTTAACATTGTCGTTACCACTAGACCACGAGCCCCTCTTAATAACATAGGTATAGTATAAAAACAAAGTTGCCGCGAGCTGTATGTCCTGAATGCTTAGATCTTTAAAACTACGCAACAGATTTTGATGCGATTTTCACCAATAGATAGAGTGGTTCTCGAGGAAGGTTGTTGTGTATATAATTTGTCGAGCGGGCGAAAGAAACCTAACACTTTTAATAAAAGAAAAAAAAGCCGAGTTCCAGTCGGACTCGCGTGCGTAGAGTTCCGTACTATTATGTATAAAACCCTAAATATTTATTATCTATTTTCACTTTTATTAGTATCTGTTATTATAGCGGCAACAGATAAACACCATCTGTGAAAATTTCAACTTTCTTACTATTACGATTCATGAGATACAGCCTGGTGACAGACGGACGGACGGACAGCGGACACTTAATAGGGTTTCCGTTTTACCCTTTAATAATAAATAAATATTGTTGGACATTCTCACATAACGTCATCTAGCCCAAACTAAGCTGTAAGCTTGTGCTAAGGGATCTAGACAACTGATAAACATACTTATATATTTCTAAATACATACATATTATACATAGAAAACACCCAAACTCTGAAACAAACATAAGTGGAACACACAAATATTGGATTCGACCCAGGAATCGAACCCGGGACTTCGGAGTCGAAAGCCGATGCACTACCGTCCATGCCACCGAAGCAATCAAACAAAAAGTCAAAGGTACGGAATCCTAAAACTGTATTTGAAATTCAAATTCAAAAATCTATTGCTACTTAAAAATAACGAATTACACACATAAATTCCGATAGTGATTTATATTCTCTATGCTCGTAATAAACAGCGTTCACTGAATGAAAACAATATTATTGTAATAAAATACATAATAAATTTTCCAATAAAACCACAGTATGCATAACTAACAATAAAGGGCATTCCGTAAGTGTTTGGCGTACAGCCAAAACTAATATAATATACATTTTGGTTGAAATGTAGGCATTCTGACACTATATTATAGACATTCTTATCTATGATTGATGTTACTGCTTTATGGAAGTTACAGAAATACACTAATGGGACCGTAGAATGCTTCGGTGGGATAGTCGGTAGTGCACCCGCTTTCGACGCCGAAATTTCGGGTTCAATTCCCGGTCGGTCGACGAAAAAAATGTATATTAGTATTTATATCAGTTTATCTAGTACTTTAGTCCGAGACGCCCAGGACTTTAATTGGATGTGCCATAGCGGCTGGCACGTAAGATTTTGTTGCCTTAATAATGTATCTACTAGCTACACTATTTATGCTCTCGATTGTCGGCACTTGGTGGAACTTATAATACTTAATACATGTTGAATGAACTCACTTGTACAATCCACAATTTACTTTATTATTTAAACTCCAGACCGCTTTTATAGCCAAAATAATACTAAAGTTAATACTATCAGGCGTTACTTTTCGGAAGTCCATAGTTAAATTAAATAAATCTAACTACTTTGCAATATTCCGCCACATGCAAATTACCCAACTCTCGTATTTATTCATGCACAAGTCCGCCCTCCAAACCCACTTAGGCCGAAAGAATAGAGAAATAATTTTGAAAATAGAATAAATATGAGAGTTGTATAATCGTGCAAAAAATAATAAAAACCTCGACACGTGTTTCGCCCCCAACCAGGGGCATCATCAGGAGATGTCGATGGCTCGGCGCACGGCGACCGAATGAGCCACAACTCGTAAACCGCACCTATTTATATCCTAGGTTTTTTTTACCGAAAGCCTCAGTCCTTTGTTGCAGGTGTGCAGAACGTCATAAGTGTGAGGATTAGGTAGGGAGTGACCGGAATCCAACAAATGTTTTGCGAAATGAGACCGTTCTGGGCGATTGTTTCTAAAAGCTGATATATGTTCTTTATACCGCGTCGCGAAGCTACGGCCGGTTTGGCCAATATAAACACCCTCACAATCCCCACACTTAAGCCTATACACACCAGACTTCCTGTCATCCCCAATTTTCTCCTTAACATTGCAAATGTTTCTCCGGATAGTGTTGTCCGTTCTAAACGCGACATGAATATTATTTTTACGTAAAATTTTGGCAACTTTATCAGATATCGGACCTAAATAAGTTAGACTAGCTCTATACCGATGGACGTCACGATCCGGGGGAACAGCATATAGTAAACTACGCGTAATTGAGGCTCGCCGCCTTCCAACTAAGTTGTCCACAAGCTTGGTACTGTAACCATTAGATTTAGCAATTTGATAAATAATATTTAATTCGCGGTTAAAATTTATTTGAGAAAGTGGAACCGAAAATAGCCTGTGAACATAGCTGTGGAAGGCGGCAAGCTTGTGCTGCCAAGGATGACAGGAAGTAGCAGGAATTACTGTGTCAGTATGAGTGGGTTTGCGAAAGATCCGGAATTCATGCCCACCCTCATTTCTAGTAATAGTCAAATCTAAGAAATTTATGGACCTATCCTTCTCTAACTCGAGTTTGAATTTGATTTTAGGGTGAACACTATTCAAATGAGATAAGAAATCCGTAAGTTCCACATCGGTGCCCCGCCAACACAACAATATATCGTCAACGTACCTATAATAATAATGGATGTTTTCGCTACCTACAATGTAACTATTTTCAAACCTATCCATAAAAACATCGGCCAGAAATGGGCTCAAAGGTGAACCCATCGCCAGTCCATGCTTAAATAGATAGTACTTGTTGTTGAATTGAAAATAGTTTTGGTTCATGCATAAAGAAGTTAAATCGATTAGCTCAGCCGCCTCCCCTGGGTGTAGACGCTGTTTTTCAAAAAGATCTTTAAGTATTGTTAAACATTCCTCGTAAGGGACATTAGTAAACAAGTTATCGACATCCAGTGAAAGCAACCTTGCATTAGGGGGAAGCTTGATATCCCGTATACGATTGATTAAGTCAGTCGTATTTTTAAGACTATAACGAGGCGAAAAGGCAGTCTTCCCCCTAAGGATGTTATTAAGTGATTTTGCTAGATCATATGACGGGGAACCGATGCTGAACACCACCGGGCGGATGGGGACGCCTTCCTTGTGGATCTTTGGCAAACCGTATAATATTGGAGGTCGTGGATTCATTGGTATAACTTTGTCGTATTTCCCATTGTCAAAAACAAAGCGGGTACTTTTAACTAATTCTTTCAAATCGTTAGAAAACTTTTTAGTGGGGTCCGATCGTAGTACCACAAAGTCGTCGGTCTGTAGAACATCATCGACTTTCTGGTTATAGTCATCACGCTCCAAGACAACAATGCTGTTGCCTTTATCGGAGTTAGCGATGACCAAACCAGAGCCGACAATCCTCCGCCGCAACGGCCCTGCAGTAATAGAATCGGGAGAGGGTCTGTCTGTCTGTGTGTGTAAGGATGTTTTAATATGATGGGATACTAAGTTTTTGATACTTAATTGATTGATTTGAATAATGATCAACTTAATTTCGCCTCTTCCCCTTTACTGCGGGTAGGTATACGTCATTCAAACAACGGTGGTGGGTAGACATAAAATAATTTGGTATTATGGTTGTGGGTAGAAATAAAAAACCTAGGATATAAATAGGTGCGGTTTACGAGTTGTGGCTCATTCGGTCGCCGTGCGCCGAGCCATCGACATCTCCTGATGATGCCCCTGGTTGGGGGCGAAACACGTGTCGAGGTTTTTATTATTTTTTGCACGATTATACAACTCTCATATTTATTCTATTTTCAAAATTATTTCTCTATTCTTTCGGCCTAAGTGGGTTTGGAGGGCGGACTTGTGCATGAATAAATACGAGAGTTGGATAATTTGCATGTGGCGGAATATTGCAAAGTAGTTAGATTTATTTAATTTAAAATAATACTAGTTAAATACTAATTAGAAAGTGATATGTATGTGTTTAATGTGAAAGTGAATACCTTTGATGATGCCAGATATTGGGAGAAACCGGTCAGTAGTTTGAATAATAAAGAAAATTGTAGAATGTAAAATTGAGTTTATTGAAAAGTAATGTTACGAGCCGGGGTTCTACGGAATGGAAAATGCCGATCAAACTACCACAAAACACTTTATTTATTACACCACTAATTTACACTTCACTATAAAGCTTCACTAAACACTTTTAATCGCACTTGAACTCGCAGGTATAACTCGTATTATCGCTCTGGAAATACTGATGATCCGCCACCGAAGTGCTCCGCCTTTATAGTGCGGTCATTACTCTAGATTACTCTGGAATTTTCACGGAAGAAATATCGCGAACATTCCACACCTTCGAGATGCTTCTAGATAACACGTTACATAGAAGTACCTTGACAGAACATTCCCGAAAGACGTTACGTAGTAGTACTGCGATTTGCTACTAGATGGCGCCGAGTTTGGTAGTCTTATTACTCGCTACGAGATGGCGTTACACTGCCCCCTCCTAAGACATGCTCGTCCCGAGCATTGTCAGGCCCATAATATCGCGCCAATCGATCCACATGAACTATCTTTGGCGCACTTCTTGGACTCTTCCGTATTCGGTAAGTGACATCGTTAATCTTGGTTACAACTCGGTATGGTCCATCCCATTTAGCTTGCAGCTTAGGAGACTTCCCTTTACTGCGGACTGGGTTATGTAACCACACTAACGAACCTTCATCGAAGCTCTTATTGTTTGTCTTTCGGTCGTAACGAGTCTTCATCTTTTCAGACATTTGTTGACCTGATTGTCTGACATGCTCATAAATGTCATTCATCCTGCTGCGCAAGTCATTCGCATAATCAGTGATATTGCGTGGAGCGTCAGGTGGTATACCGGTTAGTAAGTCGGCAGGCAACCGTAATTCTCTTCCAAAGTTCGCATAAGCTGGTGTCACTGACGTGCTTTCGTGAACCGCACTTCGGTAAGACAAAAGAAACGGTTGGATGTGCTTGTCCCAATCTTTTTGCCTGCTTTCCACAACTTTTGCCAGATATCTCTCCAATGTCTGATTAAATCGCTCCACCATTCCATCTGACTGCGGGTGGTAAGAGGTCGTTCTGGTTTTGTGAGTACCCATGACCCGACACATTTCCTGGAACACCTGAGATTCAAAATTTCTTCCTTGATCGCTATGGATTTCTAGAGGCACCCCGAAACGACAGAAGACTTCGTGAACTAATTTATCTGCGACCGTAGTAGCTTCTTGATTAGGTATAGCGAAGACTTCTGGCCACTTCGTGAAATAATCCATCACAACCATGAAGTACTTGTTTCCGCTTTCACTTTCAGGAAACGGTCCCGCAACATCTAGGGCTATCCTTTCCCATGGTGCCCCAACGTTATACAGTTTCAGTGCACCTCTGCTCCGTGTATGAGGTCCTTTCACAGCAGCACAACTCGTACATTTGCGACACCAGTCCTCAACGTCGTCGCGACAGTGGATCCAGTAAAACCGCTCACGTATCTTCAACAGAGTCCTTTTTACTCCCATATGGCCCCCTGAACATCCATTATGGTAGAGCTGTAGCACATCTGGGACCTTAACTTTAGGGACGACCATTTGCAAATGACAGCTGTCTCCTCGAGCATTTTCCCATTTGCGGCACAAGACTCCATCCTGAGTAACTAAACTGTCCCATTGCGCCCAATAACTTTTTGTGATTGAACTCATTGAAGCGACGTCACTCCACATGGGTTTAGGAGCACTTGCTTTAATCCACTCAAATATTGGCTTGATGTCTGCGTCGTCCTGTTGAGCATGTTGTAGGCTTTCTTTCCATTCGTCGCTCAGATCCGTTTTAAGCATCTTCACAGGTATGGCTTCCTTTATCTCCTGTTTGGCACAGTGCTTACAGTCTTCAGGGCAAGGTCTTCTTGACAATGCGTCTGCGTTGCCATGGGATCTCCCACTGCGATGTTCGATTACAAAGTCATATTCCTGTAATAGCTCAATCCATCTGGCGACTTGTCCTTCTGGATTCTTAAATTGTAATAGCCACTTCAATGCAGCATGGTCGGTACGTATAAGGAATTTTCGCCATAGTAAATATTTGCTGAAATGCTGCAATGTCTTCACCACGGCAAGTAATTCTCTCCTCGTGACGCAATAATTCCTTTCAGGTTTCGATAAGGATTTGCTGAAGTAGGCTATAACGACCTCTCGATCTCCTTTCCTTTGAGATAACACACCTCCGAGTCCGATATCACTTGCGTCTGTGTCAACTATAAATTCATTTTCCGCATCAGGATAACCCAAAATAGGTGTATTGCACAGACGATTCTTTAGCTCCTGGAATGCGATGCCGCAGCTTCCGTCCCAACAGAATTGTCGCTTCTCCTCCGTGAGCTTGTGTAAGGGCTTGGCAATATCCGCAAAGTTCTGGACGAATCGCCGGTAGTATGAGCACAAACCCAAAAATGCTCTGACCTGCGTCTTATCCTTTGGAACCGGCCAATCCTTGACGGCGATGATTTTCTCTGGATCCGTGCGGATACCATCTTCAGACACTACGTAGCCTAGGAAGCTTACTTGCCGTTTGAGGAATGAGCACTTCTTCGGGCTGAGCTTCAGGTTCGCGCTTCGGATCTTTACAAGCACGCGTTCCAGGTTTTGAAGATGCTCTTCTAACGTACGGCCCACGATGATAATGTCATCTAGATAGACAAGACAGGCGTCCCCAGTCAATCCGGCGAGTACAATTTCCATTAATTTTTCAAAAGTAGCCGGGACGTTGCATAAACCAAATGGCATAACTTTAAACTGCCACAAACCCTTTCCTGTGGAAAATGCAGTCTTCTCTTTATCCTTCGGATCGATTTCAACTTGCCAGTAGCCACTTTTCAGGTCTAGCGTGCTAAACCACTTCACCCCTGTCAGCATGTCCAACGTGTCATCGATCCTTGGTAAAGGGTAGCTGTCCTTTTTCGTAACGTCGTTCAGACGACGATAGTCGACACAAAACCGCATACTGCCATCTTTCTTCCTCACCAGCACTACAGGTGAGCACCATGGACTTGACGATGGTTCTATCACACCATCTTTTACCATTCCTTCAATCATGGTCTCAACTTCCTTTTCTCGTGCTACTGGCAGTCTCCTTGGTCGCTGACGGATGGGTGCCTCATTTCCTGTATTGATTCTATGCTGAATCAATCCAGTCTTCCCAATGTCAGCATCACTCGAAGAGAAAATATCGGCGTACTTGAGTAACATCTTCTTAGCCTTGTTCATTTCATTCTTCGTTAAGATGTTTCGACAGTCTTCTAAAAGTGTCAACACGTTGTTTCTAGCGTCCTTGTTGACGATGTTCCCAGTACTCAACTCTTGGCATCGGCGCATCCAATCTACTTCTTCGCAAGTGCCAATCAATGTGCTCTTTTCTATCACGTGTTCCTTATCACTAAGGTTCAGCACACGTACCACTGAAGCTTCATTGCCTCTTACCAGAGTTCGGGCCATTTTCCATGGAAGTTCATTGTATATCCCTTCTATGAGTACACATCGATGTGTTCGCCCAGAATTCTGAGGGAGACTAACTGGTACAGTCGTTTCTGATCTGGCAGGAAGCACGACCTTCTTCAAGCTGTACACTTTTCCTGATAACGCTCCTTCCATGAAAAGTTCCTCTTGACCACATTTCATCGCTCCTTGCTTGACGTCGATCTCACAAGAGTTCTTCCTCATAAAGTCTAAGCCCAGTATGCAGTCGTCCATTATGTCAGCCACGATGACATTATGCAGGTAAATTCCATTGCCCAACTTTAACTGCATCTCTTTCTCTCCTCGGACGGGTATGCGCTGACCCGTGGCCGTTACCAAGTTGATGCGGTCACGGTTTGCAGAGTCACCAAGGAACCGATTTGCAAGTCGGGAACTGACAACCGTGCGAGATGCTCCAGTATCTATTGTCAGCTTGCATGGTGTTCCATTTACCTCGCCCTTGATGATCAGGCTGTTCCCATCCTGGGTTTGTGAGATCGAAACCCTTGGGGCTCTTCTAAAATCAGCCAGCACCCGCCCCGCATTCCTGGCATTTATTCGTTTCCCTCCTGTTGCTGGGCGGTGACATTAGCCACCCTATCCTCTTGGGAACGACTTTCTTCTCTTTCAGCAGTCCGCTTTGGGCAACTGGATCGAAGGTGGCCCCTCTCACCACATGTGTAGCACCTAGGGCTATACCTCGTGAAACGGTCGCGAGCCGGTGATGCTACAACTTCCCTGACACGGTGAGATCGATGATCCTTCCGTACGGCTTCGACCTCCAAAGCATGAGCCAAGGCGTCTTTGAGAGTCTCATGGTGCCCGAGTCTGACAGCGGCCCTGACTTCCAGGTCGTGGATGCCGTCGATGAATACTTGCACCAGATTCCCATCGATGAGCGCAGGTACCGACTGGTATGCCTTCCGTACCAGCTTCTCAACTTCCAGGGCCCACTGTTGCAAGTTTTCACCAGAGCGCTGGACACGATCCTTCAGCTGCGCACGATACACGTGTTCCAGGTGAGCGTCACCGTATCTGGTTTCCAAGGCTTCTAGTAGCTGCTCGTAGGAAACATCGTCTCCGAGAGCTTCTAGGATGGTTAACGCCTTGTCTCGCAAACCCAATGTAAGCGCAGTCATGGCCTGGGCTTTGCTCCACCCGTTTGCCTTCTTAACGGCTTCAAACTGCTTTTTATAGGCTGACCATGAAGATGTCCCATCGAATGGCGGTACTTTAAATCGACGCGCTGAAGGTACGGCAGGTAAGGAAGTCGCAATCCTATCTCCAGCTTTCAGATTTCCCAGCTCTTTCCTCACATCTGTAATCTGGTTTTTTACATCTTCAATCCGAGTTTCGGCTTCCGTGATGCGGTTCTCAACATGATGAACTTGATCCTTCATCACATTCATCTCCTTGCCAAAAGTCGCTCGAAGATCTTTCATGAGGAGCGTCTGTTCCTCCTGGCGGCGTGCCTGCTCCTCCTTGTCACGCAGCAGCTGTTCTTCCAACCGGCGGGCCTGCTCCTCCTGGCGGCGTGCCTGCTCCTCCTGGCGGCGTGCCTGCTCCTCCTTGTCACGCAGTAGCTGTTCTTCCAACCGGCGGGCCTGCTCCTCCTGGCGGCGTGCCTGCTCCTCCTGGCGGCGTGCCTGCTCCTCCTGGCGGCGTGCCTGCTCCTCCTTGTCCCGCAGCAGCTGTTCTTCCAACCGGCGGGCTTGCTCCTCCTGGTGGCGGGCCTGCTCCTCCTGGCGACGGGCTTGCTCCTCCTGGCGACGGGCTTGCTCCTCCTGGTGGCGGGCCTGCTCCTCCTGGCGACGGGCTTGCTCCTGTAGCATCGCCATCAGCGCAGCAAAGTCTGGAGGTGCTGGCGCTGGAGATACCGTGGGCGGGCCTGCTTCCACCGTTGGCTGCTCCTGACCACCCAACCTCTCCGGCGTATTACCTCCGAAGCGCCTGCTGTCCAACTCCTGCTGGCGCTGACCCCTGGTACGGACGCCCTCTGTGTCTTCTTTCGGTAACACCGGCATTGTCCAAATCCCCAATTCTGACACCAATTGTTACGAGCCGGGGTTCTACGGAATGGAAAATGCCGATCAAACTACCACAAAACACTTTATTTATTACACCACTAATTTACACTTCACTATAAAGCTTCACTAAACACTTAATCGCACTTGAACTCGCAGGTATAACTCGTATTATCGCTCTGGAAATACTGATGATCCGCCACCGAAGTGCTCCGCCTTTATAGTGCGGTCATTACTCTAGATTACTCTGGAATTTTCACGGAAGAAATATCGCGAACATTCCACACCTTCGAGATGTTTCTAGATAACACGTTACATAGAAGTACCTTGACAGAACATTCCCGAAAGACGTTACGTAGTAGTACTGCGATTTGCTACTAGATGGCGCCGAGTTTGGTAGTCTTATTACTCGCTACGAGATGGCGTTACAGTAATAATAGCTACAGATTAGTGAAAAGTGCCCGACTTCAAGCTCCATGCACATCTATAACCTACTAGTTGACCCGGCGAACTTCGTATCGCATAAAAGGTTATAAATGTAGTGATAGCTTTAACTTAGCTAAAATTTATATATAGATAATTTTAATTTAGGTACATAATCAAAAAATACACAAACTTTATTAAGAATTATGTTTTTGTATTTTACTGAAGGACTTTATGATATACAATATTTTTTGTTTTGTTTTCGGGCGCAAGAACAAATAAGGCGGATGGTTTGCCAACACGTGAACATGCCACATACAATTAACCGTGTAAAAACCATGCATTTTCTAAATTTAGTCCACAAATAGCTAAGGGTTGTCCTTGTGATTTATATATAGTCATTGCGAATGCAAGACGAATTGGAAATTGAATACGTTTAAATTCAAAGGGCATGTCGGATGGGATCATCGGAATCCTCGGAATAAAGACTTCTTCACCTTTGAACTTTCCTTTGAGAATCATTGCTTCAATCACATTGGTCATAAGTTTTGTTATCACCAAACGCGTTCCATTGCATAGTTTTGGTTGGTTAAGATTACGAACCATGATGACTACCGGAGCTAACCTTTAGTTGTAAATTATGCGGTGGTAAGCCAGGCACATCCAAAGAGTTTAAAAATTCAGTCGGATAGTTGGTAGCTTCGTCTTCGTTAGTGACACAGTCAACAGATTTGAATGAATGCAGACTACCAACTATTACATTCTGGATTGTAAAGTTGAAGTCATCTACATCTTTATTCTTAGCCGCTAAAATAGCTCGCTCACTCAGCCATTCCTTATTTTTGTGGTTATCAATCATGATTGGACATACATTCTCGATAAGCTCGTCCTTCGATGAGACGTATTTGCAAAAATTTGCTGGAAATGAAATCAATCCGCTCGATTTGTCAACAGGAACACGGCCATTACCGATAGTCAGTAATTGCTTGCAGAAATCTTCAGCAGAGGGATCGTTAAGCAATACAACTCTCATGTTTGTTACTAACTGAAATTTCTTCACATTGTGCCACAAATAGGACGATTTGAGGCAAGCGTAAATTTCATTGGCAGCAGTCGATCTTGGAATGACTGGCAGCGTTTGGCGAAAATCGCCAGACAGTAAAATCATTGCGCATCCCAAAATATCTTGAGTCTTTGCGCAGATCTTTTCATGTCCTGTCTAATGCTTCTAATGCGCGTTTGTGCGCCATTGTGCATTCGTCCCTGATTATAATTTTGGCAGCTATTAGAACTTTGGCTATTGCAGAGTTTTTCGCAATGTTACATGTTGGTTGTTCAATAGTTTGAAGGTTTAATAAGGGTAATTTTAACGCTGGATGAGCCGTACGGCAACCTTCTAACAATGTGGCCGCTATGCCAGAAGAAGCAACTGCTACCGCAATGTCGGATCTCGCACGAATAGTGGCTAAAATCAATGACATGAGGAATGTCTTCCCAGTTCCACCAGGAGCATCAAGGAAAAATAAGCCACCATTTCCATTATCAACTGGCTTGATTAATGTTCCATAGACTTCCCTCTGTTGGGGATTCAACAGAGGTGCATTTGTTTGAACCAACTGGCTTAGTCCATGTCGATCATAGTCACGCTCACGCTCAAACTCTCGATTAAATGCATCATTCATTCCACGATCTGGCGCTGGCATTCCTAACCTGACTAACAAACTGCCGCACATGTCATAACACATGTCTTCGATCAAAAGCAAAGCCTGGTTATGTACTTCCTCACTCGCTTCAAGATCGGGATTTCTTGAACCGATACGAATCTGATGTAAAATGTCTTCTTACATGTTGTCCTTGTATTTGTTCCATAGGTCACTTGGATTCAATGGAAAGCATGTCGAAATGATGATAAAAAATAATGTGCGTATCTTACTTGGAGATGCAGATACAGATGCTTCAGCGAGTGTGGTATCCCAGTGATTATTGTTTTCAAGCAAATTGAGCTCTTGACGAAATGTAGCACGAAGTGTAGGGTACATTACACCATTAACAGTTCGTAGTGATGCAAATGATGTTGGCCCTCGAACATTCTCCAGTAACAACCGCAAATAGAAGCATTCGTCATTCTTGGGATGAACTGTGTAAATACGACCAAGAGCATCAGTAGAACGCACACCCGGATAGCCTAAAACAGCATCGCCTTGCTTCCGACGTTGAAATATTTTTTTTGAAGCATTCCAAGTATAATAACGTGGCATTTCCGAGTAAAGCAATGTTTTAATTTTTTTTTACTTTTTAATACTTATTCTGTTAACCAGGGCTGTGACGATTCAAACTAATCCGAAATCATCTAAATCGGTTTAGCCGTTCTCGAGATATATACGGTCGCACTAACACGACTTTCTTTTATATATATAGATAGATTTGAACTACTGTTCCTATGAATATGCTTCGGTGGCGTGGTCGGTAGTGCATCGGCTTTCGACTCCGGAGTCTCGGGTTCGATTCCCGGATCGAATCAGATATTTGTTTGATCCACAAATGTTTGTTTCGGAGTTTGGGTGTTATCTATGTATATTATGTATATATTTAGAAATATATAAGTATGTTTATCAGTTGTCTAGATCCCATAGTACAAGCTTATAGCTTAGTTTGGTTTAGATGAAGTTGTGTGAGAATGTCCAAAAATATTTATTTATTCGTCCATTACTGCTCACTGAATCGAATAGATTTAGGATCCTGCTTAGTACCATAGGTGATCTTTCTATTATAACAAGTATAAAATATAGTAGTTCCGTATGTATGTAGATCTTTAAAACTACACAACGGACTTTGATGCGGTTTTCACCAATGGATCAATCAATCAATCAATCAATTTATTTATTTGCGAATATGGGTAACATATTTGGGTTACATGATATAGGTTTTAACAATTGTGCACAGCCATATTCTACCTTACGGTATGCTAAATAGTAGGTATTGATTTTAAATCATAATCATAACAAAATTAAACATTACTAAATAAGAATACATTTTATATGTCAAAAATTAAACACATTAAACAACTTGCATATTAACATAAGGGACGAAGATGGATTTACCTTAGTTACTAGAAAGAAACGACCCTATAAATATCATAACACCCGTGGTACACTACAATCTGGCAGTAAGCTACAGGCAGTGGAGTCATTAGCTTTTATTTTATCTATCGCGTACATAACTGTGACAGAAAGTGACATAATTGCACATATTAGTGCAATGCACGAAGAATGTCGGAATGTTGAGTTGTTAAAACAAAATTAAGAAACTAACTTCAATTCCTTCAAGATAACGGTACCGATGTCGAAATTAAATACATTTTTGCAGAATGATTTTTGGCCCGAAGGCTTGGTGTTTCGCCGTTTTAAACAAGCCCACCCTGTGATGAATAATAACGCCTATGTTAAAAACACTAATGGATGTACAAAATAATAATATAAAACTCATTTCATTTAATTGCAAATCGGTAAAAAGATCTGTGGAACAGATAAGAGATATGTGCAAGTATGCTCACGTCATTGCCTTACAGGAGACATGGTTAATGCCACATGACCTGGGCTTTATCCGCGAAGTGGACGAGAATTTTACTAGTAGTGCCAAATCTTCTGTGGATACATCTATTGACGTGTTGCGTGGTAGACCCTATGGAGGATTGGCGTTACTGTGGCGGTCTTCTTTGTTCACTAGTGGTACAGTCGTGCAGTGTGAAAGCGACCGATTAATGGCAGTGCGTCTACTCATGGGTGATAAGAGTTTGCTAGTTTTTAATGTGTACATACCTACCAACTGTGATGAAAACCTTGTCGAGTTTACAGAGTGTCTTGCGCAGATAAGTGCTATTATTGAAAGTTCTAACGTAGAATGTGTAATAATACTAGGTGACTTTAACGCCCACCCCGATACTCTTTTTGGAAAAGAGTTAATTGCTTACTGTAATGAACAGTCGTTGTGTTGTGTGAGTCGAGAGAAACTCCCGTTTGATACCTACACTTTTATAAGTGACGTACACGGTACGTGTCGATGGCTTGATCACTGTGTCACGACTGTCGCTGCCGCTACGCTGATAACCGGTATGTATGTAAAGTATGACTCATATTTGTCATTCATTCATGTCAATGTCAATCATTTCCCTTTGGTCGTTGAATGTAATTTTAATGGTATAAGAAGTAAACAGCTGCAACCTAGTTCAGAGTTTAGATTAAATCATATATGGGGCATCAGAGATCAAGACCAAATTAATTTGTATGGCCAACTTTGTACGGATAAATTTTGTAACTTATTATCTCGACTGGATTCATTGTCTAACTGTTTTGACTGTTCTAATTGTACTAATTGCGATCACCCATAGATAAATAAGTAAAATGTATGAACAAATTGTAAATATATTGCAATTCTCGGCCACACAAAGCGCGAATAGTATAAGGACAAGAAAGAAATTGATCGGTTGGAACTTTCACGTAAGGGAATTGCATGTTAAGGCTTGACAGGCGTTTCTCGAGTGGGTGTCCCGTGGTAAGCCACGCTCGGGGTTCCACTTTGAGGCCATGTCAAAGACACGTCGGGAATTTAAGGCAGCTGTTAAATATGTACAGAATAATCAACAAAAAATTAAATTAGATTTACTGGCTCGTCATCATTTAAACCGTAACTTTGTACAATTTTGGAAAGAGACAAAAAAACTTGAAGGTAAAATTAATATACCTGTAAATATTGAAGGGGAAGAAAATAAAAAGATAATAGCAAATTTATTTCGGGAGAATTTCAGTCCGAGTGGTGGGTCTGGTTCTCTTCCAATTACGTTTAAAACTCATGGCTTAAATTACCGCGGGATCACCATAGCGAATAGGGATGTCGTAGATGTTCTTAGAAAGATGAAGCGGGGAAAGTCACCGGGTCATGACGGGCTGAGCTTGGAACATTTACAGTATGCCGGTCCGCATGTATGTGAAGTACTTGCGATATTTTTTAATTTATGTCTGCGACATGGTTTCTTACCCGACAAAATGATTAAAACAGTAGTTGTCCCCATCACAAAAAACAAAACTGGGGATATCTCGAGTGTGGCTAACTATAGGCCCATATCACTCGCCACAGTAGTGGCTAGGGTTCTGGAAAGACTCATACATACCTTCTTAGCAACTGAATTTAAAATCGATGACGGCCAATTCGGTTTTCGAGCGCATACACCTACTGATATGGCGATTTTTTCTTTAAAGGAAATTGTGAAACAATATAAGCAGGGGGGGACAAGTGTTTATGCCTGTTTCCTTGACCTTAGCCGCGCTTTTGATACCCTGAACCACGAGCAATTGTGGGCTAAGCTTGACCGTACGAGTACCCCAGGTGAGGTTGTAGGATTGCTTAGTTACTGGTACCGTAATCAGACCAACAATATTAGATGGGGAAACGAGTTGTCAGACAGTTACCGACTGTCTAAGGGAGTAAGGCAAGGGGGTGTCACTTCTCCTGACCTGTTTAACCTGTACATCAACGACTTGATTGTGGAGCTAAGTGGCACACCAGTCGGGCTCAAACTGGACGATAGGTATGCTAATAATTTGAGTTATGCGGATGACATGGTGCTGCTTAGCCCTACAATCAAGAGGTTGCGGAGATTAATCGACATTTGTCAGAGGTATGCTAGGGAACATGACCTAGTCTATAATGTAAAAAAAACGGAGATGGTGGTATTTAGGGCCAATAAGGGACCTGACAGTATACCGGGTGTTTTTCTTAACGGACAGCCGATAAAAATTGTGGAGTCTTTCAAGTACCTTGGTCATGTCGTGACTTCAAAGCTGAAGGATGACGCCGATATCGAGCGACAACGGAGGGCACTTTGTATTGTGGGCAATATGCTTATAAGGAGGTTCTCTAAGTCCTCAGTACAAGTAAAAATAACTTTATTCCGAGCCTTTTGTGAGAGTTTTTACACTTGTCAACTCTGGACTAATTACACACAAAAGTCGCACGACAGTATACGAGTTGCCTATAATAATATCTTTAGGCAATTAAATGGACTGTCAAGATATTGTAGTGCGTCGGGCATCTTTCTAGAGGCACGCGTTAACTCTTTTAATGCCATCCAAAGGTCTCGCATTGCTGGATTCATGACCAGGGTTGACGAGTGTAAGAATTCTATTGTAAGGAGCCTATCTGAAAGGTTAATGTTTACAGATACGTATAAGAGATGGATAAAAGTTGCCACATGAAACTGTGAACTGATTGATAGTATAAGTTTTAATGTCGAGTGACATTGAAGCTTGTATAGTTAATCAGTTCACATACATAAAGGGATATTAATTAATTGATTGTTTGTATTTGTATTTTTATTTATTTTGTTTTTGTTCTCAACTTTGTAATTTATGTATGGATCATGATTCTGAAATAAAGTTTTATTATTATTAAAAATAAATTACAATAGAATGTCCAAAACCATGTCATATCAAAATCAATAATCATAATAATAAAAGTAAAATTCCTAAGCAATGTCATAAATTTATTAACCACATTTCAACATCAAGCTTAACCGAGTAATAACACCTATGTATGGATAAAGTGGTCCTCGAGGAAGGTTTTTAGTACACTAGTTATTCTATATTGTATAAATAAACAAGTTAAAATTATGGCAAAAATTTGCCATATACTTTAGAGTTTTCGAAAGTTTTTTCATAAAATCTAAAAAATGTCACATGACATGAAGTTCAACATCATTTTAGAGGTCTTTGACCATGCGGAGTTGATTGCAGCTGGTCTTGAGTCTGTAACTATTACCGTTCTCGATTTGACCTTGACCTTGAGATCAGAGGTCAAAGGTCAAGTTCATTTTAGTGGTCTTTGACCATGCTGAATTGATTGCAGCTGGTCTTGAGTCCCTAACTATTACCGTTCTCGATTTGACCTCGTTTTGATCTTGACCTTGCGATCAGAGGTCAAAGGTCAAGTTGATTTTGGGGGGGTTTTGACTATGCTAAGTCGATTGGCGTTTACACTGAGTCTAGAGCTGTTACTGTTCTCGAGTTGAAAGTTGTTCACGGACGGACATTACTGTTGTATAAGAGATTTTCGATTTTTTTTCGAAAACTCTAAAATGTATTGCTGTATTTATTCTCTCACGAATTTCTGGAACGATTTGGCAAATTTTGACGTTTAAATATTTGTGTAAGTTCAGAGAATGTTTCAAAGGTTGTCTATTCATTTGAGGCGTTACTTATGTAAGTGCCTGGTGACGACAATAGGCTTACTACTTAATATTTATAATTATGGGCAAAATTTAGGTGCATAATACACCTATGCCTACCCCTTAGACGATATTGGTGTGTGATATGCTACTAACTGGTGCCCAAATAGCCTATTTGGTATTCTGATGTATGAGCTACATTATTGGAAAGTTTCATTAAAATCCATTCAGGTTTTTTATATGAAAAAGGGACTAACATCCTTCCATACAAAACTATAAACTTTTTTCAGTTTCAGTTTTTTTTAATCATGAATCATTTCCTGTAACACTTATGTATTAATTCACATAAATCACAGAGTTCTTTGCTTAAGTAATTTAAAGTTGCTAGTATGAAAATTTCATAATTAACCTCCTTTGAATTATACAACAAACTAGCTGATCACCGCAGCTCCGCCCGCGTGATTTAGTTTACTCATTCCCGGTTCCCGTGGGAACACATTACCGAGATAAAAAGTAGCCTATGTTACTCAGGGTGAATGTAGCTATCCAATGGTGAAAGAATTTTTGAAATCGGCACAGTAGTTTTTGAGTTTATTCATTACAAACAAAAATACAAATCTTTCCCCTTTATAATATTAGTATAAAATAAAATAAAATAAAATATAAAATAACGTTTATTATCTTTGAAATTTTCAGAAAATTATTTAGATTCGTCAGAAGTTGGTGTGACTCTACCGAGGGTTCCAAAATGCAACGAGACTGAGAAGAGCCCTCAAGAAACTCAGCTCGGATTATTATGGATTAAGTAGAGCAACAAACACACTTATTAGCCTTGTGACTTTCAAATAATAATTTTAATGACATGCAACAATTTAAGCAATGAAAATGGGATTACAAAGTTAGCACTAGATTTCAATTACAAAAAAAAATTTCGAAATTAGTGCACTCTGTCAAAAGTTATGGGGTTACAAACTTAAAAAAAAGAAAAAAATACAGGCACATTGAGAAAATGTGATGTATTTTTGTGAGGATGTGAAGTCTGTTAAAATTGTATTGGGCTGGACTGGAACCAGTAACTGTTCCCTTCCAAGGAGGAATGTTCCTATCCAAGACACCACTAATCCAAGACCTCGAAACTTGAGACCATCAAGTCATATACTTTCACCGGTTTTGGCATTCTTTCTGTTGGCATACACACCATTCTCGATGCAATGAAGGTATGTATTCCTTCCAGCTTTAATAAATTATAAAAAAGCTTGTATCTTAACTTACTAAGGCCAAAGTATACAAATAAAAAAAACTAAAACACAAATTATTGAGCGAAGCGAGCCAAAGGCGAGCGGAGCTCTCAACGGGTGACTCAAATTATTTTTAAAACGATTTATGTTAAATTGTTTCTCGGCGAATACTCGGCCGCTTTCGGATTTTCTTGCACTCATCAATAGTTTACAGAATTACCCAGGTTATTTTGATGCCAGAATTTTGAATTTAAACTCGCTTCGCTCAAATATATGCTGCAGCGTAACGGTACGTTTCGCGACTGCGGCGACCTAGTTCATTCCAAATTCAAAAGTAGGATGAGAACTTTGTAATTTAAAAGTGCAAATATTATGAAGACCCCCCACAGAGTAAAATTAACATACACATTCTTGACACAACCATTGTTTAGTTGAGTGAATGCATTAGGTAATTACTGTGGACGTTTTTAATTAGCAAGGTCATTTTTATTGCACCTTTCGTAATAGATGTTAAGTAATGGCTCGTAATAATAACATAGTTCGACATAACACTAAATCGCTAACCTATTACAATGTTTTGATGAAAATATTCCTAGAAGTCATTGACCACAATCACAGACGGTACAGTCAACGACTTCCCGTTATAAATTTACTATAAACGATGAGTCACAAAATTGTCCGACTGCATAAGGAATACTATACTTTGTATAGAATAATTTGCTTACGTGACACTTTCAATAGCGCATGAGAGAAAAGTTGTACGATAATATATTTATTATGTTATGCCATGACCTCAATTTATGACAGTAAAGTTATTTTATTAGTTACAGGTATTTTATTACTCACTTTGTGCGAAATCCGGCCGTGCCGTATTGAATGAAAACATCACTGGTTTTTGGATGCATTTCTCTGGCGAACGCGTACACTACTCGTAAGCTACTTGGAGGCATTCTACTCGGCGAAATTTATTTATAAGGCCGCGAAACACTCAGTTACAATCACTTATCAACAAACTAGATTTCCACATTCCCGCTCCAAGACCCAATTTCTACAATGAATGAATTCGAAATGTCAAAACTGTCAATAAACGAGTACCATTCAGTCCCCTCGCCCCTGTCTGTCTGCGCCCCGGACATAATATGATGTCTATGGCCTTCAATGACCCACAGAGACTATACATAAGGTGAAATTATTAATTGATTTGGCTGATTCATTACATACATACTTAGTTCTATATTATTGTATTTAATTTGATATATTCATACAGGAAAGATGTAACTTTTGAATAAAAATGAGTCAAATGACGATATTGTTACCTTGTGATACAATGTAGTGTGGTATTTTAATGTAGCGCTATTCGACGCTAGATGGCAGCTAGTGCCAAATTCGTTTCCACTATTATGGCCACTATTGTAAATTTAGTTAGTATTGCTATTGTATACTAGATGGCAGCGTTTTTAAAATGCCCCTTTACGTGTGCTGATTTCGGTGATAACGACGCCAATAATAAAACTAAATAAATTATGAATATTAAAACGATTTTAAATAAGCTAGGTCATCTTCACAGGTGGCTAAGGTCCGCCGGGCGCCACTGGCAATCAGGCCCATCTTTCCCATTGAGCACAATGGGCACTTACTTGCCCAGGGCCCCGCGATGGTTAGGGACTTCCTGCGACAAACTTTAAAATTTCAAACATCTCCCTTAAAATGTCTACCAGGTCTCGCTCTATTGAAAGTTTTATTATAATTTGAATTAGGTATGTGTAGTGCTATTAAGTACGATAATTTAATGTCTGAGATAGGTAATTGTAATCTGCATGCCTGTATAGGTAGAACATTCGAGCTTTTATATCCTGTGACATCTTGGAGTTAATAGGTATATTACGTATTTGTGTTCTAACATTAAATAAAAAATATGAATAATGGTCACAACACAAAAAAAAGTAATTCAATATTTAAAAATATTACCTTTTGCTCACATTTTATGTACCTACCCTATATCACACAGGAGATAAAATCTTTTCATAAATAGGTATCTTTTATTTGAGACCAAATTCGTCGAAATCCATCAAGCGGTATAAGCGCCGCGCCGGGACCTCGTCATGGATCTGGGTTTGGTTACCCTCTCGCTGGAGACCATGCTTCGAACCATGGTCTCCAGTGGCAGTAGGTAGAATGTGGCCGTGTCCTTCTGCGAGCAGGATATTCTCGGGAAGGAGACTGCCGAGAGGGAGAGGGAGCAAGGAATTCCCAGCTGAGTTTCGAAGTCGACGGCCAGGCCACAGGCTCATCTACGCTCTAGACCATCGACCTTCATAATCGGGATCTGAGGACGCGGGCTAGCCACCCGCAGTCCTGTCCGCGAGGCCCCAGCCCTGCAGCACGCAGATTCACTCACTGACGTGACGTGGTATAAAATTTTACCCCAAAGATGCATGATAACACCCGACTGAACTTCGTGACAGAGGCCACATAGGTGGCCAAAGTCCGTCGGTGCCACAGGAATTCTACCATGGACGATCGGCAATGAACGTAGGGAGCGGACTTTATGTACTTAAAAAAAATAGGGGCCCCATTATCCTACCATGCCCAGGGCCCCCAATAGTCTTAAGACGGCCCTGCTGGCATTACCTTATGGTGTGTACCAGAGACGTCCGCGCGCAGCAATGGAATGAATACCTAGGTCATCTTTAGTATAAGTTTTTATTTTTTATGTTTGTTGTTTCATCAAATATATCTTGTTACTGGGTGAAACCGATTTTGATTTTTTTTTGAAAGCTAGTGTGTCCACATGGGAAACCATGTGGACCCATTCCGATAACTATTTGGTCCCATTCCGGTATTTGAAGTTGGTTTTATTTTTAGTAGTTAAGTTTATGGGACTTAAACCGCTAAAATTCTACTAATATTATAAACGCGAAAGCTTGTGAGTATGTAAGTATATAAGTATGTATGTATGTATGGATGGATGGATGTTTGTTACTCTTTCACGTAAAAACTACTGAATGGATTTTAATGAAACTTTACAATAATATAGCTTATACATCAGAATAACACATAGGCTACAATTTATAAAGATATTGTGTGAATGTTCAAAATATGACGCGGCGCAACGGGAACGGGAAAAAATCCAAATTACCTCGCGGGCGACCACTAGTTACCTTATATGTATAGCCTGACGTTTCGACCGAGTTACATCGGGCCGTGGTCACAGGCTGACTGGAGCTGGCGGCGTCGATAGCCTGAGGCGCGGGCAGATTCCTCATCTACCCTCACCGGGTCTTGATTTTTCTGCGGTGCGTTGCTAAGGTCCTTGCACACTACACTCACGACGGTTTTATTTTGTTTATTTACTAACAATTTTATTGAGCGAAGCGAGCCGAAGGCGAGCGGAGCTCTCAACGGGTGACTCAAATTATTTTTCAAACGATTTATGTTAAATTGTTTCTCGGCGAATACTCGGCCGATTTCGGATTTTCTTGCACTCATCAATAGCTTACAGAATTACCCAGGTTATTACGATGCCAGAATTTTGAATTTAAACTCGCTTCGCTCAAATATATGCTGCAGCGTAACGGTACGTTTCGCGACTGCGGCGACCTAGTTATAATTGCATGTGACAGTATAAAACAAAGTCGCTTCCGTTCCCTATGTATGCTTAGATCTTTTAAACTACACCACGGATTTTGATGTGATTTTGACTAATGGATAGAGTGGTTCTCGAGGAAGGTTTTTGTGTATATAATTTGTCAAGCGGGTGAACCCGCTGGCGTCTGCTAGTAAGATATAAAGTTCAAATGGTTTATTACCAATTTACATCATTCTAAGTGAAACGGAGCTTGACAATGAATTGGACTAAGCCTAATTAAGTGAAATACTAACGAAAAACGTTCCCCACCCAATTTATATCTATTTATGAATGACAGTAACACATGTGTACGTATTTAAAGCTAAATTAAAACAACAAACGAGCGCCCCGTTATTAGTACGCTTACCATGAATACCTACCAAACTTAGGACAAAAAAACTCGTTTCTTTTTTAAGATTTACATTAGGTACTTGCAAATTTCTTAACGGTCTTGAAACCAAGCCCTTAAAATCCAAAAAATCCTTTAAAAAAAGAACAATGAAGAAGTTTCTTTGTAATGAAGGAAATGTGTAATTTGCCTATCAGTTATAGAAAAAGAGTTTTATTACCAGGTTCTTTCTTTCGGTTCTACTATTGCCTACATGTACCAAATTCATGTTTGGGTCCAAAGGGGCTCTACCAACATCGTTAGGGCCCCAGCGACCTCACCTGCTAGTGGCGCACCTGCTGATCAACGGACGAGGTTCGTTAATTTATGGTACCCATGGAGTGGCTTCGGCCCCTACCACCGGGCCCGGGGCGATGTATGGTGCAGCAGGCATGGGACCAGTGGGGGTGAAGTGGAGTCTAGTATGGATGGCGTGGGTCGATTCGCCGGCCAGGGAGATAATCCTGATGTGGGATCGCCGCTCCGGGTGGTAACCGGTGTGGGGTAGCGGCGGCCTTGCATCAGGGGGGTTTGGAAGCCCTTCCGTCCGGCCGGCGGGTCGGCTCCGTCCTAACCACACCGTTCTAGACGAAGCTAGCCCCTGCGCTTTGTCACTTACTGCTGCACCAAATGTCGCCCTGTCTTCACGCTTCTTCTTTACATCACATCTACAATGGCAGTGCAACATAAAAAACATAAACGTTACACAGCGGCCCCAGGAAACCCCACAACTTCACTTTTCGAGGTGGAGTTCACAAACATACGTGGACTCCATGCGAACCTCGATGCCGTCCACCATCACCTTGAGACGGCACAGCCCGCTGTGATGTTTCTCACGGAGACACAAATACGCCGCCCTGACGATACGTCTTACCTGTGTTACCCCGGTTATGTCATCGAGGAACAATTTCGAGATAAAGCCGGGGTATGCGTGTTCGTTAGGGCGGATGTTTGCTGCCGCCGGTTGCGCTGCCAAGAGAACCCCTCCAACTCCGTCCTTTGGCTGCACGTGGACCATGGCTCTATGAGCCAGATCTACGTGTGCGTCTACCGTTCCCACACAGGGGATTCTGAGACAACAAAGCCCTTCCAGTACCTCAGCGAGACGGCTGATGATACGCAGGTGCGGTTCCCGAACGCTGACCTAGTGTTTCTGGGGGACTTCAATGGCCATCACATTGAATGGCTGAGGTCCCTCAGGACTGATCATGCGGGTAGGGCCGCTCACGCGTTCGCTTTCTCCCACGGTCTGACCCGGATGGCATGCGGGATCACCCGGATACCAGATAGGTCAGATCACGCACCCGCTCTTCTGGGTCTACTGCTGACGAGTCGCCCAGCCCAGTACAGTGTTTCGGTAGGAGCCCCATTGGGTAGTTCCGACCACTGTGTTGTTCATGCTGGCATGAAGGTGTCACCTCCTGCACGTGCTGTACAAATGGCACGACCGTCTATGGCACTACTCGTCAGCGGATTGGGACGGTCTACGCGATAATTATGCGTCCGTCCCCTGGAGCCTGGTGCTTTGTAGGAAAGGCTCCTTTAGATAGCGCTTCTGCGATTGCTGGCGAGATCAGTTTAGGGATGGAATATTACATCCCTTTCACTGATGTTGCCAGTATCTGCAGAGCCCGTCCCTGGTTTGGGCGAGATTGTGCCAAAGCTGTTCGACAAAAACAGTCGGCATATCGCGCCTGGATCAGGGCCCGGGCTGTGCGCGACCCAAACGTGGGCCACCCCAAAGCGGCGTACAACCGGGCCACAAAATCCAGCAAGAGGGCCTTTAATAGAGCGGATGCCCAGTGTGTCGCGCGGCTTGGTCAGGAGCTCACTTCCCATCCCACGGGCAGTCGTGGATACTGGCAACTGGCCAAAGCCGTGCAATCTAACTTTTGTCAGCCCTCGCTGCCACCGCTGCGGTACCCTGATGGAACACTGGCTCACAAAGCCCAAGAGAAAGCGGATATGCTCGCAGACCTCTTTGCGGCTAATTCCCGGGGCGACGACCGTGGCCTGCAGCCCCCCGCCATCGCCAACTTTGGCCACACTATGCCTGATATTGTACTCAGGCAATGCGATGTACGGGCAGTGCTGCGATCACTCGACACGCGGAAAGTCAGTGGCCCTGACGGCATCCCGGCGGTGGTACGTAGGTCACACTATAAGTTTTGCGTAACTAAAAAAAACAACATGTTAAAACCAAAATATTCTGTTTATTGCTTTTCAAAATTGTACTCTCCTTTACATTTTAAACATTTTTCCATGTGATCGAACCATTTTTTAAAACAGGAGGACCACAGATCTGAAGGCATGTTTTCTACGTGCTGATTGAACGCTATCACTGCCTCTTCGGAGTTGGTAACAGTGAAACCTCTCATCAAACCTTTGATTGTGGGGAAAATACAGAAATCACAGAAATCACAGGCTAGGTCGGGGTTATGCGCAGGATGGGTGACGAGTTGTACTTTTTCGGAAGCTAAAAATGACTTTGATTTGTTGGCCGTGTGTGAAGAAGCTTTATATTGGATAGAAACAGGCGTTACTTGGCGAAAATCCATGACAAAACAATGGTAAGTAAAAATTTTTTTAAGAAAAAACTTTTTAGCATTAATTAATAGCATTAATTTTTCGCAGAATCAAAAGGACAACAAAACGTCGACAATTGTTTCGCCTCTAAACGAGGCATTATCAAGACTGTCTCAGAGAGAACAGCCTTGATAATAAGCTGTTCTCTCTGAGACAGTCTTGATAATGCCTCGTTTAGAGGCGAAACAATTGTCGACGTTTTGTTGTCCTTTTGATTCTGCGAAAAATTAATGCTATTAATTAATGCTAAAAAGTTTTTTCTTAAAAAAATTTTTACTTACCATTGTTTTGAAGAAGCTTTGTCATGATGTAGGAGAACGCGGCTTTTGGGTCGGCTTACGCGAACTTTTTCTAACACCCTGGGTAAACAAATGGTAGAATACCTATTTTGATCTTCGAGTGGTACAGATGGGACCCGTAGCTGACAAAAAAATTCGATCATTTTTTTACCAACGTTTCTCGCCTGCCTCACTTTTGTTGGCTTGTTCTCATTTTCAAACACCCATTCACAAGATTGCTGTTTTTTTTCGGTTTCAAAACAACGTACATCCTTTTTAAACTTTCGCGTTTTCGCATTATAAACTTAAAACAAACGGGTCTTTTACGCGATTGTTGAGATAAATACATACCACTTAATTACCCGACGTTTTGACCCTGTTACATGAGCCATGGTCACGGGTGAACTGTCAATAATCGCGTAAAAGACCCCGTTTGTCTTAGGTTTATAATTAGATGTACATAGTTTGCGATTCTTATACATTCAAATTATTTTATTTTAGTTTTACTAGTCTACCCTATTGTATCGGTTTGCCTCCAAAAGATCGTAAATATAAAAAAACCTAGCCATTAGCACATTTGAAAAAAATTGTACCAGATGGGTGCAGGTCGCTGTTCTACGTCTCCCCTACTATATAGTTCTGCCTGCAATTTTAATCGTAACATTCCCAATCTCAGAACAGACATACCTGTACAAAAGTGTTAGCAGTAGACCTCTGTTCCGTTAGCACCTGTCCAGTACTATTGTCCACCCAGGATCTGGACCCGTACAGCACAGTGATGGGCAACTTCGGGTCCAACTTGTCGATGCGACTGACCATCGGGTTTTTGGCCCATCCGAAACCAGACATCAATGTGTGGAAGGCACTTTCGCCGCTGAAAATAGAGCAACATTATTAAATACTAGCTTTATAGTTTCCAAATCCCGTGGAAACACATTCCGGGGAAAACTAGTTTCAGTTAATATTTATAACATCAGCTATCAGCACCATTTCACGCGAGCCCGCTTCTGCTCCGCTGTCAGTTCATGAGGGATCCAACGACAACAAAGTTTCCGAACTTTCAATTCTTCGTGTAAAATTTTCTGGATTTGATCCATACCAATCCCCAGTAGTCCTCGAATTGTCTAATAGGTAATCCGCGGATTTTCTTCAATTAACCGCTTAACAGTAGCCATATTATTTTCGTTGACGGCAGTTGAAGGCCGCCCTTCACGAAATTCGTCATGTAAAGAAACTCGACCTCTCTCAAATTCAGCAAACCATCGCCTCACGGTGCTCAAACAAGGTGCTTCTCTCCCAAAAGCATTTTGAAGACGGTGGCACAGTCTTGCGGAGAGAGAGAACTTTTAAAATCATAAAAAATCATCGCTCTAAAATCTTTTCGACTTAATTCCATTTTCGTTGCATACGTTGAACTTTGATGTGTGATAAAAAACAATTGACAAATGATTTCCCGCCAATTGTTTTTTTTATTACTAAGAAGGTTGCAACGAAACAATTCGAAATTCAAATAGTTCCGATTAGCTAGAAGTGCAAAACTTTTTGTGTGCCCCATGTACTACGGAAATGCGCAGCTGAGTCTTCTCCTGTACTAACTCGTCTGTACCGTCTGTCTTACTCCACAGGAATCGTGCCGGAGGTTTGGAAGGAAGCGAACGTACAACCGATCCCTAAGAAAGGCGATCGGTCCGATCCAGGCAACTATCGACCCATAGCTGTCACCTCAGTCATCTGCAAGGTGTTTGAGCTGTCTGAGGTGAGGCTATGGAAAGGCACGGCGAGTCCTTGGCGATTAGCCTGGACATCGCCAAAGCCTTCGACAGAGTCTGGCATGCTTCGCTCCTTTCCAAGCTTCCGGCATATGGTCTACCTCCTCAACTGGATGGCCAGCATTCTCAACGAACGCCGAATGCGGGTCCTCTGCGACGGCCAGGCTTCTCGCTTTTTGCAAGTGAATGCTGGGGTACCGCAGGGGTCCGTGCTGTCACCAACTCTCTTTCTTCTGCATATCAATGACATGCTATCCCTCGGGAACATTCATTGTTATGCAGATGACAGCACATTGCACGGGAGCTACTGGGCCCGTACGGCGGCGGGGCGTTCGGAGATTGAGGAGGATAGACAACAACTTGTGGCTGATCTCGACAGGAACCTCGACTGTTTCTCTCAATGGGGTACAGAGAACCTGATCGAGTTCAATGCCCACAAAACACAGGCGTGTGCATTTACAGCGAAGAAATCCCCTTTCCTTCCCCTACCCTCTCTTTAGAATGCATTATTACCAATGAAGGACAACCTTGACATCCTTGGCATAGACGTTCGTCGAGAGCTCAATAATAAAAACTACATCGAAAGATGTAGGTATAGGGCTAGCTTCGCGGAAACTAGGAATAGTGAATAAGGTAAAGCTATTCTTTACACCGCACCAGAGGTGTCTGCTGTACAAGACGCAGATTAGACCCTGCGTTGAATACTGCTCTCACCTCTGGGACGGCTCCGCGAAATATCTGCTGAACGCTCTCGACGCTATGCAGCGACGGGCTATCCGTATTATAGATTGTCCGGAGGTAACGGGAAGCCTCGAGCCGCTAGCTCAGCGCCGAACAATAGCTTCCTTGGCCTCATTTTACCGTATTTACCACGGCGGGTGTTCTGAAGAGCTCTTCAATCTGATCCCACCCTCTTCCTTCCGATCCCGAACAACGCGTGCCGGGTAGAGATGCCACTCCCACACAGTGGATAGCATGTTCGCGAGAACCGGGCGTTTTAAGCGCTCGTTTCTCTGCCGAGCGATAGTGGCCTGGAACGCCCTGCCTGTGCACGTGTTTCCTCCCACATATAACCCCGGGTTCTTTAAGCGGAGCGTGAAGAGGCACATCAGTAGGTCGTCAAGTTGAAGGCCACTCTCTATAGTATTGTGTGCTGTGAGAGTGGCCCACAATCGCTAGACGTCGACACGACTTACCACCAGGCGGGCGGCATCAATTTGTCGACCCCAATATAATAAAAATAAAAATGTCCATACAAACGAAACGGTCTGACGGTGAATAGTCCAATGGAGAATCGACTGTCGATGAACGATTGCAGAATCTGAAAATATAGAAGCAATCATAATTTTTATTTTAAGTACTTACTGACGTTTGTTAGAGCCATTTGATGATCTATACAAATAAATAAATCTTTTCATTTCATTTCTTGCCCTTTCTTCTCGATATATTCATAACCTTTTACACTTCCATCTACCCTTGATGGCCTACGTGAAATAAACGACTGCCGCACAATTATATGACCACTTTTCGGGAGTATATTTGTTATTGCCACAAAATGGACTGAGCGAGCGAAGCGTCTACATATCGAGATTGGACAATTTTGCTTTCGTCCGTCTGTCTGTCTGTGTGTTCCGGGCTAGCAGCCACAGTTTTTATCCGATCTCAACAAAAATTGGCACATGTGTTCCTTGATTTAATAAATTGTTTTCATCGTGAGCTTTATTGGATTGAGTGGAAAATGGGGTAAATAATGACAAATAACATACACACACACACACACATATCACGCCTATATCCCCGAAGGGGTAGGCAGAGGTGCATTACACACCCACAATTTGCCAGTATTTTAGTCCCACGTAATAGGGGGTAAGCCTATTGCCGTTACCAGGTACATTTATTATGGGTTATGTCCAAAATCAGCAGCTTTATTGTAATTTAGAAAAAAAATTTAAACCCGTTGCCTTGCGATGAAACGTTGATTAAAGGCAACAAAATCTTACGTGCCAGCTGCTGTGGCACAATTAAAGTCCTGGGCGTCTCGGAATATGTCAAATAACGTTTTAGTGTTTTTCCGGGCTAGCGGCCTCATATTATTATCCGACCTTCACGAATCTTGGCATAAGTATTCCTTTACTTGAAACAATTTTTTCATCATGAGTTTTTTTTATTGGGATGGGGAAAATACCAAAAAATATTTTAATCTACGCGAGTCTGCTTTTTGACCATACGGTGACCGATAGTTTTATGATCTATCCATCATGCTTATATCTCCGAGGAGGTTTACAGAGGTGCCTTACACTCACATTCTGCAAGGTGTTCGTTAGTCCTACGTAACAGGGGACACACCTATTGCCGTTAGTGGGCATACAGTGGACATATCAATAACAGCCACATACCTGCTCACAATTTCTGCAGTCTGGATAGAATTCTATGATATCCGACATGCATTCTTAAAATTTTGTTTATTTCCCACTGGGATATGCAGAAACAATGAATTGACTGCTTCGGTGGCGTGGTTGGTAGTGCATCAGCTTTCGACTCCGGAGTCTCGGGTTCGATTCCCGGGTCGAATCTAATATTTGTGTGATCCACAAATGTTTGTTTCGGAGTTTGGGTGTTTTCTATGTATGTTTTGTATGTATTTAAAAATATATAAGTATGTTTATCAGTTGTCTAAATCCCATAGCACAAGCTTATAGCTTAGTTTGGGCTAGATGACGCTGTGTGAGAATGTCCAAAAATATTTATTTTATTTATTTAATTTCCACTTGCTACGACTCTAGCATACTTCTTTTGCTTTATCATCCTCAATTTTTATTACTATAGCCTTATTCAAGACATCTGTGATTTTATCGCTAATATCTGCCTTACAAACCTACCTTACAAACCTACCTTACTAGTTTGTCCATTCACTCTTGCTTCATATATCTGTTTTTTCAGTCTCCTGTCATTCGATCTCCGAGTCTCTACATAACCGAATCTAAGCATCTCTTTCTCCACCTTGGTTACTTCATCTTGATATCCGACATTTTCTTTTTAATTCCGCGGCCCAATGTCGCGGCCGCTCTCTGGTGCACACGAAGAAGGTATTTCCAGTGGCGTCCGGCTGATATCCGACATTAACAAATAAATATGGTTACCCTAGTTATTACGAGCTTGTCTCATCTCGGTCACGCCGCTGCCGATGCCGCAACACGCACTGTAATTAATTGTCCGATTTTCAACTAATTAGACCAGATAGATTTAAACATCTTCCTGAACTTAAACGTTTCATGATTCAAGATTCATAGATCTTTTGCAAACGGGATATTATGTATGTACTGTTTTTATTTGAATACGTACGTCGTACCATATTAAATATTACTCTATATAGTCTAACAGTAGACCTCGCGAACATATAAAAAAAAAACAAAATATAGTTTCAAGTAAAGGAATTGTACGGGATTATCCCATAAAAAGACTGTTTTCTGGTAAAAGAATCTATATTGACAAGAATCCACAATCTGTCCTAAATCTAACAATTGCTAAAATGATTATGTGAGAACGTGTAGTCGAATTGAGTGCTAACCACGAACTGGTTTGACAATGCTAAAAATATATATAATTATGTATTTTGTTTTACTAACTAGGTATAATGTCACATTTAACATAAATATTCTTTATTGTACACCACAGTTTAGAAAATACATTAAAAACATACTTATAACTACTACTTGTACAAGGGCGGCCTTATCGCTAAAAACGATCTCTTCCAGGCAGCCTTAGGATGGAAGGGATCGTAAAACAAGATAAAAAACCTTAATAATATACATGTGGTGTACCTACATTATTATAAATAACAGCAATCATTTGCGAATCTGAAGCAAATTAACAGCAAATTAACAGAATGCACCAATTGCATTCGGAGCAACCATGAGCTCTGCAGTGTTACCTATAATTTAAACAACCAGCGATAAATAATGGTCCTTCACCTAGGATTTGAAGGACGTCAGTGACTGTGCGCGTTTTATATGTACTGGCAGTGCATTCCACAAACGTGCAGCCTCAACAGTGAAAGAACTGTCATAAAACTTTCACATTTCATGAATACAAGGAACAGGAAAATTAAATTAAGTAAAACCTAAGCAAACTACAAACTGTACTATCTAAAACTAAAATAAATAAGTAAGACAGGGAGACTTAGGCAGAGTGCCCACAACACAGGCAGCATTCCCGCGCTGAATTGCAAATGAGAGTCTTTGCAAATATATTAATTTAACTCTAATGCAATTATTACAAAATAATCAGGTCAGCAAATACTGCTGACTCTACAATTCTACATGTACGGTTTGCCCGTACAGGAATACTTGTGTACTTGTGTGATTCCGGGTCCACAAAATGTTGGTTTCGGAGTTTAGGTATTTTCTATATTTGATATGTATGTATTTAGAAATATAAAGTATGTTTATCAGTCGTCCAGATCCCATAGCACAAGCTTATACTTATACTTATACTTATCTTATGCTTATCTTAATTTGGGCTAGGTCACTTCGTGTGAGAATGTAAAAAAATATTTATTTCTTATTTTCCTTTATTACATTTAATCAATACTTACTTAGTATATTTTTAAATAAATATATACAAAAAAAAAACTAATATATTTAAAGATATAAAAAATAGTGACCCACCGGCATCGAGTACAAGGACCAAACTACCGGTGGTTAGGGCTCCAGAGACAGGAATTTCCTCACGATGCGCGCCGTGTCGAGTAACACTACCTTCTGCATCAGGCCCTTAATCCAACCGTCTAACGAGAGCCTCTGTAGGTGTTGGTCGAGGCTCTTGGCGATCAGTCCATGCACGGAAACGATTATCGGTACAATAACAACTGAGCTTAGGTACATGCCACATGTCGACAAATCTCGTGGGCCAAATCCACGTACCTAGTTTACTTGTTTGTCGAATCTTTTTCGGCTTTCACGAGATTACCGTCATGCGGAATAGTAATCATCATTCACCGAGCCTTTTCCCAACATAGTTGGGGTCGGCTTTCCAGTCTAACTGCGATTCGGTTGAACATCGATATTTTCCTTGAAGCGACTGCCATCTGACCTCCACAACCCATGGGCGACATCGAAGTTCTGTAGTTAGATCGATCGGATTTTTGATTTAGGGCTCCAACTACCTCTAACGATTGCCATAGATGTTTGTATGACAACCGGGACCGACGGCTTAACGTGCTCTCTGAGGCACGGAGAGGTCTCAGTGTCTTAAGAAATGGTCACCCTATTTATTTATTATATTATTCTAAGACCGGCCTAACTCGATGTTGCTTAACCTTTGCAATGTGTTAACATTGTCGGTTACCACTAGACCACGAGCCCGTCATGCGGAATAGTAATATCAACTATTATTGCACGGCGCACTATTATTTTATTAATGAATCCAAAAAAGCTCACGATAAAAAGAAAACACATTAAATCAAGGGACACTTGTTCCAAGTTACGTTAAGATTGAATAAAAACTGTGACTAGCCGGCCCGGAGCACACATACCGACAGACATACGAAAACAAAATTGTTCAATCTCGAAATGTAGACGCTTTTTTTTTACCGACTTCCATAAAAGGAGGTTAGCCTCCTTTTATGGAAGTCGGTTGAAAATGGAGTGGACCGAGCGAGCGAAGCACCTAAGAAGAACCTAAGTTCTCAATTCGACTGTATGTTTTTTTATTATTTTTGTTACCTCATATCTTTGGATTGGGTGAACCGATTTTAATATTTTTTTTAATTGAAAGCTACTAGGTACTTCTCAAGTGGTCCCAGTTCAATTTAGTCCCATTCCAACAATTAGCTGGTCCCATTTCGGTAATTTGAAGTCGGTTCTTGTGTAAATTTTTGACGTGTATTTTCATGGACGTAGTAGAGTAGACCAAAAGTAACCATTCAAACGACTCATTCAAATTGTGCGTTTGTGTGTGTTCTATACACTCACCAATGGCTTCGGCACATACAGTGACTCGCGGTCCGTGCTGAGTTAGCGCTTACAGGACGACATTTTAATTTTCGAACCCTAACGTTAAGAATATTTGTAATTTTCAATTTGAGATTTTTCGGTTGGGTATATACCAAATATTTTTTAAATTATGTGAGGTACCTATCGTATATTCGTGTTTTAACGTATTTTAGAGCATATATTTTTTCGTAAAGCATCTACCGGTGCAATTGTAACAAAGTTTCGGGGAGCTGTTGTTACGTTACAACTGACCCCGTGTTGTAATTGGCCCCGAGTATTAGTAATTAAGTATCATCTAATTATATGTGTGACTTGGCAACACGCAACTAAGACTGCCTAAAGGTAGATCATAAGGCCACATTGCTAATAGTTACTGCGTACTCCAGTGAATACAATGTCAAAGTCACTTTATTTTACTTAATTTATAATAATAAACGTATTTTAATTCAATACTGCCATTTTACTCTTTATGTAAGCTGTCGGTGGCATTAGTAACATGGAGGTAGTTGTAACAGACGCCATTTCATACAAAATGAAAACGTGATGTGGAGTACAAAGATTTGCATTTAATTGAATTATATTTAAGATTAGTGCAATAATGTTTGCTCAGTAAGGCACTGTCTTACTCTGTGTTTGAAATAAGCATTATTTAAAATTTGAGCAAAGGTTGCTATTTCATGTTACTGTTTTTGATTTTTAATATTCTTCTTTTTTTTTCACAGCAAACTAAGCCTGAAATAAGAAAGCAAATTAATAATTAAAATTATCTATTTTTCAATATTCATCGAGTATTCAGACAACAAGTCTTAAAATGTGTTACTTTTGCGCCGGGGCAGGGGGCAATTGTAACACTCCCTGCTCTCGTGTAAACTCATATAACTCGACAATAATAACATATTATCAACACCTGTGCATGATCCTTTAACAGCCAAATAGATTTCCAATCGCCGCGCAGAACCCATTTTTGTTATATTACAACAATTGTCTGTAATCTAGTTGTAAATAAACTTTGTTACTTTTGCCTCCGGTCTCCCCTACCTACCTAATGCTTAGATAGAGTAGATAATCTGTTTTTGAATCGTGAAGGTTAAAAAAAAGAATTGTAGGTACAGTACGATTATTTCAACTTTGGCGCTCGGGATGTCTGGGTTGTATTCGTTTTTTCACATGGAGTATAAGAAATACTAGAAGTGACGAATGGACGAGTTTACAAGAATCCATTTAATGCTAAACCTAATTTTTTACCGAAGAAGAGCAGCTGGATTTGTTAAGTGACAGATTTATTATCAATATCTTTAATTCAGACAGTGAAAGTGATTGAGACTGTAGGGTTTCATTATAAAATAAACAATTAATACTTATTATAAATATCGCTTTTAAAGAGACAAATTCCCCTGTACGAATTTCATATCTTGGGTTTTAAAATGCGATGTAAAAATTTAATCAAGCCACATCTAGGTTATTCTTTAGGTTTGCTGTAAAAAAGCTCTTATTTTGGCAGGTGATTTTCATTACTGTTTTAGACTGTGATATCTAGGATATCACAGTCTAAAACAGTAATGAAAATCAAAATAGGATGTTATGAATATGAAGCAATGTATCTAGGGTAATTTATAGTTCCGATCATCCCCGATGTTGGTCGAGGATTGTCGTGCGCCAAAGTGGAAATAATTGTACTGAACTATGAACAAATTAGGTACCTACTAATAGATAAGTACATTTATCATCTATCTACGAGTATAGTGAGGTGTGTGGTCTATGGTACAATCAGACGGGTTCCATTGTGCCGTCCTCTGACTATAACTCTATGGGAACTGTGTTTGTAAAACCTTTAAGGGCCCAGATCGTGAAAATCACCGAAAAGAGTGTTACGATTTTTCATATTTAACCTATTTACATATGATTAATAACAACGATAATTTGTATATATTAAAATGAAAGACCAAAAATGATGTTAGTGCTAATTTTAACTCTTAAAACCCTGTAGTTGTTATATAATAAACGTCAACAAACGCACAAAATTGAGAAAAAATTCGAAAACCTGCCTTCGTATTTTTCAGATTTAACCCAATAAATCAACACAAATTGATAAAAAGAAACACTTTTTGAACACTGAAAAAGCCAATAAATATAACCATGTACTTTTTTTTGTACCTTTACAAACAAAGACTTCCCCTTTTAAAGCCCTAAAATCTAGATATGTTTTACGTAAATTCTCCATAGAAAAATGTATGCAAATTCAAACGCGTCCCGATAGAACGATCGTCGCAACTAATCGCCAGTGCGCCATAGAATTTCAAAGTGACTCCACGCGTGTCGGATGCTACAGCAAAATTACGTGTTGTGAATTTGTGTTTTTTGTGAAAAACTGTAAGTACAATATTTTTATAACTAATTTACTTTCAGTAAATAGAAAGTACCGATATAATGAAAGTCTGAAAGAAAACCATGATGGAACTAGATATAAATCGTAAGAAATACAAAATTATTTACTTTGTTGCGTAGGTCATTTTATGAACCTTGTAAAGTAGGTATCAATTCAGGCTTGAAACAATCAAAGCCCTGCCCACCTTATTTTCTCGAGATATGAACTGGCGGGGTATATAGTTCCCTGCACGACATACATAGATTTTTCAACATGATAAAGGCAATAGGTATCATAAACGTAATTGGTAATCGAGGGTCTCTTTTCGCAGGATAATTTGCTGAGTGCCATGCCAGCGAAAAGAAAATTTAGTACGCATTATAAAAACGTGAAAGCCAAAAGATCTCGGAATAAAATGTAAGTTCCTCCCTACTTATTTATTTACCTGCCTACTTGACTACGTCTTGTCCTAAATACCTAGAAAAAATTTACTAGATTTGTGTTAGTGTCAAGTAAAAATCCTAGTTTTATTACTTTTATTTGTGTGTATGCTTATCATGTCTTAGTAGTAATAATAATATAATCTATTTGCATTTTGAACAGGGTAGGTACATTACAAAGCAAATAGGTACAATGATTTAGATCGCCTGATTCAGACATATACCTACAACAGCATGTAAATATTGATTTGACATGTAATTAGATAGGTACACAATTAGGTATGTCAGTCTAAGAAGAAAAATTACAATGTCCAGTAGGTAATAATTACGTAATTTCAATATCTATATAAGTAATAAAGTCAATTTCTATAGGAACAATTTTCATAATAATAAATTTTATTACATAATATAGTATTAGTTTTCATATATTTATGTATTTCAAAGCAATGAGTTTGCTTACACTATTATTAGTTACAGTATTATTAGTTTTCATGTTCATCATGTCTAAATATGTGGCACGGCGCGCGCGCCGTGCCTGGCGTAGGGTTGTACAAAAATTACAAAATAAATAAAAAGTGGATATTGATGAATAATATTTCCAGTACTGAAAATGAAGAAAACCTTCAGGCCGAGACTCCGAGCAACACTGCTACGCGCTGTATAGAGGTAAGTTGTTATACGTAATTCTTGTAGACTTGTTACATAAATAAACAAACTAGCTAGTGATGGGCGAAGACAAAATCTCAGTACCTACAGTTTTTTTTTGCAATATTTATTATTTTCATTGTGAGACAAACACAAACTTCTCAATTACTTTCTCAAAAGAAAATTCACGTTCAAATCTCGTATTTTACCAAAATCAAGAATTTTTTTTGTAAAATATTATCTTTTACGCGACTGGTGTACGTATGTATGTATGTATACTAAGTAATATATCTTTGTGGCACGATAAGTTCAAAATTATTGAACCGATTTTAATGTTTTTAGTATCATTAGAATTGTCTTCTAAGCCCGAGTGACATAGAATAAGTGACGCCATAAAAAACCAATACGTATAGCGTAAAGGAAATTTATAATTTCTGTTCATCACGAACATAATATTGTATGAATTCTTTTGCACTTTTATATTTGTCTTCGTCAGTTATGAATATAAATAAATAAACAATAAAAATGTTAAAACCCGACAGATTAAAAAATGAAAATGTGTAATAAAAATAAATAACAACACCATTGTAATATAGCGTATTTAGCAGTCGGGGCCTATTTCTAAAGAAATATTTAGCTAGTCAGGAATATCTTCGAGCCTGTGAGGATTTCAATGGGTCTCAACTGTTGAATTAGATTTATTACAATAGTGTTCTTATTTATTTTTATGTAACATAATTCAAGACCGTAGACTTGTTTTCTTTTTACCTTTTGAGTTTTTATGCATATAGTCGGATTTATTAAATTTATGACGTGATAACGTCTTATAAATCGATGAACACCGGCAACACGCACAAAAAAGTGTCACATTATGTCACGCTAGGGTCAAGCGAGAGCGCAGTACAAGCGATGGAGAATAATATTATGACGTTATCCGATAAAATTATCGTCCTAAACCGACTTTACAAGCAACCAGTTTTTTATTATGTTTATTTATTCACTTTCATAATTGACGAAGACTGATAAAAACGTTTAAGATTTTGATCTAGTGTTCTGTGTTTCAAAGATGTATTCTAAGGGAGTTCTTAGCTATGTTTGAAGAAATTTGGCCCATACCTTTTGAATTATTTTTTATAATAAAAATCAAGCCATTATCTTTCTTTACAGGAACTAGTTATTGACAACCGTCAAGAGGGAAAGGTGGATGAAGTGGAAGTTGGGCGTAGAGTAGTGGATATTTCTTTTTTTTTTAAAGCTCTTCAGGCCATAGGGGACCACGGTCCAATGGATTGTAAGTTAAGTTACCTCAGTATAATAGGTGAAGTAAAAGTTGGTCTGGACTCAAAACTCATCATAAAATGTAGTATGTGTAATATGAAATTTACTGTGTGTTTGGTTGAAAAGAAAGAAGATAGCATGGAAGTGAATCATCAAATTGTGTCTGGTATCATATCATCTGGTGGGAGCTACTCTCAGTTAAAAACATTAAGTGCCGCAGTAGCCCTACCAATCATGTCACCTTCATTGTACAATGAAATTAATAATACGGTTTGCGATTGGTGGGAAAAGACAGCAGCACATTCCATGGCAGAAGCTGTCAAGGAAGAAGCGGAGTACGCAGTGTCTATAGGTAGTGTTGATAAAAATGGTACACCATTAATATCTGTTGCTGTTGACGGTTGTTGGAGCAAGAGATCTTATGGTAAGAATTTTTCCGCCTTATCCGGCGCAGCTGCGATAATTGGCATTAAAACTAATAAAGTATTGTTTTTTGGAGTTTAAAATAAATACTGCGTAGTCTGTGCACGAGCCGCAAAGAACAACAGTCAGCCCCCGGAACACCATTATTTCAAGAATTATTCAGGATCATCTACCGGGATGGAATCGACCATAATAGTTGAGGGGTTTAAACGTTCCTTTGTTGATCACGGTGTAATTTATAATAAATTTGTAGCAGACGGCGAAACTACTGCAATAGCTTGGAGAAATTGTCGAAAGACACTAAGTATCCTTGCGAGTTGCGGAAATTCCTAAAAGAAAGGTATTTGCGTTTAAGAACGGGTGTAAAATGCGCGATTAAATATTGGGGGGATCAAAATCAGTCACTCGAAGAAAAAATAAAAAATCTTAGTGAAGATATTCTAAATGGTCCACAACACGTATTTGGTAATCACCAACATTGCAAGGAGTATTTTTGTAGACCTGACACTCGTCGAATAGAACCTGTTGGGTTACTTCCAGCAATTGTTGGATGCGGATTAATGGACGCGGTAGAAATTTTAAGTAAAAGACTGTCATATCATTCTAGAAGTTTAATTCATAATTGCACAAGTAATATAGTTGAAAGTTTTAACGGAGTAATTGCCAAATTAGTTGGGGGTAAGCGTGTAAATTATTCTTCCCGTGGTTCTTATGCGGGCCGATGCGCAGCTGCTGTTGTGTCTTTTAATACGGGATCGATTCATAGTAAAACTCATGAAGTCATATTTAAATCTAGTCCTAATCCTTTGATCGCGAAAGTGGAAAATAGTAATCGTAGAAACCGTTTAATTGCTAAACCTAAATTAAGATTGAAAAAAAGCCACAGCGCTGTATCGAAAGACGCTCACTATGGACCAAACTGCGAAAAACCTGATCTGAGTCCAGAATTATATGAGAAAGCCAAGTCATCTTTTTTAGTTGATTTAAAGTTGTCTTGTGCTGAAAGAGAGGAGCTTGAAAGGTCGACCCATTTGCAAAGAAGTAGTGCTGAGTGGATGAGTACAAGGAGAAAATTACTAACCTCATCATCGTTCGGGGAAGTTTGTAAAAAACGAGCACAACTTGTGCTGCTCTTGTTTGTAAAATCGTTTATGGTAGTAATATCTTCAGTTTGCCTGCTGTACGGTACGGTATCGAAAACGAAGAAACTGCAATTAGACAGTTAGAAATTCAAGAGAATATTAGTATACAAGGTTGCGGTTTGTTCGTCGACGATCAATATGAATTTCTTGGTACTACACCAGATGGCATTTATGCAAACGGTTTAATTGAAATTAAGTGCCCACATTCTTTAGCTGGCATGACTCTTGATGAAGCAATGGCCAAACATACCTTTTGGGTTAAGGACAAGGCTTCCAAGGGTTATGTCATAAATAAAAATCATTACTGGTATTTCCAAATTCAGGGACAGCTACATATAACTAAAAGAAACGTTTGCATGCTTGGCATCTGGTTTGGTGCTACTGTACCTATGAAAGTTTATATTATAGAAAAGGACGACAAATTTTGGAAGGAGAAAATGGAGATGAAATTAGTTAGATTTTATTACGATTGCCTCCTTCCAGAATTAGTTGATCCTCGGCAGTCACGAAGCATGCCTATTCGTGACCCGCCCAATGTCATAGAGGCTATGAAAGAGAGGAAAGAAAGAGCTTTACGTGTTTTGAAAGAGAAGAACGTCTAATGATTTTGAAAGAGACTGAGGTAACTTAACTACCCAGCCGGTCGATTCACGTAAACACGCCAGTTCAAAAGTCGTTTTAACTTAGAAACTTAGAAATCGCCTTTTGGTTTTCTGTTTTTAACGCACTTACTTATCTAGTCTTGGATTGTCATAAATCTTCCAATAGCTCAATTTCTATACAATTCCTATACGATTTTGAAGAGTTACCTGGTGTAAACCCAAGGTCCGATCCTAATGAAATTAAAATGTGACCACACGGGATCACCAGCTATCAAATAAAAAAAAAAATCATCAAAATCGGTTCAAAAAATACAGCGAATTGAGAATCTTCTTCTTTTTTTAAGTCGGTTAAAAAGTGTGCGAAGTGACATTTTTAAGTCACTACGCTACGGTTTTTATTACGTGAATCGGGCAGCTGGTAACATTTTCATTCTGATAGGTTTTGCAATAGCAATTGATTTTATCATCAAATTAGTAGAAATCAGAATTTGATCAGTAATCATTAAAATGAAAAAAGCATTAGAAACTCTTAAACTCATATTTTGTTATTGTTTACTTTCGTTTAATTAAGTATATGAATAATTTATAAATTTCATGTTTGTTTATAACTAATTTTTGTACAACCCTAGCACGCTTTTTAGGTGGCGACTCATATTTTGTTTACTTTTAATTATATGAACCATTTTTATACTTGTGTTTCATTTATTGACAATTTTTTGTACAACCCTAGAAGATTTTTTAGATTGCGAGGTGATCGTAAGCAAAAAGTATTTGAGTTTACGCAATAGGCACATTTCCTTGCGTAGATATAAACACTAGCGAGGAAAGGCGTGATGTTATTTCGACCGTACTTCCTACTGAATTTGCAATTATTTTATTGAATGAAAATTTTACGAAATAAGAATAAACTTTGGTAGTAAAATTACAAATAAATACATCTCGTACTCGTAGTTGGAATTTTAGGTAAGTAGAATACAAAAAGGTCAGTCCGGACCTGCTCTTGATTGTTTATTATAAATAGAAAATCATAAAAATTGTGTCTCAAACTACTCTTATTTATTTATCTAGTAATTAGGATCATTTTATAACGAAAACTACTCTTGGAATATTTTACAAATAGGCAGTCGTTTATTTCCAATAATTCAACATTTTTGTTATGCTGTAAATATTCAACTTCAATAACAATAACTCAACGTGGAACGTTTGTCGCAAAACATTTTCAAAATCGCGCTCTCTGGGTCATTCACCCGCCCGTCGGATGATTCGGGCAACAATAGCGCTGCTGTCGCTCAAAATCGACTTTATCCGTGCGCGGTCTGGGCCCTTAAGTAATTCTCGTCTTTCACTGTGATTTATAGCTAAAGTACTTTTTGTCGTGAGTTTATCTAGAACTTAATAACAGATACAATTAGTGTTATAAGCCGCGCAAGATGATAATGGTATTGGCGGCCATGCTGGTGACGTCACAGTGACGTAGGGTGTTCCAGGCCTCGATCGTTCTACAGAGGAATGATCTCTTGAAACGCTCAGTTCTGGCGAAGATCCTATCAACAGAATACGGGTGGCATCTCTGCCTGGCACGTTTTGTACGGGATCAAAAAGAAGAGGGACCTACTGTTTGTTATCCGTACTTTGCGATAGATGACGTCACGGAGCAGTTATTGTGACAATTGTACCTCAGGGATCAATTCTAGGGCCTTTTCTCTTCTTGGTTTATGTTAATGACTTGCCTTGCATGAGCATGATCGAGGCACAAGCTGGCATAGTAATGTTCGCGGATGATACATCACTTATATTCAAAGTAAATCGGCATAGTAGGTATAGATGCGAATAATGTTAATAATATTTTAAATGATATTTCAAATTTGTTTTCTACAAACAACCTATTGTTGAATGCAGAAAAGACCAAATGCGTTAAATTTACAATGCCCAATGTCAGACAAGCAAACGTCCATGTCGTGCTGGGTAGCCAAAGGTTAGAATTTGTAAATAACACTACCTTTTTAGGAATAACAATAGATTCTAAATTACAATGGGGTGACCATATCACCATTTTAGCTAATAAGCTTAGCTCTGCTGCATATGCTGTGAGACGGATTAGGCAGTTGACAGATGTAGCTACTGCTAGGCTAGTTTACTTTGGTTACTTCCATAGCTTGATGTCCTATGGAATACTACTTTGGGGAAATGCAGCAGATATAGAAACAATTTTTATATTACAAAAGAGGGCAGTCATTTAAAGATATTAATATTTTAACTGTAGCTTCCCAATATATATTTGATAACATACTGTATGTCAGGAAAAATATATCTAGCTATACTAAAGTAAGTGACGTTACAGACAGAAATCTACGTAATAAAAATAAACTACTCCCTCCGTGTTATCGACTTAGCAAGGTTAGTCATTCTTTCAAAGGGGAAGGTATACGATTTTATAATAAATTGCCTGAATCGGTCCTTTGTATGCCCGACAATAAATTTAAAACCTTTATAAAGACCACTGTATGTCAAAAATCATATTATAAGACAGTTGATTACCTTAATGATAAAAGTGTCTGGCTTGAGCATGGTGCAGTCGCCTCCTAAAATGCCGTAATTGTAGCATATTTTGTACGTAGGCGACTATATTTTTTTTTGTTGTCTTATACACTCTTTTTGATTTTGACACGAGACCAATGTACATTCGTCCACATTTAGTCTTAAGAAAATGTGTAAATGAGTCAATTATTTGAAAAGAATGACCGAGAGTTTTATTGCCAGGTTCTTTCTCTCGGTTCTACTTATTGCTTTGCGAATCTGGCAGTACATGTAAATATAAAAGCAATGACATTTTTTATTTTAAGTACTTACTGACGTTTGTAAGAGCCATTTAGTGACCTATACAAATAAATAAATCATTTCATTTCATTTCATTTCAAGGGTCTCCCTCCCTTTACCTATTTCCGTAAATATTTTCTTCAAGTAAGCCAATGTGTTCCTTATTGTACCTATGTTGTTCATAGCCTTTTTGCCTCAACATTGTACCTTTATACTTTATTTCATTTGTTACTAAGAATTTAAATAATACTTATTTAAAAATTGTGCATCAATTATGGTAATTCACCCACCTTTAAAAATAATAGGTAGTACTTATGCCTAATATTTCCATTTTAACAATTCTTCAAATTATTTGTACAGACACACTTACTTTCTCTTACTCCTACATTGTAAGCGTAAATGAAGGTCCGTGTACCATTAATGCTCATAATATATCTCATCACGATTCTGTATGAATCGCTCGTGGGTGGTAGGCTTTGTATTATCTATATATATACTTACCGTGTGTGCCAGTATCAGCCCGAGAAAAATCAAAATTATGGTCTATGGTTGCAAGTAAATTCCATTTTTCAAATTCAAAATAGGAAGCTGTCATATTCATGCTAATTATTTCAGTTGTCATTCACGAAGTGACTTCAAATTTATATTCAGAAAAGAAAATTGCTGATTTTTTAATTATCTATCAGTGTCAATAGTTTTAACTGGTACTAAATAGGACTTGCCTAAGGATTTAACTGTTTACGCAGCACATAGTTACAATTGAAGTTTTCAAAATAACTAGGTCGCCGCAGTCGCGAAACGTACCGTTACGCTGCAGCATATATTTGAGCGAAGCGAGTTTAAATTCAAAATTCTGGCATCGTAATAACCTGGGTAATTCTGTAAGCTATTGATGAGTGCAAGAAAATCCGAAATCGGCCGAGTATTCGCCGAGAAACAATTTAACATAAATCGTTTGAAAAATAATTTGAGTCACCCGTTGAGAGCTCCGTACGCCTTCGGCTCGCTTCGCTCAATTAATTTAGTATGTTTTATTCCTGCTCCGCTCTTATTTTTCATAAAACGTGCTGTTACCTACCTCATGAATTAGTCTTTTTTTTTATTCCCGCGCCCCACACGCCTTGATTAGTCTGTATATTAGTGAAATGTGCATCGAGTTTATTGCGAAAAGACGCGGTGGCGTGTGACTTTCTTTTTTAATAAGTAACGTGTTTAATGTACTGTAATTCTGTCATACAATTTGTAAGAATGTTTAAAAAAATATGTTAATTCCATAGTATAAATTATAAACATTATCTCGTTACTTTGCATCCGCTTTTAACAATATAGCCGATAATATCAATAAAGTTAAGAATATTATAAAATTAGTACAAATCCACCATAAGCAAGTTGATAAGTCTTCGACTAATAAATAGGATATAAAGCCCACTCTATGGTGAGTAATAAATGAATAAAAACAATTACAAATAACAATATTGTCTATGCTTTAAAAAATACTTTTTCAGGTTTTTTATGTCTTATGACAATGTAGTAAGGTCTAGTTTCTAACTCGTGATTAGATCCGCCTTTTATCGAATGCATATTCATTTTGGACGTTGATGGCTGTGTGAAAAGAGTATAGGCGCGGAACAAGCGGGAGCGGATGCGGTGGCGTTTTTTTTTTATTCGTAGCCAAACACAGTAGGTACCACGGATGACGATTCGGATATTTTTTTACGGTTAGTATTTATTAGTTTTATTAATTGCTTTTAGGGTTCCTTACCCAAAGGGTAAAATGGGAACCTTATTCTAAGACGCCGCTGTTCGGCCGTCCGTCCGTCTATCACCAAGCTGTGTCTCATGAACTGTGACAGTTAGAAAGTTGAAGTTTTCACAGATGATGTATTCCTGGTGCCGCTATAACAACAAATAAGTATGTACTAAACCAGAATATAATAAATATTTAAGGGACTCTCATACAACAAACGTGTTTTACCATTTTGGTACGGAAAGTTTGTGCGCGAGTCCAACTCGCACAAGAAATCCAATTTTGCAAAGAAATTATTTACTAAATAGTAACGTTGAGCTCAGAAATGTAGTAGCGTTGTGCACTGATAGCATGTACGCGGGATCGCATCTACTTATAATAAAAACCTTTGGTTTCCCCTTGACTAAATGTATTTCACAATCATAAAATTATTACACTTCCATTACATAGGTGTCAGGTAACACGGCCCTCGACCCATTGACATCTCCTAAAGCGGATATTACACTACACGGTATTCAGGGCCCGGTAGTTAGGAAGATCTGGCCACTTGCAAGGGCGTCGATTTATTACACTACACTGAATACCGGCTCCCTCACTCTCTGTGTACAGTCTGCATTCGAACGTGCATAGAGAGAGACGTTTTCGAGAACATTCGTTAGCGACGCGGGATATCATGGCACCTGTTTTATCTAAACCATTAAAAAAAACAATCATTGAGACAATTGCGACGAATGAGTTCCCTAACTGCCCTAAGTATTATTACACTACTCGATCGTAAGTGCGGTCAGGGAGCAAGGCTGCCGGGCCCGACCGGTCGCCCTAGTTAGGGACCCTTACTTACTTTCTAACTCTTATTACACCACCCTAATGGTGGTGTAATAAGAGTTAGAAAGTAGGTTAAGTAGGTTAGGGTTAAGGTCCCTAAAAATTGGGTAGTGTAGTAGGCCTTTTACTCAATTTGTTTTATTCCGTTTAAATGTTTTATAATATTTAAATACTCAGATTCGTAACCAGCCAGTAAAGTTTACAATCTACTTAATGAGGTCGTATGCAAAGCGTGCAAGCACCTTCACAGTACCTACAGCTACTAATATTATAATATTATATAATAAATAATAAATAATAATAATATTAATATATTTGTAGATTCAATTTGATAATGGTCAATATTTCCAACGTTTGGTAGCATTTTAAGACTTTGTTTTATACTACGCTATGATGCTCTTTTTGGGGTTATTCCAGTACCTATGGTTAACAGGCACACGTGAGTTATACCAGAGACGATAAAAGTATCGTCTCTGGTAATACGCAAAATTTACTCTAGGTTTTTGCTACCAGGCTTGCCTACTCGGCCTCTTCGGGGGTTTGGTCGGAATGAAAATCCCGCGTCGTTGGGGTTGGGTTTTATCCCGCGTCGGTGAGTGATTCTGGTTGCGTGCTGGGGGGCTGAGACCCCGCAGCAATGGACATGGGACCGACCGCGGTCTCGCGGAATTAAAATAAAAAAGGTCTTTGCTACCATAACCAACTGTAGCAACGACCATAGAGATAGCAACGACGTACGTTGTATACAATACGAAGGGGACAAAATTAATACTTAAATCCAAGTCAGATGATTAATCTCATTAATATTTTCACTCTGAAAGTTAATAATTAAATTTTTCAATTTACTCGCGCTCGCTCGCTTCTATAACTTAACATCACCCTTAGTCGGCAAGATGAAAGCGGTCGGCGCTTTTGAGGCTTGCACAGCGGCGCAATTAGGGCCCTCAGTAATGAGAGGAGCGACACAGCCACTAATCGGTGTGCGTTTGAATACACCACCTCTGAGTCTGAGATCAGAAGCGGATCATTTTATAGCCTTTGATTAGGATACTAGTGTGAAGCCGAATAGACGAAAATAGGGGTCGATTCTGTTGTCTAATAAATATCTATAAAAAAATGTAAGTGTAACTGTCATTCCGAATTAATAGCTTTTGAATATCCATATGAAAGTATAAACGTACCTATAAGTTATTCCATAAAAAATATTTTTTTTTTATTTTTGTTCTGTCTGAAGTCTGTTTCAGCTAATTTCTGAAATGTCTGGACTGATAACAACACGACTTTTACTGACAGATAGCTGATGTTATCAGGCAGTACCTAGCTCATGCTAGTTTTTTATCACGGAATCCGTGGGAATTGAAAATCACTCCATGCGGGTGAAGCTCCAGAATAACTCGACCGATTTTAAAAATGTTTTCACTATTGGAATTCTACATTATTATTAAACTTAGCTATTGAATAGACACCATTTAAAATATTGGAATGCAGTACCTACTTTATTTCAAACTAGTACGGTGTCTTGCGCGGTGCTTCGCGCCACACCACGCCATAGGTTTTGGCCTATAACTTTTGACCCCTTAGGGCTATGTCAAATTTTCGATTTTTGGCTTGCCTCCAGATCGAGGACTACCTATCCACAGAGGGGTCAACCATCATTGGAGCATAAGCAGTTCTCGAGAGCTAAGGGGGGACAAAAATTACATTCACCATTTCTATATATAGATAGATTAATTATAGGTTGCTTTTTTAGTATACAAAGTTATTCTGCTCTAGGTGCCTAGCAGAAATGTTTTCCGATTGTTTTTAATAATGTGGGAAGTAACGGAATTTAACTTAATAGATGTACCTACCTAGTTCTCTGCAACGCGACAGTTAGGTACACAAAGTAAAATAACGTCTATAATACTCGAAGGACCAGAGTGGGGGTGTGTAAGACGATATTGTAGTGACCAAGATAAAATACGGGATGCTTGAATGGTTCACCCCGTAAAGAGGATTAATAAAAGGCTACACTGTTAAAAATTCTGTAATTTTACATGCAAAAAAATTACATAAACCTGTAAAATTCTCTTACAATCTGGGAAAAGTTGCCCAAGAATTATGTAAAAATTTTTAACAGTGTATTTTAATGTATGGACTGATATCTAACGGTTGACTCAAGCAAGCGGACATGTTTCAATCAAATCGGAAATGTATTGTCAAAAGGCCAATATTTATGTAAATTATAAATATTTATGATAAATAAAGAAGTACGAAAGAAGTCTGAAATCCATACCTATACTCCTTACCTACCCCAACGGCAAAGAGATGTGACTGCGTTTACGAATTAGGTAGTACTTAGATAGAATGTGTTTGGTTCAATGTCTATCTGACTATTTTGAATTTACAAGTTATGGTATAACATTACCCTCACACACGTCAGTTCTGATCAGAATAACTTACCTACAAAAAGGGTTTCTTGACAATATGCTACCAAAACGATTTCAAATATACCTACCAACACAAAAAAGAATCCTTCAAAAAGGTCGAACATCTATTAAAACCTCTGTTAAATGTCAATTTACACCTTCGAAAAGAAAAAAGTTATTGATCACCCATTTGAAATAAGAATCATTCAACAAAGACTGTGACAACTCTGTCAATCACACATCCATTACGAGTTTCTTACGACATTCACACAATAGCACTACACCAAACCAGCAATGTATGTGTCTATAAAAAGCACTGTAGAAGATATTAAATAATACAACTGATTAGAAAGGAGTCCCGAACCTTTTGTTGCCGAAAAAAGATTCTAATGTGACATCCGTTGATGACAGATGACCAGAGACAATATTATTTACATTGCGATACAATTAAAAATGAACTTTAATATTAAGTGTTAAAATTTAAATTAGATTGGATGTTTAAATGATTTTTGTTGTTGTTTAAATACAGAGGCGCTAAAAGGTACTGCTTCGTTTTAATAAGTTTGTGTAGGATGTTGACTTTAGGATAAAGATGTTTGTGCTCTTTTGCTCGTTTTCATGTTTCTATGTGAAATTTAGCGAGTCCTTTCGAAATTGCATTGATGTTGGTTTCAAATAAGTTACATTGCTGATGATGCGTCATGCATTGAATCTTTGCTCTACTACATAATTATAACATTGTATAAGTAATATTTTGTTTGTTCAGGTCAATCGTCCACCGAGACTTTGGTCGTCATTGGGGTTGGCTTTCCAGTCTAACTGGGATGCGGCTGAACTTCGAGATTTTCCAAAAAAACGACTGCCATCGAGTCTGTTACAAGAGCTGTGGTCACGGGTGGACTGTAACGTCGGGTAACCCGTTTGTCTTAAGTTTATAATGTATTAGACCAGTCGAATTTTTGTTTTTGGGGGCTCCAAATACCCGTAACAGCGACAACACAACCAGTGTTGCCGCTGACCCGTAATGACTGCCATAAATGTTCCTATGACAACCGGGACCGACGGCGGCTTAACGTGCCCTACGAGGTACAGAGAGTCTCAATGGTCTCACAAAGTCTTAAAATATGGTCACCTTTGCAATACGTCAAAATGACAGAGTCAATGGTCAATAAAATTGTGTAAAAAATACTACATACGTACGTACTTGTTAGGTACAACACTAGCAATTTAACTATCGTGGTAATGATCTATTAAAAGTGTTTCAATTCCCATACAACACAATCAAAACTATCCGAAAACATAATTAATGAAATCATCAATTATCAAAGTCAGTTTAGTTAGGAACAATCGACGTATTTCACCGACTTCAACTATTGAAACTCAATTTGTATGGGTGTTGAGTGTGTATCAACTTGAATGGTGACACTAAATAAGTTGAGTTCATCGGTCACAGATAATTAAACGACATACATTGGTGTCAGTAGGGTGACTATCTTTTATCGGTATTGTAGGATATTTTTTTAATAATAATAAATAAATAAATACGTTGCAACAATTACACACAACGACAGACTCACACAAAGTTTGTAGGGACGGGAATTAAACCCAAGACTCCAGCGTCACTCGAAAGTGGATGCAAGCCACCGGATCAGTCAAAATAGTAAGTTTAGAAAGGTGTAAAGTATTCCGAAGAGGCCAAAGTCCACCGGTCGCCACTGGAAATACCTTTTGGTGTCTACCAGAGACGCCCGCAGCAATGGACATGGGAGCGGCCGCTTCTCGCGTATGAATGTAGAGGTTTTAGAAGCAGAGGTAGGCTCAAGAAAGATGGATGGAATTTGTGAAATAGGATATGACAATAAAGGTATCCTATGTCTCTTACTAGGTTAAGCCTAGTTCGCACTGCTTTAGTAATTTAGTAGAGTAGCGTGTAATTTAGTGGCTAAACTACTCGCTACTACACAGAAATCGTTCGCATTACGGTTTAGTACAGTACACAAGTGAGTGGTGGCGGCCACTAATGAACTCGACTAATCAACAGGTTCGGACTTGTTTAGCCGGTGAACCAGTGAGCACGGATGCGTGGTGGAATGCGCTACTCGCCCGAAAAAATAGAGTAAAATGGATTGACTCGACTAAATCATTTACTAAATTACTTGACTAAATTTTTCTAGTTCGCACATATTTAGCTACTAAATTACTCGCTACTCTTCTAAATTACTAGCCTAATGCGAACTAGGCTTTACGGAGGAAGTAAAACCTCACAAAAGGTTATTTTTTTCACAAAACGTATCCAGCAAGATCCTGCCACTGGAAATACCTTCTGCGTGCGAACCAGAGACGCCCGGCAACGGACGTGAGAGTGGCCGTGGCATTGATACGCGGAATTAAATAAAAAAAAGATCCTGCAATTAAAATCACAACAAAATCATTGTTACTCTACTCCACCAAACATCTGCGCTCCGACAACAATACGAGTGATTAGCCATATCGCGACGACTCTATCGAACTATCGACTTACCGCCATGACAGTTCGGCGACATGACGCGTCAACGCCGATGTCTCCCGACAATACACGATGTCACACGATGACAACCGAACCTTGACCAATTCGGTATGATTGGTTAGCGAGGTTGATGAGGATGTGTTCGATTTTTCGTTTTTCGTTTTTAGAAAAGAGAATGGAAAAAATTTGAAACCAATTTTGGCGGTTTTTCATTCCTAAATCTGGCCGATAGTTATGAAAACACACACACATATCACACCTATATCCCCAAAGGGTAGCCAGAGATGCATTACACACCCACAATTTGCCTGTATTTTTAGTCCCACGTAATAGGGGGCAAGCATATTGCCGTCACAGGGTACATTTATAATGGGTTATGTCCAAAATGGCCGAATAAATTTAGTAAAAAGTACCAGCAAAAAATTTGAAACCAGTTGCCTTGTGATGAAATGTTGACGAAAGGCAACAAAATCTCACGTGCCAGCCGTTATGGTACATCCAATTAAAGTCCTGGGTGTATCGGACTAATCGGAAAAAGTTATGAACCGATGTTGAAAACTCTTTCACTGATATGTACAGTACATTATCCCTGAGTTAGTACATAGGCTAGTTTTAATCCCATGTGTTCCCACGGGAATCGAGAAGGAGAAAACTATATCACGCGGCCCCCCGCGGTGATCCAGTTAGTAGGTATTTAATAAACACTGAACCCGAATCGACAATCGAAGCACCGATCTCAGGATAGCTAGTGGACGATACCACAGAATAGGGAATAGTACTTACATACAGAACTTGCACTCCGACGTTAATTAAAGCACATTCTTTTGTTTACAGTGAACATAATTCGATCGTTAGGGTTGTCAGAAAAGTACCTGCATAATTTGACCAATAATTATGACGTTAATGCCTCAATATCAACTCTATGGTCAATGCCGTGTCACAAACAAGAGATAACCCTTACTGACTTACAACTTCAAGTTGTAGCTGACGTCACGTATTTTTTGCGATTGTTAGGCGAGTGACATAGCCCTGACGATAGTACGTAGTCCAAGTACTCATCTATTGACTTTACACGACCGTGTACAGTAGCAGAGCAAAGGGTAAATTACTACAAATTGCAGCCGATAGTAGCGTAGCGTTGCGCTACTCTGATTGTGTTCACTGTTTTGTAATATATGTAGGGTGAACAACACAGTTATCGGCCGAAACATAAACTAAAAAACTATCTAAGAAATTATTGAAACGGCAACAGGTTCGGTCTCTATTACGTGGCAACAACAAAGCGGCGAAATGTGTGGTAATTAAACCTGTATCTGCCCTTTCGGTGTAGAACGTGATTTTGTACGTGTGTGCGAGATGAAGTAGGACTCTGAACCTCGTACATAACGTACGAACTGTCAGATTGAGGTGGCACATTCGTGCTTGGAAAAGTATGTCTCTACACAATGTATTATTGTTAAAATCATTAGACGACTCGCGATTAGATATATTCAAATTGTGTACATACCTTAATATCTTCTCATCTATATTTTTCCATCCTAAGGTTGCCTAGAAGAGATTACTGTTTAGCGTAAGTCTTTCTTTTATACATATACAATAAAGTATTTGTTTTTATTCAGGGATACAAACACAGTTACCTACAACTGTGTTTGTATCCTTGAATAAATACTTTTTCATTCATTTCATTTTTCATTACATTTACACTTACAACGAGAAAGGCTTACCAATTCAACCACCAGACAGGCCCATCTTTCCCATTGAGCACAATGGGCATTTGCCCAAGGCCCTGCGATGGTTAGGGGCCCTCTACTTCCTGCGAAAAAGTTTAAAATTTCAAACATCTCCCTTAAAATGTCTACCAGCTCTCGCTCTATTGAAAGTTTTATTATAATTTGAATTAGGTATGTAATGCTATTAAGTACGATAATTTAGTGTCTGATATAGGTAATTGTAATCTGCATGCCTGTATAGGTAGAACATTCGAGCTTTTATATCCTGCCGTATAAGCACCGGGACCTCTTCATGGATCTGGGTGTGGTTACCCTCTCGCTGGAGATCATGCTTCGAACCATGGTCTCCAGTGGCAGTAGGTAGAACGTGGCCGTGTCCATCTGTGAGCAGGATATTCTCGCGAAGGAGACTGCCGAGAGGGAGAGGGAGCGAGGAACTTCCAGCTGAGTTTCGAAGTCGACGGCCAGGCCGCAGACTCATCTACGCTCTAGACTATCGACCTTCATAATCGGAACCTGAGGACGCGGGCTAGCCACCCGCAGTCCTGTCCGCAAGGCCCCAGCCCTGCAGCACGCAGATTCACTCACTGACGAGATGTGGTATAAAATTTGACCCCAAAGATGCGTGATAACACCCGACCCAAATTCGCGACAGAGGCCACATAGGTGGCCAAAGTCCGTCGGTGCCACAGGAATTCTACCTTTGACGATCGGCAATGAACGTAGGGGGCGATGCGACATCAAGTACTTAAAAAAATAGGGGCCCCATTATCCTACCATGCCCAGGGCCCCCAATAGTCTAAAGACGGCCCTGCCACCACATGACATGTTATAACTGTTCAATCTCTGCGCTATAAGTTTGTTATTTTTAAATCGCATTTTTGGCTACGTTGGGACATCTACCGTTAGTTTCACGAGCTTACCTATCGCACCAATTACGGTCCTTGTATATTCATAAATTATGAAAATACAAGGACCGTAATTGGTGCGATCACCCTACGTTGCGTTTGTAGTTATACGAAGTCATAAAATTCCCTGATTGAATTTCGAACTGTGTGGATTGAAGGTAAGCTTTATTATTTAGCATAATAATAATTTACTTTGAAACGGTACTTACTGTTCTCTAGACGACTAGCGGATACAAGCTAAACCCCTCAGCTTCGCTTTTATGATAGATATTAGGTATTATACATAACACGCCTATAACCCAGAGGGTGTAGGCCGAGGGGTATCGCACACCCATATTTGGCCGGATATTCCGCTTCTCTCAGAAATCTATTTCTGAAATACATCTCAGGTTTAAAACAATATTGCAGATCCAACGATATTACAAACAGAAACTAATTCAACATGAAATGATTAATATTTTTTATTTTTATTTTTATTTTATGACGTGTCAATCGGCCATAGAGAGCGATATACCTAAGTAATTAAAACCATTAACTTAACGACTCTGAATCTCAACAAGAATAAAAAAAAAGTTAGATACCATTTGCTACTGGCGCCAAATATCACAATTTCGAACAAACATTTTGATATTCCAATTTTAAAAATACAAAAAGGAACTAAATTTATTTCCTGTTTCACCAGCCAGCACTTACGTTTATGATAATCGATTAGTGGCCACACATCATGTTATGTTCCGAACACAAATAGAGATGTAATGACGAAATTGGAACGATTTGAAATTACACCAGCAGCGGCCCACGGGTTGGCTGTACGCCCACGGACCTTATGCTTCATTTACACAAAAAAAATGCCGGTACGTATTTTTGATGAATTATGATATTATCTGTGGTACGAATAAATGTCCAATAACTGATATATGTACTTAATTAGATATTTATTAGGTAGACTACATTTTAACTGTGGTATATTGCAGGTGCAAAGAACATCCTCCGCGTCATTGTTCAGTCGCTCGTTAGAATACTGGCTACTTTGCCACGTTATAAATAATTTAAAAACCTTCCAAGTGCGAGTCGAACTCGCGCACAAATGGTTCCGTATCAAAACGGCAAAAAAATCACATTTGTTGTATGGGTATGTATGTATGTACCCTTAAATATTTATTAAGTATATTCTGTTATAGTGCTAACAGAAATACATCATCTGTGAAAATTTCAACTTTCTAACTATCACGGTTCATGAGATACAGCGCAAGACAGACAGACGGACAGCGAAGTCTCTGTAATAGGGTTCCCGTTTTACCCTTTGGGTTCGGAACCCTAAAAAGAATCTTCATATTTAGGGAAATATCATCAAAATGACAAGAAGTCGATCATTCTCACCATTGTGTTCAGTAATGTGTTGGGACTTGGGCCACCCGCATTCGAATATCTACTTATTACTATTTATGTGTTGAAACTAAATTAAGATGTGTTATAATGACCCCACCCGAAATTACAAACTATAAGTTTGACGCATTCCCATTGTGGTCGACGCGTTTGACCCAAATTGTAGGAAACAAAACAAACCGTTATAAATATCTGAAGCTAATTCTGTCAAGAAGAGTAAGATATGCAATTAATTCAATTGTTTGACATGAATTTTCGTTTTAATGTCATTCTAGCTAACTTAACTAGTTCACTAGGACAACATTACAATAGACACAAACGGTAATTTTTATGCAAAAGTAATACAATACCATTTTTGACACCTAATCATACCTACTGTTAAGAAATTTTCCTAGATAGTTAATACCTCGTCGTGGGTCTGGGCATGGATACCCTCTCGCTGGAGACCAGTTTTCAAGCCAAGGTCTCCAGCGCGAGTAGGTGGAACATGGTCATATTCTTCTGAGAGCCAGTTGTGCTCGTGACGGAGGCGCCGCCGGCGTTGAAAAAAGAGAATAGTCGCTGGTTCAAGTCCAGTCCTAGACATATTTTAAATTATATTGTAAAGTTATTACATATTCAAATTGTAAAATTATTACATATTCATATTGTTAAATTATTTGAGAAATAGTTAGTATATTTCTTGCTTATCTTTATATATATAATTCTACTGTACTTACGTGTGTATGTCACTGAACTCCTCCTAAACGACTGGACCGATGTTGATGAAATTTTTTATGTGTGTTCAAGGGGATTCGAGAATGGTTTAGATTCACAATTTGGTTCTTATTTTTGCCAGGACAACGTCTGTCGGGTCCGCTAGTAAAAATATGTATTTATTCATATACTATTCCATTGTGTACTGAATTAGTTCACAAGGGCTGCTTATTTTCTATTGGCTGCTTATGTTGTCCAGTAGTAGTGGTCATATGTATAATCATTCTTTATTTATTGTTAGTGTATTTACTGTGTAGTTATCAGCATTACTACTAACAAGTAGTATTGCTGATAAAGATCGTTGTGTTCTTGTAAATGTATTGATTAAGTAGTGTGTTCGTTGTAGATATAACTTGTACCTATGTAATTAGTATTCTTATTGAGCGAACCTCAATCTTAGGCGACTCATGTATTTCGTTTGTCCAAATACTCCTCCTAAACGCCTGAACCGATCTGCTTCATACTACCTACAGTGATAACGTGTGGCGTGAGGGTGGTTTAAAACAAAAAAAATTGAAAATCGGACATACCATCGAGGAATAATCACCAAAAAATACAATGGTTTTCATTCGAAAATTTAACACTTCGCTCAGTTTTTTGCAACAGTAGCATGCATTGCATACCTAGTTTACTAAGTAATTGCACTATCGCATTAGGTGTCACCTGTTATGATAGCTGTATGTGTTAAGAATAAATAGAAAAAAAAACCTATATCAATGATATTTATAAATCTCTAAAAAATACTCAGTATTTATTTATTTATCTAAGTATTAAACTCAATGACATTACCACGACTCCCATGTTCCGTGTCTATGGGCACTAGAGGGCCTAATGACACCGCACATAATGCCACGGGGGTAGCTTCCGTTATCAATTTATACCAAATAGTTCGCCACCTCTAACCACAGGGTACAACACACCCCGATGGAGATATTACTCATTCAAATTGGCTTCAGACCTTAATATAATTGATGGTTGTTAAAAATATAAATGTTGCGGAAAATTAACTTCGTCAATACTTATTTTTTACGGAAGTTGTTACTTTACATTAACCTTTGTGTCCCGGAAACTTCAAAACGCTCGCCTCTTATTTTTTATAAATCTGTACTTTCCCGCTGCTCTCCTTCTAATATTCTCTGTGCTGTATCACCTCTAGCCATGTCTCTACGGTAGGCAACCATGTCGCGTAGATACTGTTTCACTCGAGACAATGCTTCTGCCATGGGAGCGTACCCTCCCCTCTGGGTTAGTCGCGGGGCCTGACCGCTAGCCACCCGCGGTTCTTACAGAAACTGGTTAGAAGGGTTGCGTGATGCAGGCAGATTCACTCACCGACGCGGGATAAAATCCGACCCCAATGATGTGGGATAAAACCCTATCCAACCCCAGGCAGAGGACACATATGTGGCCAAAGTTCGTGGGCGCCAACGGCATTGCTTCCAAGTGCGTAGGTACTTGGGGCCATTGATTGAATGATTCACCTACTCCCACTGCCTAGCTCCATTATGGAAGTTAATACTCCCCTTATTACGTGGGATCACACGACTGGCGAAATGTGGACGTACTTAATGTGATTTAGGCGCATTAGGGCTAATTCTCGTATCTGCATGTCTTACGGTTACGTTAGCCATCCTGCTTTGGAAGGACTTTTTTCGAAATGGCCACCTTATCGTTCATTGTTAAGGAAATTTTCAAGGTAAGAAAATGTCCGAGACGCCTAGGACTTTAATTGGTTGTACCACAGCGGCTGGCACCTAAGATTTTGTTGCCTTTCATCAACATTTCATCGCAAGGCAGGTTTCAATATTTTTTTCAAAATAACAATATTACTGCTACTTTTTATTAAATTAATTCGGCCATTTTGGACATAACCCCATGATAAAGTGTGTCCAGTGTCCGGTTTGCCCCCTATGACGCCCCTTATACGTGGAACTAAAAATAATGGCAAGTTGTGGGTGTGTAATGCACCTCTGCCTACCCTTTGAGTTTATTTCTTTGTGAGAAAAAGTAAGTCAACGTCCTATATAGTTTTAAGTTAAAGTTTATTTTGTTTGAGTTGATCTCTCTCAGTGTTGCATTTTGTTTTAAAGTGCTTTCTTTTTAATTTTCTAAAAATAATCTTTGTCTGGATGTAAATCCACTATTATAGAAATTGCGAATTAATAAAGATAATGAAATTACTATTTAATTAAAAAGTTCTCAAAAAAATTGAGTTAATTTTACATTTCCATTTTAACGTACTAAATTAAGATTACCTAGTACCGAAGTACTAATCTTAATATAATACGTTAATATATTTTAATACTTACTATTAATAAAATCATCACTTATATGGTAAATTAATTTAAGAAGTAGTCTTAATAAAAAAAACTCGTTTACAACACAATTCTTTTATTATCATTGGTTTTGATTTTTTTATATAATTAACTATTTAGATTTATATTACGACACAATAAAACTTTCTAAGTACCTACCTTCTTCTTTTTTTTTTTAAATCGTGTCTCCATCGATATTCATTGATGATTTCGCCAATGTCAAGGTAATGCTTGATTTTTCCCGCACAGAAGACCTAGTTACTCTGAACTAGTTCGCGATGCGGGACAAGGAAACGTTGTTCGAAATTGCAATTGAGCGTTTGGGTCTGGATTTTAGCCCAGCGCCAGAGGGAACCTAAACAGCCACCATGTCACGCGCTCCGCAAAAACCCAAGTCCAAGTACCTACCTTCAAAGAATCAAGAAACAAAGAATCAATTTAGTTTATTGAGTTTAGGCACATAAAGAGCACATATTATCGCTGTTTGCCCGTGGTCCACCTACATAGTTCACCTGGTTGTATCACGGGTAAATTTTTTTCCGTATTTAATGTTTTCCCGTAGTCCACCTAAGCTGTTATGAAGTATATGTTTAAAATTTATATTGCCCGTGGTCCACCTATATCGGAAAAACAAAAGATAGTCGTAAAATATTAATTTTTAGGATTTTTTAAGGTTGAAAAAAGCGTGCATTTCCAAAGTGAAATAAATTGTCACAAAAAAGTGGAACATAATATACGACTTACCCCATTGAATGTTTGAACTCATTATTCCGAAAAAGTACCAGGCGATCATAACAGAATAGGAGGTTCTGGTTATGAATATGCATTTTTTTTCATTGTTTCATATCCAGTTATCAAACAATAGATTTTTTCCATTTTCAAAACCAGAACCTCCTATTCTGTTATGATCGCCTGGTACTTTTTCAGAATAATGAGTTCAAACATTCAATCGGTTTTCACTGAATTTAAAATCTTGAAGGCTCTTATGTTGTTATGTATTCCTGATACATTTGAGGTGGACGGTGGAAATTTTATATTTCCCACGTAACACCCAGGTGGTCACAGGTGGCCCGCGTAAAATAAAACTTTCCACGGTCCACCCAGGTGGTCTCAGCAGGTGAACGGTGGTAAATAAGCGGACTGATGCCTGTACAATATATTATCTTGTACAGGTGGACCACGGGGAAAAAAAATTACCCGTAGTACAACCAGGTGAACTAAGGTGGACTACGGGAAAACATTAATTCCCATGGTACACCTAGTTAAACTGCAGTGGACCACGGGGAAAAAAAATTACCCGTGATACAACCAGGTGAACTATGTAGGTGGACCACGGGCAAACAGCGCATATTATGAATGTCAAAACACTATTTTTAGTTATATAATAATATTATACCTACTCCTAATTATTTAGGACCTTATCTTTTGGAAATGTCTCGATTTTCCCGCGCAATTTTCTCTCATGTCTCGCTATGACATACGTACCATAGATATCGATCACAAAAATGGATGCAATTACTTATTTACTCTATGAGTGTTGTCTATGGTGTATTTACTCGTAGTAATGTGCAAGGAAGTAGGCGGTCATAGGAAATGTAGTAAAATTACTTTCTAAGTTCTAACACCTTATGGTAGGACAGGATGTCCTGTGATTTGTGTTATGCTTAACTATAATATAGTAACCCACCCCTGCTTTTTAGGGTTCCGTAGTCTCCCCGACCACCACGCAGCCGCCACACAGGTGGCCAAGGTCCGCCGGGCGCCACTGGGAATTCTCTCAGTGTTTACCGGAGGAAAAAAAAAAGAAAATAAAAAGCGTTCCGTAGTCTAAGTCTCAGAACACTAGTTACGTCATATCCGTCCGTCCTCGGCTAATCTTCCTAGTGCTAGAAAAATTAAACTCTGCATGGATAAGTGTATTTAGCCAACAAAGTGCTAAAATATAGCTCCACTCTGAAAGTTTAACATCTGGCTTGTAAATCTAAAAGAAATCATGATAGTACCTACCTAATCCATGTAATGAAGAAAACTATGACGGATGAAATAACTGTGTAAGAACAGGAAATCTAGAGGCTATTAAGTGTCGCTACGGAACTATATTCTATTCGTGGCCCGACACGCAATTTTCCGGTTAATTAAAGAATTTCGAAAGAAATATTGTGGCAGTTCCTTCCGCTAAGCTAAAAGTGGTTACGTATTAGGAGTGGGTTTACATCAGAAGTGTGGTGATCAGGGACAGAACTGACGCTGTCGAAACGCAAAACCCACCCCAATAGCCATCAGTTTCCAAATCCTACGGGAACACATAATGGGGTTAAACACATCTAATGCTGCGGCCAAACGATGTCCGCTTGTATTGCTCCACGCGTTGGCGCGAATATTTTTCTAGTGGCCACACGCGCTCCCCTAGGTTGCAGACCGAAAACTAAGCTAAGTTAGTTTAGCTTAGCTCGCATAGCTGACGCAGTTTTCCGTACTTGTGTGCAGACCGCAAAATATGCCAACTAAGCTATGTGAGTGCGCAGCTACACGAGCTATGCTAAGCCCCTCCCGCCTTCCCCGCAAGCCCTTCGCACATCCTTCGCCAGTGCTGTCCAGTGTCCTTTGTCGTACGCACGTTCGTTTTCTAGCGAATATGGAGCAATTTATTGAAATTGTTAAACAATTTGCTATTCTATGGAACACACAGTTTCTTCTGGGGTTATAGCCTTGCGGTAGTTAGTATCTTGTTTAGTAACATCTCCGATGATCAATGATAACAAATCATAAAACTGAATTCTTGTAACACGATAATATAACTGAAAATGTTCATCATCTAACTCGTAAAATAAAGTTCTAAACTCTCCACGTGATTGAATGTGTTGACATTTCCAAGATCTGGAATGTATTTTTCTTAAATAATAATAAGTCAGTATTAATTTTCTTTTTCTATTTGTAACGTATTTATCATCGGAACTTTCTTTATCGATTATATTCATGGCAAGCGTCGTCCGTCTAATTGAACTTCGCAACACTGACCGAGCTTTGGCTTGGCTCTTGGTGTGCACGCAATTTATTTCTAGCTTAGCTTAGCCTAGCTTGCTTAGTTTAGCTTTGGCATAGCTTAGTTTTCCGTCTGCAACCGGCTAACAACTCATGTGTGATAAGTTGAGATCTGAGCGCTGTAATCTTAGTAGAGTTGGTACTCTTCACTCCACGAGTGACTAGGAGGCGGGTTCGTTGCCACACTATGTTCCTATTATTTTTTATTGCCATTTTATTAACCGCTATTGGGCGTTTTCACATTGCACGATATCGTGACGATATCGTAAGTAGCAGCAGTAACTTTAAGGTAAGAATGTAAATTATCGTGACAATATCGTCACGATATCGTGCAATGTGAAAACTCCCATTCTCCTCGCTACTCGTCGAGTCGTGTACCCACCCGGTTGTGTTAACAATATGCACATTTTCTTGTCATGTCAAATATTTGCAACCAATATTTATTTTAAATATCCATTCCTCCAGCCTCTTTCTATCCATTCCAGAACAGCCGTGATTATGTCCATAGGTAGAGGAAGTCAGCTTAAAGCTGCCATAGGAGGCAAAGCGGCCACGATTCATTTTTCGGTTATTTGTAACGATAATGTGACGAACGCATATCTTACCTCCTGCCCCACTTCGCGCGGCCATTTGGCTCCAGTGACGAAAATTATGATAATTGTAAAGATATTTGATTGTTTGCTTGTTATTTGTTTGAATTGTATAGGCTCTGAAACCAATGAACCAATTTTGAAAATTCTTTGACTATTATATAGTGCTGCAATATCCTTAACTGTTATAGGCCACTTTTTATTCCGGTAATGCGTTCCCGTAGAATTGGGAACGGGGAAATCCATATCACGCGGGCGGAGCTGCAGTAATCAGCTAGTTATGTATAAATCCTAGAAAAAAATAGGTTAGTCATTTCTTATTACACCTAAATATCATTAAAAAACGGTCCAAGTGTGAGTCGGAATCGCGCGCAAAGGGTTCCGTAGCAAAAAGAAAAAATGAGGCGACTCATGTATTTCGTTTGTCCGCATACTCCTAAACGCGTGAACCGATCTCCTTCAAACTTACCACAATTATAACATGTCGCGTGAGAGTGGTAAGGAATAATCAGTAAAAAATAAAAAAAATAAAAAAATCGTTGTCGTTCGATAATTTAACACTTCGCTCAGTTTTGTCCAACAGCAGCATGCATTGTATACCTAGTTTTCAAATTTCGCGAGACCGCGGCTGCTTCTATGTTCATTGCCGCGGGCGTCTCTGGTTCGCACTAGAAGGTGTTTCCAGTGGCGCATGGAAGCCCCCTTAAATATTTATTATATTCTGTTTTTTAGTATTTGTTGTTATAGAGGCAACAGAAATACATCATCTTTGAAAATTTCAACTTTCTAACTATCACGGTTCATGAGATACAACGCAAGACAGACGGATGGACGGACAGCGAAGTCTCAGTAATACGTTTCCCGTTTTACCCTTTGGGTACGGAACCCTAAAAATAAAGCCACACAAACCATAAACCAAACTAATAGAGGTAACGCGGATCAATTAGCCTTTTAGTACAAGCATAAACAAAATATCTACAACGTTGCCCGCCATTAGCATTTTGAGCTTAATTGCACATAAATGTTTGCTTATAGTCGGTTTATGGGGCCTATTATGTAGACATTATTCATGTCACGGGGTTGAAAGGTCCCACCAAGATCTTAGGGTTCTCGAGTATCTGCCTGCCAATCAGCTCCCTTACCATAGCGCTTGAAGTCTTAGTCTATAACCAATGCTATCGCAGGAAACATCAAATAAACTTGTAACTAGGTCACGTGAGCGACATTTTCTGCGATACCATTGGTCGTCGACTGAAGTTAACACTGCCATGCTAACGTTCCCGTTATTAGGAGAGGCGAGTTTGGCAAGGCTCGCTATGTTGTTTGATTGAACGCGCTAGGTAATATTTCTTACCACACTAATGCGAATCGAAACATTATTTTTAAGTTGAAACTTCCTGTAATATTAGCCCAAGAAAAGTCTATCCAACCACCTAAATACATCACTTATGTATTTCCGTATCTTAAAAAAGACCATTGCACGTCGCAATATGACTATTTCTGACTATTTCACTCGTTCGACATTCAGTTACGGTCGACCTTATAGAATAGACACCATGTCTATTCCTAGTGAATGTAATATAATTTGTCCTATCATTATTTTACTTCAGTTAATCGGTACGACGCATTTGTCATAATAACTTTATAGTCTAACTATCTGTTACGAAAATCTAATTCAATCGAAACTATTATTATTGGATGAAATAATAACGCCACGGCACTGTACAGAACAAATGGAATAATAGAAACTAGTATCAATAATTACTCAATGATGGCCGACGGAAATAAGGCAAGAGTGGTCAATGGCGCGCGCGGGAAAGTGCCCAATATGGCGTCGGTTCCGGTTTCAATTTATGGGAAAATAACATCGAAACTAATGACACGGTTTACCAAATGAATTATTATTGATTTTATATGTATTTTTACCGGCAATTTATTTCATTTCCTATAGGGGCGTAACGAATTCGTAGACTTGTGTCTACTTCATATAAATACATAGATACAGTACGATTATTTCCACTTTAACATTATAAATGACGTCACATTCTATGTTATTCATAGGTTTACTGCAAAAAAATGACATTATCTCAGGTGATTTTCATTTCAAATCATATTTGAAAATATTTTTATAGGTACTGAAAGGTAGTTTAGTTGTTTTTTTTTAATTTCGCGAGATGCGCGGTCTCGCTTCATTGTCTATTGCCGCGGGCGTCTCTGGTTCGCACCAGCCTGGTTCCAGTGGCGATTTTGTGGATCACTGCAGAGACATGCACGCTCCCACCACTCCGAATGACTGCTCGGCGCGAGGCAGGACGTTTGTTATGCATTATTAATGGTTACAGCGCATTATCATTCATTACAAATAACCGAAAATTTAATCGGCCGCTTTACTTTCGATGACCGCTTTGAGCTGACTTCCCCTACCTATTAGTTTAGTTACGTAAATAGTGTCTCATCTATTCAGTTCATATTATATATTATTTCATATTATTTTAGTATTGTTAGTGCTCTATGCACCGACTACAATCATAAAATAAGTAAGTACCTAATCAATCACATAGGTACCTACGTAACTAGGAAACCTTTTTTTAATGTCTACTATTTAATTAAAAATGACATTTATTTACAGTAAGAATTACAAAATACATAATTATATAGGTACTAAAAAGAACATTACAAAATATCGTTTAAAAAATCCTCCGCGTCATTGCCGACTGCGAAGATTCCCAGAATGCTGACTGTGTTGCCACGTTGGATGGCAATACTTATTCTTTGGGCCAGAAAATAGCCAGCCTTCTGGTCATGAGAAACATCATTTAGCGTTTAGCAATGTCTCTATAAAGGAGGCGAGCACTCGGACCCCATGACCCCAGTGTCTCAACCCCAAACGGCTCAAATTATGTAATCACCTGCTAGGTTAGCATATTTACGCCGTTTGAGGCCTTCAGCCGATGCAGCAGCAGCTAGGAAACTAGGTAGATACTACCTAACTACCACACACTTCGTCATGATAACAGAATAAGTATATATACATATAGGTACTATTAAGTATAGATGCTCCATCCAGTACCTACATAATTCAAATTGCTCTTCTTGTAATAATGATTTGGTTCATAAAGAAGTCACGCCTGAAAGAAAACTAAAGTCTACGTTGAAAAGGGCTCTCAAAATTATGTTAGTCAGTAAGGACGTATAGTTGGTTTTGTTAGTTGAACGCTCTAATCTCAGGCACTACTGGTTCGAACTGAAAAAATATTTTTAAGTAAGTAAGTAACATAGTCCATTTAAGTACCATGAAACACTAAATGACATATAACATCACGCTACGACGAACAGGAGCGGAGTAGCATTAAAAAATAGTGCCAAAACGGGACCGCAAACAAAGGGACGTTTGCGGCGCTATTTAAAAATTAAACTGAGTTTTAAACTATAGTAGTAAACTATTGTGTAGACTTATTTGATTACAAACCGTAACTACAAATAGACCCCACCCCAACTTGACAGGCCGGATGGGTGTCAGTCTGACGCCTCATAAAAACTTAACTCAATGTCAAATTAGATTACTTTTCCACGATGGTCCCTCATTCCTCGATGCGTGAAGTGCGGAAACTAAACGTCATACAAGATGGCCGACTTTTAGGCGGGATAATTAATTTGACGTTGAGATTTTAATGTCAATCGTAGCTGTCAGCTGATGGTGATCAGTCATCCGGTTTGTTTTAATTCCGCGGCCGCTCCTACGTCCATTGCCTCTGGTACGCACCACGAGGTATTTCCAGTGGCGCCCGCAATCCGGGTAGAATGAATAGTTTCCCATTTCCAATATTTGTAAAAGTTTATAAAGATCGTTCCTAGGGAACTCAGTCTATCGTATTTGTCATCCATTTTGTAATTTTTTTAGATATTATGACTAAAACATACATACACGAACTCAAATCACGTACTTACCTATTTATCGCCGAAGAAGCAGACAGAGTTGTTTATTAAGTACACCTAACAATCCGCTGTTGCTGTTCTAGTTTTTTTTTAATATTTAAGAATTTTACACAAATTAAGTACCCAAAGTAAGTTCATACATTATAAAGCTTGTGTTATACCTACTTAAACTTATAATATGTCGCAGGATGATGACAAAATCAGGTTATTGATTAAAAACCTAGGCTTTTGATATAGGTGACTCCGTTTTATCCTGTGTGGGATTTAGCTGTGTTAATAACTCTGGAACACATAAGTTGTGTCAATGATCTAATTAATTACTAACTACGCGTAGAGTAATTTGAAGTAAGTAGAGCGGTGCTAGTATAGCGTACTTAGTAGACTTGGCGCTGTGTAGTGCTAAATATAAAAAAATTAAAATACTTAGTTATTTTACTACTTAGGGGGAAGGTACGCCAAGTGATAAATTCTTATTATTATTTACTAGCTGTCCCGGAGAACTTCGCACTGCCTGAAAATTTAATTTTCAACCTTCCCTAAACTTACAAAATGTTTCGATTTCAAAATTAAATAAAACGGTCCAGCCAGTTTTCGCGAGACAAACAAACAGAGATTTATTTTTATTTATAGGAAGAACAAGAAGACAAGCTGTACTTTTAATAGATAGATACATAGATAAAGATTATTTACGCGAAGTCACTTTGACATAATCTTGGAAGCCTTGGTTTGATAAATAAAACGTAAGAATGTAGAAAAAATAGATACATAATTAACTAATCATAGACTATGAACCTAATACTTACCTATCTATCAATCAAGTCAATTATACCTGTAACTATACTTACCTAGTTAATTGTCAAGTAAACTGCATTTAAATAAAATTCTTCATAAAGTATGCTAATATTTAACCTACCTACCTATTATCATACAAGAACACATGTGACATTCCCTGCCTTAGGTCCACCCACATACAGTACTTAGTTCAAATGAAAGAACTAACAAACAGAACTAAGTAGCAATTTCTCCAATGACAAACGTCAGCCTTATCGACTCTAAATAATGGAGCGAGTAGTTAGACTTGCATCTTCATCCCGGTAATTAACCAGACCCCCTTTACCCCACTGAGTTTACCCCCCGCACCTCGTACCACCCCACCCATCTTACCCCGCTCTCACCTAAATTAATCACTCCACGAATCTCGCCCCCCAATCCAGACTCGGATTAAAAAGTTTTATTGGTGAGCTAAGTGTGACACTCCGGCGCGCCTCTACCGCAACATTTAACCAATCACAACAAGTTTAAGGTTAATTCTCATGTTCCTATTGGTTGGTTATAAACACGCTCCGCCTATGTTCACCGCCCGAGTCAGGGCTGTCACCTGCCACGTCAGTTGACCGAGGCGCGTCGATCCGTTAGCCGTATCTCGCGTTGTCCGTTTTTGTGAAAGATTGGAACTTCGAAATTTTTGTGACTGTTGTGTGATGGATCTGTGAAATATGGAAGAGGAGTCGATGTCTGGACACAGCTGTTCGGAGGACGATATCAGTGTAGGACGTCCGTCACCAGCGCCGTCGCGATCACAATCACCTCACGATTACTTCAGACCTCTGAAGCGTTTGAAGATGGCTTCGGAGCCAGCTGAAGAACGCAGAGGCGACGGTGTTAAGAGTTTTTCTATATTGGACATTTTGAGTCACAGTCCGCGCACTCCGCCGCGTATAGTGCGTCCGTGGGATGCTTCAGGGTTGGAGAGGTTGCAGCGGCTTCAGAGGCTTGCTGGAGCTGCGTTGTTGGACGGTGAACGGTGGAGGTTAGCGGCTCTTGGCCTACTCCGTCCTCGAGATCTTAGTTCTGCTGAATGCTGCGATTCAGCGAGTGAAAGATCTTCATCTGCTTCTGATTGCTGTTCGGAGCCAAGGCGAGCTTCTCAGCAAGGTTCAGCGGCTCCTCACACACCGCTTGACGCCCTTTTTCATATGACCAGCAAGACCTTCGAAGCTAATAATGCTGACAACGGAGGTAAGTGCTTTTTAATTTGTTTTTGCGACCTTAACCACAATTCAGAACAAGTTGAGTCAATTCGGAAGTTTGCCTTTCTCTACATGAAATGTTTAATGACGGCTTTCATTTTTCTAGGTAAATACGTATATTACCCTGTAATATCCAGTATACCGTAGTACCTAATTAGTATATTATATCATAATTAGGTACTTACCATTTTATACCACTTAATTCCCGACTAAATAAAAATGATTTGCTCAGTTTTGTCCATTTCCAATTAGGATAATGTCTGGTTATAAAAATGTGAAGAAGTAATTTTTACATTATAATTTTATTGAACGCTTATAGGTATAAAAAGCTTAATAAGCTTTTTTATTAACGCTTTAAGCACTTAATTGATCGAGTAGGTGATTATATCGATCAACTTACTCTACCTAAGATTCTAAGTTCCCTTTAATAATCACATACATACTTAAGGTATAGGATTTGATTTGGTTTTAAGAAGACATTATATTATATTAAATATCTAGGTACTAATTATTTACAATCAGAATTACTTTATACATAATTACTATACACTATAAATATTTACATTACAAAATATCGTTTAGAAAATCTTCCGCGTCATTGCCGACTGGGAAGGTTCCCAGAATGCTGGCTGTGTTGCCACGTTGGATGGCGATACTTATTCTTTGGGCCAGCCTTCTAGTATATTAAATTAATTGGTGAACATGTGTTCAAACTTAATAATTTGCATGCCGTGAACCATCCGGTGTAACATGAAGAACCTTAGACAGATAAGAAAACCTATCTCAACCATGTTTCTAGCAAATATTGATTTGATTATAAACCGGTCAAATTGAGTTTAAGTAAATAATAATAAAGCAGTCTTAGCTTTTCATAATACCTACCTATGTAGTTATCAACAATTGGGTGATGAATTATGTAGGTAGGTACCTATGAGTCCTATAAATATTTTACACAACCCTTAGGTGTAATAAATACCTAAGTAACATGGCGTTCATGATTAAAAAGTTACTTAGGTACAATTTACCATGTGTTTAGTTACGTTTAACTTAACTTATTACCTAATAATATTCTATTCTATACCTATATTTTTACCTATCATGCCTACTAAATAATTATCCTATTTTTTTATTGATCTATCTATGTAGGTTTTATAAGGCTAAAGAGTTTGAATGTTTGAACGTGCTGATCTCAAAAACTACTGTATGAATTGAAATATTATGTTACCTCCTAAAACCAATCACACTCTCAGATTAATCTTGTTTTCTTTATCTGAGGTTACCGCTCCAGGTAACTGTCCTTTACTTGTGTTCACTAATTTTAATTATCTTTCTACTTTTCATATGATACTAGTATTGTCTACGTTTCTATTAAGTACTCAAACACCAATGACTACCCATATTTCACATAATAGTTAATAACAATTTATTACCATCCCACGGTTGCTTGTAAGAGATCGCTGTTTAGTGATAACTGAGCCTAAGCATAAATTGTTTCATATGCATATTTGTATTGGTGTACGTTTAAATAAATAATAGCAGTAACGTGTTGATAGTTAAGTTAAACTTACTAGTTGAGAAACTACCAAATCGTAGACATGGGACCAACAAAACTTCTGCTTACCTCCTCGTGGATATTGGCGTCATTATGCGTACGTAATTCTAGAAGTAAATTAGTATAAATATTTTTTTACATTCTAACACGACGTCATCTAGCTTAAATTAAGCAAATATAAGCTTGTGCTATGAGATCTAGACGAGTGATAAACATACTTATATATATCTAAATACATACATATTATACATAGAAAATACCCAAACTCCGAAACAAACATTTGTGGATCACACAAATAATTTGATTCGACCCGGAATCGAACCTGGGAGCTCAGCTGCGCCACCGAGGCAGTCTAGTTAAACAAAGTCTTGTTTATTCGTTTTTGATTGATATCTCATTAACTTTATGATATATCTATGAGTGATTGTGTACATATTCTACTTAATTTGTTTTTGATGGCAGCGTACAATCAATAGGTCATATAATAACCACAATATTGAATGTGTATGTCGCAGGATTATGATTACACTAGCGGTCGTTCGCGACATCGTCCGCGTGGTAATTTGGAACATACATAATATGGACTTGGACCTTAGTTTGATCACAGAATAGGGAATAGTACTTACATACAGAACTTGCACTCCGACGTTAATTAAAGCACATTCTTTTGTTTACAGAGAACATCATTCGAACGTTAGGGTTGACCAGTAAAGTAAAATATATACGAGCATAATTTGACCAATAATTATGACGTTAATGCCTCAATATCAACTCTATGGTCAATGCCGTGTCACAACCAAAGTATCTATTGTATATGTATTTTTGCGATTGTTAGGCGAGTGACATAGGCCTGGTTTGGTTCCCGTCGCCCGTAATAACAATATTTAGCTTCGCAAATAATTATTTCAGAATACACAACATTAGGAAACATAAAATAGCGAATTTGATTCGCTATTTTATGTTTTAGTGAGTTAACCTTAAAAGATATATGCTATCGCGGACTATTTTTTTGAACTTTTAAACAGGAACAATTCTTTAGTACATTGTTTTACCATAAACATTTGGCCAGAGCACGCAACAGAAGTTCTCAAAAGAAATATTTTTTTTCCGTATTTTTAAACATATTTCACTGCTGCTCCGCTCCTATTCATCGTAGCGTGATGTTATATAGCCTATATCCCTCCTTGATAAATGCACTTTTCAAAGATAACAAGATTTTTTCAAATCGAATCTGTACTTCCTGAGATTATCGCGTTCAAACAAACAAACAAACTCTTCTGCTTTATAATATTTGTATAGATTAATTAAACACCTCGAGTGTTTGATTAAAATACTGGATTTTACTACCTATGTCTATGATAACTTCAAGTGACGAACTTCATTACGATATTTGATCCTAGGTTTTTGATCAAAAACCTGATTTTTATCCTAACCCTGCGACATGTACATAAATATGTAAATAAAATAGGTCAATACAATAATATAGGATATATTTCTAATTGTTTGTTAGTTAATTATTGTCCGAGTCACCCAGGACTGTAATTGGCTGTGCCGCAGCGGCTGGCACGTAGGATTTTATCCGCAATGCGTGTGGATGTGGCGACTAGCGCTGTTACCATAGCAACCGGATTGCAGGCGGCCCGCGCAACATAAAAACCACATTCTTCTTCTTCTTCTTTTAAAAACGTGGCTCCATCGATATTGATCGATGATTCGCCAATTTCAAGGTAATGCTTGATTAGTTGATAGTCCCGCACAGAAGAACTAGTTATTCCTAACTAGCTCCGGGTGCAGGACAAGAAACCTTGTTCGGTATGTGAGTATCTGGGAGCCCGATTTGTGCGGAGCGCCAGAGGTAACCTAAAAAGCCACCAGCCATGCGCTCAGCAAAAATCGGACTCCCAAAAACACATTCATAATTGTATGAAATTTGACATTGACATCGACACGCATTGCACGCGAGATCCGCACGTTGGTCGCAAATGCTACGTTGCTATAGATGCGTTTGGCATCCATCCACCAATCATATTCATTTGTCCACAAAGCTCGTCGCAACTCAGTCATTTTCTGCAGCATAGCTACATAGCACATATGTCTGTTCGAAAGGTACCCGGAAATATTCTCGCGAATACTCGTATTATTAAGAGAAAAGGTTTAAGTACTGATATAAGTATTTTTGTTTGTAATCGCTCAACTCTGAAACTTAAAGAACCGACAATAGGTAATTCTAGGTTTATTGTTATGGGCCTTGATGCCTAATCAATATTTATATTATTATGTATTCTTAGTTTTAAGGTATATATTTATGGGCCGTAGATTAGTTTATAAGATCTGTAACTAGTCTAAGTTGCCTGAAATAAAAGTTTAAATAAATAAATAAATAAATAAATTCTTTTAGCTTTTGAAATCTGGAGAAACTGCTAGGCAGTAGGTAAATACAAAATGTGTTAGAAATAGTTGCAAACTACAAATTAATTAAAATACTTTATTTTACAATAAGAAAATTACCTTGCAGATTAGTTTTCTAGAACAACTATTTCAAAAACTACTAAATAATATTCACAACTAATTGAAATGTAAAGCCTCGTTCACACCAAGCGGACGTCCACTCATAGACTTTCGAACTCTCATTGGTGGATTCGGGAATCGAGATTCTCCGACGTCCGCGAGGTGTGAACAATGCTGAAAAGTAAAACTATAGAGATATTAAAAAAAACGTCCCCGCACACGAAAGGTTTCGTACCGTCTATAAAAATGGCAAAACGAATTAGGTACGTTTGTTGTATAGGAGCCCCCATAAATATTTAATTAATTCAATTTTTTAGTAATTGTTGTTATAGCGGCAACAGAAATACATCATCTGTGAAAATTTCAAATTTCTAACTATGTACCTAGTTCATGAGATACATCCTGATGACAGACGGACGGACGGACAGCGGAATTCCCGTTTTACCCTTTGGGCACGGAAGCCTAAAAAAAGACATAACCTAGTAATGTTACAACAAAATAATATTGCAACACTTGCAACACTCTTATGAAAATCAATACAATATCCTCTATGGTCGTCGATGAAGATGTCTAATAATCTGTAAACATCGAAGGTGTTATGCCGAAATAGATGATTGTGTTATGATTACAGAGCGGTGTCTTATAATTGAATGATCCCCTGAACCGAGCGAGCACCGACCTGTCATTACATTCAAAATGTGTGCGTGCGCCTTTGTTTTTTTTTTAAATTGTCTTTGATATTGATGAATCTGCCAAGCAGGTAATTGTTAATTGTGAAATAGATACATAACAATAAGTCGTTAAAGATGATTGGTTATTTTCTAAAAATATTACATACGTAGAGGGACATCGATGTAACAAAGCGAAAATGATGTTTACCAAAACCGAAAAAAAAAATATCGGTTGTCTGTAAAGTTGATTTATTGACGATAGTTGAACGTGACAACCAGATGTCGAACGCTGCCGAACGCGGAGGCCGATTGTGCCTCTTTGTCGCTCGTTCCGCGCTTTCGCTTGCACTTTAAGCCTTAAATGGAACGCCTCATTTTTTCGTGCGTGCACCCGGCTCCATCGAATTATAAGACGTTGTCACGTCAATAAGATTAAAAAAAAACATATTTTCTTTATTATTAAACCGGTGGTGGTGCCAGTATTTCTTATTAGGTGTCTTTTAGGTGTCTTTTTTTTTTAAATCCGCACCTACGTCCATTACCGAGCACCTCTGGTAAGCACTAAAAGAATTTCCAGTTGCACCTGACGGACCTTAGATACCTGTGTGGCCGCTGCGATGTAGCGGGTTTAACCCCGCATGTTTGGGGTCGGGTTTTACCCCGCGTCGGTGGGTGAATGCATGCGTGGGGTGAGGCCCCACAGCACGCAGTCCTTCTAGCCTGCTTCTGTGAGGACGGTGGGTTGCTAGTCCGTCGTCCTCAAGCCCGGGTGCGCCAAAGTTCACCTAAATTATCAACTCCGATAATTGGAAATCCGAAAATGTTCTTCCTAACATTTTTCATCCTAACAATCACAATTCCTAACTACTCTGTCTCTAATGTTCATAATTTCGAAGCATTCAACTTCATAATGTCAGTAGCAATAAACATCTAATATACTTTTATTTGTTGTCCTATATTTTTTCATCCATTTTTTACACTATTATTCAGTCATATCTTTTTTGTTTAGATTTCTTTTTATTCATAATAATCAGTATTATATACATTAATTAATAAATATAATTTTAAACAATATAGCAAAAGGAATATCCAAGGCCAAAACACTCCGTGTTAAGGCTCACCAAGTTCCCCTGGCCCATCAAAGTTATGATAGGTATGGAGATGTGCCAAGTACCACGAAATTCGGGACATCAACTAACTTGGTGCCTTCAACTTTACCACACTATACTTATTTATTATCAAATCGCCAAGATAAGGTAGGTACCTATCATGACTAGCAGATCGTTTGTCATCTTCAGTTAGGTACGGCACCAAGTTCTATGATGTCCCGAATTTCGTGGAACTTGGCACATCTCCATATCATAACTGTGATGGGCCAGGGGAACTTGGTCAGCCTTCACACGGAGTGTTTTGGCCTTGGATATTCCTTTTCCTATATTGTTTAAAATTATATGTATTAATTAATGTATATAATACTGATTATTATGAATAAAAAGAAATCTAAACAAAAAAGATCATACCTTTTTGATACCTATAGTTTCTTAGTATTATCATAGAATAAGGAACTACAAGAAGAGTCACTCAATGGATCCTTTTAATGAAATGAAATAGCCCACAGGTACGCTGTTTCAGTTTTTATTATTTTTGCAAATGGCGTGGTCGTCTTGTTATCGCTATCCGGCTACACAGCTGAGGTTTAGATTATTATTATTATTTTTTTCTTTTTCAAGTTTTTCGATTTTTCCTGGTGGTTTGGGCCTAAATGGGACCTACATTCCAAATTTCAGCATTCCAACACATCTGGAAGTGGGTTAGAATTTGTATGGGTCAGTCAGTCAGTCCATGGTTTCTGTTAAAAGTGCACTTTCGGGGTACCTGTATCTCAGTAACCGCTGGGGATAGGAAGATGATTTTTTCAGGGGTTTTAGTTGGCATTATATCTAGCATGAATATAAAGTTTGGTTACTGTCGGACCTCTGGGCTAGTCGCAGTGAAGGTCCAAATATGGCGAAAATCGGGTAAACTCTGGTAGGAGATATACTTCTTGGCAGCTCATAAGGGGGGTGGTGCGGGAACTTGGTCGCGCGCGTGGATATTTTTAAACAATAACACTTTACCCTAATACCACGGTACTATTTATAGTCATTGGTTTAGGTTAGGTTAGAACTGTGACCACAACGCACGAGCCGAGCGAGCGAAGCGAGCGTGCCGCGGCAGCGGCCGGCGAATTGCCACAACCAAATCGGTCCTATAGTTATTGGTTTAGGTACGACGGTTTAGGGATAAAAGCGTTATGATAAAAAACAGTATGTAGGAGTTTAAATATATTTACATTTAAGATATTATTAACTAGGTCGCCACCCTGCTTCGCGGCAGCATATTAGAGCGCAGCAAGCATCACATATCTTTGTGTAAAAAAAAATTTTTTTGTATTAAAATTCGGTCTCCGTTAGAATGATGTCAGTTAAATCTAGTTTAATTTGATATATAAATTGTTGAAATCGGTAAAGTACTCGTATTGACAGAGATCTCGCATAAGAAAGGATTGAACATTCTTGCACCATGAGAGCTTCGCTCGCTACGCTCTAACTAGGTCGCCACCCTACTATTCGCGGCAGCATATTAGAGCGCAGCAAGCGTCACATATATCTTTGTGTAAAAAAAAAATATTAAAAAAAAACAATTTTGAGGGCCAATATTTAAAATTTGGGCTCCGTTAGAATGATGTCAGTTAAATCTACGAGTAGTTTAATTTGATATATAAATTGTTGAAATCGGTAAAGTATTGACAGAGATCTCGCATAAGAAAGGATTGAACTTTCTTGCACCATGAGAGCTTCGCTCGCTACGCTCTAATTACAATTTTCGGAAACATGAGTGTCATGAACATCGCCGGTAGCACTACAAATAGTATGAATGAAAACTTTAGGTTGAAAAATTTTAGGAAGAGTGATCATTCGGATTACAAATCATTAGGAAGAACAATTTCGGGTAAAGAACTTTAGATGAGCCAATATGGACCCCTCAAGCCCAGAGAGAGTTCGATGGTCCTGCGCGTTTATTAGGTGCCTAAAATTAAAAAAGTGTTAGCTAGTAAAATTAAAGTGTTAGGTACTGTTTATTTATTTTTCTGTAAGTTACAGCAGCCGTTATTTTCTTATGATAAAACGTTGTCATTACCTATTTAAATCAAAAACATATTTTCAAACGTTTCCCCCAAAGGGGTAGGCAGAGGCATATACGCTCACCATCAGCCAGTAACTTGGACGATCCAATTGCCGTAAAGATACTAGAAGTTTTTGATTGCTATTTAAATCAGCAGGTGCTTCATTTGCTGATAAGGTTGTCACTTAGATTTTAACAGGACTAGGTCTGTCGGTCTGTATATGTGTTCCGGGCTAGCCGCACCTTTTTCCACGCTGATCTTCACAAAACTTGGCTCATTTCTAGTAATTTACTCTGTAGTACCAATTCCCTCAAATAAATTTTAAATTAACGCCCAATCATCAAAAATGAACGCTATTTAATAGGATTAACAACTTAATAGAGCAAGAGAACAATCCTACACATTATCCACGAATCACAGTCATTCAACCAAATGATGAAATGCTTTTAAAAAACTGCACTATGCCAGTAATTTACACGTGCAAAAAACCTCTTTGTTAATGCATAAAGGAAGATACCACGACTGTAAAAAAATGAATAAAAAAGAGTATTCGAAATTCAAAATAGGAAAGGCGGGAATGTTGGTGCTCCATATGTTACGAGATTAACATGTAACAAAATGGTCATTTGTCAATGGTGGCTGCCAGTATATGGTTGATTGAGGAAGTCATTTCTTGTTTATTAACGGAAATAATAGATAGGTTTTTACAACCCTCGCACCGCGTGATATTAGAAGAGTTGGGAAATGGCCATATCATTATAACAGAAACATATTAAGTCACTTTTGCTTAATAATAATATTTTCGTTACTAATTCTCACGGAACTACGTTACTGAGATTAATTCATAGTTGGCAATATTTAATTCCGGGGCAATTTTTCTAGTAACGTAATACCGATAACAACAATTCATACATAGCAAAAATTTTTGCAATTTTTTTTGCAAAAATTTAAAAAAACTTATTGCTTATTTTTTCAAAAATATACATATTTACTCTTTATACCAACCCAAGGTCTCGAAATTACCTACAAGTACATAATGTGGTACCTACTTAGATATGTTTTTTAGATTAAACCCTACAAAATGTCAGCATAATTTTAACCAACATAATTATTATTATCATACAATCTAAAGTACCATTGATTGCTATATTTACTTTAGTTTATACAATAAATATTATAATAATATAATAATATAATATGATTACTTATATCAATTTCCTGTTGGTCCAAATTAAGACTAGTCTAGCTGAAAAAAAACCCATAAAAATATGTTCAGTAGTTTCAGAGATTAAAGTAACAATATTTTTTTGTGTTTTATCAATGTTTATATTGTACTTACACACTTTTTTTTAAATTTATTACAGTAGGTAGGTACCGACACACGAGAAGACGAAAGAAATGAAGAGATTTTTGGATTGGTGATTCAAAAATTTCTCAAGAGAGAGGTTTCTAGTTCATGAAACTGACTATTCTACAATATTCACAATGATTCAACTATCTGACTTTCAAAATCCCATCGAACCACAGTCATCAATAAAATAATATTCAAATTAAAACATAAATTCAACTCGTTCTACATCATTAGATATATATTACAGATAAAAAAACGTCTTCGAGTCTCACTCCGTCGACACTAAGCATCGCGTTCCAAAAGAATTATTGTATTTTATTATCCCACAAATTATGTGGGGCCGCTTGTGGGGTCCGCAAAGGTGTCAGGCCCGACACGTTTATATTACCCCTATTATGAAAAAAAATAAATTAAAAAAAAGCTCAAAAGGCAACGGCACCCGGCGTTGAGGGCGAACACAGTAACCTTTTACACGAATAATACAAGTTTGAAAACGAATTCGCTGACTAATTGATTGTGAATGGCCAGCATTATTAAATTGGAATCGATGGGGTGTCTATGGTTGATTCGCCATATTGGGAAGTAATTGTTGATTAGTTTTAGTTAATGGTTGGAAAAGTTATTAAAATTAAGTCTTCTTAAATGTAACTAAACGAAATCTATGCAAACAAAAAACGCGCGAACTTCCGAATTACGGCGCTAAATTGTTTTTTTTTTGTGTGTGATCGATATTGTCAGATTAGTATAAATTTTTTTTAAACCTCTAATATGTTTTTTTTTAAATCTCATAATACTAAAAATTAATGAAAAATGACTCCTGATGGTTACGGTATGAAGTTTGCTAATTTAGAATAAATATTGCTATTTTATCCTCCTATTTTCTTCTTGGAGTGTTGCCAGTGGTAAATATTAAATGCAATTTTTGCGTACAGTTATTAAAATGTCAATTCGGTAAGCGTGAATAATGGTTTCTAGTAGTGGTATGAAGTGTTAACTAAAGCGATTCGTTTCACATCTACATCTAAGTAGTGTTAGTCGGAACTTACAATATTATTTTGTATAGGTATATTTTTACCGTTACTTAGGAGCATCTGCTACTAGTGGTGCACCTGCCGAGCCACGGATGAAATACAAGGAAATACTCACCTTTTTATGGGACCAACAAAGTTACTGGCGAAAAGTGTCTACACTTTTTGAGAGTTTCATGATGGTACTCCGATCCACTGGATTTCTATAAGAAAGAATGCTTCTTTAAATGTACGTTTCTTCTTCTTTTTTTTTAAAACGTGGTTCCATCGATGTTCATCGATGATTTCGCCAATGTCAAGGTAATGCTTGATTTACCCCGCACAGAAGAATTAGTTACTCTGAACTAGTTCGCGGTGCGGGACAAGAAAACGTTGTTCGGTATTGCAATTGAGCGTTTGGGACTGCATTTTTGCCCGGCGCCAGAGGTAACCTAAAAGGCCGCCTGCCACGCGCTCCGCAAAAACCCAAGTCCAAAAATGCAGAGTCCAATATCGGCCGCCATCTTCATGTAAATCGACATATCGTATCGAACAAAATATCCAGAAACTACGATTGTCAAAATTATCAACTTAACCCTCACTTTCTGGACTACCAATAAAAAACGACGGTCAACTAATAATCCTCGACTTCTAAAATATGTAACTCAAACTAATTATAATTTTAATATTCCAAACAGATGTTCAAAATGACATATATTTTTTTTAAATACAGACAAACAGGTTATAGTACCTTGATATTAAATCGTTCGAAAATTTCTACTTATTGCAGTTGCAAGGTGTGTAGGTATGGTTATAGTTATCTCTTTCTTACATATAGATATAGAGGGAGATAGATAATGTGGTAGTTCTTTTGGTGGTAAATTAATTAAATTAACTGCGTCTGGATCCCATCTGTGTGATGGATGAAAATATTATAATTCGTATCGTCGTCGTTTGATATTTCACCCACATACACACACACACACATATCACGCCTATATTCCCGCAGGGGTGGGCAGAGGTGCATTACACACCCACAATTTGCCAGTATTTTTAGTCCCACGTAATAGGGGGCAAGCCTATTGCCGTCACCGGGCACACATATAAGGGTTATGTCCAAAATGACTCAATGAATTTATTAAAAAGCAGCAGCTAGGTATATTGTAATTTTGAAAAAAAAATTAAACCCGTTGCCTTGCGATTTAATGTTGATAAAAGGCAACAAAATCTTACGTGCCAGCCACTATGGCTCAGCCAATTAAAGTCCTGATGGGCGTCTCGGACTTTATATTTATTTTTATTTAACCCAATGACATTATTAACCTTAGATTACTTGTAGTATCATTTATATGACAAATATAATAATAATAATAGTTATTATTTGTAGGTTATAATTACAGAATTATTATTGATTTTCTTCTTCATATTCTTCTTTATTTTTCACACAACGTCATTTATCCCAAACTAAGCTTGTGCTATGGGATCTAGACAACTGACAAACATACTTATATATTTCTAAATAACCGAAACAAACATTTGTGGATCACACAAATATTTGATTCGACCGGGGGATCGAACCGACCACGTCACCGAAGCAGTTAAGTTTCCATTGTAAGTATACAGTCCCCGGTAATGGCTTGCCTCCTATTACGTGGGACCAACAAAACTTCTGGCGGATTGTGGGTGTATAATACACCACTGCCTATCCCAATACGACTAGCATATCTGCCTCGGTGGCGCAGTGGTATGAGTATGTGGCTGCCATCCCTGAGGTCGCAGATACGATTCCGGGTCGAATCAAATTACTTGTGCGATCCACAAATGTTTGTTTCGGAGTTAGGGTATTTTCTATGTATAATATGTATGTATTTAGAAATATATAAGTATGTTTATCAGTCGTCTAGATCCCATAGCACAAGCTTATATTAGCTTAATTTGGGCTAAATGGCGGTGTGTGAGAATGTCCGAAAATATTTATTTATTTGTAACAGATACTTAGAAAATATTTTGTGTTATTGTGTCTTACTGTATCTGGAAAAATTATACGACTTTATCAAAGAAAATATTTCTTGAATCCCATTCACATAATTATTGAACCATTGTTAGTTATACCAATGCACATAAAACCGCAACCGAAATTCTACAAACATTTCTAATTATTCCAAGTCGACCGCATAAGACCATCGGCAGCGGGTTATTACGTAATAACCCTATATTTAACGGAGCCTCGGACACCCCGGGTTCGGAATTATAGGCCTGTTTTTGTAAATAGCCCGTCGGCTGTAGGCGAAGTTATTTCAAATTAAATTGGCGGTCTTAGAGTCCAAGCCATTGCATTTTAGTGTTAGCAAAATTTGAAGCGCCTTGTTATTATGAAGTTGATTGCAATGACTATTATGTTTTTGAATGTTCTTTGACACATTAGAAAGGTGTGAAGTGAACAGTATGATACAAGAACATTGTTATCCATATATAGAAATGGGGAATGTACTCCCCTTAGCTCTCGAGAGCTGCTTATGCTCCAATGATGGTTGACCCCTCTATGGATAGCCCTCGATCTGGAGGCAAGCCAAAAAATCAAAAATTTGACCTAGCCCTAAGGGGTCAAAAGTTATAGGCCAAAACCTATGGCGTGGTGCGGCCTGAAGCACCGCGCAAGACACCGTACTAGTGTGTCAGAACATAGGTAGGTTTAGTGACCCAGTTAGAAAAAGGAATGCGTAATTAGGTAGATCACGTAGATGGTATGGATGGAAGGAGATTGACGAAACAGGTATAGTCCGAGACGCCATATCGGAGGACTGTGGCACAGTGGCTAGCACGTAAAATTTTGTTGCCTTTCATCAACATTTTATCGCAAGGCAAAGGGTTTAAATTTTTTTCAAAATTATAATAAAGCTGCTACTTTTTATTAAATTTATTCTGTCATTTTGAACATAACCCATTATAAATGTTTTATTAATGTTAAATTTATAATGGGTTATGTCCAAAATGGCCAAATGAATTTAATAAAAAGTAGCAGGTACTTATATTGTAATTTAGAAAAAATTTAAACCCGTAACAGTCTAACAGTAAAACAGAAACGTAAAGCCTATATTCATATATTGAATAGTTTTTTTTTTATTTAAGTTCTGCGTCAATGCCTCACACGCATTTTAGAAACAATACAAAAGAATCCCCCCATTATCTAATTATATTTGTTAGATATTGATTTAGATAAACTAATCGATTAGAAAATCAATTGAATTAGGGTTTTTTGTTCCCCTTTTAACGGACTCCAATAATTATATGTTTTAAAGGGTCCCTTTTCTGTATGTTTTAGAATCAGGTGCCTTTGTTTTTTTTAATTGACTGAGTTTTATATAAAAGGTGTTTAAATTTTTTGCTACCATGAACTTTTGAAGGGTGTGGACCATTTATTATCTACATTATATATAATATTAATTGTATTTACGTATATATACATATATATATATATATATAAAGGGACAAAGGGGAAGTGTCATTATGGCGGGATGCAATAACTATAGATATGATTTATTGAACTTTGTCAGTCATGGCTTTTTTTTTTTTTTTTTTTTTTTTTTTTAATTCCGCGGCCTGAGGCCGCGGCCGCTCTAACGTCCGTTGCCGGGCGTCTCTGGTTACTAGAAGAGGGTATGTCCAGTGGCGCCCGGCGGTCAGTCATGGCTACATTTTATGTATGTTGTATTAAAATTATTATGGATTTAATTTAAGTTCCTTTTATGTTGAAAGCTCTTTTTTATTATGTAAGACTATTAAACTTATCTATGACGCTAAAGAGTTTGATTGGTTGAACGATTAGTTTTTTTTTTATGTGGATTAGTCTATTTTGCGAGGGAAAATATAGGCTGTATAAGATCGTGGCTTCGACTAAGACGTAAATATGAATACCTGTAGATTTAAATATGTTGTATTATGAAGATTTGTATTAACTTAAAAACTACACACACATATCACGCCTATATCCCCGAAGGGGTAGGCAGAGGTGCATTACACACCCACAATTTGCCAGTATATTTACTCCCACATAATAGGGGGCAAGCCTATTTTACCCAGTGCAGTGTTGCAGAGAAAGATATTCCTTGTGAAATATTTGCGGTATAACCCCAGTGTCGCATAATTTCTTCAGGTCAGTATATTTCGCTTTAGTTATCGGCAAATGTGAGTTGTATCTACGAGTAATGACTTTTGGTCTTGCAATAATTTGAATAATTTCTTCTACAACATCATCATTAATAGAAAATTTAACTTTCATCTGATTTGGGTGGGATTTCTTAAATGTTGCGGATTTTACTTATTTTACCTACAAGGTTACCATTAAAATATTTTTCAGATATATCATCCAAATTTAAGAAATCCTCGTGTGTCAGATTTTCATCATTATAAGGTGCCGGTTCTTTTCTTGCTAGCTGACTTATTGTAGCCCATTGCGAAGAAGCCCATACAGTAATATTTCTTACGGCTTGTTCGATTGTAGAGTGTATGCTGTCTACCGACATTTCCGTGTGGCCAGGGAGAAGATAATTCATTTCATAACAGAACGTATTTGAAGTGTTTTTAAAATATGTGAAGTGAATTAGTGTAAAACACCTTTGAAGATGCCATAGAGCGAAACCGGTCAGGTCCTATAACTAATAATTCATTTGAATTGTATCTAAATTAGTCGATTGCAACAAAGCATTATGCATTGTTGCAAGGACTATTTTAATTTTGTTTTGTCCAGGAAAAGAATCTGAATAAAAATTTTAATGGTACCTCGAGCATCCACATTCTCTATGTATTTCTGTGAAATAGTGGCAATTTCATTTGCACCCCTTTTTGCTTCAGATTTTCCCCAGATGAAACAAAAACCATTTCTGGTGATACTTTCGTAGAAACATTAATTATAAACAGCATACCTTCTAGAATAAAACAGTAACATGTTATTCCCATGATGCGTATTATTGTACCCTTAGAAATCATTTTCCATTATAAAAACCAACTTTTTATCAGTTAACAAATTAATTTGTTTATACATGTACAATTAATAGCCCACCCGCACAAATTTCGTTTTCTTACCAATTGACTTCTTTTGGTCCAAAGTTTACAAAAAGTACAAACTTGTATATATAGGCGCATTCATTTTTTCAGTGATTGGTCAGTCATTTTAGTTTTTCAGGGGGTTTGCCGCTTGCCTATTAAGAACATTATGGAACTCGCTACCACATGATATCTGTGCTAGTCGGTCATTGGACATTTTTAGGAAAAGGGTAAAGCAGCATTTCCTCTCCCAACTATGATTTTCCATAATTATTCTTTTGACTTTTATTTGTTTCATATAATTATTTAAGAAAACTTGTTATTAGAATAGTTTATTAACTGATTATTCCAAACATTCAGTTGTTTTTCAGCAGTTCAACGATGGTTTGCCATTTGAATAAAAAAAAGAAAACATTTATTTCTATTTTGAGTTCCTAACATTTTTGTAACTTTTTTAACTGAATTTTTTGATAAAAAAATACAAAATAATAAAAACCCTTTTATTACACTTAATTTTACTACCTATTGTAGGTATTTCTTAACTAGATATTTAGCTTCTTTTGTTCCTTGTACCCCCTTAGTCTCCGATTTAATTGACTCGTACGATCCATTGATGATCAAGATTAGTCCTTTACCACATATCTGATTTTATCACAACCAATTTTTCGTGGTTGTAAAGTACTTTAGTTCAAATTTTATGGGTCGTAACGGACTCTCATTTTTGTCAATTATTAAGTTTGGTTTATTTTCTTAATTGCAACGGATAGAACACAAAAAAATAGTAAGGGTCTCCTTTGACATCTTGAATATATTTCGTTTTCTTACCAATTGACTTCTTTAATACTTTCTTTAAAAAAGTAATAAGGAAAAAAAAAATTTTTTTTCGTTTTTTGGCTCTCCTGAAAACTCGTGTTTTGTCCTTTACGACAATTGAAATTTCCGGTATCGATATTAACTCCTTCTTATTTAGTAAGTATATTTACATCTGTATGTAGCATGTAGGTATTTAGCCTTAGTCTTATATTATTAAGTTCCTAGTATCCTCCTCTATACCTCTAAGGTCTGCTGGTGTTTGTTTTGTGTTTCTGTAAATCTGTACAATAAAGTATTTCAAAAAAAAAAACATTCTGGAGATAAAAAGATGTGCACAGGAAAGCCTATTTTAGGGGCGGCCATTTTGGACATAACCCAATTATAATGGGTTATGTCCAAAATGGCCGAATTAATTTAATAAAAAGTAGCAGCTATATTATAATTTAGGAAAAAAATTGAAACCCGGTGCCTTGCGATGAAATGTTGATTAATAGCAACAAAATCTTACGTGCCAGCCGCTATAGCACAGCCAATTAAAGTCCTGGGCGTCTCGGACTATCTGACTTTATATATATATTTCAAAACTCTTTTATCATAAACTATATTTATTATTATTTACCAACTTATTAGATACTAGAAAATTTATCACACGTGTGAAACCAGCCGTTAAGTAGTAACGTGTGAAAACATACGAGTATTTCAATAATTCGCATCTTTTGTACAACAAAATTGAAATTAAAAAGATAACAATAAAACGAAATAATAAGTCCTTTTATTAAGACATCAAGGTATCGGGATGCCCTCGGCCTCAGGCCAATCAAAAAAGGATCATTATAAGTACTTTTACACTTTCCAAAAGATATGAGGTATACCTTTCAAAACATGGTCACGATTCTACAGCAATAATAATCTTGTAACCACATTTTCATTCATGAAATACAAAATAAAATTCATCCTTTATTATCTTAGGAACTTATCGACAAAAGATGAATCGATTGTGTGAATAACAACACGAAATTGTAGGTACTTTTTGGTTTTTTTTTTTTAACTAAACAGTTGGAGGCCACGAACTGTCTTAATTACGTCGTGGCTTTTATTTTTTCAGTTGTTAGTTATTGTCTAATTGTTATATACTCGTATAATTGAAAGGAGATAATTATTGGATAGAAGTGGATCTTTTTTCAACATCTTCTGAGGCCCATTGGCACATGTAAGTACGCAGTAAACATGTTCTCAGACAGACGAGGTATGTAGGTATTTGTCAAAACACACACACATATCACGCCTATATCCCGAAAGGGTAGACAGAGGTGCATTTTATACCCACAATTTGCCAATATTCCCAGGTAACAGGGGGCAAGCGTAAAGCCGTCACCGGGCAGATTTATAATGGGTTATTTCAAAAATGGCTTGAAACAATGAATTTAATAAAAAGTAGCAGCAATATTGTACTTTTGAAATAAAAATTGAAACCCGTTGCCTTGTGATGAAATGTTGATGAAAGGCAACAAAATCTTAAGTGCCAGCCGTTATGGCACAGCCAATCAAAGTCCTGGGCGTCTCGAACTATCTTTTGTCAAAACAAATGTACTCAATTGGCAATGAGCTCGTCCATTACGTGGGGCTGGCGAAATAGGGGCGTTATAAACGATTCCTCCTACCACATCAGGGATATACTTATACTGATTCTGTCTGGTTTGAGCTACGTGTTAAATTAGGGTAGGTACATGAGAGAACTGCTTCGGAGGAGTGGTCGGTAGTGATGGCTTTCGACTCCGGAGAAATATTAGGTATTTTCTATGTATATATTTATTTTTATAATTTTTGTACATTCACACAAACAAACAAAAACAAGAAACAGAAGTACAAAAGAATAAAATGAGCATAATACGAGTACAAGGGCACTACTATTCCTAAAGGAATCTCTTCCAGCAGGCCTGAAAGGAGAAGTAAGAGTGAAAAGGCTATATACGTGTGTGCAGTGCAAGTAAATAAATAAACCTACATAAACTATGGGTGCTATAATATATATAATACATACATATACTACAATACAGTATATAGCTAGGGTAAAGAGGACAGATAATGTTTTTTGACTTTATTTTTAAAGAGAGGAAGAGTTTTACAGCTTTAGTATCTATCTATCTATCTATATATAGAAATGGTAAAAGTAATTTTTGTCCCCCCTTAGCTCTCGAGAACTGCTTATGCTCCAATGATGGTTGACACCTCTATGGATAGCCCTCGACCTGGAAAAAATTTGACCTAGCCCTAAGGGGTCAAAAGTTATAGGCCAATACCTACGGCAGGCGTGGTGCGGCGCGAAGCACCGCGCAAGACACCGTACTAGTGTATTTAGAAAATATATAAGTTTATCGAAGTACAGTAACTCGACACAAAACCCTGTACCAACCCGTTAGGCCAGCGTGGTATATGTAAGCTTAAATCCCCCCTCTTTGGGGGAGGTTTATGCCCAGTAGTGAGCGTCAAATGGGCTGAGATGATCATGATGACATGAGATTACGTATACCTAAGCCTTTTCAGGTCTTATGTATTAAGATAACAGTTTTACAGTCATAAAGTTGTTTAATAATATTTTATTATTCTGCGTAGATTTTATTATAAGGCCACCCAAGTATCTCTCATAAGTTATTATTAAGTCTAATGAATAGGTTCTTAATAACGTTGCTTTTAAGTTGCTCTAGTTTCGACGCATATATAGGCCTCTTTATTATTAACTAGCTGATCGCCGCAGCTCCGCCCGCGTGATTTAGTTTACTCGTTCCCGGTTCCCGTGGGAACACATTACCGGGATAAAAAGCCTATGTTACTCAGGGTGAATGTAGCTTTCCAATGGTGAAATTTTTTGAAATCGGCACAGTACTTTTTGAGTTTATTCATTACAAACATACAAAAATACAAATCTTTCCTCTTTATAATAGTAGTATAGACTAGGAACATCGTGGTTGGTCTTTTTTAACCGACTATAAAAAGGAGGATCTCAATTCAACTGTATGTTTTTTTTTATGTTTATCGTAACTTTGGACTACTTTGGATTGTTTTTTTTTAATTAAAATCTGGTCCGGTTCCAAAAAAAAAATTTTTTTTTTAAAACAGAGCTGCACTTACTGAACAAGTTCATCTTGTAAGTTGTTCAATAATTATGTAAATAGACATCTAAAGTGAATAGGTAAAAAGGCGTAAGATGAGCTTTGTATTTGTGTGTAATTTAATGAAATTACAGCAATCGCTTTGGTGTCGTGGTCGGTAGTGTATCCGCTTTTGACGGCGGAGTCGGGTTCGATTCCCGGTCGGGACAAACTTTGTGTGATGACACATACGTTTGTACCGAAGTCTGGGTATTTCCTATGTATAATATGTATGTATTTACAAAAAAAATGTATATAAGTATTTATATCAGTTTATCTAGTATTCATATCACAAACTCTGCTTAGTTTGAGACTAGATGCCGTTGTGTGAATTAATTGTCCTAACAAAAAAATATAAATATATAAATAATAAAATATATTTGAAATGTTGGAATTAAAAAAAATCGACGTCACTTAACCGACCGCGCATGCACTCTTCACAGAATATGTGGATTATGGATTGATTTTAAAAAAAAGCTCTACAAATAAATTGTACCAAAAAGTTTATTGCAATTAGAACTTTATCTAACTCTGTTGTAATAATTAAAAAAGTTACTTTCCGATACAGATTTGCAGAAAACGTCATACAAATTCTGTATCATTTTAATTTATTATAGTACCGGTCTCATTATCATAGGCTTTATATGTCAAATTTTGTAATCATACTTAAAGTGGAAGTATATATTTTCATTTTTTTTTAAATAAATATATTTAATATATTAGGTCAATGCACACAACGCCATCTAGTCTCAAACTAAGCAGAGCTTGTGATATGAGTACTAGATAAACTGATATAAATACTTACATTTTTTTTTTGTAAATACATACATATTATACATAGGAAACATCCAGACTTCGGTACAAACGCATATTTCATCACACAAAGTTTGTCCCGACCGGGAATCGAACCCGAGACTCCGGCGTCGAAAGCCGATGCACTACCGACCACGCTACCGAAGCAGTCATGACATGAGAGTAGATCAAAATACAAATGTTTCCTCTAAACACATAGGAGTTCGATTTTTGCTGAGCGCGTGGCAGACACTCTCATACCGAACAACGTTTCTTGTCCTGCACCTGGAGCTAGTTAGGAATAACTAGTTCTTCTGTGCGGGACTATCAACTAATCAAGCATTACCTTGACATTGACAAAATCATCGATGAACATCGATGGAGCTTTTAAAAAAAGAAGAAGAAACACATAGAAAGCACACCTATTTCATTTCTAAACCTCCATCATATTACATATTACGTATTGATTATTTACTGTGTGCCTTAACCGGTGTAAAACACTTTATAGCACATAATCCATAATGAAACTAGGTTTAATATTAATTAAAGCTGAGAACAACTATTAATTTCCATCCATTGCTGTGTATATTTACATTATGCTACCGTCACGGGGTCGATAAAGGCAATCTATTAGCTACAATTTTTCACACACGATAAGAAGCGATAAGCGCACTTAATTGAATTAGGTGTGTGTGTGTGACGTCATAGTGGAACGTGGTTAAACCTCTGTGATTGGCTCGTTCGTATTTAGAACAATGGCGGACATAAGACCGTTGACTGTAATAAAGTTCCTAATTAGAACACGGTGGTGTATTTGATAAGTTTTATGACTAAGTATTTATTAATAAGATTAGTTTAGTTTAGTTTATTTATTTACCAAAAACAATACATGAGATGATCTTAAAATAATTTACAGTTAAAGACAATGAAACAACACCAAAAGAGAAGCCCTGGCACCCACTATAAGAGTTAACTTGTGTTGTGGGATACCATGCCCCACAGATTTGCTATACAATACAACCCCAAGTGTAAGAGGTAAACTCATCCTTCACATGCAACGTACACCACGCATTATGACATCTGAACAGGATCAGGCCTATACAATTAGTATGGTGACGAACACACTGGTGATTCACCACGCTGTCTGAAGTGACACCGTGCCAGTCTTGCGTGTTCCCATGCTATCCCACGCGTACGACGCTGTCACACACGTTTAAAGTGTCATAGCGCGTAGATAACGTAAACGTCAGAAGTCGTAAAGCCGGCTCATACTCGCGGCGCGAACGGCCGCGAAAGCTCGCGACTACTGCGAATCACGAGTGTAGATGTTGTCGCGCCGTCTCGTTCGCGCTTCGCGCCGTTCCTCGATCAGTGTCGGTTTTTTGCCCCGCGACAAAGGGATTGCGAAGCGCGAACGCGAACGCATCCACACTCGCACTGAGTTCACAGTTGTGTGGGAGACGTAGAAGCAAGCGGACATAAAAATACATAACAAAAAATAATAAAAATAAGATACACGACGCATGGAAGAGAATTAGTGGAATAATGGAAATTCCTGTGCCAGATTTAAAGAAAAAAAAGGAGTCCCTAATGTCAGAGCAGCAGCAACATCCACGTCTATTTTACCCAAAGGCGCGAACGTAAATGCGAAAGGTTGCCAGTGTAGAGGGCTATATTTTTCGCGCCGTGTTCATGCGCGAACCGCGGCCGTGTTCATGCGCGAACCGCGGCCGTGAATCACGACCGCGGTTCGCGGGCGAGTGTAGAGCCCGCTTAAGACGTAGGACCAGTGTGTCGCTGTTTACCACGTCGCGTGGCATATGTCGTATGTGAAGGACCAGTGTGTTTAAGTTCCAGTTCACACGCGGCTTCGCCTACGTCGTTTTAGCTAAGTTACGATAACTTTAGCTAAATTCACAGATTAGCCAGAATAACAAGACAGACATAGAAAATATTAATAATGAATAATAATTAAAATAGAATAATATTTTTTATTGCATTGGTTCTGTAACTATTATAAATACTTACACTACAATGCATTTTGCGAAATTTAATAAAATTTGGAATTACAAACAAACACTTCTATGTTATTTATTTGTATTTAATCAAGATAATATAATGAAAAACGTAAATAGGGGAGACCGGGGACAGTTGTAACATTTTAGCTTTTACATGAATTTCTGACTTTATTATTAATAATTTAAGGTATACTTATCTATTACCATTGACTTCAAATATTCAGATACTCAAAATTGACGTTTATGTATGAAAAATTGGCTGCTCAAACATTTAAAGGGCTTTTAAATGCTTAAGTGACGTTTCTGTATTCGGCCTTTAGTTTACTTAGCTATAAGTCTGTTCTATCGTCAGACCTGTACAAACACCCAGTACTTACTTACCTAATTAGTTTTCGTCATCACACATGACTTTAAAGGGGTATACAGGTAAAGGTATACGCCCAAATCAGCATAATTTCCCTACTAATTTTGATACCCCGGTATGTGGTATACTCAAATATTCATTCAACATTCAAATATTTAAAAGATATTTAGTTTGGCGTGAGAAAAGAATCTTATCTATTGTTCCATAATCTTAATTAAACACGTTGCAAATTAGTACCTACTTATGCCGTATACACAGACTGTCTGTTATACACAGACGTACACATACTATACCCAGGTATATATACACTTCCAATCTTTTGCCGCAGGATAAAAAGCTATGTCTTAACTTTTACGTATTTCTCAGTGTGCAATTTATTTTCATGATTGATGAATATTGATGTATATTAAGTAATTTGCCCTATTAAATATGAAGTAGGTATTAATGTAATGACAGACTAACTCATCACCGCGGCTCCGCTCACGTAATAGTTTTTTTGTGTCCAATTCCCGAGGGAACATATTTCCAGGATAAAAAGTAGCCTATGTTACTCAGGGATAATGTAGAGATACATACATACATACAGATCACGCCTAATATCCCGAAGGGGTAGGCAGAGGTGCATTACACACCCACAATTTTCTAGTATTCTTAGTACCACGTAATAGGGGGCAAGCCTATCGCCGTCACCGGGCACTTTAGAAAGTGGGTTATGTCCAAAATGGCCGAATTAATTTAATAAAATTTGTAACCCGTTGCCTTGCGATGAAATGTTGATGAAAGGCAACAAAATATTACATGCTAGCCGCTCTGGCACAGCCAATTGAAGTCCTGGGCGTCTCGGAATATTCTATTCGATAATTATATTATTATTATATATATTTTAGGTATTAAGCTCAGTTCTGTACAAAATACAGACATTTATTTCATTGGATCGTAGGAAAAATTAACCTTCTGCCTGCCTCGGAAAATAACCGTGATTAGATACTCGTAAGAGAATATGTATGAACCGTTTCGAATACAAACACTGTGTCCCACTGGGTTCTACAGTGACGCAAATTACAAAGTAATTCCAAATACTTGGTAAGTAATTATGTGTAGTTGAAAGACTGTCGCAGGTCTATTTCGTTTCACAACGCCAACCGCATTCAATCTTAAAACTAGGAAGTTGTTTGTAATTTAAATATTTGACTGGCTATTACTTTGTGAATTTGTTGGGAGATCTTACTTAAGCAAGAGATACTTAGTAGGTACTACATTAGTCATTACAACATCGTCATCTTAGCGTTATTCCTGGTTAGACACCTAAGAAAATTAATAAATATATATGCTTTATTTCGTTTCTTACTTGTTAATACATAACAGTGGTAGAGACACTCCCTGTAAGTAATAAATACTTGTGTTAGGAGGCTTCGCTCTTCACATTTTATGATAATCTGAGTAACAGGTAATGAACATCCAATGCTATTACTAAGATTGAATAGTGTATGGGAGTGTATTTTTGTGAATATATACGCCTATAGTCACAAAACACGAGTGTGCTGTATGTCTGTTTGTGTATGTGTGTGAAACAGCAACAGTACAGGTTATGTAATACTACATTATGAATGAGTATGAAGTTGTATATAACTCATTTAAATTAGTAGTAAGTGCCTCGTTATTCTTTGCATTCGGATTGTCGATTACTATAGACGAAGTTATGAAAGAATGAAAGAAAGAAAAATGAGTTTATTAAACACAACAAACCAATGGACCCATAAATTACATTAGTCGTCACCCCGTATGTGGATATCTCCCGTATGCAGAGTTATTGACCAATGTAAGAGTGGTAAGGCGCTCTATTAACAATCTCCAGGGCCGAAGATATTGATCTGCTTGCGTTGCACCGGTTGATATACGTAGGCTCTAGCAAGAATACTCAATGTGCTTGGAAATGGTAATGCAAGCTCCCTCCCGTAGAACTAACAGTGACTGGCAAAAAAGCATAAAAACCGGAGTGCAGGTTAAAATGTCGTTAGTGTCTCTAGAGAGAGAGAGTCACCGTGTTGGTAAGCAAGTAGGGACTTATTGTAACAGGGGTAAGTAGTAACAGCTTAATAATAACTCAGCCAGGTTTTAAAATTATATATATATAATAATAGTTAAGTTATAGATCACGGGACAATTATTGTGAAAATATATTCTCAAATAAATGAATAACAAAGATTTTTCTATCAAAATATTCAATAATTAATCAATAAATTGTCTAATAAAAGTAAAGATTGCTACAACTAGCCCCATTCTTCCCTAACTAAAGAAAGGTTTTGTGATACTAAAGACAATAAGATAGGTATTGAAAGTAAAATAATAAAAAACACTGACAGGCTTTATATACTTGAAACGTTAAGCTATTTCCAATATCAATTCACTTCTCAAAGTCACAGCATAAACATAAGAGAGAGTGTAAAAGACATACGTTTCTGCCACTATCGATTGACTACTCAAAGTCATAACATAAATAAAGAGAAATATTAAAGGACTAAATCACATAATAAACAAAAACACACACATATTTAATACAATTCTAAAACACACACATATTTAATACAATTCTAAAACACACACATATTTAATACAATTCTAAAACACACACATATTTAATACAATTCTAAAACACACACAACTCATACCCTCACATTAATGACAAAACAGTCTCACAAATCACAATAAACAGTCGATTTGCTCAATGCAACAACGACGCAACATTCCTGCTCTATAAATAAGTCATGTTGTTCTAATCCCGAGTGGACTAATCGAATGGCCGCACTCAAAGCATAGGGGAGGTTACCTCAAAGCGGATACGTTAACTTTAGTTCTTTTTCTTCTTTTTTTAAAAATGTGGCTTCATCGATGATTTCGTCTATGTCAAGGTAATGCTTGATTAGTTGATAGTCCCGCACAGAAGAACTAGTGATTCCTAACTAGCTCCAGGTGCAGGACAAGAAACGTTGTTCGGTATGTGAGTGTCCGAGGACCCGATTTTTGCAGAGCGCCAGAGGTAACCTAAAAAGCCACCAGCCACGCGCTCAGCAAAAATCTAACTCTAACTTTAAGTTAAATAAAATACTATTTTATACTTAAGTATTTATTTATAAAACACATAGATAGGTATATAATAAAAGAAACAAGAAAAGCGTAAACCCAAAATAAAACTACACCTAAAAATAACCTATCTAAAAACTAAAACTAAGAAAAATTTGCTAAACTGGGTCCCCTAGGGAGAGTGCCCATAATACAGGCAGCATACCCGCGCTGGATTGCTAAGGAGAGTATTTGTGCGAGAAAGCTACTTGCTCCGGGACCACCAGATTATACGAATAGCTAGACAATTCATTTAATTTGCTTTTCAAATTTCGCGTAAATTTACTTACATATATAAATTTTCGTGTCACGATGCTATGGCCGCTTTGAGCTGACTTCCCCTACGGGTAATCAGCGTTAATAATAGCCAGTGGTTTAAACCTTTAATTAAACATGGTGCTACCGGCTGGCTATATGTTTTGTTGTGGTATTAATAAACAGGATTCGATATTAGCTAGTGGCTATTGTGCGCTTGGAACTATACCTACTATAGTAAGGATACTCTACGTTGGCCTTTTTGACATATTCAAATTGCGATGTGAAGAAAACGTTTATTAAATTAGGTTACAAGGTAACACTTTAAAAAATCAGTCAATTATGATAAGGTTATAATTCAAGTCGCTTCTAAAGTTACATTTACTGCCAGATTCGCAAGGCAATATAGCTAGAATATGTGAGAAAGAACCTGGCAATAAAACTATACTTTTAAAGTAAGTAGCTACTTCTTCTTGGGGTGCGGTCTCCTCAGCGAAGGTTGGCGATCATCATGGCTATTTGTAGTTTTGAGGCAGCAGTTCGGAACAGGGAACGAGTGCTGAGACCGAACTACTCCCTCAAGTTCTTCAACCACGACGTGCGTCTTCTACCTGGCGCACGTTTACCCCGGATCTTGCCCTGCACGATCAACTGTAGGATCCGGTACTTATCATGTCTCATTAGGTGACCAAGGTACTGCAATTTCCGTCTATTAACCTCATTGATAATTTCTGGTTTCTTACCCATCAATTGCAAGACCGTCTCATTCCATACCCTATCTCTCGACGGTAACGAGTAACTACTATAGGTATCTAACTCTAATTTTAAAGTAAGCATGATAAACTTGTGTTACCGAACCTAAGTTCATATAAACTAGACATAAACCAGGAATAGTATAATTTGACCAATAATTATAACGTTAATGTTAATCAACTCTATGGTCAATGCCGTGTCACAAACAAGAGACAACCCTTACTGACAACAAGTTACAACTTCAAGTTGTCGCTGACGTCACGTATTTTTTGCGAATTTAGGCGAGTGACATAGGCCTGACATAAGTACTAACTTATATGATTGAGATGACGATGATTTGATTATGGAAATGGGGTCTACGGTCTCTCTTAAAGCCATAATTAAACTGTTTGCAAATCTAGATGGGTAACTTGCCAAGAACATGTAGCATCCATGATACCAGATATAGCAAACGATACAAAGATTTCCGACTAACTACTGATTCCCGCAGCGCTCTGCTCCCGCGTTGTAATTTTCTCGTTCGCGCAGAAACAGGAATGTGAGAGAAAATAGAATAGAATAGAATAGAAATATACTTTATTGTCCACCAATATACAAATTAAATAAATACAAACTAAATATAGGTATTTAAACTATCATGGTCATTAACACTACGATGAGTTCTTCCGCGATCATGGCGCTTGCAACAGCGTCGAAATATCGTTGACTCGATAAAATAATGTTACATGGTAAATATCCCGAACATTCTAATCGTAGTACAAACTAAATCTTAATTCAGTAGTACAAATTACGGCCTTATCACCAAGAGTGATCTCTTACAGGCAACCTTTGGATGGACATAACAGATCGAAGTGAAATGAAAAGTGGATAGCTATTGGCGAAAGAAAAGAGAGTCTCTGATGGTCCTACGTCATAAGGGGTTATTCAATTGCAGTTATGGGGCACTTTGAGTAGGTATAATTCGGAGAGAGCATTGTCCGTCTGTTAGCTGGTGCTCCATCCTTATAAACAAACCTTAACGGAGAGATTAGCGTTAAAGTTAAAGATACTTATGAGGTACAGTAGAACTTTATTTCATCCACCGAGCCTTTTCCCAACGCAGTTGGGGTCGGCTTTCGACCCCGAACTTCGATATTTTGAACCAATTTTCACAAGTGAAATTTTAATTTGGACCCATTCCGACAATTATTTGGTCCCATTTTCGTAATTTGAAGTTGCTTGTTGTGTCGATTTTTGACGTGTTTTTATGGGTATAAATTTTTTAATACTTACGCAAATATGAGTTATTAAGTATGCCCTTCCATACACACAGCTAAAAGTTCTTGTCGGGGGATTTACAAGACCACGGAGAAGGCCACCAGCCACATATGTTTTGCAAGGGTTAAGGGCACATGCAGTCTTAGTCACAACCATCGGAAACTATCGCTTACCGAATCGGAGCGGGAAATGTCGAAGCGGACGCACAATTTTCGGAAACATAACAGTTTGGAAACTTAAATAGCATTTTGAATCCGAAACGGAATGAGATGTCGAATCTGAGACAGAAGCTTTTCGAGTGTTTGAGATTAAGGCTAAAGACATTCGCTACAAAATTACCAAATGACAGCTGTCATTCTTTGAAAAAAAAATTATGTAAAATTTTTTACATACTTTTTTTCAAAACAGTAGCTACTAGTTCATATAATGTAATAGTTGCTGTTTTAGCAAATCGATTAGCACTTGGCCACGGTCAGTAATCGATAAATGATCATATTCGGTCAATCGCACAATCGATAGCGTTGTGAATGATTGTTATCGGTCCCGCTCGATCATAAAAGATTAATGAAAATGGTTAATTTGATGAATATTTATGAAGTTTAATGGCTGTTCTATAACAAGTGTTATTGGGCGATAGGAAGGTTGGCAGCAAGTTGGCAGTTGAGCTACCTATTCAATACTTGGAACATATTATTCTGCCGCCAAACTTATTGAAGATAAAATATTTTGTTAAAAAAAAAAACAAAAAAAATAGAGAGTATTGAAAAAGCCTGTCAATCATTTTATATTTTTAGCTCTTGTCTTCTTATTGTGATAATTGCATGAAAATGCGTTGAGTAATTTCCGATTGCATGTCTACATACAGAATACAGACAGATAAAAATTCAACTTTGATTATGTGTAAAAGTTTTCAATAAAGATATATTGGGGCCAAAAAACGGCAAAAAAATCCGTAAAAATTCAACCTGTGTAACTATCACGGTTCATAAATTTGTTACAGCCCTGGTAACAGGTGGACAGACGGACGGACAGCGAAGTCTTTAGACAAGGAATCATAAAACAGCGATACTTACTGGTTTGAAAAAAAAATGACATTTTTTGACGTAAAATTGGTACGTCAATTTTATAGAGAAACGTACGAGTTATCCATATTATTGGTAGATTACGTTATCGGCTGTCGCGCGTCTCTCGTGAGAATTTAATTGGACGTGTCTATTATTATGTACAGAGCTTAAATCTTGCCAAGCGTCCGTAGCTAATGAGAGCTCGCAGGTATATTGTCTATGCGTGGACGTCCGCTTAGTGTGAATAAGGCTTAAGCACAAAAAAACATGGACAAAACATCTACAGACTCGAATCGTTTAGATGGCATTTTTGGTTTGACTTTCATCCTCGTCGACTAATGTTCGTAGCTAACTTTAACCTTATCGACAGTCTGAACGATCAGTCCGCCTGCTATTTCAGATCGAAATAGCAGGCGGACTGATCGTTTGAGAGTCCTTTAAGCTGGACGTCTATACTTGAGAACTCAAAACATTTGCGGATTTCCAAATCCACGAGATACTTGTAAAGCACTGTTCATCGTACAGATCTCGTCGGACAGAGCTCTCATTGGGCGATTCCTGAATCCACCAATGAGATTTTTGTGACTGAGCGGACTTTCATTGGCTGATTTGAGAATCCGCCAATGAGAGTTCTGTCCGATGGGATCTGTACGATGAATGTGAACAGTGCTTTACATAACAGACTCTCATTGGCTGATTACCGGAGTCTGCCAATGAGAGTTGACAAGTCTATTGTCTGTCGTTGGTGTGTGAATAAGGCTTAATTCCGCAGCCCAAGGCCGTGGCTGCTCTAACGTCCGTTGACGGGCGTCTCTGTCTCTGGAGACTTAAGACTGTCTTCCGTTTCATTCCCAACCAGCTAGAAGTAATTATGTAAAAAAAATATTTTGTTAAAAAATATTTAAAATATTACAATTCAAAATGCCCTTTAATCCGGCGACCTTGCTCCCTCATCCAACTGCTCCGGATTGAGCCATTTCATCACCGCCCGGGGTCTGATCTTATCAAACCACAGGTTGTTACCTTACTTCGAAACCCCTCATTATAGATTACAACCGTATGGAGATAAATTTCACTGCTATTGGAATTTTTATGAAGAAATTTTTCTTAATCTAATTTGATTCGCTTGATAATTCGATTATCTTGCTGCTACACTTTTGGTAGCTTGTTTTTTTTTGAAATAGTCAAGTGGTTATACACCATTCAGCCTAAATGCGTATACTTTTAAATTGTTAACTTTTTAGTAGTGGCTGAATATTCGTCTACTTATTGTAAAGTTGTACTGCTGAAACATTGGAATATCAATGAGCCTATAAGAATGGCGCCGTGTGGTACCTTATTTTTTTTTGTCTATAAGCTTCTATAAGTATGATTCGAAACCAAAGAAAAAACGAAATGATATAAAACTCTTTTGTGTTTTGAAAAGGACGTCATCTCGTTTATTTAAAAAAAAAACTTCTTGCAAAAGAAACTAGTAGTATAAAGTATTTCCCTATCATACCTACACAATCACGCTTATTTTCTTATTTTTATGAATCCGTATTTTTATGAAGCCACATTTCTCCAATTTTAGTTTTGGTTCCACGTAATCGACGAGCCTGTTGCCGCTTTCTGGACATTTTTATGTCAACGAAAACCTCTTTCGTTGATCGACAGTTGCACCACTTGTGGTATTGGTTTGGGCTAACCATAGACCAACGCGGTCGTCGTATACGCTGTCGCCGTATACGACGGGACAAGGCATTATACATTTTCCCGATACATAAAAGTCTAGCATGTTTGGTGCGGGGGGGTCATCGACACGCACACATTCTCAGACGCTCAAACCCAATCGGATGCCACTACGAAACTCACACATGACAATAAGAATAACACATTAACATTTTCACAAACACATACATATACATTTTATATCATAACACTATAATGACACTACTAAAAGTTACCGCCCACTATTGATGTAACAGTGTCGATACATTTTATCGATAAATTTTACAAAATCGACTATTAAAATCAGGTTTCAAAAATGATATCAAGGTGGATGTTGTTTATAAAAGTGTGACTTTATTTGCTATTTGTAACTTAGGGTAGGTATTATATCAAACCTATACATCATATAAATCTAAACAACTAAATAAAATCGAAGAGTCTGTATACAGGGTATATCTATAGCTGTATACAGTGGACTATGTATACAGTTTATTTTTAAATCATAATGCTTAATGTAAATAATGTTAATGTTAATGTACTGAATAAGGTAAAGAGATTCTTTACACCGTACCAGAGGTGTCTGCTGTACAAGACGTAGATTAGACCCTGCGTCGAATACTGCTCTCACCTCTGGGACGGCTCCGCGAAGTATCTGCTGGAGTATCTCGACGCTATGCAGCGACGGGCTATCCGTATTATAGATTGTCCGGAGGTAACGGGAAGCCTTGAGCCGCTAGCTCTGCGCCGAACAATAGCTTCCTTGGCCGCATTCTACCGTATTTACAACGGCGAGTGTTCTGAAGAGCTCTTCAATCTGATCTCACCCTCTTCCTTCCGATCCCGAACAACTCGTGCCGGGCAGAGATGCCACTCCCACACAGTGGATAGCATGTTCGCGAGAACCGAACGTTTTAAACGTTCGTTTCTCTGCCGAACGATAGTGGCCTGGAACGCCCTGCCTGTGCACGTGTTATCCCACATATAATCCTGGGTTCTTTAAGCGGAGCGTGTAGAGGCACATCAGTAGGTCGTCAAGTTGAGGGCCACTCTCTATAGTATTGCGTGCTGTGAGAGTGGCCCACAATCGCTAGACGTCGTCACGACTTACCACCAGGCGGAGGGCGTCAATTTGGCGAACCAAATATATAAAAAAAAAAACGTACGGCCGGAAGACCTGCGGTGGAAAGAGTCCTACGAATTATGTCGTTTAGAATTGCGTACCGAGGTATACAACCTGCGCTTCTGCTACAAGAAAGACCATGGTGTCCCAGATTATCGACGGCTACTCCACAGGTGCAATGATGCGGGGATACACAAGGTGTACCCAGCCGAAGGCAACACACAACACAACCTTCCGCTTTGCCACTTAATGCGGAAGGTTGTGTCGTCCAACATTATACCGATGTTGGGCGATGGGAGCGCCTGGATCCATAACCCTGACTCCCATTCTCCAACAGCTAGTAGGCGTGCATATCTTAAGATAAGATGATATATGTAGGGAATAGGTATCCCGTTAACGTGTTTCCATGGAAATATGGATCTGAAAAACTATTCCACTCGGATGTTGCCGCGGGCAACAGCTAGTCTACGATAAAATATTAAAAGGAAATTCACATGTAGAGGAGTAGATGATGCACACGGTTTCATAGACGGATCAGAAGTACTAATGACATCGCAAGGTGATTGTTGGTCATCTGATCGAGCGGAGGATAATTGATGGCTCTGAAAAAATAGATTTTACATTGTGATTTTTATAAGCGGAGTAATATACGCGTATTTTAAGAACTAAACATAGTAATATACTTTATAACAATTATGTTACCGGTCGTACTAAAATGCAGTTGAATTGAGAACCTCATTATTTTTTGAAGTCAGTTAAAACTTACAACACAAGTACAATGTGGTAATAGAGTTGGTATAGCTATAGTGCCCTCAAGCAATAGCCTTCTCTTGTTCGCCAACACTCGAAAATCAAAGATCTTGAAGTGTTCCGAGCAAATGACACCAGCTCTAGGAGGCATCCAGGTACGTCTGTTGTTACAAAACAATATCCATAATTCCCTTACTCTCGGATCTTTTGGAAACCTGTAATAAATAAATGAACAAAAATATCGTCGAAGTATTTATTAGGTAATGTAATTCTTAAGTATAATAAAAAATTATACAACAAGACTCGATATTACCTATTAAACTTATCAAAACCTTTATTAAAATCAAGACCATAATATACAGACCTACGTAATTTAAATAATATTCAAACCAGTAATTTATATTGCACCTCTTTGCATTTTCAAGGTATTTTATCGATACCTAACTTGGTACATCACTCCGATACAGACACTATAACTGTGTATTTGTTGCCATGGCAACGCCCATGTCAGTCGTTTGACATGTTTGACTGATTTGCGAATTGTATGAAACGACCGACTTCGTGTTGATAGAAATATCCGAAATAATGAGACTTTGATTATTATAAACAAAGAAATTTGTATTATTATTTGATTAAAAATACTTACCTATGGAAGGTAATACTATCTTTTTGTAAACTAGATGTGCCTGACCTTTTTTTGCAACAAAAAACTGAGCAGGTTGGCATTTTTGGGGATGACAATAGCCGCGCAACTAGATCTAGTCTAGTAAGTTGTCAAGACGCCAATTTGTTTTATTTCTAACTTATGACCTATAGGTCATAATCATGTGAGCGAGGGGAACGCCTGCTAAGGCGGCGGTGTGGGGCTAACAGATCATCGTATTTAACCACCTATAGTCGGGATTAAAATCACTGTCTGTCTAAGTCCTTAGCCTTATCAAACGCTCCGAAAGAACCACAACACCAATTTTAAGGTTTAACAGACTTGCGAATATAAACTTTATTTTGTTGAAATAACGTGTAAAAGGACTGTAAATTTAAATTTGTAAAGGAGATGAGAGAAGCTGTGACGAATTAGTAGGAAATTGGGCTTAGTGTCAACAGTCTACGGTGATTGCGGGTAAAGTAGAAGGGGCGGTGTGTCTTTGGTTCTCTTTGTTCTTTAGTATGAAGTTACACGCGTAACGTTGTACCATCGACAATTATTGAACTGTCTTTGTGAAGTTTGACACAGTTTTGAGTGACCATAGACAAGGAAATTGTTTGTTAGCGAGGTTAGTAAAGAGGTTGTAAATGTAATCAGCGTGGTGTATTGTTGCTTTGATGTTTATGGATTTGCATACAAATGGATTTCTCTTCATATTCATTAAGATTAATGTTGATTAACGTATCTATGTATGACATCAAATAAATATTGGGCTTCAAGCCAATTATTTTTTCAGTCTGTAAAGTCTGTTGGGCAAAGATCTCCCCCAATTCTTCTGTGTAGGCATCCAGATTGTTGCGTCATCTCTGTTGGCCGACTTCGATCTTTTGGTGTCCATGCAGTAGCGAATAGATTATCTTATTAAGTAGATTTCTGATAAATATCTCTGGTGTAGGCCCGCGTCGAATAGTTTAATCGTTACCAATTACTACAGGAAGATTACCTCTGATCTTATGGGTCGCCTGTTCCCTTTCAGGGACATGGTCGTCAGTTGTACACAGATTGTGTGTTAGACTGGATCAACCACCATTTCAGTGAAGACTGTCGTGTTTCCAAATGTACGTAAGAGCTTCAGTGGTCCTTTTCTTTCTTCTCTTCTCTTTGCACCTCTTTTACCTTCCTTCCCAAGTGTGTAACGCACAAATACTTCTTTTGTTACCTATGTGCTTGTTTGGTTTTGGTAAGATTCTGTTTAAGACAGATTATGTTTACGACAAATTATTTTTACGACAGATTTACTTTAAGACAGAAGCTAAGCTACTACCCTAGGATCTATTTAGATGTACCTAATGTGATAGGTACGGGTAAAGTACGGATACTCTGAGACAGTGCCTGTATCTATAGCGCTACTTTGTATATATTTCTTTCCTTCTAGGCTTGGTCCATGCCTGGTCACGTAGTGCCCTTGCCCTCATGTTATCCTTTTCTGGGTTGATGCTCCTAAGTACATCACTACTGCTTATAGTGTTAACCAGGGTTCATTCCGTGTTTGGGGAGGGGACATCATTGCAATGAATTTTCTAAATTAACGCATAACGCGTGGTGTATAGTTGCAGCACCTTTCTGGATACGTTGTGTGTATTATACTATGTATGAAGCTACTGATAATTGAAAAAGAGTGGCCTGGAGTTTTTATTGCCAGGTTATTTTCTTTTTGGTTCTACACGTGTTTCTTTGCGAATCATGTAAATTCTTATGTGCTGACGTTAATAAGTGTTATTTTATAACCTATATTAATAAATATTTTTGATTTTGAGTATACGAAGTAAGTAGGTTGGTATAATAGGCATAGATTCAATATGTTAACTTAGCAGGCGATTACGTATTCGAACCCGAGTTAGACCAAGGTGCTCGCTACCTTTTTTTGTTAAACTTAGCGCTAAACGTCTGATCGATGCGCATCAGGACCAGAAAGAAGGTTAGTCTTATTTCCTGGCTCAAAGAATTACTACCTAAGTACCTACCTATAGTATGTCAGCAATTCATACTATTCCCTATTCTGTGCCTATAGGTTGGCATTTAACGTTCAACAAAGCTAGCATTCCGGGAATTTTCTCAGTTAGCTAATAAAACGGAGGATTCTGATATCTGTAAAGTATAGTTAACGTGTTGTATAACTAAAAGAAGTTCTAAAAGACATCACGTTAAATAACCTATAGACACGTACATTACAAAAATTCCAATAAGAAATTACATAAAAGATTAAAATCGTACAACTAAAAAACCGTAGGTATCGCGAGATGGACAAAGGTGTACTAATTGCCGCGCCATCTCGCGGTACAGCGGTGAAATTAATCAATCGCGCGGGTGTATACCTGCCTAATATAAACGTCGCGGGCGGCACGCTTTGAACTTATCCGCTCTCCAATTAGGGAACGCCGCCGCCTTTGGCGCTCGCCGCCTGCTTTGTACCGACCGCTGTTTATCCTCTCGCTCGTAATTCTCCATCTCCCTCGCACACCCCTCCCGTCAGTCGATGCCATTCGGTTCGTTTTACTTGTTTTGTTGAAGCCTTTTGGATTTGCCACAGGTTTTATAAAACAGTTTTTTACGCCGCGTGTTGGTTTCGTATAGATTAGGTTAAGCTTTTTCTTATTGGGTATCTACTTATTAAATATTGGAATAGTAATATTGTTAAGAGTTTCAGTATTTTAATGTACTGTAATCCACCATAAGTTCATGCAGGAAAATTGTTAAATAAAACACTGAAATAGAATTAAAACTGTGTTTACTGATTAGCACATTTACAATCTCTTCGGCCATGACACATAATCGCAAACATCGAGAATCCTAAGGGATGTGACCTACAGCTAGTGTTGTCATTAGCCGGGCGCTCGGCGACGGACGTGATAGCAGCCGCGGCCTAGGGCCGCGGAATCAAAAAAAATGTGTTGTCATTACACCTGATAATATTCAATGATGCTAACAGTAGGTAAAACGTAATGAAAAAAAACGTAATGTAAGCTAAATTAACAAGGAGTCAGGTGTAAAAAAAGTGCTAAAATAGCAAGGTGTTAAAAAATGTGACACCCCTATTATGGTCCCTAACCTAGGTTTACTACATAGGTACTTATACCACAGAATATGAAATAGTACCAATAGTACTACGTACCTACTTATACCTACTTACAATTTTTCTCATAAACCATCTACAGGGTGGCCTAAATCGCGCTATTAAAGTATACTTAACTATGAACTAACGAATAAATGAGTTTGAAAAGATCGAAGTAACGGTTATTTCGGTAACAGGTATTAAGACCAGCGAGACTAATCCCTCCCTCTATGTGATTCGTTGTGGTTTCTCATAAAACAAGACACCTTGGGTTATGGTTTGGGAAGGTTACCATCTAAAATCAATAGTCGGATACATTCTTGAGTTTGGAAATAGGTTTAAATGTCAAATCGATTAACTTCGTTGTGATTTAAGTAAAAAAACGAACTTGGATTTTTGCGGAGCGCGTTGCTTCTTTTTTTTAAAACGTGGCTCGTGGAAGTCAGTAATAATAATAAATTTTATTTTATATTCACAATCTCATACACAACATACATATTGCCTAAACACAAACTTACACGTACTTACCTACCTATCCACTTATTTACGAGTATATTAGGAGGATGTGAAAATTTGTCGAGATGGATGTTTATTTGTTTACGGGCGTAAACTGTTAAACAAATATAGGCACATACAAATCATACAGTTAACTTAACATTTTTAACCTACATACATAACAATTTATGCATCTTGTTTTTTTTTACAAGTCAACAAAATAAAATATACGTCAAAAATTGACACAACAACCGACTTCAAATTACCGAAATGGGACCAAATAAATGTCGGAATGGGACCAAATAGAAATGGGATCACGCTGTCGTTTTAAAAATAACAAAGTAACAAACACAAGAAAGAGAAAAATCAAAAACATCGTCGAAAGTCGAATTGAGAACTTCCTGAACCCTTTTTTGGAAGTCGGCTGAAAAAGTCAGTTCACAGTCAACAGTTGTCTTTTCGAAATTATATTAAAGTAACTCGCGAACAAGCCCACCCCGCGGCAAATAAATCTCAAGAATATCATTTTAATTTTGCATAAATAAAAGTATAAAACTAAATTATTACAGGCCCTTTACACCGCACCGGTAGCCGCCAGATAATATTGTAACCAATAACAAAAATATATCTCATAAAAAAGTGTGAATGTTAAAAGAAAAAAGGATTTATATCAAAGCTTGCCGCGGTCACGTAGAGAAAACGTTATGACGAGCAGCGGGTGTTAGTAGCCGTAGCATCAGATGAGAAATTAAAAAAAAAATGCTCGATTATAATTTGAATGAAATCGAATAGATTTAAAAGTAGAACGAATTCGCTAATCTTTGCCTGACAGAGACTGTTATGGCGGCAGTTCTGAACATCATTAATCCTTATTGCATTAAGTCATTTATGAGCTTCGTGTCCCATTAACCTATAAACAGTGAATATTTATGAATAATGGTAATAAATGTCGTACAATTCATCGCTACTGGACTTGTCCGTTCTTTGATTGAACATCTATTTAATCGATGCTATTAAAATCACGATCAAACGGTTATAAGAAGTCAAATTTATGACATAATTTGCTAAATTCTTCAAGATTATCAAAAAGCTGTGCTATTTTTAATTAAATTAGAATGTTGTAACTTTCAATTTTATTTTCGTATTGAACACAATGTATTATACGAAATCGGTGTCTGATGTGATGTGTTTTATTTTAATTCAATAAGACTAGAATCGATTCTATTCGATCTTGGATCGATTCTTTAATAAAACCATTCACAATATCTATTCAATAGAGACCTGTTTTCCAATGTCGTCGACACACGTTCTATATTTAAATACCGTCTGCCAGTTTTAGCAACATGGCGGCTAGTTTTAAAAGTGGTGTATTTTATTTTTAAAGCATAATTTTTTGCATTAAATGTAATACTTATTATTTTTTTTAGTTATTATCGCATGGAACCATTACTTATACGGGCCTAAAATCTATTCTTAGAAGTAAATCCATTTACATGCAAATACTTAAGACTTAATAGAAAAAAAACCCAAGGCTTCCTCTGAAAGCATTGCACCTGCCAATCAACGGACGAAACATAAAAGTTCGCTTTAAGTGGCTTAATGTAAGTATCTAAGGTATTTCTATCTAGCCCTCCAAGCGTGATTTGATTATGATATTTATACAAAAGTAAGAATTATTTGAAAATAAAATATCACTCTGTTTCAAAGAAGTTAAGTGTATGGTTGTTTATTATTACACATATTAACCAAAATGATGGTTTGAAAGAGACGTATCGTGTGTCAAGCTCAAAGTGCAATGTTCACTCGCGCGCGGTGGCCTCATGACACCTTTGTGTCGACTGTCGTATACTTAAGTTCCCGCCCACTGGTCCGAGTGATGTCCATTCATTACGACACAAAGCCTCTATGCATATTTCTAAAAAACAACTACAAGGATAATATAATAGTGATTTCAAGTGTTAATAGCGACTGCAAATATTAAAGTGAAGATACAAAAGGAATTAAGTATGTGTCTACAAATTTATCATTAGAATAAGTAGTTTTTTTTTTAATTTTAATATGTTTGATACTGAATATTGGCATATACATAGATTAGGCCATTACCTGGACTGAGATATAGAATACATGTTATTTCGGTAATATTTTCCCATGATTATGTGAACAAAGTAGTCAATTTATCAATTAAAATCAATAGAAAATACATCAGGAAATAAATAACTATTTTAAAACCTAGACTGTCAAAACATACAAGGTTTTAGTTCGAAAGGAGGAGGGTCTCAATTCGACAGTATGTTTTTTTTTTTATGTTTGTTAACTTATGTCTTCGTACTGGGTGAACCGCTTTTGATTTTTTTTTAATTAGAAGCTACTATTTCCTAAGGGTTATATATATAATAAAATGGGATCACATTTAAATTTGTTCCCATTCCGACTGCTTATTGGCCCCATTTCGGTAGTTTGAAGTCGGTTGAAAAATTTAAAACAAGAATCTAAATTATACACCAATCATCCCTATACATTATTTAAAAAAATAGTCATAACAGGTCACAATAAAATATTTTTAACTAAAACCTCATCAAAAAATATGAGTAACCGTTCAAAAATTTCAAAAAACGAACAAATCAGCAAGCAATTAGAACGTTGAAGTATTGTTCCGTTGGTCTGACACGGAGTTACAGTGGGCAAGCGCTCAATTCTTTGTAAAATGCCGCGGCTATTAAAGTACGATTAGCCAGAGAGCCCGGAGACTACGTGGCTCCCACTTTCAATTTTACAACTGTCCAAAACATCGAAGCTGACACTTGACTCGTAATCAACGTGAATAAGGAAATGGTACTGTTTTTAAGCTTGTGTTTCTTATTCACATACTAAATAGAATTGTGTAAGTAAGTAGTTGTGAAGGGACATGTATGTTGATGACATAACTTCCTTGACTGCTTCGGTGGCGTGGTCGGTAGTGCATCGGCTTTCGACTCCGGAGTCTCGGGTTCGATTCCCGGGTCGAATCCAATATTTGTGTGATCCACAAATGTTTTTATCGGAGTTTGGGTGTTTTCTATGTACCTATGTTATGTATGTATTTAGAAATATATAAGTATGTTTATCAGTTGTCTAGATCCCATAGCACAAGCTTATAGCTCAGTTTGGACTAGATGACGTTGTGTGAGCATGGCCAACAATATTTATTATTTATTTATTATTTTTATCGGTTTGTTAGTGTGACTATACATGTACTGTATGTATGCATTTTTAGATTTTCAAGCTAGGCTTATAATATTAGTGGTCATAGATGGCCATAGATAGAGCTATACAGAATGCCGCAGAATGTAGGTACTTGAACAGATTTAATGAGCTATGAACTCAAATACACTAATATAAGTAATATGTCGCAGGTTTATGAGAGTTTTGATCAAAAACCTGATTTTAATATAAATCTGCGACATGTATTTTATTTTAATAATAATAAATACATAAAACTATTTTGGTTTTACTTAATTTTGACAAATATAATGAAGATGGTGGCCATGGGCGTAAATACAAATCTATAACTGCACAGTTCTGCCACACCCTGTATTATCAAATTATAACTGTCCACACATCAGTTTTGAAACACGCTGTCGATGACCAGCGTGTCAAATAAGATTGGGGCATTAATAAAATTAGCATTCTTTAGAATATTTACCAGTTTTGCGACCAGTATCAAAAGAACCGCTCTTATTATGTAACACATTAATAATACTATTTATATCGTGTTCTGGACATTTTATAGTCGTATCATGAATTAGTAAAATTATAATATTTAATACTAGCTGGTGACAGCGGCTTCGTTCTCGTTAATTTTGAATTATCCTACATTATATTACAATCACTATCACTACATATTATAAAATCAGAGTCGCTTCTCTCCGTATGTATGCTAAGATCTTTAAAACTACGCAACGGATTTCGATGCGGTTTTTACCAAGCTATAGAGTGGTTCTCGAGGAACTTAATAGTAGTAGCCTAGTAGGGCTTTAGAAGTCGAGGTAAGAACAAGAAAGGTAAATATATAATTTTTTTTTTGACATTGCTAATAATAATAGCCCAAATTAAGCTATAATTTAATATTTGTGTGATCCACAAATGTTTGTTTCGGAGTTTGGGTGTTTTATATGTATATTATGTGTGTATTTAGAAATATATGTATAAGTATGTTTATCAGTTGTCTGGATCCCATACCACAAGCTTATATTAGCTTAATTTGGGCTAGATGACGTCGTGTGAGAATGTCCAATCATATTTATTTATTATTTATTTATTTATTACATTACAACCAAGAACTTAGGGTATATTCTATCTGTGAAAATTGTACCATATTTTCTATAACTATCATTTAAAATAGACACAATCAAAAATTAAAAATTAACCCTAGGACTAACTATAACTCCAGGGTAATTAGGGATTACGTAACATGTGCGATCTAAGCCTTATTATCAATTAAGAATTTTACTTTATTTTTTGACAACATTAACTAGCTCTTTATTCACTCTCGGCTTAGAAAGCAGACTATAAGTGGAATGGAGTCTCATTAAACTTTTTATTTAAAAATCTTATTAACGGCTAATGTAAAATTAATTAAGTACCTACTTAGACTATTTATAACTTATTTTTTAATACTTAACTCGGTTCTTAAAGTTATTATTACGCGTAATTACGAGGAGTTTTCAATGAGGTAATTTAATTTCAGTTAATTGAGTTTGTTGTTAAGTTAACTGAGAGAACATTATCTTGACAGAAATATAGTCAACTGTTTCAATTTATTACTTGAAAATAACTGTTCGATTTAATAAAGTTAGCAATTATTGATCAAGCGAGCGTAGCATCTACAATGTAATTGCTAATTTTGCTGTTGTCCGTCTGTCTATCTGTCTGTACCGGGATTTGTTGTTGTTTTAATAATTTTGAAGTCCATGTTTTGGTATGGCAGTAATTTTATTTATACTGACCGGTTTAGACTCACGGCATTCATTAAGCTCACTCATTAAACGATACTAAATTACAACAAAAAATTCAAATCATAGAAAAAATGAGACTTAAATACATTCATATCATACATACCCACATTAGACAAGTATTCTTGTTGGTCCCACGTTATAGGTGGCAAGCCTATTGCCGTTACCGGGCACTACCTATATATAGAAATGGTGAATGTAATTTTCGTCCCCTCTTAGCTCTCGAGAACTGCTTATGTTCCAATGATGGTTGACCCCTCTATGGATAGCCCTCGATCTGGAGGCAAGCCAAAAAATTTGAAAATTCGAAATCCGAAAATTTGACCTAGCCCTAAGGGGTCAAAAGTTATAGGCCAAAACCTATTAGTACGTGGGCCGTGGGCCGTAGAACATTGAAATATATTGATTAACAGCAAGCTCATTTTACGTAAGTAGCTATATTTTACCGAGTCCTACCCCAATATATCAAAAAGAAATCTCAAATCAGGTAGCTAACAGAGTTATCCAGTTAAAATATTCGGAACAAAATTGTAAGGTTGCATTAATTCGTATAGAGCTGCAAAGTTGTGCTGGTATTAAGTACATCACTATAACTCAAATATCAAAAGTTCCCATCGATCCGACTTGTTATACATAACCACTTTGCAATTCAATCCAAAATTTCAAAAGCCAGGACAGACGTCACTAAATTTAACCTCTGCAGTCCGAACAATAAAATAAAATAAACACAAAATTAAAAAATATAACAACTACTCTATTGATTTGGGTGAGGTCATAAACACTCTGTGATTGTTAGTCGATATAAATTTTTAATATAATTAATGTGTGTGTTGGTATGTGTGTCATATTGGTTTTTATAATTGGCCCTAATCACCAGTGATCTATGGATAGTGAGTTAGTTTACATAAAGATTTGATATTACGTTAACGGTCGGTTTCTGTATTGAGAATTTTAAGATGAGTGTTCGTTGAGCATAAGCCGCGCACGATGACAAGAGGTCTAACGTCATCAATCGCTAAATAGTACGGATAAAAAACGTTATCATTCAGCAATTGATGACGTCATGGACCGGTCATTGTGACGAGGTTCCATCCCACATCATTGTGAGCGGCTTATACGTGAAATGTCAAAAGGCATTAAATAGAGTTATAATAATTAAAAACATTGATATGTAGGTATCTAGGTAGGTATTACATTTTATGGGTTATTTATAAGTGTGTTGGAACTATTACTTCTATCTTATTTGAATTAAATCCATGTAACGATTAGCATTTTTTGGACAAAATTGATTTGACGGATTGATGGACATTTACTTCAAAACTAACCTCTAATTTTAACGGCAAAACGAAGAATGGGAGAAAAATTATTTTAAATATTTTTTATTTCCTATGAAAGTACGATATCTATCCAATGTAATATCCGATTTTCGCTGACATACAAAATTATTTGTTACAAAACGGCAGTCCGTAGTAAAATGAGCAATCTCCTTTGTTCCTGAATTATGACATATCGCGTTCTCAGTGGTTGCTCAACTTAAAATTCTCAATTCTTAATTAAAACTTCTTAGGTTATCTATGAAGTCCAAGTATTTCCTTCCCTTGGCCCACTGGAAGAGATTTCTTATGAAAGTGACGCCTTTGTACTGTTAATCTATCCTTAGTATTCCTCTTCTCTTTTCTGTAACTTCATGTGTGTACATAAAAGAATAAAAAAAAGTGTCAATGCAATTTATATTTAATTATTTTTTTATTTAAATGTATCATCCAATCATTTTGACCTCTATGTACAATCATGCCCATATCCCTGAGTGGGTAAGCAGAGGTGCATTATACGGCCACACTTTGATAATAGTTTTGTTAGTAGGTATACAACGTAATAAGGGGCAATTCTATTGCTGTTACTGGCCCCATATGGTGCCAGAAGACCATAATTAAGTATAATTGTTATATCATTCTTTAGACTGGGTAAATCGATGCCGATATTTTTTTTTGGCCTCATTCTAACCATTATTTGGCCCCATTCTAACCATTATTTGGTCCCATTCTAACCATTATAAGTCAGTTTTTGTGTCAAAGTATGACGTGATTTTTGAAGAATCACGTAAGAAACATTTTAATTAAAAGTTCTTGTCTCACACAACTGTTTATCTCAACACGTTAAATGTAATCGATATCAAAGACGCCGCACTCTCTCAGTTAGTAACGGTCAGTTACACCAAGATCATATTTAACATATTTAAAACACATTACCTCAAGATTGGTGCTAGTTTAAAAACTATAATATGGTTGTTAGCCCCGGGGCCGGGGATCACTCACGAATCGGTGGAACATGTTTCGAGGAAATTGTATTATTTAGTTACTAGTTAAGGCCCGTGGTTCCGCTCGGTAAGGTTCCGTTTTTAACCGATTTCAAAAAAGGAGGCTCTCTATTTGACTAAGTACCAATATGTTTTTTTTTGTGAAGCGACATTTAAGGTCGACTTCAGTGAAGCTTCGGACACAGATCAGTATCGGTGCTAAATATTATTGAATTTATTTTATAGAGCTCTCTCCCAAAGAGCTTACTTTAGGGGGTATTTAGTCTACATATACCACGCTGGCCAGACTCGTTGGTATAGGGTTTTGAGTCGAGTTTTCCTTCTCTTCCTTAAAAACCTAAAATTCCGAGGTATTATGTAGGTAGTCCTTAGTTTGGGAAAATAAGACCCATAGACTACTTAGACTCAACCTTAATCTGTGCTCATTTCAAATGCTTGTAAACTGATACAGACTTATTATCTGACATACCGTCTGCGTTTACTAGGAGGACTGCTTGCGTGAGTGCACGCGTAAATGTCATTATGTCGCGGTCCAGTTATAAAATAGACACATTTTAAAACTCCCCAATAATAGGATATATTTTTTCTATACAAATAAAGTTTGCCCACTCAAGAATGTTACAATATGAACGGTAAAAAAGTTAGTGTCATAGTAGACTATAGAACCAGCGAGAGGTCCATTTCAAGAATTTAGGTTTTGTAAGTAAATGCTTATTTGATCATTAATATAATGGATTAATGATCACATCAGCTCTTTCCTTTTTACATACATAAATAAAATCACGCCTCTTTTCCATTGGAGTTTTTTTTTTTTTTTTTTTTTAAAATCCGGGGCTTGGGGCCGCGGCCGCACCTACGTCCATTGCCGAGCGCCTCTGGTAAAGACTGAGAGAATTCCCAGTGGCGCCCGGCGTTTCCATTGGGGTAGGTGGGTCTAGTTCATAATATCGACAGTCACGACATCCATGGTCGCTGTATCGACAACGTTCCGTCGACGGGTTAATAAATCGACAGTACCCCAAATCGATGGTACGCTACATCGACAGTACACTAAAACGACGGTACGCTACATCGACACTACACCAAAAGATAGTACGCTATTTCGACAGTACACTAAAACGACGGTACGCTACATCGACAGTTACACCAAATCGATAGTACGCTGCATCGACTACCCGAGCCGAGCCAGATTGAAATAAAAAGCACAGGATTTTTAAAAGATTTTAATCACAATTTGTTAAATCTGTAAATTGCTTGATTTTGATGTAACCTATACAGCGATCATCGATGTCGCTACTGTCGATATTATGAACTAGACCCGTCACCATGGTGGGGTAAAAACGGCCCGAGCGCGACAGTTAAGCAGGGTATGTTTTACCCCTCTCTAACATTGTGTCATTAACAGAATAAACCTTAATTTAGTGCATTACCGTCGAGTTTTGCAATATACTGGATTTAGAGAAGTCAGTTCTTTAATATTACTATGACCATAAATATGGTCGGATTATATAGGGATTTTATAGTTATAACTTCTAATAAATTTTAATACCTTATTAAAACCGCTGTCTTCACTATCCGATCTTTTTTCAACCATTTTATGTGGGTTACATCAAAATTAAGCAATTTACAGATTTAACAAATTGTGATTAAAAACTTTTAAAAATCCTGTGTTTTTTATTTCAATCTGGCTCGGGTCGGGTAGTCGATGCAGCCTACTATCGATTTGGTGTACTGTCGATGTAGCGTACCGTCGTTTTAGTGTACTGTCGATATATCGTACTATCTTTTTGGTGTACTGTCGATGTAGCGTACCATCGATTTGGTGTACTAATAAAGAATAATAAAGGTTTTTGTAGGTCTGAGAATTCAACTATTTCTGTATGTGCTGTTAAGCCATAATTACATAAGTATGATGTTAGGTAAATCTCTTCTGTCTATCTCTTTTTCTTCAGCTCAAATAATTTTAAGTGATCACACGTTCGTAAATTATTGTATTTTTAAAAGAATACTCAGCTAATCAGAGTAAAGAAGATTAACATTTGCAATAACCTTGAACAATCTGAACTAAACAGTCAGCCAATATTACTTCAATTAAAGATTATATTGATAACAGAGATGCCTGGATTTTATATATTCTCATGCTGCCGATAAATATGCAGTGTGTAATCAATAATTAATATAAGTACTATGTAAATTACATTAAAAAAATGTTAACCCCTCTGAGTATCTTGCCAGTCTTCTCGGGTGTGTGGTAATCGAATGGGAGGATTTCTTTACCTTCAAAAAGTGTGTATTAACTGCTCCTATTTTGAATAAAAATATTTTGATTTAATTTGAGCCGTTTTCACAACTAACCAATTTCTCACTTTACCCGTAACAAAGATGACTGCAATTACATCGTTAGTTCGCTTTAATGAGAAGGCTTGAGGGCTCGATCATTTTCTCCTGAACATTCTAGATCACTTAATGCCAGTAAGTCCTCGTAACTAAATTAACTCACTCAGCGTTGGTTTCCTAGGATAACGGTACTGTCTGCTGTCATATACCGACCGTAATTCAGCGGTCAATTATTATACACTATTACCGCGATGAAAGTAAATAAAAATGATCTTCCATGTCAATTTTTTTGTACTTTTTTTTTCGAGAAAGGGCTAGGCTCCTTAAAGTAACATTCCCGATTATACTCGTAATTATGATATTAGTGCGATTAAACTTGCCGTTAATACTTACTGAATGCTTCTTAACTTTTTTACAATAATATTATAATCATTAATATTAGGTAAGATAAAAATCACACGCCAAATAACACTCAGTCAAGGCATAATATTAAGGTACTTACACATTAAAAAACTTAATTCACTGTACCACAGACTATAGAGTCAGAATGTCGCGTGCTTACGTCACATAATTTGACAGTAAAGATGGCGTTCACAAGCGTGGATAATACGCCTGTCTGTTCTCTTTTTAGTACCTTTTTTAGCTTATCGAAAACAATGAATTAAATAATAAGTAATACGTGTTTTAAAAAGCTTTGAATTTTGTAGTTTTTATTGCAACTTGTTAACAACAAACAAAGAATAGCGAAGAACTGGTTAATTGACTTTACAGAACGAATTTAATTATAACACACTTGTGCAAATAAAACTCGTAAGAAGATGTGTTTTTTTCTTTGATGTATTATTTTGTAAAACTGAGGTAAATCTGTCTGCTTTTATCTCAAGAGTTTCGATCTTCGAAACAAAAAAAATTGAAGTTATAAGTCTCATTCCTACTTCCAACAAGCAATTAAATACATTTTATAGTCTATTTTCCGTGCACCGATAATGTAGAATTATAACAAAGGTAATTACTTACCCCAATATGATAACCATTAGATGAAGAGTAAGGGGACCCTTCATTCGAAAAGGTTATCCTAGTTTTGCATATGTTTTCCTACGTTAGTAGGCACAATTCATAGAAAAGTGCGATTTAAAAACGTGAATAAATAATAATAGTAGTGGTCAGTCTAATTGAAAATTTATCGACCAAACAAACTCTTCAGCCTTGTGATATTTTAACTAGTATAGATTAAAGTGATTCTAACTAGAAAATACAACCAAACACAACGTCATTCTTTGAAAATATTTTGAACGCTCACTTGCCGCGTTTTACACCATCTCCCATACTCCATACAAATGTGGAGTATCAGGTTGTATCTCATTAAGTACTACAAGTTGTTCTACCTTCATTACACAATACACATGCCTCTAATTGATCCCTGGAGTTTTCTTACACGACGTTCTCGCTCAACCTTCGTAATCCTCGTAAGTATGGAATATTTTAAATTGTGCGGGAATATAAAGGAAATATAAATATGTATGCGGAATCTGTTCTCTTTGTTAACAATTAGTAAGTAGATAATTGAGATTCCTATTTCAAATTTGTGAACTTCAAAAGGGACGAGGTTTTGAATTCGTCAGAATATTTTTTTTTTTTACAGTTGCCATTACTTGGATTATTTATAAAACCTTGTATTTGTTTGCCACTGATGTGTTATGCTGTCTTTAACAGTTATTAATGAAATGAATAAGGTGCCTACCAGCTAATAATATAAAGAATTCCAAAAGATAATTAAATTTTAATCAATTCAAATAAAGGACGTCGTCAAATTTCTGTGCTATCTATTTGACATAGATATTTATAAAAAGAATGATTTGATTTGACAGTCATTTATCTGTAGCAGCTTTTATGTTGTTCTAAATTCAAACTTATAAATAAGGAATACCATTTGTATTTAGAGAACACACTTAGTGCCCTCATCCACGCACCCACACAACGGGTCGCGAGGTCGGGTTACCAATTTGCCGGTAGAACAAGATGTTCAATCATTAAAAGCAAATATCTCTTTATTACGGCACTTGGGCCTTTGGCTCACCATGTGGCAGATCTGATGTGTGCTCAATGGTATTATTTAGCTTTGTTGAAATCACATTATTGAGTTTTACGACTTTAGCTCTTGTAGTATACAGTTTTATGTGTACAAGAACAACAGATTTAGATGCTTACTAGTTATACGCTTACTAGATAGGATGGAATCATTTTATCCTCCCTAGGGTACACATTATCGTGATAAAAGTAGCAGTGCCAAAGCTCAATATAAACTCAGTTTGCTTATTGTAAAGTTTAATTACTAAACTGACGTTTTTACTCGTAAATTTCGACCTCATCTGCTAATAAGATCGTTTTGACCTCTTTGTCTCGCTTGGACTTCCAAATAGGTAGTGGATCTATACTGAAAGAGTAACAAAACATCTGGAGTAAGCAAGTAAGTATGTTGTTATCACCTTTACCAAAACTTTCTAAATAAAAAATCTCTTTAAATCGTTGAAAAATATCAAAAGATTACCTTCTGAGCACGTCACGAAGACACGCGTAAAACAAAATCCATTACATTAATACGCGATGGTTTAAAAAAGGAACGTAACGGATTTTTTTAAATTTACAATGCATTTATTAGTCACGAATCGTCGACGCGTTAACGAAAATGACAAAAATTATGCAAAAAGTGTTGTGACCGTTTTTTTATAAGCAAAAACTTGTTGTACAACATTTGAACTTCTGAGTATCGGTCCTTTGCGTGTGGTCGTGACCCATCGACTTTAAAAACAAACATATTTACGCAATTGTCTATCTATGACATTCGGACATTTAATGTTTCCGGATGTTTTTTTCTGTCACATTTCCATGTGTGGCCAGTCCCAGTCCCAGTTGAATATGTCAAATTAATGTTGAAATAAATTATGTTGTAAGTGTTTGTTAGTATTTATTTGTGAAAGCAATAAAATATATTTTATTGACATTTCGTAGTTTGACATATATATAGTAGGATTTACTATCATGTTGGTAAATAGCGCCATATACACACATGTAATATAGCTTTCGTTAAAGGTAGGCAGAGGTTATCTAGTTCAATTACAAACCACACCCACCTTCTTCAGGTAATATTGTTGATTCCATGTTAAGGGGGGCAAGCCTATTGCCGTTTCTGAGTTTCTGTAATCTGAACCCAAATTCGAACAATGTCCTTTAAAGTCCTGTAAAGTCATTCGACCATTCCAATAATCAAATATTTGTGTGATCCACTAATGTTAGTTTCAAAGTTTGGATGTTTTCTATGCATATTATGCATATTTAGAAATATGTATGTCTATCAGTTGTCTAGATCCCATAGCACAATCTTATAGCTTAGCTTGGGCTAGATGACGTTGTGTTCAAATGTCCGAAATATTTATTTATTCATACCGCCTTTCGAACTATGTCACACAATATCTACTGCACAGTTATTTTTATAGATAGTTTCTTAATTTAACATTCCTTTTAGTTTAGAAATGCTATATCTAAACCTATAATTTTCTGTCTGAACATGGTATTAAGTTATAAGTAATCGTGTTTTAAGTACAGCTTTATTGTGTAACTTATTCATAACTGCATACATAAATCACATTACATTACTCAATAATACTAAAATAAATCAAATAACAGCCATTATGTAAAGATCAAGGGAGATCACACAGGCGGGCGGCCAAAAGACCTCTTATCTGGACTACCACTTAGCACTGTTTCATAACATGGCAACATTTGGGTCTGCTTAGTGTTGCTTCGTTGGGCGTCTGTCAAAATATTGGCGCCACTGTCGAGCAAAAAATGGAGGGAAAGTTATCAACTTTTTTCATGTCAATTATTGGAGATTTGTTTACTTTTTTATGCAGCACAGATTAGATAGAGATAGGAAGATGTGTGTTTGGAGTTTTAATGAACTTTAACAATCATACAAGATAAAAATAGAACTCCGCAAAAAGGTTTATAATGCCTATCTAACATGTATAACAATTTTTACGTTCGTATTATTAAGGTATTTGCTTATTTCGTTACAATTACATGGTACATAACGACGTATAAATTTTCATTATCTGTCATTTTACTTAAATTTTACTATGATTTCTAGTATTTTGATGATTTTTCAAGTAAAATTTGGCTTTGTGTACAACTGTCTTGAATAGGATAATTAGGTACCTAATAATTATCATTAGGTAATAGGTTGCGATGTTTCCTGATGTACAAACTTTAACTGGTAGTAGGTAACAGTTGTAACTCAATTCAAAATAATGTATTTAAATAACTAAAACAATGACAATATTAGTCGAAGACAAAAGATTGTTAAATGACAGAAAATAATTAACAAAATGTCAACAGGAAATGTAAAATTTAATACTTTTATGCTGCAACAAAGTCAGTATTAGGTATGACGAAGAAAGAGAGAGCTGATAAGCAATAAAGCTCCTAGAAAAAACCTTAGGTAATGATCAGTTTGACTGTAATGACAGAACAGACCTGTCAGTACCTACATTTAATAAGCTTAGGAGGTGGTCGTGGCGTAGTGGTAATCGATTTGGTAGACATTGCTGGATCGATGTTAGAGAGCTTTTCCTATCAAGCGTTTTGCGACTAGCGTGCGGATCTCGCCTGCAATGCGTGTCGATGTCAATGTCAAACTTTATACCATAATGATGAATCGAACCCGAGACTCCGGCGTCGAAAGCGGGTCTACTACTACCGTCTACGCCACTGAAGCAGTCATTAATCACATCTAGATTGGATTCAGTGTTCAATCTAAATTGTATGTTATATTGTATTACAGAGCATTTGTTAGAAATTCTGCCGAGTTATAGCTGTCATAAAAATACGAAAACATTGCGTCTATAAAACGACTCAGCTGAACCCTTCAGTAGATAATCTACAGATTAATTACCTTGGTAATGAACCTTCTAAGACTATTCTGTAGGATAATTTCATTTTAACGGCCTCAATTCGCTCACCAGCGAATGATACGTACAGTCATACTGTATTGTTTTATTTTATGAAAATCATCGTCGGTGAATGAGTTGGAAATTAGATTTTTTCGAAAAATTTATTAATGTCGAATCATGTTAGCGATTGCTTTTGATATATTTTTAAAATTGCCCGGCGCCCATTGTTCTAGCTCGCTCGCTAATGAAGATTTCGTATGCGGCCGTCCTTTTTTGTCGGACATATCTGTTTGTTTTGAGGCCATCAATTTATTTTGGAGTTTTAAATTAGCCGTGTGTTACACCGGGCTAGTTGTGTCTCGCTCGTGTGCGTAGACGTAGGTTAGTTGTGTCTCGTTTGCTCGCGTCGCGATAAGTTTGTTTTACGCGTGACGCGCCCCGCCCCCACTCGGCCGGCGGCACGCGGGCGGCTGCTTTGACCGGTAGCGGTGCAACTCGTTATCTGTTTTTTCCGTCGGGCGTTGTGTGTCCAGCCTAATATTTGTGTAGGATGTTGAAAAAGTCGTTTTGTGTGAAGTGGGAGGTTGTACAATGTGTGATTGTTATATTTAGTGCCTGTACAGTTTTGTGCCGCTGTTGAACGTTAATCAGACAATACGAGTATAACCAACGGTCGACCTGCATCGTTGCGCGGGTTTATTTGACACATAAGATTGTCTTTAACATTGACTTACTGCTATTAAATACTAATAAATATTTTAATCTTTGTTGTAGCTAGGTTCTTACGTAAATTGCTTAGTCAACATGAAATAAAATGTGCTATTCTGCCGATTGTCTTGCTGTATTTATGATAAGTATAAAATATTCACTTCTTTTAAACAAGTAAGATTTCTTTTAAAATTTTTGAAACTTAAAAAGTACTTTATGGATATATGCTATTAGTAGTTATACCAAAAAAATTTTTTTTTTTAGTTTTATTATTATTTTATTAATTATGGAGTTGTTTTAATCAAATTTTACCTATAGTAGTGTACATAAGTTTATGGTATGTATGTATGTATGTATGTGTATATTATCGTGTATTTATTTATATAAGTATGTGTATTTATGTTACTTTATTTATTCTGATTAAGTAGTACCTTTTTCCCAAGAAACTATTTATTATTTTCTTTCTCCATCAATGCCTACCTTTATGTTTATTTTAAATTATATTCTTTCTACTTGTCCATCCAAAGAAATTACTTTTTAGTGATAAGGCCGACATTTGTACATATTTAAACTTGGATATTTTAATATGTACGTTGTATTGGTGTACAATAAAGTTTTAATCTATTCTATTCTATCATAAGCGTTTCATCAATGGGATTTGCTTATCGACTATGTACGTGAACGCATATTCTTTTTTTAAGGTATCCAAACTCATTCGTTCACTCAATGTCAATTATCGCTACAATAAGGGCTAGTTCACATTCGCAATCGCGCATAATGCTAGTGATTTGCCACGCCGTATCGTGCGGACGCGCGATGGCCGCGCGATAACGTGGCACGCGATGACGCGGCTCACAACTACCTAGCTACTACGAAATATACCTACTAATATATTTTAGTATTTGATTAGGTATGCATGGAATGGAACTAATATTATTTGGTTTTCAAATGTTACTAACTAATTATTAAGATCATAGGGTTGTTGGCGCATCTACAAAACTACCCAACAATAAAATTACAAAACAAATTACCTACTAGCCGTTGTCCAGTTTGACTGGCCCCCCGCCGATGTCAGTGTATGTCACATTACGCATCTGTACTTGCTACAAAAGGGATTAAACACCCTAACTTGTTTGAATGTCGCATTTTTTATTTTTCTAATATTCCCAGATTGAACAAGGGTATATGCCTACAATCAGAACTGCCTCTCTTATCATATGCCTACAGTCACAACTGCCTCTCTTATCATATGCCTACAATCACAACTGCCTCTCTTATCATATGCCTACAATCACAACTGCGTCTCTTATCATATGCCTACAATCACCACTGCCTCTCTTATCATATGCCTACAATCACAACTGCCTCTCTTATCAGGCGTGATATATATTTGGGTGGAAAGGGGTCCCATCAAGATCTTAGGGTTCCAGTCCCAAGTCAATCTTACCTGCTAGTAGTGCACCTGCCGATCAACAAACATAAAATCTCCCTATTACGTTGCTCCCGAAACTCCCCCCCCCTACGTGGGACCAACAAAGTTACTGTCGACAAGTGGGCGTATAACATGCTTCTCCATACCTTTACACGAAAACAGAGAGTAGTTTTTGTAGATTTATAGCAAGTAATTGCAACTTAAATAAATAATTATTTATCAAATTAACTTGCAACGTATTAAACCCGAGTCACAAACACATTTAATGGGGTATTTAAATTCTTGTTTAATTATATTGTTCATCAGACTAAACACCTATTAACTAGTTTTGTATTAGCGAAGAGTCATACTTTCTATCTGGTAATGACCACCCATCCACTGAAGACTTTCGTCCTAGAATAAATAACTATGAAACTGTTTATACAGTTTGTGATATAGGGTTAAGATAATTCTATAATACGATAGCCTTGGGTAGACTTGGACCTCCCCACCAGGAGGAATTCGTCACCAAATGACTAAGGCGCGACTATCGATTAGAATTTAAAAAACTAGCTATGTAGTTAGTATGTTTATAAGTTTTCTAAATTTTGTAACTATTTACAAATTAAGTTGCACTTAAATACACACTTATTATTGAGCGAAGCGAGCCGAAGGCGAGTGGAGCTCTCAACGGGTGACTAAAATTACGATTTATGTTAAATTGTGTTAAATTGTTTCTCGACGAATACTCAGCCGATTTCGGATTTTCTTGCACTCATCAAAAGCTTACAGAATTACCCAGGTTCTTACGAAGCCAGAATTTTGAATTTCGATCAAATAAAAATAATTTAATTGATGGTAAAAATTCCCATAACGTAATGACAAAAAATACTTTGACAGAGTTATATCGCTTTGAATCAAAACTCGCTTCGCTCAAATATATGCTGCAGCATAACGGTACGTTTCGCGACTGCGGCGATCTAGTTATTATTGTGAACACATAAAATGTTGGGTTAGATTTTTACGCGACTGCGTCAGCGAGGGTAATATTTTTCGCGCATATGTATTTATGTATGTTCGTTTCTTTGTTCCCCTCTACAGGCCAAACGGCCCGATGGATTTCGATAAATGAAACGTATTTCTCTCCTGAGTGTCATAGGTTAAAACTAAAAAGCTGTAAATAAAAATAAATCATTAAATAATTAAAAAAACCCGACTACATTTATTTAACTGTTCTGTATTTAACTATAAGCAGGTGGGACTCGAATATCAGTTCAAACATAGATGCAGACTGAGTCCCGCCTGCTTATAGTTAAATATCTGATTAAGTGTAGTTAGTTTTTTTATTACAGAATTTATTTTATTATATTATAGAATTATATTTATAGTCCGAGACGCCCAGGATAAATTATTGCATGCCTAATATGGTGACTACCTCGGTGGCACAATGGTACTATGAACGGACTGCCACGCTCGAGGTCTCGGGTTCGATTCCCGGGTCTGGTGGATAATGTATAATTCTCTTTAGAATTTTACCCAGATAATTATCCCAGAGTCTGGAACTTGTGCCCGGTAAATGGCAATAGGCTCGCCCCCTATTACATGGGACCTAACATAGCTGGCGAGATGTGGGTGTGTTAGCACACCTCTGCCTACCCCTTCGGGAAAAAGGCGTGATGCTATGTTTTAATATGGTGAAATATGGCGAATCTATACCTATGTACCTACTAACCTATAACGTCATATTATGTAACCCATTTAAATAAATAAATAAGGACTTCAATTGGCGGTGCCATAGCGGCTGGTATATTTTGGTGCCTTTCATCTACATTTCATCGCAAGACTACGGGTTTCTATTTTTTTCAAAATTACAATATACGAGTAGCTGCTACTTTTTATTAAATTCATTCGGTCATTTTGGACATAACCCATTATAAATGCGCCCGATCACGGCAATAGGCTTGCCCCCTATTATGTGGGACTAAAATACTGGCAAATTGTGGGTGTATAATGCAGCTCTGCCTACCCCTTTGGGGATATAGGCGTGATATGTGTGTGTGTGTAAATTATTTATTTCTTTATCCATATCAATATACTCGTAATACTACTGACTGCAATTTAATTTTGTGCTTCAGTTAACTAAATCGCTTTAATTTGTTTTATATCAATTACACATTTACAAAGCTTTAAGGCTTTTCAAGATCAATGCTTGTGTCAACATCAGGAAGGCCCGTCGCAATAAAAAAAGGGTGTCGTAAGAATGTGTTTAGTTAAATTAAAGATAACATTGCACCCCTAATCTGTTGGTTTTGTAAAGTTTTGTTACAATCTAAAGGGGTGATTCGGTACGCTTCGGAGCGATTGCGCATTTCGTGTTTCTATTAGCGATGGGGTCCAGATGGATAGTGATTTCTTTTAAATTAATGGGCTCTATCATAAATGCCGCCCGGGACACAAATTATCCTTGAGATTACGTGGTTCACTTGCTTTTGAAAACCAATAGGTTTGGCTTCACTTACATGGAACACCAATGATACTCCATATTTATTAAATTACTGGCGAAGTGTGAGCGTCCTAAACCTATCACTTTGTAAAGGATCAATTATGAAAGTTTTCTTGTTAGACTAAATATTTACACAAATTATATACACAAAAACCTTCCTTGAGAACCACTCTATCCATTTGTGAAAACCACATCAAAATCCGTTGCGTAGTTTTAAAGATCTAACCATACATACGGACGGAAGCGATTTTGTTTTATATTATGTAGTGATATAATATACCATAGTACTCGTAGAATCTGAAAAGGCGAGAAGGCTACCTATAAGTAGGTCGTATAAGTGACCGAGAAGAAAGTATGTAGTTAGTCGCCAATCAGGCTATCTACAACAATAGGTTGTACAAAATTCCAGCCAAATCAATTTAGTGTAGCAGATCAGATACCAATACAAATAATACCAATTTTATTAATTAAAAATCATAGATCTACACTTCTAAAATACAAGTGTGTAAAATATTTGTTTATAATATTGGCTTATAAGTAGTTGTGCACTCCGATCAAATTATCGTACATACATTGTGACAAGATAATAACTATTTGAACGTATCAGTTATTTAATCTGAATGTAGCCAGTACTTCGTTTGCATGTGTCTATGGTGTTGACAAGTATGACAGGTTACTGTCATGTGCGGCAGCCATTGTTGATTTGTTTGTATAGATTATCTGTGATCAATCAGTGAATGTGACAGCTACGGTTTATTAAAAGTAGGCACTGAATAATCAGAAACATTTGTTAGGTCTCACGTTATGATTATTATTAATCATTCAAATAAAAGTAATTGTCTACCAAACGCCATAGAAAGGGACGTGAAGGATTAAAAAGGTTTAATCTAACCAAATTAGGAAGTTTATTTAAAAAAAAAAACACCGCTACTAATAAAACTATCACTTCGTAACAAAAGATCGAAGGGATTCGTGACAAAAGAGCTATATGTCTAATAAACTGTCAAGCAAAATTCAACACTATTACACATAACATAAAGTAGATATTATTATAGTATCGGAGAAGGACTTGCTACTTCGTCAATATTAGTGTAGTGGTTTGGAAAATAAAGAAATAACATGTTTTTTTTACAATAGCGCGGTTATTCGCACGCGGTCGCGCGTTATAATGCACTGTGTACGCTACGGTTTATTTCTATTCAGCCAGGAATTTTATAAGAACTTTGTCAATGGACAATGTATTCTCCTTGGATATACCTCGTAAATTGGATGCAGAGGGTTTTTTTATTATTATTAACAAACTTCTAAAAAAGGAGGAGGTATTTTTGTTACCTCATAACTTTCTACTGAGTGAAGCTATTTCAATATTTTTTTGAATTGAAATCTACTGTTTCCCGAGTGTTTTAATTTGGTCCCATTCTGGTAATTTGAAGTCGGTTTTATGTTTGACGTGTTTTATGTTGAGTTTGATCGTTAGGTACCTATCTACTTTCGAACAATCCAATACCAAAAAAAATCTTTCGCCTTTATTAGTACGATAACCCATAGCCCTTAAGCTTCATCAATGACATTCATATGTATCATACCTACCTTAATACCTAATTATCAACAGTTGGCATCTCGTTGAACGATGAAAATGATTTTTACATCTGATTTACTCAACACAAGTACACGAGCCACTGTCTCGTAAAACATTGTATTGGCCACACTCACGTGTCAAGGGGACACTTTACGAGGGTGAACAATCTCTTTATGCAGTTTTTATTGCATTAATAAGTGTTCTTTTTTCAAAAATAAACCGAAGATTAGTTTTTCAAGCTGGCCTGTTGTACAAGTTACCTATAGTATAAAAAAAACTAAATTCTTATGATTCCATTTTCAAAAGAAAGTCATCGAACGCAATCTTCGTAATGTTGAAATTAATCTATACTTTTTTTAATTTATTTTTATGTAACTAACTGACTCCATACCCTGAGCTGTTTTTACTCTCGTTAAGTTCCTTTAATATAGGTACCAACCTATTTTGATATCATAATATTTTTTAATTACTCTCATGTCACAAACTTCAAAATATGATTTCAAAAGTTGATATAGCCTATGATTCTGACATCGGTACTGTAACAAATTAAAAAGTTACTTTATGATACAGATTGTGTATGACATTTTCTGCAAATCTGTATCGTAAAGTAATTTTATTAAATGATTACAAATGAGTTGGCAACTCTTTGGTAGAATTTGTTTGAAGATTTTTTTTTAAATCATACCACAAACCACCTAGCTATTCTGTGAAGTGTTTATTTTAACTAAATTAACAATGTTGTTTCTTTTCAACAATAAGAAATGTTTCAACTTAAATCCAAAAATATCTACATATAGCTCATTACTAATCTGACGTCTGAATCTGTCTATCTGTTCGTGCTATCTTGGTGAATGATCTCGAGTACTTTATAGTCATTCGTTAGGGTTGTCCTAAATTACCTCTATCATCATTAATGTCATACGCGGGTTGAAATGAGTCATACATACATACATGCGACTATTAAAATTTATACTGTCAATTGGTGGCACTTGGTCCAACTTGCTACACATTGATGAATAATATTTTTGTAAGCAATAAAGTATAATAATAATAATAAATATAGTTGGATATTCTCACACAACGTCATCTAGCCCAAACTAAGCTATAAGCTTGTGCTACGGGATCTAGACAACTGATAAACATACATATATATTTCTAAATACATACATAACATACATAGAAAATACCCAAACTCCGAAACAAATATTTGTGGATCACACAAATATTAGATTCGACCCGGGAATTGAACCCGACACTCCGAAGTCGAAAGCCGATGCACTACAGATTACGCCACCGAAGCAGTCACAGTATGCTAACATTTTCTCAAATAATTTTTGAATATAAATCGTCAAAATCGCAATATCTATGATCTTGGACTTAGAACGTTCTTCCTGGACAGGGAACTGTTGATCCCCAAGACTATCCCTAAGTCCACCAGGCGCCACTCGAAATACTTTCTGGTGTCACCAGTGACGCTAGCAGCAATAGACATGGGAGAGACCGAGGTCTCGTGGAATTAAAAGTATTTGCTGCATATTGTGGAACAAAGAGAATTATATAAACTTTGAACAGTATTATTATTGAGCGAAGTGAGCGAAGCTCAATCTTAGGCGACTCATGTATTTCGTTCTGAACGCCTGAACCGATCTCCTTCAAACTTACCACAGTGATAACGTGTGGCGTGAGGGTGGTTTAACACAAAAAAAAATGAAAATCGGACATACCATCGAGGAATAATCACCGAAAAACACAATGGTCCCATTGAAAACAATGTAAAATTATCACGTGCAGAATAGAATTTTTGAAATTCAAGTATTGAAAGTCGTTGTCGTTTGAAAATTTAACACTTCGCTCAGTTTTTTGTAACAGCAGCATGCATTGCATACCTAGTAATCTTGATGATGTCGTGAGGGCGACCCCCGTTTAGTAAATAATAGTAAAACCAATGGAAAAGTTTTAATGCTCAGTAAACCACCCTTTTTAAACGATTTTATTGTTTATTTATTATATTGGCATATATATTTTGTTGGCAACCCTAATAATCTCTGGTTCAAAGACGCGCATCTACGAAAACTATGCTGTATAATTAGCGTATATTCATTTACTTTTGCAGTGCTGAAAGAGATTAAGTATTTAATACTTATTTGTGTAGGTACTGAAACTTCAATCCTATTGAGTATTAAGAATTGTGGATGCACCAAAAACCTTTTTGATGAAAAATGGGTTTTCCCTGAGGCGAAACAAGCTTTAATATAATTAATAACATTTGTTTCGTGATATAACCACAATTTTATCGTCACAATGATGTTCAGAACAGAACACACATCAAACAAAACACATCCCATTATTAACATGGCTACAATTTAAAAAAAGAATTGACATGAAAGAACAACTTTGCCCCTTTTGATAATGTCATTTTTCTTCGCGTTGCAACATTCGTCAAATTAATGGCGCGTGTTTAAACGACACTTAACTAGCTGTCACTTGCTCCAGTTGTGACGTATGTTTAAGTCTGGCAACATTTTTCAATGAAGAACAGAAATTTAGAAAATATAATGGTAAACAGTCCCATGGATTGATAACACACGTATATAAGATAGATTTAATGTATGTTAGTGTGACAATTTACATTAAAAATATCTATAAGTTGGTTTTACATGCATAAAATAATGTCAATTCCTTACTAGGGTAGCCCGAGAACATGGATTTGACACTTGCTTTTGACACCTGCAATTGTTGTCGGAATAATTACAATTTAGTCTGTAATTTTTCTAAAAACATAAGTTAATAATAAGTACATGATAATTTACTAATCTTTTATATCAAACTATTCAACTTACTTGGCTGAAATGGATAAATGTATCCTAGATAGAACACGACATAAATACTTTTTGTCTTGGCAAATGGTTTGTAAGTAGGTATGACACGCAGGTAAAAAATCCGTCCTTTGAATTACGTGAAAACTGTTTAAACTTGTCTTAAACGGGTAGTTACGCTCCAATTACCTATTGAGAAAAATTTCTCGAGTAAAAAATCCATGTAAACGAAGCCACGGGCGACCGATAGTATATAGTTATAAAGCAATCAGGTGGAATATAAATCTCGGAAAGCTGACCAATAAAACAGTGCGTTACAAATTGGTATAAAATAAAGAATGATAACTGCCGCACCTGTGCGTCACGAGAGCGGCACTCCCGCTGCTTCTATCAACTGTCACAATGACGCATGTCATTGTATCAAAACGATTGTCTATGGTAAGCGGTTTTTTTTAAAAAGCGCGGTAAAGAAAATTGTAACGCATAGATTTTGTAGTAAATACTGATTATATACGATGAAAAACCGTGGAAATTTTCATAGACTCCTAAATATCCGATTAATGGAACCAATATCCGAACGGGGTTGACCCCGGTTACTTTTGATTGCTAGTGACATACTTAAGTTTTTTTTTAATTATTTTCAAACCAGCTACTACTAACTGACGTATGCATACATACACATGCATAGTGAGTTGGTTTAATATTAAAATTAAGGTTGTCAAAAAACTGTTTTTTTCTGACAACTGGTTATATTAATATAGCGTCTTGTCACCTGTCACGAATAACTAACAACTCCTGAAGAAAGTGTTACAATAACACTCGATTGTGGAATGTTTTATTACAATTTCTTGACTTCTTACAATAAGAATGAACATTATTATTGGGTCTTGTTCTTTTTACTGTTAAGATAATGTAACAATAAATAATAAATGTTATTATTACATATTATATAACTACTAATTTAGTGACAATAGTTTTTAAATAGACTTTAATTGGCTGTGCCACAGCGGCTTCATCTACATTTGTTCGCAAAGCAACGAGTTTAATTTTTTTTATAATTACAATATTGCTGCTACTTTTTATTAAATTTATTAGGCCATTTTGGACATAACCCATGATAATGTGTGTCCGGTGACGGCAATAGGCTTGCCCCCTGTTACGTGGGACTAGAAATACTGGCAATATTGTTCTAGTATTAAGTATTGTGTCATTGTTTATTTACCTAAATAAATATTTAAAAAATGTGGGTGTGAAATACACCTCTTCCTACTCCTTCGGGGATATAGGCGTGATATATATGTGTGTGTGTGTAGTTTATAAATTATGAAAGAAAGGACATACAGCAGATAATATGTGATTGTATATTGTATATAACATCAGTCCTAGCTGTTTGTAGTTAAAGTTCGAATTATATTAATTAATTTTCTATTAAATACATTTCGCAGTCATGGCACATGGGAGCGTACGTTTTGTTAAGATATGGAATCCTGAAAACATACTAGAACTATTTTCTGAAATTAAATTGGACTAAGTCGAAGTAGAGCATATTTTACATGATAATTAATGACGCAACATAATAAAGATTGTCTTTGACTTTCAATTAACATTGTTTCTATCTGAATTAATTGAACGACTTTTTCACTAACACGACAATTTATACATACACCAAGAGCAAGGGACTAAATCGAATCAATTTTCAAGGAAACCTTTGAAAACGGGAGAAAAGCCGTCCCTTTAGTAGCAGTGACATTTATGACGTGGCAGGGCGTGTCCGCGACTGCGCCCTCTCTTCATTTGTCGAGCCATTTGCTCGGTGGAATGCGGTGTCATCAGCAGCGAACGGAGCGTGAAATGGAAAACGCCCCTGTAGTGACAACCTCCCTTGCTCCTCTATTGCTAACGCGTGCTAACGAAATTTCACTTTGTTTATAGAATTTTGTCCAGAAATGTGATTGTTGGACCACTGTGCAATGGGCGTGTAATAAATTGTTAACCAACTTTGATGATTTTCTAAGTTTATATGAGAATGGCCTTTGTAGGTTTAGAAAGAGAGTAAAATCATGTATTCCCTTATAGGGCAGCACAGACAAACTTTTATTTCCTTATTATTTTTTTAGTCCGAGACGCTGTGCCACAGCGGCTGGCACGTAAGATTTTGTTGCCTTTCATCAACATTTCATCGCAAGGCAACGGGTTTCTGCTACTTTTTAGTAATTCATTCGGCCATTTTGGACATAACACATTATAAATGTGCCCAGTGACGGCAATGGGCTTGCCCCCTATTACGTGGGACTGAAAATACTGGCAATTTGTGCGTGTGTAATTCACCTCTGCCTACCCCTTCGTGATATAGGCGTGATATGTGTGTGTGATAATTTTTTTAAGCTACCCTGTCTGATGCTAAAACGTAACAACAGAAGTACCCGCTCGATAGGTACTTTCTTTTTTTTAATTCCGCGTCCCATAGCCGCGGCCGCTCTAACGTCCGTTGCCCGGCTGGTTTGGTTACAAGCAGAACGTATTTCCAGTGGCGCCCGGCGGACTTTGACCACCTCTGTGGTCTCTGCGGGGGTTAGGTCGGGATGAGAATCCCGCGTCGTTGGGGTTGGGTTTTATTTATCCCGCGTCAGTGAGTGAATCTGGTTGCGTGCTATGGGGCAAAGGCCCCGCAGCACGTAACCCTTCTAGCCTGCTTCTGTAAGGACGGCGGGTGGCTATCCCGCCGATCATGGAGGTCGATGGTCTTGGGCGTAGATGAGTCTGCGGCGGCGCCCGCTCGTTAGGTACTACCTACTATCCATGGAGGAGGGAAGTGTAAGAATGGAAAGACACGCGGTACGCCTGCTGATATATGGACGAGGCTCTGGACAATAAGAGCAATAGGTGTTAGTTCCACATAATAGGGGACCAGGTATTACGTGGGACCAACAGTGACTGGCAAATAAAATACAGCAGGCGACTTTATCGCCAAACAGCAATATCTTCCAGTATCTTTATATTTTTAACACATATTACATACCTACAGAGCGTCACGCCTATATCCCTAAGGGTTAGGCAGAGGTGAATTAAACTCCCACGCTTTGCCAGTAATTTGTTGGTCTCGCTTAACAGTCAGTAAAGCCAAACCAAAATTCCAACAGTCAGAAAATAATAATGTTACATAAATATTATGTACCAACCTCTAAATAGAGTTCCCGCCGCCCAAGAGTATGCATTTTAAAAACAAACAGCTTTGATTCATTAAAAAAAAACATTTAGCCGTAGGGATGGCACTATCTATTGATTTGTATCGATTTTTTTTAATCGCAATGGATATTCAGATCGTGCAACACTGCTTCGACGACACACCATCCTTTTCCCGGGAAGTAATTGTTACAAATGGGAAAGCGGCAAAGTGTTCGTGTTATCCGCTCAAATCAACACCCTAATCCCCCGAGACGGCATTTCGTTTGCTAAAGGGGTCCCTACACTACGTGACTTACATGTAATCATTCGGTAAAGAACTTTAACATGTTGAACGATAGACTATACCCGAAGGGGTAGACTGGGGCTTTTATTATGTCCACTTTTGGCCAGATACTTTGTTCGTTCCACGTAAAGAGGGTGAGCCTACCCTAGCCAGTCATCATCCCCATTATTATATAATATTATTGATTTTCTACTGATTAATGTCCCTGGCAATAGGCTTGCCACCTATAACGTGGGCTCAACAAAATTAGTGACAACTTACACCTCGGGGATATAGGTAGGCATGATAATTATTTATGTAGGAAAAAAAAAGAAATCATTAAGAAGTTCTATAAAAAAAAACATATTTTTTTATTACTAAATTTCATTCTGTATTTATTTCATAAAATAATTTTGATCTAAAATCTGTACACTTTCATTAAATCGTGACAAACCGTTGCTAAGGAACAATCGACTATCAATTTGTCAACAACCACCGACAAATCGATTCGAACGAGCAAATACAGTTACTGGACATCCCTAGTATTTGCGGAGAATTTCAATTTTAGAATTGCATATTTTGACAAATGACTGTCACGTACTACTGGCTGTTAACATTGTATTTGAAAAAGGAAGCATTTGAATTAAATTATTGTTATTATGTTGGTATTTGCTTAGACATTCTTGGTTAAATAGATAGTTAGAGAATATTACGAGTACAGGAACGCGAGTTTTCTTTTTGCCGGCAATACGTCATTCGATGCAATTATTCGACTGTTCTAACGTTCTGAGCGGTTGTTAACAGTGCAGACTAGTTACCCGCGCCATCATAGTACTAAGTTACTAACTAGTAGATAGTTACTATGAGGTTAATTACTAGTACTTTTTTTTACTAGTTACTAGTATTTTTTTTGTAATGTTAATTAATATTTTTGTCAATTAGTAGGTATGTTTTTTGTAAGAGTCCGCGACAATTAAAATCTGAGAAAGGAATAGTGATGTGAACCGTCTTGAACGAATACGAAGAAACTTCAGGTGAAGGGGCTTACTGACAATCTACATTTACCTGGAACCTACGACCCTAAGTCGTGACCTTGTATTCTAACTGTTTTAATACAATAGGTATATGTAAAAAAATGTACTCTAGTTCAATCATTTAGCTTTATCCCCAGGGTTTATTCAGGAAAAGCTAGTATAAAGGAGATTATCGTCACAGAATTAAGAACTACTCCGAACAACGCGGGCCGGGCAGAGATGTCACTCTCATACTGTGGAAACCGTCTTCGCGAGAACCGAGCGGTTTAAACGTTCGTTTCTCTGTCGAACGATGATCCTAAATATTTAAAAAAACCACTTCTTGCATGCAGGCAAAACCGTATGCATCATCTAGTATTTCAATATGGTTACCATCTAAGTTGAACAAATTGTGTAGGTTCAAACACTTAGATAATCATCCCTCCAGGTCGTGAAGCAATAAATCCTTGAAAGGAATAAATCTAATTCGGCGCCGACATTTTGATTGTCACAGTTTGTGGGATCGAAATAGCCACCATTTATTTTCACTCCCCTCTTATTTAGAAGATTTGCAGTGGTATTCGTGAAAGTTGTAATTCACAGGGATTGAATAAGAGTTGTTTATTGCTTATCTGTGTAAATTAAATAAAGGTATTTCTTTTCTTAGAATTTTGTTTAAAAAAATTAGAGTAAAAACTGGTTTACACTTATTCCACTGATTTTAAAAATTTATTAACCTTAAACCTTATTAACAAAGGTGTTGTTCTTGGTTCTACTGCACTTACAGTCATATTTTCAAGCCATTGTCGAATATCCCCGAAGGGGGCGGGCAGATGTGCATTACTCACCCACGATCTACCAGTAATTTTGTCAAAAATATTAATTCATTCTGAAATTCAAACAGCCATGATGGTACTCGTAGATGTTACATTTAAATCCATTCCTACACTGCCTACACTGATATCGATATTTTGAAGATGTCTGTGAAGTAAGTACCTACCTCTATTTATATTATTATTGTAAAAGTTTATACCTATGTGTTTGTTTGTTTGTTTTCGCAGTCAAACGGTTGGATCAATTTTGATATTGATAAGTTGCTTATTAATAAAAATGTACTTATTATGAGAGTCGTTCACAATCGCCAGACGTCGCCACAGCTTACTATCAAGCGGGCGGCGTCAATTTGTCGAACTAAATATAAAAAAATAAATAAGTAGGTACCTATCAAATAAGCAACTTTTTATCCTGTAATTTACATTGGAATCAGGAAGAGTAGCGGGCTTCTAGTAGACAAAATGTTCTTTACTCGTTTCTTAGTCAACTTCCTGTAACTTATAAAAACATACAAAAAAAAGTATATATTTGTCTATGATGTTAACAAAGTGACCCGGTGTTGTTTAATGTGGCGGGACAATGCCACACGATGCAATGTGTCTCAATTAGATACGCACAGTGGGACAAATGCGCTCGCGAGGGGACCAAATCGTTTAATGAAACACACACGGTGTTAATTTTTTTTCTGAAATGAACTTAACTTCATTAGTTCAAAACAAAGTCGTAATTCAAAAACCTGTGTAGATTTTGAATTACGATTATGTGAAGTCTGCTATTTCCAAATTCGGGAAACCAATATCAAGATAAATAGGTGCCTTATATCTGATCAAAGTAAATGAAGAGAGGTCGTGGTCTAGTGGTAACCGACAATGATAACACATTACAAGGATTGGATAGAAACAGGCGTTACTTGGCGAAAATCCATGACAAAGCAATGGTAAGTAAAATGTTTTAAGAAAAAACTTTTTAAAATTTATAATAGCATTAATTTTTCGCAGAATTAAAAAGACAACAAAACGTCGACAATTGTTTCGCCTCTAAACGAGGCATTATCAAGACTGTCTCAGAGAGAACTGTTCAGACAGAACAGAGGGCTGTTCTCTCTGAGACAGTCTTGATAATGCCTCGTTTAGAGGCTTTGTTGTCTTTTTAATTCTGCGAAAAATTAATGCTATTATAAATTTTAAAAAGTTTTTTCTTAAAACATTTTACTTAACATTACAAGGGTTCAGCAACATCTAGTCAGGCCGGTCTTAGGGTGGGTGACCATTTCTTAAGACATTGAGTGAGACCCCTCCGTGCCTCAGAGTCTAACTACAGAACTTCGATATCGCCCATGGGTTGTGGAGGTCAGATGGCAGTCACTTCACGTGAAATATTGAAGTTCAGCCAAATCGCAGTTAGACTGGAAAGCTGACTCCAACTGCGTTGGGAAATGGCTCGGTGGATGATGATATTTGATCAATGTATCAGTCTATCTCCAAACCATTTTAACAAGATATCCAGCAGTTTTTATGGGACATCGAAAGAAACATCCTACAATTTGTACATTATGTAGACAAGATAAACCTTTTTGGCAACTAAAATCTGTCATAAAAGCGTATTTAATATTACAAAAAATATACCCAAATATATTTTTCGAGTAAAAAAAACCTTAGTTTTTCTATATACATGTTGAAATAGATATTTTGAGTATTAACTGACGAAATATTCAATTTCTACCTTGAAAACTGTGTCGTGATTAAGATGTATGACGACTTATAATCTTAAAAATCTATCATTTTGCTTTGTTCGGTTATAGTAAGGTTGAATATCGAATGTGGTAAAAATTTATATACGAAACAGTTGTGTGGTTTGTCTGTGGATGCAATGCCGCTAATATATCTGTCAGTATGTCGGTTTGTCAATGTTGAATGTCGCACACAGTGATGTCGCACACAGTGTCGCACACATGGCAGTGATTTGTTTGGACCGCACAGAAACGTCTCATTATTGTTATTGGCCGCTGACATATTTGTAATACGTTTTAAAAAGTATCACTTCATTTGGATGTCGTAAAACTATTAGAAGTGCCTTTTATTGTCAACCATTTTTCGTTAAAAAAATAACGTTAATTTGTTAAGACTCTAATAATTTATGAAAAATGCCATGAAACAAGTGTTTAAAAATTATATTTAAATACTTAATACATACAGGATTTCAAACAGAACATATTGTTATAAAATTGATTGATTGTTTATTCAAGAATTACGTAATACCTGCTGAACTGATCTCAATGACATTTAGTATGATAAATTAAATAAATAAATATGTTGGACATTCTCACACAACGTTATCTAGCCCAAACTAAGCTATAAGCTTGTGCTATGTGATCCAGACAACTGATAAACATACTTATATATTACTAATTATTTACATAGAAAACACCCAAAATCCGAAAAAAACATTTGTGGATAACACAAATATTTTATTCGACCCGGGAATCGGGACTGCGGAGTCGAAAGCCGATGCACTACCGACCACCACGCCACCGAAGCAGTCTAATAATTTGAGATATTAAGCAACTTCTACTATTCCAATAAGGTTTTCGACGTCTCGTAGCGATTGGGATCAAGAAAACTATACTAAGCACGGAAAGCCGTCGTATTATAGTTATTTTGGTAATTGATTAGAATGACACATTCAATATTTTATACAATCTTCTTCTTTTATAAATAAAAATGACGTTCGTTTATCTCTAGAATTATAACTTCAGAACGTCTAGACTGATTTGGCTGATCGAGGTCTTAAACTATTTGTGAAAACTCTGGGAAGGTTTAAAAGTAAGATTTCATGCGGTAAGTAGTTCGCCGGGACAGCTGATAATTAATTTATTTACGTATCCAATAAAGTTCAATTACCAAACAATGTATTTTTCAATTATTTAAGACCTTAAAAACGCATTGTGTACTTTTTGTATAATTACGTATACGACCTACAAACTCCGTGACAAATTCATGACTTAACGATTCCAAATGCGTCATTTGTCATTCGCACCCTTATTCTACTGGATTATTACTAAAAGTACCCACACACCAACAGTCAGTCTGCATTCTTAGATCATTCAGACGGTTGATAAGGTACGAACATTAAGTCGACAAGGTTGAAAATCGAACAGAAAAAGAGTCGTCTAAACAATCTGAGCCTTCAAGCGATCTGTCAGTGTATGGGCTGCTTAAATGACACTATTAAAATATCATCTCTCAACGCAGTCAGCGCTACAGTCTATAAATATCATTGTATATCGGCCCCTTGTCCCACACTAATATGTCTTTACCGTCTAATAACAATTTAGACAATTATGTGACAAAAGGAAGTGTTTTCTTCCGTGGATTTCACTCATGGGGCGAAGCTCCCTGGGGCAGCAAGCCCACATTTATTGCTTCGCTGTGATTTATATGATTGGCTACCGATTTTTTCAGATTTACTGTTTCGATAAGTCGTTTTCGATGATCTGAATCGTAAGTTAATATTGTGATGACGTGAAATATTTTTTTCCATGAATATTTGGAGGTACTTAATATTATTAAACAAGTTTATTTTAAAAGTACCACAGACCTTTAAGGAGCCGTTTCTGTAGGTCATATGTAGCAAGATTTGTTTTATGAGTTTACAAAATTTTGAATAATATTTTTCCATACTAAAATTGATAAATCGACGTTGGCATCTATAGGTTCAATCGAAAACATAAAATGGCTTTTTTGGTATTACTATAACGTTTCGCAAAAAAGTGTTTGTGTTTAGTAGTATGTCAGGATTTTGCCCACGGAAAGTCTTTCTTACTTTTAAAATAACCTGTATATTTAAATACAAACCACTGTGCGGTTTTCAAGTGTTTGGTACACGTGATATGTACTAAACACTTGACAACCGCACAGTGGTTCAAGACGCTAGTCAAGACGGACAAAAAATACAAATAGAAACTAAATATAAGGGAGGTAATAAACTCAAGTGGCGTCTTGAATGATCTCCGAAATGGTTTGTTTTGACTAACCCGCGCTGAAGAGGTACTAAAAACGATATCAACTCACTAGAGCTTCAAAGAGTGCTTCAACTGTGTTAAAAAAAAGGTACTTAATAAACAGTTTGAAAAGCAGTTAAAGTTATACATAATTGACCGAGCGAGCGAAGCGTCGAAGTTTTAACTCGAGGACTGGCCGATTTGGCGTTGTTGGTATGTGTCAGTTCCGGTCTATAGGCCGCATTTCCAGCCAATTTTCATGAAATTTGGCACAAGTGTTCTTTGTTGCAAGGCGCAACTTTTCTCGAAGGGATTTTTCGATTGGGGGGAAAATGGGGGAGAAATGGGGGGAAAATGCATTTTTCAGCCGATTTTCATGAAATTTGGCACAAGTGTTGTTGCAAGGCGCAACTTTTGTCGAAGGGATTTTTCGATTGGGGGGCAAAAGAACCACTAGTTATAATTTAAGATCAATTAAATAAATTAATAATAATAAATATTTTTGGACATTCTCACACAACATCATCTAGCCCAAATTAAGCTTATATAAGCTTGTGCTATGGGATCAAGACGACTGATAAACATACTTGTATATTTCTAAATACATACATATAATACCCAAACTCTGAAACAATTTGTGGATCGCACAAATAATTTGATTCGACCCGGAATCGAACCTGGTACCTCAGGGTCGGCAGTCGTATACTCATACCACTGCGCCACCGAGGCAGTTATTGCTAGCTTACTTACTTACATCTTATTTCTTATCATTTATGTCCATCCAAAGGTTGCCTGTAAGAGATCGCTTTTAGTGATGAGGCGGGCATTTGTACATTTTCATACAATGTTTCTCATTATTTATTTGTAATGGTGCAGAATAAAGTTTATTCTATTCTTAATTTTAACTATGTTTTTTCCTTTGGTTATAAGATCTAGTTTCATACGGATGATTACGAAAAACTAAGGTGTCTAGTTTAGACTCTTTCCCAAATAGAAATCAATTACCATAACTAATTACAGGAAATACCAAATGAAACTTGTATTGTTACATATTTAATCTATCTAACTTTGCTTCAATTTACGCGGAAAATATGGTTCAGTTTAAATTATCATTTAAGTGTGTAATAAATAACAGTCTGAAGCGCAAAGACTAAGTACAGTGAAGTCAGTACCGTGAAGATATTCATCTTAATGTGTACATAAACGTTAATGTACTTATTCTTATATATATTTATTTTGTTATAATGAGGATTTTGTCGGTTCTTGCCCCCTTCCCCTCCGCACTTACGTCTACTGGAATAGTACTTACACACACATATCACGCCTATATCCCCGAAAGGGTAGGCAGCGGTGCATTACACACCCACAATTTGCCAGTATTTTTATTCCCACGTAATAGGGGGCAAGCCTATTGCCGTCACCGAGTACACATATAATGGGTTATTTCCAAAATGGTAGTAGCAGCTATATTGTAATTTTAAATAGTACTTACATCAGGCGTATCTATTAAGCGCCTTTGTTCACCTCTTCAGGGATAGACTGCTTCGGTGACGAGCTCAGTAGTGCATCCAATTTCGACGCCGGAGTCTTGGGTTCGATTCCCGGTCGGGACAAACTTTGTGTGATGACATATACTTACATTTGTACCGAAATCTGGAGGTTTCATATCACAAGATCTGCTTAGTTTGAGACTAGATGACTTTGTGTGAATTGTTCTAACATATTTATTTATTTGTATATCATTGACAGACAATGATATTATAAGTTTATAACCCAATTAAAAACTAAAAGCTTATAAAGATTTCCCGTTAGCAAAAAAAAATTATGATTTTATCTTCTCACTATCTTATATGTAAATGTTGGCAACCATTTTTACGAGTACCTCCTGAAGCTTGAACAATATGAGAGAAAAATCATCATAACACAATAATGAATGGTAAATATTCTTTGTCTGAAATTCACGGTATATTATACTTAAAACGAGAATGTCTTGGTCTAAAACCACTGATATTTCGATAAACATCGGTCGTTATGGAGTCACGGGCGATGCACTAACTGCCGCCGTACACCACGCGTGCAACGTTTTTGCCCAATGACTTATTTTCTTTTACCCAAAGGGCTTTCAAAATTCTAAATTTGAAAATGCACAATTAGTAAGCGCCTATGATTTATGACTTCTAAGGAGTATGTAATTGATTTGGTATTTTTGTTGACATTTTGGCGCCAACTACAATCTTTGAGGTTGCCCGCTAATGAGTTTGCTGGTAGGTTTTTTGCGGCTATGGTAGTTTTTGAGAGTAGTTTTTATGATTTTAAATTAGATACCATTTTAATTTAGGTATGAACAAGTAATGAGTTTTAAAAGATTAAATAAAAAAGGTTTTTTTAAGGATCTTGATTGGTCTGATGCTCTAGTGACCCATACACATATTTCTTGGACTAAACTTACCCACTGTGCGAAATTTATAATTAGGATTTGCATCGAAAAGCTATTTAGCAAACGACTCAATTTCGTCTTGTCAGTTAAATATACCATGCATTCCATTGCCCAATGATTAATTTCTAAGAATAATCTTGAATCATAGGCTATTACAGAACGCCAAAGACAATTTCATATAATTTATGCCATACTAATTGCTACTAATGAGACGTTGGCATTCTGGCGTGGGCTCAAACAACCATTGTACATTATGGTCTGTCATGTGATGATATATATGTGCGTAAATTACGTATATATTTATCTGATTTGATAGCTTCGTCGTACTACGAAATGGACTAACCAATAAGGAATCGAAATATTTCGACTTTAAAATTTATTCTGTAATTTTGTTACTTTACTCAGTGTGCAGCAAAATTCACTAAAATAAAAAGTACAACCAGTTTCTATAATATTATCATTCCTACACGTATTTTGGTAAATGGAATAAATTCAACTACAACTGTCAACCTGTTTCTAATTTCAAAAATACCGTTACACCAAAACGAACAAATACAGATTCAAAAGTGACAGACCGATGAGTTTTATTGAGCATTTCACAGCGGTTTACCAACTTATAGACATTAAAAAAAAACACTGCAAATAGAGATGTAGGTAATTTGAGTTTCAAACTGCGAGTGATTTGATTTTTTCCTCAATCTGTTGGCCAACGGGGCGTGAAACCAAAAGGTCCTACGTGCACCACCTAAATGTCCATCCGTGTGAACAGTAGTACAATGAACAGTAACCGTGGGAATGTGGTTAACGTAGATTGTTTTATTAGATTAGCCCTCAGAATGATCTTAAGTGGGTGTTTCTTTTTGTGGGTTGGTACTCTGTACTGTACTGTACTGAATCTTCTTGCTGATAAATCTGGTAGTGTTGGTAGTCTTTTTTTTTTAAATTCTGCTCTAACGTCCGTTGTCGCGTCTCTGGTGCACACGCAGAAGGTACCCAGGTCCAGTGGCGCCCAGCGGATTGTTGGTACCTAGTCTGAACTAAGTATACTGTGGAAATTTTGATAAGTAAGAGGTTGGTTACATTAAATTTTAATTTCATCTCATTGTGATGGGTAACTACATACAACTAGGTATGCAATGCATGCTGCTGTTGTAAAAAAATGAGCGAAGTGTTAAATTTTCGAACGACAACGACAATATTTTTTTGATTTTGATTTTTTTGTGATTATTCCTCGATGGTATGTCCGATTTTCAATTTTTTTTGTTCTAAACCACCCTCACGCCACACGTTATCACTGTGGTAAGTTTGAAGGAGATCGGTTCAGGCGTTTAGGAGGAGTATGCGGACAAACGAAATAGATGAGTCGCCTAAGATTGAGCTTCGCTCACTTCGCTCAATAAGGAATCAAACCTGTCTCCCAGAACGGGTAGAAATAGGGTTACCGATTGTACACACACTTTTTGTCAGTAACTTGTCGGTTCCATGTAATAGGGAAGAGCCAATTGTCACTAACTGGAATGTTATGTTTGCCTCCATCACCACTTGCGTAAAGCAGCTAAAAGGGCTCACAGACAGATCCCTTAGCAGTCGATAAGGTTAAAGCTGACTATAAACGTTAGTCAAAACGGTTGAAAATTAAACCTTAAAGGCATTGTGAGCTGCTTTAGGTCTCTAAAATCTTTTTCACTATAATTTTCTAGATACAAAGTAACAAACCACTTGATTTAATTATAATTATTTCCATAAACAAACACAGCTCTAATATTAGTACAGCAAAAAAGCGAGTTAACCGGATACTTATCCTTAATTAAGAAGCAAAAACATCGTTACATGTCACGCGCCATTTTACCGCGGCACCATAGACTGTCTGTCAGTAGTGTCAGTACATCGGCAACTACGAGGCGCAGGCGGCATCTCAAACAGCCAGCCGAAATAGTCCGTGGCAAGAATCGGACCGTTCATACGAAACGGCTTTGTACCATGTTTTGATAATGGCGGCATTATTTTGACGTTTTTTGATGATGTGTCAGTTGGGAGCTTATGGTTTATTGGCATTATAAACAAATAAATGATTCGTAATATATTTAAAAGCTTTTAGGTAGGTATTTCACGTGTCTTTTTAAATATTCAAAAATGTTTTTTGTTAATATGAAACTTTATAGCAATAAGCGATTCTACTAACCACAGTAGATAATCGTCTTGATTTCGAGACTATAGACAATATTTTGCCTCCATCTGTTTGTCTGTATGTGCTCCGGGCTACCAACTACATTTTTATCCGACCTCCCTCCCATGGAAATAGGCACAAGTATTCCTTGATTTAAAAAAAAAATTCAATGTGGGCTTTTTTGATTTCGTGAAAAATAGCCGACATAATGTTTTTAACGTTAGCGAGGTCGACTGTTCGACATTAGTATGGTCCACATTGGCGACAACTAGTATAAATGTTTTGGGAGATCAACAAGATCTTAGGGGTCGAAACAAATTTCCCCTACAACTCCTGCAAGTGGTGCATCTGAAGATCATTGGACGATGGTCTGGTAAGTTCCCGATTCTGTAATCCGAACTTAAATTCTACAATTCCTCATAATAACCAGGATGGATGTTACATATTTACAATCTCTACAGTCCGAGCATGCAAACGTAATAAGTAGCAAATTGTGTCTTTAGAACAGCAAAGGAAACGCTTTCATTTTATTTTTAACAGACGTCCGAAAAACGAGTCGGGATATCTTTCGACGGGTGAACCGATTTTGAAATCTTTTTTTAATTGAAAGCTACTGCTTCACGAGTGGTCCCAATTCTACTTGGTCCCATTCCGACAGTTCTTTGGTCCCATTCCGGTGATTGGAAGTCGGTTTTGGAGGTTTTTTTGTTGCCCTTATAACTCATTTACAACATTCGAACTCACAACAAATTGGGCAACCTTCCGAATCAAATTAAAAACTCTAATAATCTAGAACTCCATTAAAATCTAAAGATCTTTAATTACATTAGATCTATCATTCGATTTAGTCATAGTGGTGTGATAATAAGTCGTAAAGATTATTAGTATGAAATAGAATTAAAACCTTGGTTACTAATTAGTAATTATACGCAGCAGGTAAATTTAGAAAGGCAAGTGCAAAATATTTTATTTTTAATTAGTAGATTCTAATTAAATGCGAAATACTTTAGAAAGCTTACAGTTTCATAAAATATTATTTCAGGTTATCGTCATTCGGATCGCAATTTCTAATGGGATTCGATCATTCATTTTTGTTCTATATTGATTGTGATTCATTCAATGAGTGAATGAAGCGAATGTAGTTCTTCGTGCTTACTGAAATAATCGGCCTTTTTGTATGTTTTGTTTGTATTAGAGTAATTAATGATATTTTATTAATTATAACTATTATTATTCGCATTGCTTTTTGTTGAGAACCAGCTAATCTGCCCGCGGTTTCGCCCGCATAGATGCTTAGGTAGGTTATAATTTGCCTTTTGTTGTCTTCTCTCATAAAACAACGAGAATCCGTTCAGTAGGTAACCTTGGAGATTAACGTGTATACAGATAGACAGATGGACAAAAATACACGTCAAAAATTTACACAACAACCGACTTTAAATTACCGAAATGGGACCAAATAATTACCGAAATGGGACCAAATAATTGTCGGAATGGGACCAAATTGAAATGGGACAACTTGGGAAGTAGTAGTTTTCAATAAAAATAAAAAAATAATCGGGTCACTCAGTCCAGAGATATGAGGTAACAAACTTAAGAAAAAACATACAGTCGAATTGATGTTTTTGGAAGTCGGTTGCAAAATACATGTTTCCTATTATATTAATCTCGTAATTCATCATTATATCATATATAATTCGGTTTAATACTTACAAATTTTTGAGCGGAGCAAAGCGTAGCGTATCTTAGACGACAAGTGTAAATCGTTTGTGTGTCAACTCTTCCGAAACGGCTCGACCGATTTTGAACAAATTTGGCATGCTGGTCAACATCATACCCGGGAGTGCATATCTCTGAATTCATGCAAATAGAGCATATAAAAAAAATTAAGAAAATTTGCTCCGCTCAACATTTGCAATTAGTAGCATGCATTGCATACCTAGTTACTATGTACAGACACACTATTTCTACTGTTTTATTAGATTACCCGACTGCCAATGAAAGGTTAATGTTCTATCCAAATACATTTTACAAAACATAATTCATTCAATGTCACAGTATTTTCAAATTAACGCGATTGTTCACAACAAAAACATGGCCCATGAACGGTTTTTATAAAACAATAGTAAAATAACTGTAATCACATCGAGCTCATTTTGTATTCATGCAATTAAATAACACTCTGATCGTGTTATTTGTGTTTTCTTTTTATTTTATGTATTTTTATGTTTGATACTCGGTTATTATGTATTGTTATAGTAATGAGGTACTTTTATCAATCTGATTTAACTTAGAATTCATTTATTCTTCTTTTTTTAAAAACGTTCCAGGAGCCCATCGATGTAAATCGATGATTTCGCCAATGTCAAGGTAATGCTTGATTTTCCCGCACAGAAGAATTAGTTACTCTGAACTAGTTCGTGGTGCGGGACAAGGAAACGTTGTTCGCTAACCTTTACATACCACTAAATAGCATCTCTGCAGTCCGAGCACCTAATCAATCAATGTACAAAAATCAATAGACGCCACGTTCTAGTTTACTTAGACACGCTTTTTTCGCACACAACCATTAAAAGAAACATTAACTTGGGTCCCACTAAACTTTTTGACCTCTCTGAAGTTGGAATTTGTTTTGACAGAGAATAATAAATTTATTTGCACTAAACAGTTCGATGTTACAATGTTTTTTAATGTTTTTTAGTGATTGAAGCCTTCTTTTAAGCAAGTAATGCCTGCATTAGGAGACTGCGCTCTTCCATAACAGCTGGGATGCGGGAGCAAATGCAGGAAGGTGTTTCTTATAATTATAAAACCAATACATACAGATGTGTTGGTTTTCTATCTAATATTACCAAATATTTATTGTACATTACATATGTTTATGCGTCAAGATACATCACGCATGTGTGCGAATGTGTGTGTGTGTGTGTGTGTGTGTGTGTATGTAGATTAAAGTAACTAAGATACTTATTGACAAATAATTCGGAAAATTTAAATTATAAGGGAGAAATACACAGTTTAAAACTGCGACGTTTTATGGAACACTGTTTTTTTTAAATCGTGTTGCTAGCAAAAATCTCTGTTTAAACAACCGTTTTAAGCCTTGTATTTTTCCTTTTTATCTAGTCTTTTTTCCAATGTCTACCCTAACTTCCTTGGCCAGGTGTTCTGGGTACGCCCTCGGAATGATGTCACCAGAAACTTCATGTAGTAAAGCAGTGCTTCTATTATAAGTACTAGGTTATATTATAAAAGCCAAAGTTTATATTTGTGCTTGGATTTAATGAAACTTAATAATTAATAAACTGTTGCCCGGATTACCACCATTTTATAACTAAACTCTTCCTCGAGTGAAACAAATCAGCTGGTAATTCCCATGCTAGCTATGTTCACAGAGGTCAATAAGTCTAGTGAGAGGTGTATCCCTATGTGTTTTGGGACATTGAGGTGTCTAATAAAAAACTTAACGCAGGATATCCAATTTGTATCATCCGTTAAAGAGCTGTCCGGGGCAATTGTCCCAATATCACGATTAGATTATATCGATTTTAGAGCGTTGATTGACAGTAGAGATTGAATGGGTGTTTTATTATTTACTAGCCGACGCTCGCGGCTTCGCTCGCTTGACAAATTATATACACAAAAACCTAACTCGAAAATCACTCTATCCATTAATGAAAACCGCTTCAAAATCCGTTACGTAGTTTTGAAGATCTAAGCATAGAAAGTCGAGTCGAACGGACTCGACTTTCTTCTATATTTTGTTATGATTTTTCAACATAAAGACATTTATCTGTATAATTTTATAAAAACATAACATAACATCACGCCTTTTTCCCCGAAGGGGTAGGCAGAGGTGTGCAAACACACCCACATCTCGCCAGCTATGTTAGGTCCCATGTAATAGGGGGCGAGCCTATTGCCATTTACCGGGCACAAGGTCCAGACTCTGGGATAATTATCTAGATAAAATTCTAAAGAGAATTATACATTATCCACCAGACCCGGGAATCGAACCCGAGACCTCGAGTGTGGCAGTCCGTACATAGTACCATTGTGCCACCGAGGTAGTCTCGCTTGACAAATTATATACACAAAAACCTAACTCGAAAATCACTCTATCCATTAATGAAAACCGCTTCAAAATCCGTTACGTAGTTTTGAAGATCTAAGCATAGAAAGTCGAGTCGAACGGACTCGACTTTCTTCTATATTTTGTTATGATTTTTCAACATAAAGACATTTATCTGTATAATTTTATGAATAGCCATAATGTGTCACATAAGGCAAGGATGGCTGTACATAAAGGAGTGCTTATCCCTTCTTGCTATCCCTCACACACATGTATGGTAGTAAATATTGGGTGTGGCAGGAGAAGCATCAGAATAAATGCGGTCGGAATGAAAAGTTTGAGAAGTTTGCTAAGCTGGTGTGACTCTGATGGACAATATGAGAAATAGTAGGATACGAGAACGTTGTGATATGTCAGAAGATGTAGTAACCAAGGTGGAAAAGGGGATGCTTAGATGGTACGGGCATGTAGAGGAGATGGATGACAGAAGACTGACAAAATAGATATATTAAGCGTGTGTGTGAATGGACAAGGCGAACATACTGCGACCAAATAGCAATAAAAATAGCGAAAGAATGTCAGGATCGTGGCAGGTGGAATTCCGTGGTCTCTGACAACCCCACTGGGAAAGAAGCGTGATTTTATGTTAAGACATTTGCCACAGAAATAAATTCTACAGAAAGTGTTGTGAGTTGTCTATTCACGGTGTCTAAATAGATTGCATAAAATTCTGTAATGTTATTTGACACGAGTGGTTACCTCCAATGGCTCATTGCACGCGCTACTGTTAACCCCTAGTTTCCGACAAAACAAAGCCGACTCCATACTAAAACGGTACGTGCGTATCAATCGTTTTACGAGTCAATAAACCGTACAGATGATCAAACGTCAACCATTACGCTTTTGTCAAAAACTTTTTCAAATATTGGGCGTTTTCACATTGCACGATAACGACACACGATATCGTGCAGATGCAAACCTAACTATCTACCTTTGAATATTTATCACGATATTATGGACGATATCGTACAATGTGAAAACGCACATTGACACAGAAACCGACTTCAAATTACCGAAATGATTGTCGGAATGGGATCACTCGGGAAGCAGTGGGTCTCCATTAAAAAAAATACAGTCGAATTAAGAACCTCCTCTTTTTTGAAAGTTGGTTGAAAAAAAATTTAAACCATCACTCTATTAGCTAGCAATGAAATATCAAATACTGCTGCTGTATCGGCTGAAGGCCTCAAACGACGTAAATATGCTAACCTAGCAGGTGATTACATATTTGAGCCGTTTGGGGTTGAGACACTGGGGCATGGGGTCCGAGTGCTCGCCGCCTTTATAGAGACATTGCTAAACGCTTAATCGATGCTTCTCAGGACCAGAAGGCTGGCTATTTTCTGGCCCAACGTGGCAACACAGCCAGCATTCTTGGAACATTTCCAGTCGGCAATGAAGCGGAGGATTTTTTAAACGATATTTTGTAATGTAAATATTTTTAGTATATAATTATGTATAATAACACTGCGATAGTATATCGATAATTTTGAATAAGTAAAACTGCTTTCCTCACACATTAAAGGTCGTGATGTTATTGAAGAATTAATTAAGTACCCCAGGAATGGGCATGACATAATAAAACGATAAAGGAAGTTTCGATTCTCTACACCATTCGACACAGCAACAGATTTAGGCGCAGAACATACCGACAGCACGGCAATACAGTTTGAATTGTCAATTTATTTGATGTCTGTCTTTTATTTTCAACTAGCGGACTGCCTACCTTTGCCCGCTCGACAAAACACACAAAAACCTTTCTAGAGAACCATTCTATCCATTGGTGAAAACCGCATTAAAATCTGTTGCCTAGTTTTAAAGATTTACATACATAGGGAACGGAAGCGAATTATAATTCTAAGGCCATACTCGACCAAACTCGAAGTGACTCTAGTGTTTAACTATAACGGTAATAATTTTAATCCGACTGAAATCTGTAGGATATTATTGAGCGGAGCGAAACTCAATCTTAGATGACAAGTGTAAATCGTTTGTGTGCCAACTCCTCCGAAACGGCTCGACCGATTTTGACCAAATTTGGCATGCTGGTCGACATCATACCCGGGAGTGCATATCTCTGAAATCATGAAAATAGAGCTGACCACGGAGGAATAATCACCGAAAGTGTCCTGGACATCACCGAACCAGATGATTAAATGGTTGCCATGGAAACACGTGCGTCAACAATGAAAATAGTTTTTTTTTCATTTGATTAATTAATTTAAGTTTTCCATTCTGATTCTGATATGTAATAAAAACATTTGCTCCGCTCAACATTTGCAATTAGCAGCATGAATTTGTTTAGTTTTTTACTAGCTCTATGTGAAATGTCATGAGTGAAACAAATAGGTATAGTAACGAATATAATATATATAGGTACTTAAGAATACAAATACACACAATTAAATATCAAGAAATATGCGTCAATGAACTCCTCGTCGCCAACTTGTAATTTTCCTAGAAAATAATGTTCAAATTAAATAGGTACTTACAATATTTACCAAGATGCTAGATGAAGTAGGTAATGTTTTACTTGAAACTTATAAAAAGTGTAATTCGATGCCTTTAGTCAAAATGTTTCCGTTCAAGACAGTTAAATTCCCGGCCGTCATCCTTCTAAGGAGATTTTATTGGGCTACTCTCACATAGAGTCAGAGGGGCTCGTGGTCTAGTGGTAATCGACAATGTTAACACACTGCAAAGGTTGTGTCCGTGCCTCTGAGAGCACGTTAAGGCGTCGGTCCCGGTTGTCATACATCTATGACAGTTGTTAGGGGTAGTTGGAGCTCTAAATCAAAAATCCTCGCGGTCTAACTACAGAACTTCTATATCGCCTATAGATTGTGGAAGTCAGATGGCAGTCGCTTCTCGGAAAATATCGAAGTTCAGCCGCATCGCAGTTAGACTGGAAAGCCGACCCCAACTGAGTTGGGACAAGGCTCGGTGGATGATAACTCTCACATAGAGTTAGTCTATGATTCTTTTTAATTATGGAATAACATTGGATTCAGCTAAGCAGGAACGATTACCAATACTTACGTAAACTAGATTTGCGACTGTTTCTTTTTCAAAAATAAATTAATTCATCTTGTTTTTATCATCTTTGTATACTGGCCTTTGAAAATCAAGTTACATCTGATAAATGATGCGATTTGTGTAATTGTATGTCGCCTTTTGTGAACAGAATGAAAACCATTAAGTAACTCCACATCAAAGCAGTTCAAAAAAAACTTTGCAAATATTTTGTCCGCTGGTTCACGGAAAAAACCGTGAATATTGTGGTCATTTAGTTCAGAAGACAGTAATGTATTCTTGTTTAGAATAACTTTGGACATATAACTGTCGGAATACAGAACAAATAAATGTCGTAAGTCTAAGAAAGAAAGGAACAAACATTAAACTAGGTATGCAATGCATTCTGCTGTTGCAATAATTGAGCTGAGTTTGTCGATCCGGGTCGAATACCTAAACGACTGGACCGATCTTTATGAATTCGATGTGATGGTCACTATCACCGTGCCAAATTTCAAAAAGATCGGTCCAGTCGTTTAGGAGGAGTTCAAACACGAACGAAATACACGAGTCGTCTAAGAAAGAGCTTCGTAAACTCCGCTCAAAAAAGTTACATTTGAATTGAAAACCTCTTTTTCTTTGAAGTCCGTTAAAGAGAGAATCATTTTAATTTTCTTTCGTCCATTTTGTTTAAGGTTTTTGACCATACCGCCTCTTCATAAGATAATACTTACCTACAAATTTTCAAATAAGTCATGCATTAAAAATGCATCCGTATTGTCAAATCAGTTAAAAAGAGATATCACTTGGGTACTTAGTACGGCCATAGGTCAGCAGGTGTATCACGTGGGGCAGGATGACTTGATGCCGAAAAGTCCTCGGTAAGATCCGTTAGCATTCAATTGCAAAAAAAAAAACATAACCTTTGTTATATAAAATAAAAAAAAACAAATATTTCAAAAGAAAAATACAACAACAGAACACAAAAGCTTGACTGATTTAATATTTTTTCTTCATATAAACATTAATGACCTCTTTGAAACCGGGCTTTTTGCGCATTTTGTACCCAATTAATTGAGGTCCGAATTTGCTAAGGACGCGATTAGGCGATGATTAATAAAGTCAGTATTAAGTCCTTTTGATGTCAAAAATGAATGGGAGCAAAAAGGTTTATACAATTTCGTGAATAAATTTAATTTATATAAAAATACTAGTGGACGCTCGCGGCTTCACCCGATTGACAAATTATACACTAAAACCTTTATCGAGAACCACTCTATTCATTAAAAAAACCGCATCAAAGTCCGTCTCAAAACTATATCGTGCGGGGAAAAAAAAAAAAAAAAAAAAAAAAAAAAAATAATAATTTCTGTAGTTTTAATTAGTCAGTATACGGTTGTAACTCGGAAATTTTAATAACACACACATATCACGCCTATATCCCCGAAGGGGTAGGTAGAGGTGCACTACACACCCACAATTTGCCAGTATTTTTAGTCCCACGTGATAAGGGGCAAGCCTATTACCGTCACCGGGCACATTTATAATGGGTTATGTTCAAAATAGCCGAATGAATTTAATAAAAAGTAGCAGCTATATTGTAATTTTGAAAAAAAGAAAATTAAACCCTTGCTATGAAATGTTGATGAAAGGCAACAAAATCTTACGTGGGCGTCTCGGACTATGACTCGGAAATTTTATTAAATGGCAATATTATGACTCATTTATGACAGATTTTTTAGATGGCAATCAGTTTTAATATTCTGCAAATACTTCAATTAAGGTACCAACAAATCTTTAAGCATGTGGTTGGCATATAATTGTGCATTAAACTGCGAAATGACTATACCAAACCTGACAATACGTAGTTAAACAGACACCTTTTATTTAACGATTAAGTAGATGCAAAAGAATGAAGCTTTTAAGAATTCTGTGGGTAATAAATACCTACATTTTAAATTTTAAACTTTCGCGTTTCATAATCTATATTTTACTTTTTACACGGGAATTAACACGAAAAGGAACCACATAGATATGCATAGGTAATACCTTTTTATTGCCTGACGTTTCAACCAGGTTACACCGGCCGTGGTCACAGGCTGACTGTCAGCCTGTGACGCCAGGCAATAAAAAGCATGGATATCTATGTCGTATTTTTTCGTGTTAATTCCCGTGTTAATATTAAAATATTACATTTTGTCCTCCGTAATTCAAAGCAAGTGAGAATGACCAAAATATTTATTTAAAAAAAAATGTTAATATCCATACTTAGCTCAACTTATAGTTATTTATTTAATAATTAAAAACCAACTAAAATATCATAATTTTGCGGCTTACGGGTAGTGCGATTTAGTAGTAATCGTCACGTTATTTTGAACAATTCACACAATATCTTTATAAATTGTAGCCTATGTGTTATTCTGATGTATAAGCTATATTATTGAGCGGAGCTCCCATGGAGCAGGTTAAATGTAAAATGTTCGGATGTTCTTTTCTCAGCAACCTCTTGACCGATAATTAAAGTTTTTTCACCTAAATTAATAGCTGATTTCAATTAAAGTCGTGACGAAGCTCAAATATTCAATTTAAATACAAAGAAAGAGAAAAGAAAAAAAAATAGCTTCGTTCAATACGAAGCCGCGCACTGTTTACAGCAGCGTAGCTTTACCTAGTTGTAAAGTTTCATTAAAATCCATTTAGTAGTTTTTACGTGAAAGAGTAACAAACAAACATCCATCCATCCATGTACATACATACTTAAAACCTTTCGCATTTATAATATTAGTAGGATTTATCACCACTTTTACCTTTTACATCATCTTTACAGTTCCCCGATATACGATTTTGCAAGTTATAAATTCGATATCCTACTAATATTATAAACGCGAAAGTTTGTGAGTATGTAAGTATGTGTGTATGGATGGATGTTTGTTACTCTTTCACGTAAAAACTACTGAATGGATTTTAATGAAACTTTACAATAATATAGCTTATACATCAGAATAACACATAGGCTACAATTTATAAAGATATTGTGTGAATTGTTCAAAATATGACGCGGCGCGACGGGAACGGGAAAAAATCCAGATTACCACGCGGACGAAGTCGTGGGCGACCACTAGTCTTCTATATATATAAATATATATAGAAATGGGAAGTGTACCCCCCTTAGCTCTCGAGAACTGCTTATGCTCCAATGATGGTTGACCCCTCTATGGATAGTCCTCGATCTGGAGGCAAGCCCAAAAATCGAAAATTTGTCCTAGCCCTAAGGGGTCAAAAGTTATAGGCCAAAACCTATAGCGTGGTGCGCCGCGAAGCACCGCGCAAGACACCGCACTAATTATTAAAGATAAAGTAAATAAATAAATAATATTAACTCTTTATTTCGGTCCCACGGTACCCTATAAGAACAAAGCTTCTCGCACTGAGTCCGTTGTATTATTAAAATTAAATATCTGTGGTAAACCGCGTAAGTTCCCGCGTAAAATATCTTCATGGAGGTCGTATCACTTTAATGACCATCGAGTCATCGAGTAAATCATTTTTGTTTTTAAATACACAAGCCTTTGTGTTCCTAAATATTTTTAGAATTTAATATACCGTTAGGTTTGCTTACGATATGTTGTTGTATTTGTAATAAGTAGATACTTAACTAATAATGATAATACCAAGCATAGATAAAAAGAACACTTGCTATAGGTACCTACTAGTGTACTAGTACACAATAATCGATATCTACTTTTTTAGTGATGTACTTAATGTAAATCGATATCATTATTGTTTGATCAATATTTTATTTTAAAACTGCTGGAAAAAAAATTATATTATTTGGGCGCGTCTGTCTAAATAGTATTAATTTTCCTCCTTAGAGCAGTTCATATTATGTATAAAGTATCTAATATTATTGTGCAAAACACAACAAATAAAAAGAGGAATACCCGAATTCAAATAGGTACGTTCCATCACAGTATAAAGAAAACCTAAACCTATGATCTTTCGACTGTGGTTCCATTTCCCAAATATTTATCAGTAGTAAAGCGTTCCCCATACATTGCTATTAAATAGGCACAATATCTACATTCCATCTGTTTTCGACAGTTATCCTTATAATTTGTGAATTCCTTAAGCAATAACATTGGAATCTTTTTCCGTAAGAAACTTACATTACATAATATTATAATCAACCGAAGGCGTATGCTGCCATTAATTTTCTTAGACCCACGTGAAACATAAAATTTAAACAATAATAGTGGACGTAAGCAAACAAACATTCAGGTTCTGGTTAATAATAGAAAAATAATTACTAACACAATATGCAATTTGAAAACAGATATTACAAATGCGCCGGATGTAGCGATAGTGCCATTGTTGTGTTCATTTCCTTTAAGTTTATTGCCAGAGCACAGGCGTGGAAAATATTTAAGTAGATATAAACTTACATTGTACGTAAATTATCCATAGACATTTGTTTTTAAATTTGCAGTTATAAATTATTAGCTTTTGGTTGAGTTAGGTTTAAGTACTTAGCGGTCCCAGCTCCGCCAGGATCTCATGTAGTCATGGAGGGTGCGACTTGAGCAACCCAAATGGGGTAACACCATCGTCGCGGCGGTCAGACCGATCATGGATGATTGGCTGCAGAGGCAGCATGGTGACCTCACGTATCGTGCGACGCAGGTCGTTACCGGGCATGGATGCTTCGGTAGCTATTTGTTTCGCATCCATCGTGAGGTCACACCCCGGTGTCAACACTGCGAGGTTTCCGACGACGACACCGCACTCCACTTGTTGGTGGAGTGCTCAGCGTGGGCGAGTCAGCGCCGGGACCTCGTAGTGGGTCTGGACGTGGATACCCTCTCGCTGGAGACCATGCTTCAAGCCATGGTCTCCAACGAGAGTAGGTGGAACGCGGCCGTGTCCGTCTCCGAGCAAGTCATGCTCGCGAAAGAGGCGGCCAAGAGGGAGAGGGAGCGTACCCTCCCCGCCGAGTTCCGTATTCAGCGGCGAGGGCGCCGCAGACTCATCTACGCCCAAGACCATCGACCTCCATGATCGGGGCCTGAGGACGGCGGGATCGCCACCCACCGTCCTTACAGAAGACTCACTGACGCGGGATATAACCCTACCCCAACGACGCGGGATTCACATCCCGACCTAATCCCCGCTCTCTGCGGGGATTAGGTCGGGTCCACAGAGGTCGATGGTCCACAGAGGTGGTCAACGTCCGCCAGGCGCCACTGGAAATACGTTCTGCTTGTAACCAGAGACGCCCGGCTACGGACGTTAGAGCGGCCGAGGCCTTGGGCCGCGGAATTAAAAAAAAATAAAAAGGTTTAAGTACTTTAGAAAAATCTATACTAATTTTATAGGTAATCTAGAGGTATAAATAGGTAACGTTTGTGAGGTTGTAGCGGGTAATCTCCGGATCTTCTGAACTGATTTCGATGATATTATTGAATTAGTATATAGGTCTGTATAGCTGCATTATCCCTTAGTGCTATAGGTAACTTTTATCCCTGTGGGAATTACGAACAAAAGAACTATACCACGCCAGAGGCGGCACAGGCATCGACATAAAAAGTAAGGTTATGCTATACTAATATATGTTAACACATAGCATAAAGCATAATATAGGTTATAATATTTAGAACTACAAGGTTAATATACATTATAATGGACAAAGCATTTAATAAAATAATGTAATATAGTGGATGGAAGCTTAGCTAATAGAATAGATGGGAAAGACCTTGTAACTTGGAAGGTGGAATAAGCGCAAAAACTGGAACAAATGAGAAAAGAAGAACACAGCCTCTGATTATGTTGGAGATAGTTAGAGCATTATTTTTACTGTTTTCATATTAATACTTATAATACTTAGATTATGTAGAATTGATCGTATTTTCATAATTATAAAAATTATAAAATAAGTATAAAATGTACAGCCCGTATCTTTTATTATGTGATTATCAGCTCGTTAAAATGTAACGATACCTGGGTGTGTTTTATAGTATTTTTTACGAGAGAGTTACTTTTTAGCGCTGCGGGCTCTTTATTGCAGTGTCATAGACTATAATGCTTTAGTGGCTGATAACGATGAGGTTTATACTTACCGTTGAAACCTGTGTGCCTTATTTTTTTTTAGTAGTCGCAGCTTAAACGTATAAAATATAGACGTATGTAATGATACAACGACTAAATTTTAGGTGCACTTATTTTATTTATCTATATGCACATACAAGTCTGGGTATCGCTTAAGACTTCAATTATTAAATATTTGTAAATGGTTGTTAACTTTTTTATCTGTGTGAATCCTAAATTAGGAACTCATATTTGATGAAGGTATTTAGTTAAAACATCACTTTTTTGTCATTTACGGCTCGTCGATTAACCAAATTCGACAGTTATTACGTTAACCATAGAGAAAGGCAAACTTCGTTAGCAATAAAAAATACTGACGGAAAAATTGGTTTAATCAATAAACAAGTTTTGTATCGAACTTTTAACGCAACGTTTTTCCTTTAATACCTTGTCAATTGGCCACTTAGTAAATTGTTTTTTACACATAGTTAATATCTTAATAACCGTGACTGATCCGTTGATTTTTTGTTACAGATGGTCAGTCAAATCACCTCAATCTCTTCAACTCAAGGCCACAGCCGAAAAAGAAACGAAAATCCAGAACCGCTTTTACAAATCACCAAATATTCGAGTTGGAGAAACGATTTCTTTATCAAAAGTACTTATCCCCAGCTGACAGAGACGAAATTGCAAGTTCACTAGGTCTCTCAAACGCTCAAGTGATTACGTGGTTTCAAAATAGACGAGCAAAACTGAAACGTGACATGGAAGAATTGAAAAAAGATGTGGAAAGTGCAAAAGTACTATCAGCTCATAAGACCTTTTTAGAGAATGTCACAGATTTGGGTATATTGAAGAAGAAAGCTATGAGTATAGGCGCAAGTGAGGAGGCAGCGACGAATCTTGTTGTGAACGCGTCTAAATGAAACGAGGCAACGCGCTCGATCACGACTGATGTCATTTACGATCGGCGCGTACTCGACTATTAACCGAATAATCGAATGATGAATTCGACTAAAGTGACTCTTGCGTTACCAATTCGCAATTTCAATGTGGACAATTTAGTGACGTTAGTTGTTTTATCTTCACTATTAAAATAGTATTTCGTAATGGTACATCACTATTTAATATTGTAAATAGTATTAGTTGGCTGTAGTGTATTGTTGTACAAATCTTATAAAGCTTCATTCGAAAATAAATGTGATAGTTGATTTTATTATTTAAGTACTTAAATATTTTATAGAGATATTCTTAAATTATTTATTTAATTGGGTTATTAACTGGTTTGTAGGACTGCAATAATTTTATTAAAATATTCTAAACGCATTTGACAGAAAATGTTTTTTGAACATGTAGATACGGGATATAATATTTCCAATCCAATGTGCAATAATTATTATGAATTCAAACACTTTCTACGAGTTAGTTATATAACCCAATACCTAAGTTTATAATAACGTTATAAATGTAAATATAAATGTATAGTTAGTATGTTTACAATAACTTCTCAAATCGTAGTTTTTTAAACCTTACCGAATACAGAAAGAATAAACGTACGAATCCTTAGATTTTAGAAGGAACCTCGTGTGTCGGATAGCAATAGTAAAATTCGAGATCTAGAAAAATCCGGAAAAATCTTTTCTAATTTAAAATATTATTGTCACCCGACACTCGAATCGCTTTCTAAAATTTATCGAAATGTATACTGTTTATCTAATTTCAATCAATAAAATTTATTTATTAATTAAAATGCGAAATAAATGAGTCTGTAGTAAAAGATAGAACGATTTAAAAAATATATACCTCGCAAAATATAGGTACTTCAGAGTTGTTTATGCTTTGTGGGAATTAGTCATTTTATCTACTTTGTGTCTTTATCTCCTATTAATACAATACTTAATATAAAACTTAAATAAAAAGTCTAAATGTTGTCCACCATAATATATTTAGAATGTAAGTAGGTAACTAAACTGTAGAAAGAGTTGTAATTCTTAAACCTGATATGTAAAATTGTATAATTATGATTTACTCACAATGGCATAGTCTATTGAATTGATTCTATAATTTATTTTAAAATAGCTGTACATGAAATATCTAATAATTTAAAAAAGAAGGTTTTATTACAAAGTACCTATATATATAAAAAATCAGTTTATCGATACAGATTGTCACATCCCTAATTCCCTACTACGACTACTACGAGTACATTTACAACTGTTCCATTTTCGAATAGATTTTTTTTAAATAATTAATGGCATCAAATGAGTATCGAATGTAAATTTGAATCAATTTTTTATTTCCCGAACAATATTTATGGTAAGTGTTTATTTTTTTTGTGAAACAGATTTAATTTACTTGGGTGATGAAAATTATCATCAAACGACATCTCGTTCCTACTATTATGTAAAGTTTTTACATCTGCAGCACGTAAATCGTGTTTAGTAAACTATGTGAATATTACTTAATGTAAATAAACATTATGTGTTCTAATACTTGTATTTTTTAACCTCACACCATCACTATCATAATATTATTAGGAATCAAAACTTAAGACATGCTATCGCTACGAGTGTTGGAGAACGACTGTCCGATCTGTGATTTTTTTTTTCTTTACGCCCGAAGGATGGAATGGGCACCACCCGGATACGAGGGGTGGAGGCAGAGAATGCTACATGCATGAGTCAACTTGGCTTGCAACCTGGCTTGCAAGAGGATCCGAATAGAATGGCTTTCAATTTTTTGGACAGTGATCCCCCCCCGCCCGACACTTGACTCGCCACTGGCGTAGTGTAAACAGTAAAATTTAGTACAGTGCATAAGTGAGCGGCTTCAAGACGTGTTGTTTAATTCATAGCTTGTTCCTTTTTCTAAAGAAATGCCGGGAAAATGGTCCGAGGTCACCACAATGCACACAGTACCCTAAATAAATTGTGCATTTAATATAGATTAATATGGCCGTTTACAGCATGTAATTTAAATGAATATTTTGGGAGATATTACAGATTTAAAATGCAGGGACATAGATATTGCGGCGATCATTCGTATTTCATCAGACGTATTTTTTGACGAGACTCATCCATTTTCCTAGAGGAAAGACACTTGACTGGCCGTAGTGTAAACAGTCACTGTCCAAACTCGAAATACTCGCCACTGTACTAAAAGCTTGACCAATGTAAACCAGCCCTAATGGCTGGAGGGGTCCCGGCTAGGAGACATGCAGCCTCTCCAGAGATCGTTTTTTTTTTTTTTTTTTTTTTTTTTTTTTTTTTTTTTATATTTGGTTCGCCAAATTGACGCCGCCCGCCTGGTGGTAAGTCGTGACGACGTCTAGCGATTGTGGGCCATTCTCACAGCACACATTACTATTGAGAGTGGCCCTCAACTTGACGACCTACTGATGTGCCTCTTCACGCTCCGCTTAAAGAACCCAGGATTATATGTGGGAGGAAACACGTGCACAGGCAGGGCGTTCCAGGCCACTATCGTTCGGCAGAGAAACGAACGTTTAAAACGTTCGGTTCTCGCGAACATGCTATCCACTGTGTGGGGGTGGCATCTCTGCCCGGCACGAGTCGTTCGGGATCGGAAGGAAGAGGGTGGGATCACTCGCCGTGGTAAATACGGTAGAATGCGGCCAAGGAAGCTATTGTTCGGCGCTGAGCTAGCGGCTCAAGGCTTCCCGTTACCTCCGGACAACCTATAATACGGATAGCCCGTCGCTGCATAGCGTCGAGAGCGTCCAGCAGATACTTCGCGGAGCCGTCCCAGAGGTGAGAGCAGTATTCGACGCAGGGTCTAATCTGCGTCTTGTACAGCAGACACCTCTGGTCCGGTGTAAAGAATCTCTTTACCTTATTCAGTATTCCTAGTTTCCGCGAAGCTAGCCCTATACATCTTTCGATGTAGTTTTTATTATTGAGCTCTCGACGAACGTCTATGCCAAGGATATCAAGGTTGTCCTTCATTGGTAATAATGCATTCTGAAGAGAGGGTAGGGGAAGGAAAGGGGATTTCTTCGCAGTAAATGCACACGCCTGTGTTTTGCGGGCATTGAACTCGACCAGGTTCTCGGTACCCCATTGAGAGATACTGTCGAGGTTACGGTCGAGATCAGCCACGAGTCGTCGTCTCTCCTCCTCAATCTCAGATCGCCCCGCCGTCGGACGAACCGAGTAACTCCCGTGCAGTGTGCTGTCATCTGCATAGCAATGAATGTTCCCGAGGGATAGCATATCATTGATATGCAGAAGAAAGAGAGTTGGTGATAGTACGGACCCCTGCGGTACCCCGGCATTCACTTGCAAGAAGCGAGAAGCCTGGCCATCGCAGAGGACCCGCACTCGGCGCTCGTTTAAAAAGCTGGCAATCCAGCTGCACAGTTGAGGAGGTAGACCATATGCTGGAAGCTTGGAAAGGAGCGAAGCATGCCAGACCCTATCGAAGGCTTTGGCAATGTCCAGGCTAATAGCCAAGGACTCGCCGTGCCTTTCCATAGCCCCACCCCAGACATGCGTTACGAATGCCAGAAGATCACCCGTTGATCGCTTTGGCCTGAAGCCGTATTGTCGATCATTGATTAGCGAGTGATCCTCTAGGAATTGCATGAGCTGCTTATTTATAAGGAGCTCAAGCACCTTGCAAATGACTGAGGTGACAGCTATGGGTCGATAGTTGCCTGGATCGGACCGATCCCCTTTCTTGGGGATCGGTTGTACGTTCGCCTCCTTCCAGACCTCCGGCACGAGCCCTGAAGAGTATGACAGGCGGTACAGACGCGTTAATACTGGAGACAACTCAGCTGCACATTTTCGTAGCACCACCGCCGGAATGCCGTCAGGGCCACTGGCTTTCCGCGTGTCGAGTGACCGCAGCACTGCCCGTACATCACATTGCCTGATAACAATATCAGGCATTGTGTGGCCACAGTTGGCGATGGCGGGGGGCTGCAGGCCACGGTCGTCGACCCGGGAATTAGCCGCAAAGAGGTCTGCGAGCATATCCGCTTTCTCTTGGGCTTTGTGAGCCAGTGTTCCATCTGGGTAACGCAGCGGTGGCAGCGAGGGCTGACAAAAGTTAGATTGCACGGCTTTGGCCAGTTGCCAGAATCCACGGCTGCCCGTGGGATGGGAAGTGAGCTCCTGACCAAGCCGCGCGACGCGCTGGGCATCCGCTCTCTTAAAGGCCCTCTTACTCGACTTTGTGGCCCGGTTGTACGCTGCTTTGAGGTGGCCCACGTTTGGGTCGCGCACAGCCCGGGCCCTGATCCAGGCGCGATATGCCGACTGTTTTTGTCGAACAGCTTTGGCACAATCTCGCCCGAACCAGGGACGGGCTCTGCGGATACTGGCGACATCAGTGAAAGGGATGTAATAATCCATCCCTAAACTGATCTCGCCAGCAATAGCAGAAGCACTATCCGAAGGAGCCTTTCCTACAAAGCAGCGCTGGCTCCAGGGGACGGACGCATAATAATCGCGTAGACCGTCCCAATCCGCTGATGTGCGGTAGCCCCTTATTGTTTTGACGGCCAAGGTCCTCAACGGTCTGTTAAGAAGCGTTGAGTTGTTGGCCGTCAACCGCGCCGCCCATACGGGAGTCCCGTATAGGGCCATACTCCGCACGATCCCCAGGTACAGTCTCCTGCAGGAAGCATTGGGTCCCTTTAGGTTGGGCATCAGTCTGTGTCACCAAGTTCCATCGGCTATCAAGTACGATCCCTATAACTGATGCACTGTACTAAATTGTACTGTTTACACTACGCCAGTGGCGAGTCAAGTGTCGGGCGGGGGGGGGGGGGGATCCCTGTCCAAAAAATAGAAAGCCATTCTATTCGGATCCACTAGCAAGCCGGGTTGCAAGCCAAGTTGACTCGCTACTGTCCGATTGGTTTACACCACTGTCCTTGTTCACTGTACTTGGCTACTGTACTAAAAGCTTGACCAATGTAAACCAGCAATTACTGATTAAACTCTGCCTTTTGACTTTAGCCGGGAAGGCTTCCAAGTCGTGAAATGAGGCGCTCACCACTCAGGGGAGTGGTGATGTAGCGTCACTCAGATGTCGCTGAGCATACGCTAGTAAACAAAATTAACGGCGGGACCCCTATTGGGCCCCGTCTTGGGCATGAGGGGGACCGATCTGGTCGCGTCGCTCCGTTACGAGGAAACGGAGGGGGTATGCCGCGTGCAATTACCTCCTAACAATATATAAAATCCCTATTTCACCAAATACCTATTTAATAAAGTTACTTTTCGCCTCCTGGAACTCTCCAAGTATAAGTTGGCCCGTGGCAGAAAATAGAACTAAAAACATTGTATTATACTTGACAAGGTATGTTGGGGGCTGTAAGTAGGTACCAGAAGTTTGTCCATTGATCGGAAGGTGCACCAATTGCAGTGAGCATACCTCAAAATGTAGGTATAGTTAGATAATTAGTTTTTTTATGGGCATCACACGTAGTCATAACACAGAGTAGAGCAATCGGAACGAACCTGTGGTAATATTTATTTATTTATTTAATAGATCTACCAACGATTGTTAACATTAATACTTACAGAAGTATGTACTTATACTATTTACAAAAAAAAATCCTAGGGTACCTCCCCTACAAGTATGGGGATGATTTTTTTTTCTCGCGTCAACCCCATCTTGTGGGTATGTATTTGTATGATAGGTATGTATTTTTAAAACATTGGGAGGTTGCTAAGACAATTTTTTGACTTAGGGGTCCGTTTGCGAGATAAGTATTCAACTTTAAAGCGCATTTTTTGTTAAAACAGTGTCCCCCTCCCTAAAATCTAAATGGCTAGCTCGAAGAATCTGAAAAATTCATGATGGTAAACAATATGGTGAACTTTGAAGGAAAACTATAACGGACCAAATGAATTTGTTAGTTTAGGAGTTATAGAGCCTATAATAGGTAACTACGGAACCCGCGTGGCCCGACACGCACTTGGCCGGTTATTTTATTATTGAGCGAAGCGAGCCGAAGGCGAGCGTAGCTCTCAACGGGTGACTCAAATTACGATTTATGTTAAATTGTGTTAAATTGTTTCTCGGCGAATACTCGGCCGATTTCGGATTTTCTTGCACTCATCAAAAGCTTACAGAATTACCCTATTCATACGAAGCCAGAATTTTTAATTTCGATCAAATAAAAATAATATACATATATTATTTTTATTTGATCTTTTTTCTTTTCTTTCTTTTTTCTTTTTATTTGATACATACTCGTGTGGGTAGGCGTAAAATTAACATCCAAAATTTTGAGCTCCTGGTATTTTTATATTTAAAAATACTTAAATCTATAATTTGTGTGATAATTATGAACTAATTGGTCACTAAGCTCACCTTCTCTCGCTACACTATAAAGTCTCCCCTTTTCTACGGTGTCTTCAAGATTTATACACGTACACAACTATGGACAGTAGAATCGAAAGAAGCCTGCAGGATCTTGAGTGCCTCTTCACTAGCCGTCTCCGTGACCACGAGGACAAGTTGACAGAAGCCATGCAGTGCTCTGCTCCAGCCAACCCGGACATAGCCACTCTCTCCAGGGAATTCGGTGAGTTTAAATCTTTTGTGTTGGATTCCCTGGGGCATCTAAAGATACAGGTGCAGCTTCTATCGTTGGGCCTGGATCGCCACGAAACAGCGATGCGCCGTAAGATCCTTTTGCTTCACGGAGTGTCTGAAAAACCCCATGAAAAACTATATGACACTGTAACTCAAATATTAACCACCCAAATGAAGTTACCCGACGTCAATACCAACATATTGGAATCCTGCCACCGTCTCGGATCCAGTCAGGAGAAGTCGCGTCCAATAGTGGTTCGTTTTCGCGATATGGAGCACCGACATCTTGTGTGGGACAACAAGACCTCGTTGAAAGGTACGGGAATCACTATATCCGAGTTCCTCACTAGGATAAGACATCGGCTCTTCATTGCTGCCCGTAAACATTTCGACTTGAAGTACGTGTGGACCTCAGGTGGAAACATCAACATAATATCCCCCGACAAGGCCCGCCACAAGGTTGAATCTGCTGTGGAACTCAACGCATTGATCGCGCGTTATCCGATCTGTTCTGCGCCTGACGCTGCTGCCACCGAGGTCACTACTGCAACTGAGCATACGGCAGCTTCGGTAATTGCTCCTGTGGCGTCCCGAGATGTAGAGATCGGCAGGAATACAAGAAGTCGTCGTCGGCCCTGAGTGTCATCGTGTTGTGTACACTCTGATTTGGTCGTATTATCTCGCACTTTACACAATTATTATCAACAAGTCGTAATTCTCAACAATACCCGGCTTTGATTCACTTTATTATTTTTGCTTTATTTCGGTGTCGGTACATATTTACTATAATAACGTAAAAAACATTTTTAGTGTCAATGTAAAACGTTTTTGACAACTGATAAGTGAGAGTGACAGACAAGTAACAAATAGTGTCACATTTGACATCTATGGCACGGATTGTCTTGTTCGACTTTAGTTGCGTTCGGATTGAAGCTCATCGGGTGCAATCCGAGGCGTAGAGTAGATTGACACTAGTGTGCGAACCTTTGGCTTGCAATGTAATTGTTGGGCATATTGCTTGTTTTTTATTTTATTTTTTTCTTTGGTGTATTTAATTTTAATTGAATGCTTTTATTTTTAAATAATTTCGACCTGTTCTTCGGTTAGCGTAACTGTATGTATGTATAATATCTTGCAATTTTGTTGTGTTTCTTTCTTCATTCTAAAGTATTCTAAGCTGTAAAATTTCTTCTCAGTTGCGAGTGGGTGTGCTTGGTGAATAGTTTTCTGTTGAATTATTGTTAATTTTGTATTTATTATTATCATTTATTATTTACTCGTATTTATTTTTATTTTATTATTCTATTTTATTTTTATTTTTTAACCTTTATTTTATTTTATGGATGATAGTAGTGATGAAGATAGCTTTCTTTCCTGTTCCACGACTAACGACAGCTTCCTCAGTGCGGACAGCGTTGGGTCTTGTTCGGCGGCTTTGACTTTGCATGATCAGTTATCCTCTATTTTTACCAAGTTTCCTAAGAACTTTAATATAGCACACATAAATGCCCAGAGTATTTTCTACCATCACTCTGATCTTCTGGCGTCCATTAGCAGTAACCAACTTGACGCGCTTTTGGTTTCTGAAACTTTTCTTAAGCCGTCTCTGCCTTCTAGTCTTGTCAGTATCCCTGGATTTGTATTGATTCGCAATGATAGGCTCGGTAAGGGTTGTGGAGGTATAGCGATTTACCTTCGCAATGATATCGTATACAAGACGATTTGTGCCTCTCCATCTGCACCTATTGATCGCGCACCCGAGCAGTACCTTTTTCTAGAGGTAACTGTTCGCCACAATAAGTTTCTACTTGGAGTTTTCTACAGCCCTGATTTGCGAGTCAACTACTTTGACAGACTTGAGGCTGTTCTTTATGATCTTTGCCCCAATTACAGCCGCGTAGTCTTGATGGGTGATTTTAACACTTGTCTGATCAAGGATGATTCCCGAACACATTCTCTTCGGTCTCTATTGTCTTCATTAAATCTCAACATCTTGCCTCTCTCTGCTACACATCACGTGCCTAATCGTAACCCTTCTCTTCTCGATCTGATTATCCTTTCTTGTCCCGAACTTGTTGCTACACATGGTCAGCTGACTGCCAGCTTTTCTTACCATGACCTTATCTATTTATCTCTCTCTATACGCCCTCCCAAGCGGCAGATACAATTCTCTGTACTTCGAAATTACGGAAGAATGGACTTGGAGGCCTTGAGGTGTGAAGCTGTGGACATTGACTGGACACCTGTCTTCGGTAGTGATGATATGGATGAAAAGGTTCGGAGGTTTAACGACACACTTACGGCTCTTTACGATCGACACGCGCCTAAACGTCGTATACGGCACAAACATACCCCCGCTCCTTGGATTGGTGCCGACATCAGGGAAGCCATGGCTGCTAGGGATAGAGCCAAACGCAGGCTAAAACGTAATCCCACTGATACTAATTTTAAAAGGTTCAAGGACCTACGTAATCGCTGCAATCGTTTGTGTCGAGATGCAAAACGTTGCCATTTCCATAAATCATTAGATACTCGCGATTCCTCCGTGATCTGGAAATTTCTAAAGGCAAACGGTATCGGTAGATCTCCGTCTACTGATTGTAACGACATCGATCTGAGTGCCCTTAACAAACACTTTTCGAAACCACTTGTTACACTTGATCCACATACTAAGGCGCGCACCCAGCTCGATCTCTCACAGATACCGCTACCGCCATGTCCCCCGTTCAGTATGAAAACAGTTTGTGAAGATGACGTCCAAAAGTCTCTTCTAGCTATTACTTCCTCTGCCATAGGTAACGACCAGTTATGCTCTAAAATGTTTACCCCGATTCTCCCTGCCATTATCCCTATCCTCACCCATATCTTTAACTTTTCCCTTCACTCGGGTGTCTTTCCAAAGGCCTGGAAACAGGCACTTATTATACCACTCCCTAAAACCCCAAATCCTTCCTCATTATCCCAATTCCGGCCCATCTCCATTCTCCCTTTCCTATCCAAAGTGCTAGAGCACATTGTACATCGGCAACTGTCTTGTCACCTATCGCAGAATAATCTCCTCAGTCCATTTCAATCTGGTTTTCGATCGGGCCACAGTACGGTGACTGCACTCCTGAAGGTCACTGACGATATTCGTTCGGCCATGGAGAATAGGTCACTTACTGTGCTAGTTCTACTAGACTTCAGTAGTGCTTTCAACTCCGTGGATTTCGATGTCCTACTTGGAATCCTTAAGTCCCTCAACTTCTCTACGGAGTCTGTGGCCTGGTTCGATTCGTATCTTCGGGGACGCTCGCAGTCCGTCCGCCACAATGAGCATTACTCGGAGTGGTGTAACCTTAGTGCCGGCGTCCCTCAAGGCGGCGTACTCTCTCCTTTACTTTTTTCCATTTTCATCAACTCTGCTGTTCGAGTTATGTCCTGTAACTTCCATCTCTATGCAGACGACTTGCAGCTGTATCGACATTTTGCTTTAAACAAATTTAGAACTGCCATTGCAGCCTTAAATAGAGACCTCGCGGCTATTAATCAGTGGGCTTGTTCGTATGGCCTTCACATTAATCCCAACAAATCGCAGGCCATGATTATTGGAAGTAGGCAGATGCGTAGTGGGTTAGATATGGCTTTGTTTCCACCAGTTGTATTGGATAACTCTACCATTCCGTATACTGAAGTCGCCAAAAACCTCGGGGTCTTAATCGATTGCAATTTGACGTGGAACGCTCATGTAGGCGAAGTGAGTAAAAAGGTCCATTTCACCTTCCACACTCTCAAGTGTCTCCAAAGCTTCTTGCCCTTGGATATCAAAATTTCTCTTGCGCAGACGTTAATTCAACCCATCCTGGACTATGCGGATGCCTGCTACTTGGATGCCACCGAGGAGCTCCTAAATAAACTTGAGCGCTTGCAAAATCTATGTATCCGATTCATATACAATTTACGTAAATACGATCACGTCTCACAATATCGCAAGAAACTCAAGTGGCTCCCGATCCGTCTTCGTAGAGATGCTCGGATATTGTGTTTGCTGTTTAACGTTCTACACAATCCTTCCTATCCGTCCTACCTACGGGAGCGTTTCTCATACATGAACGCACCCGATGCCCCGTGTAGGTCACATCTCCAATATCGCCTTACCTGTCCCTCTCACAAATCCGATTTCTATTCCTACTCATTTACTGTTCATGCGGTCAGGCTGTGGAACTCGCTCCCGCCGAACATACAACGCTGCAACACTATTTTTACATTTAAAAGGAAAGTGAAGGAACACTATCTCTCCTCTCTGTCTTAAATATCTGTATGTATGTATATATATTATTAATATATATTTGTATATATGTATTTATTTGTATATATGTATTTTCATGTATATATATTGTACCTATATATTATTATTATAACCTAATCTGTAAATATCTATATATATGTATTTGTGTAATATAGATCCACCTACGTACACATAAGACTTATTCTACCAAGCATTTCCTTCCCCTGGCCCACTGGAAGAGATTTCTTATGAAATAAGTGGTGCCTTTGTACTCAATCTATCCTTATTGTTCATCTTCTTATTTTATTTTTCATGTGTGTACATAAATAAATAAATAAAAAAAAAAATAAAAATAATTTAATTGATGGTAAGAATTCCCATAGCGTAATGACAAAAAATACTTTGACAGAGTTATATCGCTTTGAATCAAAACTCGCTTCGCTCAAATATATGCTGCAGCGTAACGGTACGTTTCGCGACTGCGGCGACCTAGTTTATTTACATTTGAATGGGAGAAAAGCTGTTTAAGTCACAAGCACGACAGATATATATAAATTCACAACTCTATAGAGTTACACACCAAAATCAAAACAAAACAATAAAGTACGTAGTTCTAAATTCAAATTAAATTTAGTTTAAGAAAATAAATCTAATAATTTTAAATTAAATCTAAAAATTCCGAATTTCACATTCGGAAAAAGTCGGTAATTCCCGAGACTGCCCGAGAGATATAGAAGCATAGTATCTACAGGGCGAGACATCTCGGTGGGTAGTTCAAGGTCCGTCGCAACTCTGTTGGCTCGAGTGAGAGAGTAAGTACCACCCGCTCTTAGAGTACAATTCCTGTCATGCATTTTTTCACCAGGTGTGTGAATCTCGCCCGCAGTGCGTGCGATTTCAACATGAAATCAGTACCTACGCGACTAGCCCCGTTACCATACCAAATTCTTTCAGTCATTTTGGACATAACCCATTATATGTGGGCCCGGTGACAGCAATAGGTCCCCTATTACGTGGGACTAAAAATACTGGCAAATTGTGGGTGTGTAATACACTTTTGCCTACCCCTTCGGGGATATAGGCGTGACATGTATGTATATCTAATTTGACATTGACATCTATACGCAATGCGGACAAGATCCGCAGACTGTTGGAAAAACGCTTCACAGAAAAAGCGCCGGTGGTCCTATGTATACCACAAGGTAGGTTGGTACCTACGAGGGATGCTTAGGTTGAGGCACGGAGAAGGAAGGAACAGAGATACCGCATTCCTAATCTATGATAGAGGGCTCGGTCGAGTCGGTCGAGATTGAAGACACATAATCTTAACATAGTCAGACAATAGAGAATAGTACTTACATACAGAACTTGCACTTCGACGTTAATTAAAGCACATTCTTTTGTTTACAGAGAACATAATTCAAACGTTAGATTTGTCAAGTAAACTAAAATATATACCAGCATAATTTGACCAATAATTATGACGTTAATGCCTCAATATCAACTCTATGGTCAATGCCGTGTCACAAACAAGAGACAACCCTTACTGACTTACAACTTCTGTCAACTGACGTCACGTATTTTTTGCGATTGTTAGGCGAGTGACATAACCCTGACATAGTTTAAAACAAAGTCGATTACGCTGTCTGTCTGTCCCTGTGTATGCTAATATCTTTAAAACTACACTTCGCCAGAACCGCTAGTTGGATAATACCGGAATTGTCTAACAAACAATTAGTTAGTACTATTAACTATTACCTAATCATATATACGCCGTGTAAGACATCGTTGTAATAACACAAACGTATTTTTACTTTTAGCTTTGTAAGTTATCCATTCGGCACACATCGCCTTTGACTTCAAAGATTGCATTCCAGTTAAACCTATAATTTTGTGCGGTTAAAAAAGTGATTGAAGAACAATAAAAGATAGATAAAGATCTCATTTCACCAACAACGCGGGATTTTCATTCCGACCAAACCCCCGAAGAGGCCACATAGGTGACCAAAGTCAGCCGGGTGCCACTGGAAATAACTTCTAGTGCGTACCAAAGACGCCAGCAATGGACATGGGAGCGGCCGCGATCTCGCGGCTTTAATGAAAAAAGAAAGCATTTCATTTCATTCATGTCTGTCTGAACTTCGCATTATAGACTGTCCGGAGGTAACGGGAAGCCTTGAGCCGCTAGCCCAGCGCCGAACAATTGCTTCCTTGGCCGCGTTCTACCGTATTTACCACGGTGAGTGTTCTGAAGAGCTCTTCAACGTGATCCCACCGTCTCCCTTCCGATCCCGAACAACGCGTGCCGGGCAGAGATGTCACTCTCATACCGTGGAAACCGTCTTCGCGAGAACCGAGCGTTTTAAACGTTCGTTTCTCTGCCGAACGATGGTGGCTTGGAACGCCCTGCCTGCGCACGTGTTTCCTCCACTCCAACATATAACCCTGGGCTCTTTAAGCGAAGCGTGAAGAGGCACATTACTGGGTCATCAAGTTGAGGGCCACTCTCTATAGTATTCCTGTGTACTGTGAGAGTCGCCCTCAATTGCCAGACGTCGCCTCAGCTTACCATCAGGCGGGTGGCGTCAATTTGTCTACCTAAATATATATATAAAAAAACACTTTTTTGTGTGGTTACACACAAACAGAGGTTTCACATATATAGACAAAGCATAAAGGACAACAAATAGTATTTGTTTCAGAAAAATCGGATATCAATATGAAGCATTTTTTTGTACCAATGTACGGCATTTTCTGCTGGTGGAGCTGCGGGTACCAGCTTGTACATAAGAACGATTGATATATTATATGCACCGACTTTAACCTCGTGGTTTTATGAGTTTATTATAATTATGGAATGAAATTACGCAAGGCAACGGGTTACAATTTTTTCAAAATTACAATTTAGCTGATAATTTTAATTAAATTCATTCGGCCATTTTGGACATACCCATTATAAATGTGCCCGGTGACGTCAATAGGCTTGCCCCCTATTACGTGGGACTAAAAATACTGGCAAATTGTGGATGTGTAATGCTCCTTTGCCTACCCCTATAGGTGTGATATGTGTGTGTATAATTATGGACGTGATCGATGCGTGGACAACAGAGGTAGGTAGGTTATATTAGTTCTGTCTGATGGTATTTTAGCTTGGATTACATAATGGCACTAACGGCAATAGGCTTAGGACCAACAAAATTATTGGCAAAGAGTAAGAGTATTTTAATGCACATCTGCTTACCTCTTCAGGGATATAGGCGTGTTTGAATGTAAAATTCTTAAGAACAACATGTTAAGTAGCCACTGCTATAAAAACGTTTACAACGGCGTTTGCAATCGTGTATTGATCCCTTAAGTCGAATCGGCCAATAGAATTATGGCATAGGAAGTAAATATGCGTCATCAATAGTATTTCTTTGAGTGGAACACCATCACAATAATTCTAAGGTTTATTTGAGTTTGTGAATGTTAGTTGTAGACGTCGCGTGCCAAATGTCAGTAACATACAATCTTTGATTACTTATGACATTCCTCCTCAAGTACTAGGCAAATTGGAAATCTAAACTTTACAAAGACGTAAGGACTCATTTTACATACACATACACAAAGCAGGGCTTTATCCGTTTAGGGGTAAACAGAGGCGTTTGATACATCCACATTTCGTTTATAAAAAATTGTACAAGTGCGAGTTTCGTATCAAGTCATCGAGGCTAATGTGTTTCGCGTGTATGTATGTTGCTTTGTTCTCTATAGACCAAACGGCCAGATCGATTTCGATGAATGAGGTCTCAAATGAAAGGTATTTATGTCCTGAGCGTCATATGGTACTTAGTTACAACTAAAAGCAGTAAATAAAAATGAATGATTAAATAATAAAAAAACGAGACTGTACCTAACCAGATATTTAACTATAAGCAAGTGGGACTCGAATATCAGTTCAAACCTAGCTGTAAACTGAGTCCCGCCTGCTTTTAGTTAAATATCTGGTAAAGTATAGTCGGATTTTTTTATTATTTAATTGTTTATTTTTTTCCTATCAAAATCTCTTGGGCCAATTATACCTAAGGGTACATACCTAATAAGTACCCGGAAAACCCTACTACGCAATTTTCTTCTCTCTCGTGATTCCATTTGTTAACTACAAAATTTCAATTTTTTTTTGTATATTTGCCGATATAAGGGACAGGCTAGAGTCCTAAGACCATACTGCCTAAACTTCACAAAAGCTTACCATCAAACCGGTGACGTCACTTAAATGCAAATTCCTTTAAAACTATAAGGAGGACCTTTTTTTCTTAATCGATGAGTCGGGTAATCGATTTAGTCGATTATAAAAATGAATACATAAAATACACACTCTGTTGTCAAATTACACTGAACGTTCGAAATTCAAATTGTTAAAACTGTACGAGAATTTGTTACGGACAAAAGTTTGTTAAACATTAATTGGTCGCCCACTAGCCGTAATCACCAGAATAACTTAAACTCTCAACGCTTTAAACCGGTTAAGTTTCTAAGGTCTGTTTATACTGGTATTTATGTTAACACCATGAAGGTTTCGGTCACATTTTAAATATTAATTCTTGGTTGTTAATACGTTAACTATGGTCACTATTCTTGCACAAGCGTGTTATGATGAACCATAGACAATAAATAATTGCTTAAATACCATCTAAGATACACAACAAACGTTTTATAACTATGGACAATTTCCTTGGCTGTTAAAGGTTCCGTTTGCCAAATATAGCTTTTTTTTTCAACATTTTACGTATTTGTTTAACCACATTGCGGTTGATTAAAATCATCACTGGTAAATAAAGTAAGTATTACAAAAGAAACCATAAAGTAATTAAAAAGAACATACAATTTTTCGAAGAATACTAATAACATAGCCATGAGTAGGTTATTTATGTTGGCTATTGTGTCATAATAATTAATGCTGGCCTTCTTTATTGATTTTGCAAGCCACACTTAAAAAATACAGCTTTTGGCCTCTTTTGTTCAAAATTTAATAAGTACTATAATTTTTGAGGTCAATGTGCGTGATGGCGGGGTGTAATGTTGCTTTGTAAAATGTGACCAATTTAAATACACCCTCAGGCTGAGACGCCACACCTACTGAGTTTAATGTCTTTCAAAGATTCCAAAGGCACTAGTCGAGTTCTCTTTAAATTTGTGGTATTATAACAGTTGTTGATTTCGAACGCTACAATTCGAAAATTAAAATAATTACATTTCTACTACTACACATAATTATAGGATGTTATTACTCTGCATTTGTTTTTGGAATCGTAATGACTTTTTTTTTAATTTTAAAAGAGACCTATGTTTCAGAATAGAGAAATTTATTGCCATATTTTTGATGCGTTATTTTTAATACGAATCTATTGATGCTTTATTTCATATTTAATTCAAAAGTATATTAACGGTTTTGTAAATGAATAATAAACAAATATAGAATGTCAATGAACGAATTTGAAAATTTTTTCTCCCGAATTCCTGTAGATTTGACAAAAACCCTAGGCTCTTCAACCCCCATTGCTGAATCTTTGTTAAAAGCAAACGTTCCTTGTTGTAACGTTATATTTAAATTCAGTAAAGTTAACATAAACACTATCTTAAAAACTTTTAAATCTTTAAATATCAAGAAAACAGCTGACCTCTGGGGCATCTCTGTGTATTTAGTAAATTCTTTTATTGAAATGGTTGCTCCTGAACTAGTAATAATATTTAATAATTGTGTTGATAGTGGTGTGTTCCCTGATTTAATGAAATCTAGTAAATTAATTCCCCTGTTTAAATCGGGTAGTACTTCAGATCCGTCCAATTTCCGTCCCATTTCTGTACTACCTACATTTAGTAAAATTTTTGAAAAAATTATGCTTAATCAAATGCAAAATCACTTTAATGTTAATAAACTATTACATACAAAACAATTCGGTTTCACTCGTGGTCGGTCCACTACTGATGCCGGTATTAAATTATTAGAGTGTATATACAGGGCCTGGGATGAGTCATATGATGCTTATGGTGTATTCTGTGACTTATCTAAGGCCTTCGATTGCGTTCAGCACCAGACTTTAATTAAGAAACTTGATCATTACGGAATCCGGGGGACGGCCTTGAATTTCGTCAATTCTTACTTAAGTGATAGGGTCCAGAAAGTAGTGATCAATGGTAAACAGTCACCTGGTTCTCCTGTAGCAATGGGGGTACCGCAGGGTTCAATTTTGGGACCTTTTCTTTTTCTAGTATATATTAATGATCTCCCTCACCTCATAAGAGACGACCACGAGGTAGTTTTGTTTGCTGATGACACTTCTTTAATATTTAAAGTTAAACGTGGACAGCGCGAACTTGACGATGTAAACATTGCCCTCTCTAGGATAGTCCACTGGTTTTGTGCTAATAATTTATTATTAAATGAAAATAAAACTAAATGTGTAAGATTCACCTTACCTAATGTAAGACTTGTTAAAACCAGTGTTAAGGTTAGGGATGATATAATAGAATTGGTCGATGACACTGTCTTTCTGGGCATAACGTTAGACTCCAAATTGCAATGGGGGCCTCATATCGGGAAAATTTCGGCCAGGCTTAGTTCAGCAGCCTATGCTGTCAAAAAGATCCGACAACTTACAGACATTAAAACGGCGCGTCTTGTCTACTTCAGCTACTTCCACAGTATCATGACATATGGCATACTACTGTGGGGTAACGCTGCCGATATCAATATCTGTGCATCTTTGTGTTGCAGAAGAGGGCTATCCGGACTATCTATGGAATGGGGTCTCGGGAGTCATTAAGAGATAAGTTTAAGCATATTAACATCCTTACAGTGTATTCACAGTATATTTATGAAATTTTATTGTATACCCACAAGAACAAAAGTAAATTTGTGAAAAATAGTGATAATCATAATCTAAACTTAAGAAATAAGGATAAACTGGCTGTTCCTAAATTTAGGCTTCATAAAGTGAGTAATTCTTTTGCGGGGAACTTTATTCGAATGTACAATACATTGCCAACCGAAATAGCAAATTTATCTGTCAATAAATTTAAAAAACTAATAAAAAGTAAATTGTGCCATAAAGCTTATTATAGTATTAATGATTTCTTAGATGACAAGGCGGCCTGGTTGTAACAACGTAACGAATTGCTCCTTTCTAAATAACTCTGTATTAGATTTAAGATGAAATATTTTGAAAAAAGCCGAGCTGAGTTTCTTGAGGGCTCTTCTCAGTCTCGTTGCATTTTGGAACCCTCGGTAGAGTCACACCAACTTCTGACGAATCTAAATAATTTTCTGAAAATTTCAAAGATAATAAACGTTATTTTATTTTATATTTTATTTTATTTTATGACATTTTGTGGTGTGGTGGTTGGTTGAATGTAAAACTACGTGTTGCCATATTATGAAAGGTCTCGGGTTCGATTTCCGTGTCGGATCAAACCATACGACCAGACCTAGACGTGCCTTTCTATGTACTATATTAAATAGGCTTACATTTACACGTAAGTACCTATAATAAGTTTCAAATAAAAAATTTGCCATACTTAAGGTGACGTCATCGCAGTCAATAAAGTGAAAAATTACGAAATACATTAAATTATGTAATAACTATTATAGAAATTAAACAATAAAACTAAATAATTTTATATGAAAATTCCATTTCATTTCATTTCGACGTGAGCCATTTCAGTAGGTGTGTTGTTCTTCGTGTCTATGTAATGAAAGTCTTTGATGAAGGTATAGTACCTACTCATAATACAAGCTATGCTTAGTTTTTAGGTTAGATTGTCAAAGTCAAACAAACATTTTTATATTAATTAACATTTTTACCCATCTCCATAATTTATAAATAATGTTTCCATAATGAAAACGTCACTTTAATTTATAATTAAAGTGTCGTTACTATTAATTAGGTGCGCACGCGCCGCCTCGGGCGTTGACAGTTGTGAGTTTTATAACAAACGGATTCCCACCCACACGATTGTGTCGACAATCTATCTCGAGCACAATACTATTAAAAAATTGCTACTATTTTTTATTGTTGTTGGTAATAGATTAGGTATTACTACACAGAATCATACATTTAACCCTGAAAACGCAGTCAGAGCCGTATATTATGTCGTAAAAAAAGTTTTTCGGTCTCTATTATCGTGTCCATAGGCTCTATTTACTTAGTCCTAGGTACTCGTATATCAATTGAAACTGTTCTGCCGTACCATGTATTTTCACCAGCCCTAAGAGCAAGTCTTATATCCTATATCCCGAAGGGGTAGGCAGAGTTGCATTACACACCCACAATTTGCCAGTATTTTTAGTCCCACGTAATAGGAGGTAAGCCTATTGCCATCACCGGGCACATTTATAATGGGTTAAGCTTGGGTTGAATCCAAAATGGCCGAATGAATTTTATAAAAAGTAGCAGCTATATTGTAATTTTGAAAAAAAATTAAACCCGTTGCAAGCAAGGCTATGAAATGTTGTTGAAAGGCAACAAAATCTTACGTGCAAGCCGCTATGGCACAGCCAATTACAATCCTGGGCGTCTCGGACTATATGTCTTTGTAGTGGCCAGATATTTAAGTGGTAAAGTTACTATACTTGACATTTTTGTATATGTTTACATTCGCATTTGACATTAATTAACTGGACATTTCATTTATTCTTAGCTTTTGAACAGACTTGTATTAAATTTTTTTGGACATTTGCATGCCTATTGGATGGAATACGGAACGCACATGTAAATTTATGTAATACCTACCTAATTGTATACCTGTATTTGCAAATAAACTATGATTATGATTTTAATTTTAAATCTAATCTTTGAAATAGCATCTGTCTTAATTAAATTCACAAATTATAATTCAAAACAATGGCCATACATTTAATTTATTGCGTTACACCATATTGCAAGCCAATAAATATTACTCAATGATAATTCATCTCCTTAAAACCCCGTAAACTATACAATTTTTACTCATCGCACTCCCTAAGGCAAGGCACAATGATTGACCCAAAAATTCAGGCTTGACTGTATCGAATTAAGGAGAGAATAAGTTGAATGATAAATTATTTAGCGCATTCGTTGCCCTATTAACGTTCAAAACTGCTTACTGACTGCCAGAATCCTTATCAGACTATCTGTCAGAGAACTGTCAAAATCTATATGCTATCTAACCTCTATGGTCATGAACCATAGATATAAAATGGCAATAAAATTTGAAAAAGGCGCGAACACACCCATACGTCATTGTATTTTAAAAATGGAACATGCGATTCCGAACTTCGTGTCGTGAAAAAATAAACAGTTGGTAAAAGTTATGCGAAGAACACAATGGCGGTATGAAGTGGAGCTAAATCGCGACAATAGACCGTAATGAAGTGGTTTTGTCATGTTTTTAGGCGTTTCGCCGCGTGTGGGTAAATTAAAGTACAATTATGTTATAAATGGGCGGTTATTGGACGATTAGTGTCAGAGAGATAGAGGAGGCGTAAGCTGTTGTGAAACTAAACGTTTTGAAATCGTGGGTTATACTGTCAATGAATGCGTTTTGTTAAGAATTATTGTAAGTGACGTTGGTTTTTTGAACGCCGGTAGCACCTGGATGGGCTGGATGATACGTGCGTATATTATTTTTTTATCCAAAGTGCCGAGAAACGGCAATATGCTACCAAAACAAATAAGGAGCATTATTATCATCATCTCATTCCATTTAATACCCACTGATGGGTATATACCTCCCCCAAAAACGGGTAATTCAGCCTACATAGAGGCACCATGCGGGCCGAATGAATTGGTATAGGATTTTGTGTTTTCCTTCTCTGAACATACTTCGATAAATATACCTTTATTTATATTTAAACTTATAATAACAAAAAAGTATTTATACGTTAAACACTGGCACACTATAATAAGTACCAACTCTACCTATAAAACCTTTTTGACACATAAAAGCCAAATGATTCATCTGACACTTAACCACCGCAGTTTACAGCCGCGTGTGCAATTATGAGTAAATGTCAAGTTGACACTCACAAAGTACCGCACATGTCATTATAACCGGGGTTATGTAATTAGCGACGTGTGAACATTTAGTATTGTTTATTAATATGGTTCTGCATAGAATGAAACCAAATGCAAAACATTTTGATCTTATGACAATTTTATAAATTCGCCAAATTGACGCCGCCTGCCTGATGGTAAATCGTGACGACGTTTAGCTATTGTGGACGACTCTCACAGTACACAATACTATAGAGAGTGGCCCTCGACTTGACAACCTAGTGATGTGCCTCTTCACGTCCTGCTTAAAGAACCCAGGGTTGTATCAGACCAGATATAAATATTAACTTTAAATAACCTCCTTTCTGAAATCGTTTAAAAACGAATCAAATTACGTTTTTTTCTCGGATTGCAGAGATTCTATTATTGTGAGACCTGACTGTTGGAAATTTGGTAAAGAAGTATGCCTGCCGAGGCCTACTTCTCTCTCCGTCTTTCCTCTTTTAAGTGGTAGGCAGAGGTGCAATAAGTTTTTAATCTGTATTACAATGTTGCTAGAGCTGAGGCATACTATTCCCTATTATGTAGTTGATTAGTATGCCTCAGCTCTAGCAACATTGTAGTACAGATAACTAGGTCGCCACCCTGCTTCGCAGCAGCATATTAGAGCGCAGCAAGCATCACATATCTTTGTGTAATTTTTTTTTTTTCCTAATAAGTTTTTGGGGGCCAAAATTGACAATTCGGACTCCTATAGAATGATGTCAGTTAAATCTAGTTTAATTTGATATATAGATTGTTTAAATCGGTAAAGTATTGACAGAGATCTCGCATAAGAAAGGATTGAACTTTCTTGCACCATGAGAGCTTCGCTCGCTACGCTCTAAAAAAAATTATAAAGTTGAGATATGTAAGTACCTACATGTTATTTAATATAAGTTGGCGTGTGGCAAAATAAGTACTTAACTAATATAAATAACTATATAACTAACTGTATAAATAGTTCAAAAGATCCTGTTATTAAATAAATTCATATTGTTGGACATTCCCACACAACGTCATCTAGCCTAAACTAAGCTATAAGCTTGTGCTATGGGATCTAGACAACTGATAAACATACTTATATATTTTCTAAATACACATAATACATAGAAAAGACCCAAACCCCAAAACAAACAGTACAGTGTAGATCACACAACTGTTTGATTCGACACGGCATCAAACCTGCGAGCTTAAGGGCCGGTATATATATGGCCTATACGGTACGATTCATCGTTACGATCCGTCGCTTTAAACCGATCGAAACGACGGATCTGTAATGTATGTTTCGTTCGTTAACGATTTACTTGAACGCAGACGACTTCGGAGATCGCAACAAAAACCCATGCAATCATGAATATCGTAACGATACGAACGAGCGTTTCTGTATTTTAGGTGATACTAGTTTCAATAATTTTAGGTACGTAGGTTCCATCATTCTCATATAGTTGTGCCAATCTTTTGGGTGGAACCTTAATTCATTTTAAATAATTACATGCGAATACTAATTTCGCTTTATTAGCCATTTCTTAACCCACACTTTTCTAGGTTTTCTTGTTTTCTTCTGTAACATAATCAAAGTCGGTAACTTTCACAGGGGGAGTGCTCTGACCAACTGAGCTACAATGACCACTACCGACAACATCGAATTTTTGCTTCATATCATATTCATAATTTCTATATCGCGCTATTAAGGTTAGCGTTGGATCCACCTACCGCAGTTCTAACGAACTAACGGTACCAGTGTATCGTGTTACAACGATATTTAATTTTAAACACTGAATTTTAGATGAATCCTACCCAAATCCATATATTTTTGTATTTTAAAGCAATGAGTTTGCTTAAACTATTCTTAAAATATTAAGAAAAAAATTATTAAATCCTTAATAGCCCGATGTAGAAATTATGAATATGATATGAAGCAAAACTTCGATGTTGTCGGTAGTGATCATCGTAGCTCAGTTGGTCAGAGCACTCCCCCTGTTAGGGAAAGGCCGTGGGTTCGAGTCCCGCCGATGACATCAGGTTTTGTGATCTATTTATAATTTCTTTCTTAATATCGTACATCTCACATCCCTGTCCCAAATACCCTTCAAATACCTTCTAAGCTTCTCGAATAATCTGTTTAACATTTGGTCGTAACGTCAAGTGTAAGACAAGTCTAACAAGAACAGATCAAAGAAGTCCGACTTATTGTTGTAATGTGTCTAATCTTACGTGTGAGGGATCCTGTTTGAAGAGATTGAGGTTTGGTGTCAGTGTCAGCGGGTTGACGCAAATCATGTGTGAATTTATTTTTGCATCTGTTAACTTATAAGTAGAGAGACTATGTCGTGTTATGTGAATACGGCGTCCTGTAATTACAGTTATTCGACGTACTGTGACTAAAGAGATAACAATGCAAATTGTTGGTCAGTTTCTGTGAGTTTGAATCTCCGTTTTTCTCCAGGCTGATCCGGTATATTGAACTTTAAATCCTCCACACCCACGACTCCTTTAGTATATATACATATCTATGATGAAACAATATTTTTTTCATTTTATTATTAATATGTTAGGACAATTCACACAACGCCATCTAGACTCAAAATAAGCAGAGCTTGTGATATGAGTACTAGATAAACTGATATAAATACTTATATACTAATTTTTTTTGTAAATACATACATATTATACATAGGAAACATCCAGACTTCGGCACAAACGTATGTGTCATCACACAAAGTTTGTCCCGACCGGGAATCGAACCCGAGACTCCGGCGTCGAACACGGATGCACTACCGACCACGCCACCGAAGCAGTCTTAATTTATTTAACAGTAATAATTTAACTGTCATTGTTGTTACAAAATGGATTGGATTTAGTTTTTTGATTGTCTGGTTACTGATCCTAACGAAAACCCATAAGTGAAATAAAAAGTCAATTCATCCCATAGACCCGATTAAGATCTAACCAGCCCATATTACGCATACTTTGTTCTTTGTATTCGGCATATTTTTACAACCAAGTAAATAGCATGTTAAACACACAAAAACTAATAACACACTAAATTACACACGTTAAGTACATAATTTTCACCACATCCCGCTGATAATGAGACCACGCCTTTACCTTGATCAACGCTCATAAATACCATCGATATCAATTGCTTCGTGATTACTAATGAGCCATGGTTCCATCGAAACGACCATGTCCCAACGACACATTTGAATTAAACAATTCTACGACCAAACCATTTAATAACTAACTTTATTCCTATACTCTAATAAGGTATATTTTTAACGGACGTTTTTATATTAAGGTTGTAATGTTGTAAGCCGATAATAACATTATATCGTATCTATTTAACGTCTCGTCTTTGAGGATTAGAACACATTTAATAATGTCGGCTCGTATCAAGTTTAAAAAACCGGCCAAATCCGTGTCGAGGCACGCATAAGATAGGGTTCCGTAGTCTATACTTCTATGCTAGTATTATAAAGAGGAAAGATTTGTATGTTTGTAATGAATAAACTCAAAAATACTGTGCCGATTTAAAAAATTCTTTCACCATTGGAAAGCTACATTCACCCTGAGTAACATAGGCTACTTTTTACCCCGGTAATGTGTTCCCACGGGACCCGGGAACGAGTAAACTAAATCACGCGGGCGGAGCTGCGGCGATCAGTTACCTGTATAACTCTTGAACTAACAGAGTTAAACCATTCGTTAGATATAGTTTTCCTTCAAAGTTCATTGACATGGACTACCATCATGAATTTTTTCCAGGTTCTTCATGCCAGGTCTTTAGATTTTAGGGAGGGGGGGACGCCCTGTTTTTGCTAAAACATGCCTTCAAAGCTAAATATCTTTTTTTTTATATTTGGTTCGCCAAATTGACGCCGCCCGCCTGGTGGTAAGTCGTGACGACGTCTAGCGATTGTGGGCCAACTCACAGCACACAATACTATAGAGAGTGGCCCTCAACTTGACGACCTACTGATGTGCCTCTTCACGCTCCGCTTAAAGAACCCAGGGTTATATGTGGGGGGAAACACGTGCACAGGCAGGGCGTTATCTCGCAAACGGATAATTAAATCAAAATATCATCTTATCAACCTCTTAATGTTTTTAAAAGACCCATCTAATGATACCCCACACCATGGAGTAGATGCGTTTGGGAGGAAAACCGAGGACAGACGGCCATGACGAAACTAAGGGTTCAGAGACTTTTACTACGGAACCCTAAAATTAAACATGGCAACTCTCGTGTATCCAGAAACTTAATGTTGCTTTGCTATAATTGTAATTGTAGTAATATGTATTTGATTATGGCGTATTACGCATTATATTACACCTATTCCCTCAAAGGTTACACGAGTAAAGATCACATTTTTTATTTTTGGTCCCACGTTTGGGCCGATCCTATTGTCGCCAAGTGGCATGGTTAGTAAGTTTAATCATTCCCAATTCCTATGAAAACTCATTACCAGGATAAAAATTAAAAACTTTCTCCTTATAACAGCCGCTATCTCCCAAGAAAGGTCCCGAATCGGTCAAGCTATTTCAGAGATTAGAGCTGGAACAAACACAAACTACCTACCGTTTAGTAAATTTGGTATTACACACAGACACCTCAATTTTATTTACTTATAGATATAAGTAGGTACACCTAAAAACCTACCTAAACTTAAGTACTAAAATTAATTTTAATATCACATTCAAGAAAGGATGTTTAGTTAAACTACAATCAAAGTGCCGACATCTCATAAACCACCATACCTGCAATACATCATAACCATTTTTGACATAATAATGTGTTTATTAAACGTGGCAACACTGGCATCAAAGTAGAACAAACCGAGATTATGATATTCCTTTGAAATTATCCACAGTTCCTTTGATATGATAAATAAGTTATAAATCTTTGGTTTTATGCCACCCTGGTAGTTAACTACATGCAATCATCACGCATATATCCCCGTAGGGTTATACAGAGGTACATTAATCACCCACACTTTGCCAGAAAGTTTTAATTGACTTAAAAAAGGAGAAAATGTTCGCAATCCGACTGTATTTTGTTGTTTGTTACATAATATCTGTCGACTGGATAAACTATCTATATATTTAATACGACAATTTGTCTGTCTGTCCGTCCGTCGCGTTTTTCAAATTACATGCATTTGCATGAAATATTCAAATGTTTTTTTTTTCTTTTTGTTTTTTTTTTTTTGAGGCGATACAAATTTCGTCAGGATAACTAGTTTTTTTTTAAATTGAATGCTACTACTTCCCAAGTGGTCCCATATCAATTTGGTCTCATTCCGACAATTATTTGGACCCATTTCGGTAATTTGAAGTGTGTTGTTGTGTCAATTTTTGACGTGTATTTGTGACGTGACTTCATTGATCAATTTTACGGACTAAAGGCAGAGTCGCCCAGGACTTTAATTGGCTGTGCCATAGCGGTTGGCACGTAAGATTTTGTTGCCTTTAATCTACATTTCTTAGCATATAGCTGCTACTTTTTATTAAATTCATTCGGCCATTTTGGACATAACCCATTATAAATGTGCCCGGTGACGGCAATAGGCTTGCCCCCTAATATGTGGGACTAAACTACTGGCAAATTGTGGGTGTGTAATGCACCTCTGCCTACCCCTTCGGGAATATAGGCGTGATATGTGTGTGTTCGCAGAGTGCCCATAACACGACGTTTTGGTTCTCAAATACTTCTATAACGATCAACACTAGCTTCCGAAGGTTTAAGTATAACCAGTTGGAACCCCACCGTGATTTGATTAACTCAAGTAATTTTATTTCCTCTTTATTCTTATATTAATTGAATTTAGTTTTGAGACCTTATAAGAATTTATACGGCGCGGCGGTGTTCGCCAAGGTACGACATTTAGACCGCTCTTGTAAAATCCAACTTCGAGTAACTAAATATAAGTGACTATACTATTTCCAACTACTCTTATTTGTTTATCTAGTAATTAGGATCATTTTATAACGAAAACTACTCTTGGAATATTTTACAAATAGGCAGTCGTTTATTTCCAATAATTCAACATTTTTGTTATGCTGTAAATATTCAACTTCAATAACAATAACTCAACGTGGAACGTTTGTCGCAAAACATTTTCAAAATCGCGCTCTCTGGGTCATTCACCCGCCCGTCGGATGATTCGGGCAACAATAGCGCTGCTGTCGCTCAAAATCGACTTTATCCGTGCGCGGTCTGGGCCCTTAAGCTCTCGATGACAGCTCCTGTGAAAATTTGAACAGCGTCTTTTTTACATTATGTACGCACTATTTTATAAAAATATGACGCTTACGCACGTACAAGGTTATACCACAGTCGGAGAAACTGATATGGATGCAGCTACCGATAAACGTAACACGATAACAGACCCGATATTTTTTTACAAAATGAATGAAACTAAACTGCTGCCGGATACTTTTGTACAAATTTATTAACTATTTACAAGATGTTACACGTATTAATTCTTGATTGATAATGCCAACTTCATTAAAAGCTTCTTAAAATTTTCGAAGCTGTTGTAAAATAAGTAAAGTATAGGTGACAATGAAACGAAATAATTATAACGACAGGTAAAAATATATTTGAATGTTTTTGTTGTAGTTGTATTTGTTAAAAATATAGTAAATATATGCGATCGATATCATTACTTATTTGGTCACAACACTAGAACTATCAAATTAGAACTGTCATCAAAAGCTTAAAGAAATGGAAATAGTATAGTTAGTTTTCTCGTTTCCAATTCCCTGTGAACATATTACTGGGGTAAAAAGTAGCCTATATCACTCTGGGATAATGTAGCTCATAGTAGTAAAAGAATTTTCAAAATCGGTTTATTGTGTGCGAACGTACTTCGACCAAATCGAAGACGTTTTGACCAAAGGCCAGGTCAAGAGTACCTAGAACCGTAGAGCGTGCATGAAGATAGTTATGAAAGTGGAAGAAGCGAAAGAAGTATGCCAGGATCGTAGCAAGTGGAATTTCATAGTCTCTGCCTACCCCCATGGGAAAGAGGCGTGACCATATGTATGTATGTGTGCCTATTACATTACAATACAAACAAATAATCAATCAAATCTTTCCTCTTAATATTCGTATAGGTACTTACTTGCATAGAGGTGGTACGACTTTCTAAGGTGTTAGCCCTCATAGGCTACTTTCATCCCGGTAATGTGTGTCTCGATCTGGATCTGGATTGGACGTAAGAAAACGAGGGTGGAACAACCAGCTAGTACTCGTATTAATTAATTTTCAAGTAACAGCAAAAATCTTAATGCCCTGCATTTATAAGCATAAGATAAACTATTTTCACAGCAAATATTTTTTCCCTTCAAATAAACCAATTGTTTAACAATACTAGTACTTGAAATAATTCTAAAATATACATCTATACTATAGTGTATTGTATTTTTTCTTCAAATGTGTCAAAAATAGATTTTTGACTTACAAAAAATATGATTTGCATATCAAAATATACTGATACACAGTAAAACCTTTTTGTAAAACCTTCCTGTAAAAGATTTATATAATATGTGATATACTGATACGTCGTATACGGCGACAGCGTATACGACGACCGCGTTGGTCTATGACTAATACACAGCAAAACCTACTGAAGTCTTAGGGCAATCCGACTTGGATAGATTACGTTAGAAGACTAAAGGCGGGAGATGTGCTCCCGACTTTAGTCTCCGTGGTTATTTTTTTTTACATTTAGAAATGGTCTTAGATCAATGCGACTTGGATAGATTAGGTTAGAAGACTAAAGGCGGGAGATGTGCTCCCGACTTTAGTCTCCGTGGTTAATTTTTTTTACATTTAGAAATGGTCTTAGATCAATCCGACTTGGATAGATTAGGTTAGAAGACTAAAGACGGGAGATGTGCTCCCGACTTTAGTCTCCGTGGTTATATTTTATAAAATTTGAAATGGTCTTAGATCAATCCGACTTGGATAGATTAGGTTAGAAGACTAAAGGCGGGAGATGTGCACCCGACTTTAGTCTCCGTGGTTACTTTTTTTTACATTTAGAAATGGTCTTAGATCAATCCGACTTGGATAGATTAGGTTAGAAGACTAAAGGCGGGAGATGTGCTCCCGACTTTAGTCTCCGTGGTTATATTTAAAAAAAAATTGAAATGGTCTTAGATCAATCCGACTTGGATAGATTAGGTTAGAAGACTAAAGGCGGGAGATGTGCACCCGACTTTAGTCTCCGTGGTTACTTTTTTTTACATTTAGAAATGGTCTTAGATCAATCCGACTTGGATAGATTAGGTTAGAAGACTAAAGGCGGGAGATGTGCTCCCGACTTTAGTGTCCGTGGTTACTTTTTTTTACATTTAGAAATGGTCTTAGATCAATCCGACTTGGATAGATTAGGTTAGAAGACTAAAGGCGGGAGATGTGCTCCCGACTTTAGTGTCCGTGGTTACTTTTTTTTACATTTAGAAATGGTCTTAGATCAATCCGACTTGGATAGATTAGGTTAGAAGACTAAAGGCGGGAGATGTGCTCCCGACTTTAGTCTCCGTGGTTACTTTTTTACATTTAGAAATGGTCTTAGATCAATCCGACTTGGATAGATTAGGTTAGAAGACTAAAGGCGGGAGATGTGCTCCCGACTTTAGTCTCCGTGGTTATTTTTTTTTACATTTAGAAATGGTCTTAGATCAATCCGACTTGGATAGATTAGGTGAGAAGACTAAAGGCGGGAGATGTGCTCCCGACTTTAGTGTCCGTGGTTACTTTTTTTTACATTTAGAAATGGTCTTAGATCAATCCGACTTGGATAGATTAGGTTAGAAGACTAAAGGCGGGAGATGTGCTCCCGACTTTAGTCTCCGTGGTTACTTTTTTACATTTAGAAATGGTCTTAGATCAATCCGACTTGGATAGATTAGGTTAGAAGACTAAAGGCGGGAGATGTGCTCCCAGCTTTAGTCTCCGTGGTTATTTTTTTTTACATTTATAAATGTTCTTAGATCAATCCGACTTGGATAGATTAGGTTAGAAGACTAAAGGCGGGAGATGTGCTCCCAGCTTTAGTCTCCGTGGTTATTTTTTTTTACATTTATAAATGTTCTTAGATCAATCCGACTTGGATAGATTAGGTTAGAAGACTAAAGGCGGGAGATGTGCTCCCAGCTTTAGTCTCCGTGGTTATTTTTTTTTACATTTATAAATGTTCTTAGATCAATCCGACTTGGATAGATTAGGTTAGAAGACTAAAGGCGGGAGATGTGCTCCCAGCTTTAGTCTCCGTGGTTATTTTTTTTTACATTTATAAATGTTCTTAGATCAATCCTTGGATAGGTAAGCGTAGTATTTTTAAATAAAAAAGCTACGCGTCACTTAAATTGCTGTTAAAATTATTAAATTTTGAGGTAATTGTTTTCTGCACAATCAGTATTTTTGCTTAGGAAAGGGTTTTTTGATTAGCAGTTAAATACTACCCTTTAATAACCTCCATGGGAAAGTGGAATGATTTACCTCTCATCCGTCAACCGCAATAAACTCAGACAATCGTGCTTAATAGAGGTGAACCCACAACTATAATTCCACGTTTAGGGTGGTGCTCCTAATATTTGTATATTTTAATGTTTGTGTGTAAGGAACTCGTGGTCTAGTGGTAACCGTCAATATTAATACATTGCAAAGGTTAAGAAACATCTAGTCAGGCCGGTCTTAGGATGGGTGACCATTTCTTAAGACACTGAGACCCCTCCGTGCTTCGGAGAGCACGTTAAGCCGTCGGTCCCGGTTGTCATACGAACATCTATGACAATCGTTACGGGTAGTTGGAGCCCTTAAAAACCCGACCAGTCTAACTACAGAACTTCGATATCGCCCATGGGTTGTGGAGGTCAGATGGCAGTCGCTTCACGGAAAATATCGAAGTTCAGCCGAATCACAGTTAGACTGGAAAGCCGACCCCAACTAAGTTGGGAAAAGGCTCGGTGAATGATGAATGTTTGTGTGTAACTCCTTTAATAATAGAGAGATGACAGACAGATAGACATACATAACGCCTGTATCCCCGAAGGGTGTGTAAATACACCTCGTATTACACACCCACTGTATGCAAACCTATTGACATTACCGGTCACCATAGAAAGTTCATAACCACTCTGTAATTCAAATCAAATTTCCAACAGACAGGACAGGTATTACGTAACATAATATCACTAAAATCTTATATATATATATAGAAATGGTAAATGTAATTTTTGTCCCCCCTTAGCTCTCAAGAACTACTTATGCTACAATGATGGTTGACCCCTCTATGGATAGCCCTCGATCTGGAGGCAAGCCAATAAATCGAAAATTTGACCCAGCCCTACACTGTTAAATTTTTTTACATAATTCTTGGGCAATTTTCGTTGCCCTAACCTTTCTGTATTTTTACATAACTATTTACACGACTATTACATAAATTTACATGACTATTACATAAATTTTATGTAAAACTTCATGAAAATTGGCGATTTTAAGGAAAAAATGTACAATTCACGAAAATTACGTAAAATTTCATATTTTTCCGGAAGTTTCCCAGATTTAAAGGGAATTTTACAGGTTTATGTAATTTTTTTGCATGTAAAATTACAGAATTTTTAAAAGTGTAAGGGGTCAAAAGTTATAGGCCAAAACCTATGCGTAGTGCGGCGCGAAGCACCGCTCAAGACATCGTACTAGTTAAAACTAGAAATTATGTACACAAAAACCTTCCTGGAGAACCACTCTATCCATTGGTGAAAGCCGCATTAAAATCCGTAGCGTAGTTTTAAAGATCTGTCATACGGATGGACGCGACTTTGTTTTATAATATGTACTTATAGTGATTCTCGTGTCATAATGTTAGTTACCATACTAAAATTTTAAACGCATCTTCAGTAGGTCTGAGTACTATCTATTTTTCATACCCCCAAGTGATAAGGGTGGTCCACCCCTAAAGCAATCAATTTTCCGCTGGGCGCCACTGGAAATACCTTCTGGTGCATACCAGAGACGCGCGGCAATGGACGTAAGAGCGGCCGTGATTGCGCGGACTTAAAAAAACCTCAAAAGCATTACAACGTTTGTGTTTGCGGGGTCAGCTAGTAATAATCAATGTACCATCTCTGCAGTCCGAATGAATTCGACTGGGAGCCTTCTCGGGTCTAATTGCCCGGGTTTTATCCTTTTCCCATCTCAGTTGGGGTCGGCTTTCCAGTCTAACTGCGATTCGGCTGAACTTCAATATTTTCCGTGAAGCGACTGCCATCTGACCTCCACAACCCATGGGCAATATCGAAGTTCTACAGTTAGAACGGTAGGATATTTGATTTAGGGCTCCAACTACCCCTAACGACTGCTATAGATGTTCGTTGGACAACCGGGACCGACGGCTTAACGTGCTCTCCGAGGCACGGCGGGGTCTCAGTGTCTTAAGAAATGGTCACCCATCCTAAGACCGGCTTGACTAGCTGTTGCTTAACCTTTGCAATGTGTTAACATTTCGGTTACCAATAGACCACGAGCGTTTGTGTATATTTAAAGTTAGTATATCCTATTATTGTTAGTATATTCTATTGAATTACATATATACCTATGTACTTATTTCTCCTGATTATTATTCATTTATCATTATGTATTGAACATTATGCTCTCTTCTTAAATCCTATTAATTTATTATTTTTAAATATAATTATACTCGTATTACATTGTAAACAGCCCCTATCATTTCTTGTAACTTTCATTCCATCCTAAGGTTGCCTGGAAAAGCTTGCTCTTTAGCAATAGGGCCGCCTGTTGTACATTATATATTTTAAGACTTGTCATAAACTATTTGTTTCTCTATTGTATACAATAAAGAGTATTTACTTACTTAGTATTAAAATACTGGCCAATTGAGTGTCGGGCGGGCTAGAATAGAGAACAGGGATCCGTAGTCACCCATTTTAGCACTTATAACTCCTGAACAAACAAAGTTGTCTAATCCGCTATAGTTTTCCTTCAAAGTTCATTACATTGACTATTTTCCGTCTATCTTTTTTTGATGTCGCTTTAAAAAAAAGCGATCAGGTAAATTGCCATCCATGCCAAAAGTTGTGTGCTGTACCGACTTTAATATATTTTTTCGTAAACTTTCATTATAATTAGAGTTAAAATGACTTACTTAGAAAGTATTATATTATTGAGCGGAGCGAAGTGAAGCTCTATCTTAGACGACAAGTGTAAATCGTTTGTGTGCCAAATTTGGCATGCTGGTTGACATCATACCCGGGAATGCATATCTCTGAAATCATGAAAATAGAGCATAAAAAAAATTAAAAATTTGCTCCGCTCAACATTTGCAATTAGTAGCATGCATTGCATACCTAGTTATAATGTAACTTATACCTATAATTTAACCAATGAGTAATAAAATAGTACTGTAATCTGACTATAAGCAACCGCTTACATGGAAAACACTCAAACTCCGAAACAAACATTTTTGTGGATCATACATTCGATTCCGGCTCTGTCGGCGATGTCGTAAGTTGATCCACTACCGACCACGCCACCGAAGTTGTTAAGTATTGTACCCTCTGTGCTTCCTATTACACGTTGCCAGATCATAAGCATCCGAAGACGCTGTCTACTGATGTATCTGCTGACGTGTGGCGCTTGCTTTAGGCCCCATTTCGCCCTTTAATTCCATATACCTTAACAGATCTTATGGTTATAAACTTAAGACAAACGGGTCTTTTACGCGATTATTGAGATATATACATACCTCTTTATTACCCGACGTTTCGACCCTGTTACAAGAGCCGTGGTCACGGGTGGACTGGCTTCAGCTCATCTTCGTCTTCGTGAAGTGCGGGTTATTCAACTACCCTCAGTTCGTCGTTACTAAATATTGTGGTTTTAGTTTATAATGTGTACAAAACGCGAAAGTTTTAAAAAAGATCTTATGGTCTCGAGTCGGCCCGACATAGGAATCATAGTACGAACACCCATATCTACCGGTTAAATTAAATTAAGCTAATCGGTACTTCAATAGAAATTCTACCCTCTGTTTTAATATTAACACACTAGCAGACCCATAAAACATAAACAATTAAATAACTCATCCTGTTTTAGAAGCGAATTGATCCTAATTATGTCGAAATAGGCGTTAATAGGGTACCTAATGGTCAATTTTATGACTCGGATCCGCCGTCAAAGCCTCCGTGCTGTTTATTGCCCGTTTTTTTTGGTTTCTAACTTTTTATGTAAACAGTTTTTGAACTGAGAATTCAATCCGTCAATTTGAAAGTTCACTTTGAAAAAAGAACGTTTTCGGAATTTTCCATTTGAATAAAATTATGTTGAAGAGATTTTTTATTTTGAAAGAGTTTGTCGATATCCAATGATATTGCAGAAAAAATGCACGAGCACGTGACCCTATTAACACATTTTTAGGGTTCCGTAACCAAAGGGTAAAACGGTACCCTATTAGTACAGGTACTTAGGTAGAGTTGGATTGTAAAAGAACCTTCCCGCCAGATCTGCGTTGTTGTGTTAGGATTATTATAGGACAAAAATCTAATAAACTTTCAAATTGTACAAATTTATTTATTTTTCACATAATCATCATAATTTTTTTGTAGGCTATAACAATGCTTTATTTACAATAAGAATAAAATTAGGTACAATATAGGTACATATAAAAATTATATACTAAAAATATTTACATTACAAAATATCGTTTAAAAAATCCTCCGTGTCATTGCCGACTGGAACGTCCCAGAATGCTGGCTGTGTTGCCACGTTGGATGGTGATACTTATTCTTTGGGCCAGAAAATAGCCAGCCATCTGGTCCTGAGAAGCATCGATTAAGCGTAAGGCGGTGAGCACTCGGACCCCATGACCCCAGTGTCTCAACCCCAAACGGCTCAAATATGTAATCACCACATCATCAATTAATTAAATAACTCGTCCAGGACTGAATTTGGTGCAAAGGTGCCCAGAATAGCCGCGTTACCTCGCTGTATGGCGATGGCCAATCTTTGCACCAGTTACGCCCCGGAACGAGAGTCACCGGTTTTCTTATACAATCTATTGCCTATCTCCCTAACTAATAACTTGGCTTCTGTGCCCCAACTGCCCATAGTCTCAAAAGCCAACGGAACCACGACATAGATACCGCGACTCTAATTACTAGTAAGTACTTTTGTCACTTTTTAATCAATTTTTTACTTTCAAATTGCCTCAAGGACCTTCTCTGATATTATGTGTATCTCTTGGCCTAATACATCTATTGGGAATTCTTATTTCTTAAAATGGGATGGTGTAGTAGGCACTTAAAGTATTTTTTATCCCACCTACATAAACAAAAGCACAGACGCAATTTCCCTAACTCCAACTTGATGGAATAACAGCAAAGCTAAGAAATAGTACTAAGCCAGAACACTTGGTCGTATCGTTTCGACTGTATGGCCAAAAGATGGAACTATTGCACCATAATTTATAGTGATGCCGAACCGAGCTATACGATATAATAGCTTCTCAGACACCTCGCGTGCGAGACAGAGATGGTTTTATTTGTTAGAGAGGGATACAAGACCAGAAGCGCCGCTCCACGTCAAAATACGTGCTCCATTCGTTTTATTACCTCGCTGTGCCGTGACCTTTGAATTATCGTATCGATATCGATAAATTTATTTTTGATTTTCTTCGTGTTTTTGTGATTTATATTAAAACAGATTATAATACATTCGACCTTATTTATTCTTAGATTATGATATAAAACATGTTTTCTCAAAATTTATTTTTAATCTTTTTTTGCAGGTAAACTATATGTGAAAACGGGTACAAAATGCAGTCAACTACTACTCACATTAAGGTACTAAATAAAAGGGCCCAAAACAAATTCCAAGGTCTACGCCACTGTTGAGGTGCTTCACTTACTGACTGACAGAAAAACGAAGGACACTGAGGTTTCATTTTAATAATTTATATTCTAAGTTGGTACTACGGTTTATTCATAATTTTCTATCTCACCAAACTACAGAATTAGGTTGTTGACCAGCAAGCTCTTCTACAAACAAAAGAAAACAGTACAAACTACAGTGAATACAAGTTAATTGCTTTCTCGTTAATCTGGCTAAAATCAAATTCTTGTGTGTTTAAATCAGTACCTACCTATTGCATTAGACGGCATCGGTATATAAATCTACAGCCAATCATTTCAATTTTTTTTCAATTTAAAAATTGTTATAGTTATATTATTGTAACATATCGATATGAAAATATAAATTCTCTCACCGTCCCATCACTAAAGCCATCGCGGCGGCAACATCAAAGGAGGCCACCTCTTTGATGTGGCCGATGGCGCGCGCCGCCAAATGCCGTAAGCGACAAATCCATACGTCATCCCGCTGTCATTATAACGCCTCACAATCGGAGCCGGGAATGTGGAATTACTTTACAAGACAATATAAAATTGACAAGTCAGTTTAAGACTGAGTTCGAACAGAACGTCCACTTTGCCGTGGCATTTGACGGTTCGTAATACCGATTGGCGGTTGTCAGGCCATTAATGGATGATTTCAATTAGTGAAATTGATGGCCGATAATTATAGCAGCAGATTTTTTTTTAAATAGAAAGTGTGAAATTTATTATTGGACGCAATCATGTTTAGTAAAACGTGAGACTTTTTAAACTGATTTAATTTAATATGATATGTTTTAATCTATTAATTTAAAATTGAATAAAAACTTATCTGAATTTGTTTATCTTAATTTGTTCAAAGGAATGAGTTTGTATTTTTAATTTTTACATTATGAACTGAATTGATTTGAACTAGTGTTAGTTCTAAAACCAAATGAAACTACTACTAAACAAAACTAGAATATTATTATATTATTTAGGTGCTTTTAAATAAAGCTGGCCTTACTCTCCTCCATACAACACGTACCCACAAATACCCGCCAGTACCATCGATGGGGATAAATACTATGAGCTCAATTTCAGTAAGTATAACCTGAAAAATCTTTTTCTACTACTATAGATATTACAAAGATGTATACAAAAATTACTCTGCGTTATCATCATCAAAGCTTTCTGGGAACAATTCCCAGAATACTTCCAGCGTTTTTGAAATGACACAAAACCCTCCGTAACCATGCCAGAAGTTTAATAAAAAACATAAATAATCAAATCTCGCGGTAAATTCAAATTTAGAATGTACCAGTTCTTTTTTTGACATCATCATCATAGTTAATTGTAATCAAAACCAGCCAGTGCAATAGATAAGAAATGCTGATCGCGAAGGTTTCACGCTGAAATAAAATTGGTCTGTGAATTGATCTCAGATCTCATGGGTGGTCTAAATTTGAGCGATGCTGCGGTCTTTACGGTTCATAATAAACGTATGCTGTTCGCTTGCGGCCATGTTCAAGTACTTAGGTACAATACGCACTAAGAAAAGAAGATGTCTGTATTATTTTCCTTATTTTTTAACCTGATAAAAATCTACTCTATTCATTTTAATTACTTACTAATTTGTTATCTGGTCCCATGAACGTTACCCTGTTTGGAGCCATGGATTATATTGTCCCGAGTTTAGTAAGTTTTGTGGTCCTTCGAGCAGTGTTTAGCAGTCGTCAACTGTCAAAATGACAACATTGGTTCCCGAGACATGGGAGCCCGCTCGCTTCGTTTACTGTATATTCCAATACTAAGTATTAGGAGAAAAAAAAATGTTTTTTTAAGAAATTCTTTTATGTATTTTAAATGTAACTAATATCTGACTAAACTCCTAAACACGACATATACATCATAATATTGAAGTTAACGAGGAATTTTAATAAGACATATGCACAAAAGGCTGGTATCCAAGTCATCAATCAAACAAACTTTGCCGACCGACCGTATTATTAAATAAATTTTAACAGATTACCGTGAATGATTATGTAACAATGGTACTACTATAGGTATACATTTTCCGTTCATCCGTCAACCTTTATCAAGGAGAAAAATCGTCTAATTCACACCTTCGAACGATCCCACCATTTGTGGTGCAAGGACTTAGTTTAATCAGTGTTGTCAGATGAAGTATTTTGCCCTGAATTAAGAAATTGAGTGTCATAAAAAAATACGTCACACATTGACGCAAAAATTGTTCAAATTACCGGAATGGGACCAAATTGAATGGGAGGCAGTAGTATTATATTAAAAATTTTCAAAAGTTAACAAACATTAAAGAAATGTTTGTTAACTTTAGAAAATTTTGAAATTTTGGAAATTTAGAAAATTTAAAGAAAAGATTGAACTCACATATTTCGAATGGGTAAACCGATTTTGGATTTTTTTATAGAAACTGAAAACATTAAAGAAACCACTGGGAATTCTCTCAGTGTCTACGTAGGTGCGGCCGCGACCACGGGGCTCGGATTTAAAAAAATCATTAAAGAAAATACAGTAAAATTGAGATCCTTTTTTTGGAATACGATTAAAAATACAACAGCAAATTTTTTTTTATAACCCATCGGGCACTTCACCTTTGCTGGAGTCGGAACCTCATTCGTCGTTCTGCAGGTGCGCCATTTACAGGTGAGGTTGACTTGGGCCTCGGTCAGACCTTTATGCAGCACCAACTACCACTAGATTACCAGTATTTTTTTTTAATAAAATATCTTTAAATAAACTAGGTATGCAATACATTCTGCTGTTACAATAATTGAGCTGAGTTTGTCGATCCGGGTCGAACTCCTAAACGACTGGACCGATCTTTATGAATTCAGATATATGCACTCACGGTGATGCTCACTATGACCGTGCCAAATTTCAAAAGGATCGGTCCAGTCGTTTAGGAGGAGTTCGATAACAAACGAAATACACGAGTCGAAATACACGAACAAAAGATTTAATTTTTTTTAAAACATTCTGAATTTCTATTTTTATTTATTTATCGGGTAAAATTAATACTATAATGGAATGTATTAAGGAAATTACAGTTTTCATGTGGCAACACAAAATCCTGTGGCCAAATTAATCAAACCGTGGCTTAATTATGGCATATTTTAAAATGTTTTCGTTGCAACGACACCATTTTGACAGAGGCGCAAAGATAAATGATCGCTAATTACCTAACAGTCCGGTAGGGGGCGTGGTACGAATCCGCATTCGGAAAAAATCTAACGCTTAAATCCAACTGGTGTCCGAATCCGAAACTAGTTGGACAGCTGTTATTACTTGATAAATTGACGAAATCATAATATTTTTTTTTTATAATATTACCGATACAGATTTTTTCGAAAAGATACGAAATAAAAGAAAGTAGGTCCTACCTTCTACCTACTTAAAAAGAAGATTAGCAGAAAATAATGTCCAAAATGCCATTTCAAAATACCATTTACAAATCCAAAATCCAAATGTGCCATTTAAATTATAACTTTAACTGCATCTGATATATCTAAAATTTATTAATAGAAAAATAACAATAAAATAAACTGAAAACTTTTAGACCATTTAAGGTCGATTCAGACATATCAGTGAAACCTCCGTTCCGTCCGACACAGAATATTTTGCACTGATACTGATCAGTGCAAAATATTCTTTCATACATTTTCTATGAACATGTCAGAGTCAGTGTCCGTTATGTCTGAGTCGTATTTGACACTGACATGTGGGGATACGTCCCCTATGAGCGGATCCCTATGAGCGTATTCTGTTTTTTTTTTTAATTTAACACAACCATATCGTTGTATTTTTATAAATTTTGGCATTATAACCTCTCTATAATTAAATTGAAACAAATTTATCGTGATCGTGATATAGTAATTTTCCATAGACAAAATAGAATTAAAATGTCATTGTCATTGACTCAACATATTGTTTAAAAAACCAGCCAAGTGCGAGTAGGCCTCGCGCACAAAGGGTTCCGAAACAAAACGGCAAAAATTACGTTTGTTATATGGGAAATACTGATTATATTCTGTTTTTTAGTATTTGTTTGAATTTTTTTAATTTTCACAGATGATGAGAAATACATCATCTGTGCAATTTCAACTTTCTAACTATCCCGGTTTATGAGATACAGCCCGGTGACAGACGGACGGACAGTCTTAGTAATAGGGTTCCCGTTTTACCTTTTGGGTTCGGAACCCTAAAAACACGTTCCGAATGATTAATTAGGCAAAGAATTATGTAATTATAGCAAGCGTGACAACATGTCCTCGGCGCACCTCCATGTTTTTATTAAGTAAGTAATTATAATTAAAAAAAATACACCTCCATATTTCGTGTTCGACGAAATTTATACATCGTTATGGCAACATTTATTAAGGCTTTTATTTTTAAACTAGCTTAAATACAAGGCTTTGCCCGCTTGGAATAAGAAACATGCATATGTGTGTGTACTAATAGTTACTGATTTCACAGTAGATAATTGACGTCATAGGCTTGTAGGTATTTTATACAATTTTCTACGAGCCGTTTTGACATATTTATTAAAAAGAAGCTTATTTGACAGTCTCTAGATCTAACTAGTCTATTGTTTTCTTGTGTTTTTTTTGTGTTTGTTGTTTTCCGGAGAATGTTTTCTGTAAAAGAGCAAAAATAAACAGTAGTGTTGTGACCTAATTACTAGGTATGCAATGCATGCTGCTAATTGCAAATGTTGAGCGGAGCAAATATTTATATTACATATCAGAATCGAACACTTATTAATTAATCAAATTAAAAAAAACTATTTTCATTGTTGACACACGTGTTTCCATGGCAACCATTTAATCATCTGGTTTTTCGGTGATGTCCAGGACATTTTCGGTGATTATTCCTCCGTGATCAGTTCTATTTTCATGATTTCAGAGATATGCACTCCCGAGTATGATGTCGACCAGCATACCAAATTTGGTCAAAATCGGTCTAGCCGTTTCGGAGGAGTTGGCACACAAACTATTTACACTTGTCGCCTAAGATTGAGCTCCGCTTCGCTCAGCTCAATAATAATCGGCTGATTAGTGTCGATAATTATATTTTCATTTACCTTTGTACAGGTCGCGAGGGATAAGCAAAGCTTTGCATTTGTGTGAGTGACCACGACAAGTAGAGTAACAACTCTTTGTGTAGCTGTGTGTACAACACATGTGTGTGTAAAAGAGAACACATATACGTTCATTCACGTACACTGCACTCACACAAATGCAAAGCTCCGCTTATTCATTGCGAACTGTACTCTTAAGTACTAAATACTCGTGCTAAGTTAATTTATTGCAAACAAAGAAAATTATATAATATTTCCTTCCTTCTAACTGCCTTCTAAAAAGAAGGGTGTACTCAATTCGACTGTATGTTTTATTTATGTTTATTACCTATGTCTATATCTTTCGAATGGGATTGAAGTTTTTTTTTAAATTGAAAGATACTGTTTGGTCCCATTCCGGTAATATGAAGTCTGTTTTTGTGTCAATGTTTGAAGGGTTTTCTAATCATATTATATTTCACCTATGGAATACCTTCGTTTGTATAATAAAGATGTTACCCCTTCAAAAGGACTTGGGTTTGTTACCTCTGGCGCTGGGCAAAAATCCAGGCCCAATCGCTCAAATTACAATACCGAACAATATGTTTCCTTGTCCCGCACCGCGAACTAATTCAGAGTTACTAGTTCTTCTGTGCGGGGAAAATCAAGCATTACCTTGACATTGGCGGAATCATCGATGAATATCGATGGAGCCACATTTTTTAAAAAAGAAGAAGAACCCTTTAAAAAAATTGTTAGAATTTAGTTCAAGTTTGACCAATAAAGCAGTCTCATAGTGGCCAAGAAAGGTCCCTAATTCAATAATCATTTAAGTCCAGGCCATTAAATCAAATTATCTATGACGAGCTCATATCAGTAGAGAAAAGCTAACTACTCATTACATATAATAATAACCGTTTTACATTGAACTCTGAATGTATTTTCGACTACAAATTTTTTGGAACGAAATTTTATTTGTATAGAATATGATAGACCAGGGTATGATGGTTAAATGTGGAGTACAAGAATGCTGAGTCACGGGATCGTCGCTGAGTCTTAAAGTGGTAAAGATCTTAATAGATTCCCACGATCGCGAATTCGATAAGAACATTGTTTAAATTGAAATATGAAATGTACCATAACCTTCCTTAAATTTTTTTTGTGAAGTGATTGTGCGTTAAATAAATGATTATATTGTTGAATAATTGAATAATTTGTACCTTGAATTAATGGGTTGGAAATTATAATTATATGTTGTCATTCATTACTTTAATTATTAACTACTAACTGTTACTAGTCCGAGGCGCACAGGACTTTAATTGGCTGTCCCATAGCGGCTAGCACGTAAGATTTTGTTCCCTTTAATCAACATTTCATGGCAAGGCAACGGGTTTCAATTTTTTTTTCAAAATTACAATATAGCTGCTACTTTTTAATAAATTCATTTGGCTAATTAGGACATAACCAATTTATTGTGTGCCCGGTGACGGCAATAGGCTTGCCCCCTATTACGTGGGACCAAAAATACTGGCAAATTGTGGGTGTGTAATGCACCTCTGCCTACCCCTTCGGGTATATAGGTGTGATATGTGTCTTTCTATCAGATTTCTAATGTTTGATTATTGTTTTTTAACTTTTCTGAAATATTTAACTATATTAATCGCTACTGAACCAACAGCTGTTCCCTTTCTAGAACTTCCCTAGAACAACCCTTTCAACTGACTAAGACAAATGTTCCTTAACTGTATCGGTAGATAGGGCTGTATCGGCGCCGTACTTGCTAAAAAATTACCAATGTAGGTACTTTAAATTAGTAATTTGATAGCAAGTTTCAAGGTCTTGGCTTGGTGTAGTCTTGCCCAAGGTTCAAGCCAACTGCTTCTGCTGATCAACAGATGATCCGACCGATGCCGTAAGAGCGCTATTCAACCAGCGTGCAGATCTCGTCCGCACGCTGGTTGAATAGCGTCGATAGTCAAATTTCATACAATAATGAAATGCGTTTTTAGGAGTGTGTGGCTTTTTAGGTTACCTCTGGCGCTCCGCAAAAATCGGGTTCCCAGACACTCACATACCGAACAACGTTTCTTGTCCTGCACCTGGAGCTAGTTAGGAATAACTAGTTCTTCTGTGCGGGACTATCAACTAATCAAGCATTACCTTGACATTGGCGAAATCATTCATTGATGAACATCGATGGAGCCACGATTTTAATAAAAGAAGAATAAGAAGAAATGCGTTTCATGTCGCGCAGGGCAGCCCGCACTCCGGTTGCTATGGTAACAGGTCAGTCGCGAACTGATTTGACTTTGACACACGTAATGCGTGCGGACGAGATCCGCTGGTGGAAAAAGGCTTGACAGGAAAAGTGCCCTAAGTTCCACATTGACAATTTGATCATAAGTTTCGAGGGTTTAGGCTCTTGTGGTGTCTTGCTCAAGACCCAAACCATCCTCGCATGCACGTGGCCGAACATCAGCGGTGCAGCGCACCATCTGTTGATCGACGGATGATGCCCTTCAAAACATTTTTTTTCACTAGTGTTTTGATGCCCGTATGAATATGTATTACGATATTTTTATGTGAATTAAAACTATATTTTGTATTACCTAATCTCTGATGATGCCGTGAGGTGAAACCGGTCAGTGAAAATAAAATTATAACAGAAGAAAAGTATATGTGTTTTTGTGCAATATATCATAAAATTCCATTTGCTCTCCCCAAATAATATCCCAAATAATAATATCTACAAAATTACTGGCGAAAAGTGGGCGTATAATTTGTCTCTACCGACCCCTTGAGGAATCAGGCGTGATTATATATGTTTTTATGTCTGTAATGACACCTATTTAGTGTGGTCGGTTAAGATTGTTGAGTGTATATTTCGTCCGAGGCGGCGTCTGATTTATAAACAATACGTCAATGACGTAAGCTCCTTTAGCGGCACAGATTTATCGCTAGTGATGTATCACGGATGCTGCACTCAAGTTCTATCGATGTCGATATAGGTAATTATAAATACGTTTTTTTTACCTGCAATAAAAAACTTAGTAAATTCTTAACCATTACATATTAGAGCCAAAGGAAATAATGTCTCGGATATTTTATATTGTAAGTGGTTCTGTGAACCGTAGACTACGGGAGCAGCTTGGTTTAGAAAATTTCTTCTTCAATCTATATATTTAATACGACAATTTGTCTGTCAGCCCGTCGCGTTTTTCAATTATAATTAATAATACATACATTTGCATGAAATATTAAAATATATTATATTTTTTTTTATATTTGAGGCGATACAAAGTTATGCTGGGATAACTAGTTTTCTTTATTACTCTTTCATTTGTCATCCAATCCAAAAAATATCATTCAAATGTTATTCAGTGTGTGTAAAGTTTCATGCAAATCGGTTGATAAATACGGCGTCAAACATGATCTGATAGAACCCGTGGATGTAGAGGTACAGACGAAAGAAATTCTCCCCAGTCTGCAAGTTGAAACGGAGACTTCGGTCGCTTCGTTTACTCAGTCAATAAGCAATTTGACGTAACTCTTGTGGCCAGGGCGTCTAGCAAAAGATGTTACGGCGAAGATTTAAAGAAAACCATCGATCTTGAGTACGAGAATAGTAAATAAATTAACAAAGCTTGGGTCTTTTGTTTTTTTAATTCCGGCCGCTCTCACGTCTTTTGCCGGGCGTCTCTGGTACGCACACAGAAGTTATTTCCACCTGTGTGGCCTCTTCGGAAAGCTTGAGTCTTTTTTTTTTTTTTTTTTTTTTTTTATATTTGGTTCGCCAAATTGACGCCGCCCGCCTGGTGGTAAGTCGTGACGACGTCTAGCGATTGTGGGCCACTCTCACAGCACACATTACTATTGAGAGTGGCCCTCAACTTGACGACCTACTGATGTGCCTCTTCACGCTCCGCTTAAAGAACCCAGGATTATATGTGGGAGGAAACACGTGCACAGGCAGGGCGTTCCAGGCCACTATCGTTCGGCAGAGAAACGAACGTTTAAAACGTTCGGTTCTCGCGAACATGCTATCCACTGTGTGGGGGTGGCATCTCTGCCCGGCACGAGTCGTTCGGGATCGGAAGGAAGAGGGTGGGATCAGATTGAAGAGCTCTTCAGAACACTCGCCGTGGTAAATACGGTAGAATGCGGCCAAGGAAGCTATTGTTCGGCGCTGAGCTAGCGGCTCAAGGCTTCCCGTTACCTCCGGACAACCAATAATACGGATAGCCCGTCGCTGCATAGCGTCGAGAGCGTCCAGCAGATACTTCGCGGAGCCGTCCCAGAGGTGAGAGCAGTATTCGACGCAGGGTCTAATCTGCGTCTTGTACAGCAGACACCTCTGGTCCGGTGTAAAGAATCTCTTTACCTTATTCAGTATTCCTAGTTTCCGCGAAGCTAGCCCTATACATCTTTCGATGTAGTTTTTATTATTGAGCTCTCGACGAACGTCTATGCCAAGGATATCAAGGTTGTCCTTCATTGGTAATAATGCATTCTGAAGAGAGGGTAGGGGAAGGAAAGGGGATTTCTTCGCAGTAAATGCACACGCCTGTGTTTTGCGGGCATTGAACTCGACCAGGTTCTCGGTACCCCATTGAGAGATACTGTCGAGGTTACGGTCGAGATCAGCCACGAGTCGTCGTCTCTCCTCCTCAATCTCAGATCGCCCCGCCGTCGGACGAACCGAGTAACTCCCGTGCAGTGTGCTGTCATCTGCATAGCAATGAATGTTCCCGAGGGATAGCATATCATTGATATGCAGAAGAAAGAGAGTTGGTGATAGTACGGACCCCTGCGGTACCCCGGCATTCACTTGCAAGAAGCGAGAAGCCTGGCCATCGCAGAGGACCCGCACTCGGCGCTCGTTTAAAAAGCTGGCAATCCAGCTGCACAGTTGAGGAGGTAGACCATATGCCGGAAGCTTGGAAAGGAGCGAAGCATGCCAGACCCTATCGAAGGCTTTGGCGATGTCCAGGCTAATAGCCAAGGACTCGCCGTGCCTTTCCATAGCCCCACCCCAGACATGCGTTACGAATGCCAGAAGATCACCCGTTGATCGCTTTGGCCTGAAGCCGTATTGTCGATCATTGATTAGCGAGTGATCCTCTAGGAATTGCATGAGCTGCTTATTTATAAGGAGCTCAAGCACCTTGCAAATGACTGAGGTGACAGCTATGGGTCGATAGTTGCCTGGATCGGACCGATCCCCTTTCTTGGGGATCGGTTGTACGTTCGCCTCCTTCCAGACCTCCGGCACGAGCCCTGAAGAGTATGACAGGCGGTACAGACGCGTTAATACTGGAGACAACTCAGCTGCACATTTTCGTAGCACCACCGCCGGAATGCCGTCAGGGCCACTGGCTTTCCGCGTGTCGAGTGACCGCAGCACTGCCCGTACATCACATTGCCTGATAACAATATCAGGCATTGTGTGGCCACAGTTGGCGATGGCGGGGGGCTGCAGGCCACGGTCGTCGACCCGGGAATTAGCCGCAAAGAGGTCTGCGAGCATATCCGCTTTCTCTTGGGCTTTGTGAGCCAGTGTTCCATCTGGGTAACGCAGCGGTGGCAGCGAGGGCTGACAAAAGTTAGATTGCACGGCTTTGGCCAGTTGCCAGAATCCACGGCTGCCCGTGGGATGGGAAGTGAGCTCCTGACCAAGCCGCGCGACGCGCTGGGCATCCGCTCTCTTAAAGGCCCTCTTACTCGACTTTGTGGCCCGGTTGTACGCTGCTTTGAGGTGGCCCACGTTTGGGTCGCGCACAGCCCGGGCCCTGATCCAGGCGCGATATGCCGACTGTTTTTGTCGAACAGCTTTGGCACAATCTCGCCCGAACCAGGGACGGACTCTGCGGATACTGGCGACATCAGTGAAAGGGATGTAATAATCCATCCCTAAACTGATCTCGCCAGCAATAGCAGAAGCACTATCCGAAGGAGCCTTTCCTACAAAGCAGCGCTGGCTCCAGGGGACGGACGCAAAATAATCGCGTAGACCGTCCCAATCCGCTGACGAGTAGTGCCATAGTCGTCGTGACGTTTGCACAGGACGTGCAGGAGGTGACACCTTCATGCCAGCGTGAACAACACAGTGGTCGGAACTACCCAGTGGGGCTCCTACCGAAACACTGTACTGGGCTGGGCGACTCGTCAGCAGTAGATCCAGCAGAGCGGGCGCGTGATCTGACCTGTCTGGTATCCGGGTGATCCCGCATACCATCTGGGTCAGACCGTGGGAGAGAGCGAACGCATGGGCGGCTCTACCCGCATGATCAGTCTTGAGGGACCCCAGCCATTCAATGTGATGGCCATTGAAGTCCCCCAGAAACACTAGGTCAGCGTTCGGGAACCGCACCTGCGCTTCATCAGCCGTCTCGCTGAGGTACTGGAAGAGCTTTGTTGTCTCAGAATCCCCTGTGTGGGATCGGTAGACGCACACGTAGATCTGGCTCATAGAGCCATGGTCTACGTGCAGCCAAAGGACGGAATTGGAGGGGTTCTCTAGGCAGCGCAACCGGCGGCAGCAAACATCCGCCCTAACGAACACGCACACCCCGGCTTTGTCTCGAAATTGTTCCTCGATGACATAGCCGGGGTAACACAGGTAAGACGTGTCGTCAGGGCGGCGTATTTGTGTCTCCGTGAGGAACATCACAGCGGGCCGTGCCGTCTCAAGGTGGTGGTGGACGGTATCGAGGTTCGCATGGAGTCCACGGACGTTAGTGAACTCCACCTCGAAATGTGAAGTTGTGGGGTTTCCTAGGGCCGCTGTGTAACGTTTATTTCTTTTTTGTTGCACTGCCATTGTAGATTTTGAAGAAGAAGCGTGAAGACAGGGCGACATTTGGTGCAGCAGTAAGTGACAAAGCGCAGGGGCTAGCTTTGTCTAGAACCGTGTGGTTAGGTCGGAGCCGACCCGCCGGACGGAAGGGCTCCCAAACCCCCCTGATGCAAGGCCGCCGCTACCCCACACCGGTTACCACCCGGAGCGGCGATCCCACATCAGGATTATGCGCAACATGTGGGGCAGCCTCCTGGGGTGGTTGGCCCCAGGCGGGCCCCATGACTGTGTTGCGGGCGGCCGCGGCAACGCCGTTGCTAAGGGTCTCCCTGGCCGGCGAATCGACCCACACCACCCACACTAGACTCCGTTTCGCCCCCACTGGTCCCATGCCTGCTGCACCATACATCGCCCCGGGCCCGGCGGTGCAGCTGCTGAACCCCTAACGCAACCCAGCCTGGGCTGGGTTACTTGGGGGGCTTTAGCACAGCTGCACGGTGGTACCCCCCCGGACCAACACTGTTGTACCACCTGGTACCCACGTAGGGGCCGAAGCCACTCCATAGGTACCGTAAATTAACGAGCCTCGTCCGTTTATCAGCAGGTGCGCCACTAGCAGGTGAGGTCGCTGGGGCCCTATAGATGTTGGTAGAGCCCCTTTGCACCCAAAAGAGTCTACTACCAATAAGTCATTTTGCAGTATGTTGTTATATTTTGTTAATACACATAGCATACAAATGATCACAACTATATTCCAGATAGGATATGTACATGCTACGAGTATATTGCTTAATATATGTGGTTAACAATTCAGTTCTTTAGTATATTAAGTAGGCATGTTGCTTATGTCCTACCATTTAATGGATATTTTTAAAGGTATTAAATCATACTACGTGTCAAAAACTCACGTAAGTATCAATACCAGTACTTACTTGTTGAGCTGAGTTTACGAAGCTCTTTCTTAGGCGACTTGTGTATTTCATTCGTGATCGAACTCCCCCTAAACGACTGGACCGATCTTTTTGAAATTTGGCACGGTTATAGTGACCATCACCGTGAGTGCATATATATGAATTCATAGAGATCGGTCCAGTCGTTTAGGAATTCGACCCGGATCGACTCAACTCAATTATTGCAACAGCAGAATGTATTGCATACCTAGTACTATAATTACACTGTTTTATTACCTACTTGTAAACAGGACCGGTTTCGCCTTACATCATTACCAAAGGTGTACCACTACGATGTTCAGACTAGTATAGTGTGAACTGTGAACAGTGTAGTGGAACTTCTTTGTGTGGTATTTTACTACGGCATATTGAACAATAATTTATTTAGTACCAGTGACTTTGGTTTCATAATGTAAAGTTCCACCAAGTGCCAATAACACATTTCAAGGCAGAAATAACACAAATAAAAAATACAATTTAAAACAAATATGTTTTTTGAAATCTAATATTACCTTTTATTTATTTTTTAATATTTTGGACATCCTCACACAATGTCATCTAGCCCAAATTAAGTTAATGTAAGCTTGTGCTAAGGGGTCTAGACGACTGATAAACATACTTATATATTTCTAAATACATACATATTATACATAGAAGATACCCAAACTCCGAAACAAATATTTGTGGATCACACAAATATTTGATTCGACCCGGAAATGAACCTGGGACCTCGGAGACGGCAGTCGCATTCTCCAAGCACTTCGCCACCGTGGCAGTACCTTATTACAATTCAAACGTCTAATTATACAGTTACATATTTAAATACCTTCCAAAATTACGGTTAAACATAACAAATATAAATATCGATAAACTTACAAAATAATTGAACCACATCACTACGCGCCATTCTCACAATCTTGAATCAACCCGTTCATAAGGATTACTACTACAAATACAATGTCTTCTATCTCTCTCTTCCCCATACATTTACAGTTGCCGTCTCGCTTGCACACTATAAGCATTCCCTTTGCGGTATAACGTCGGCTCCTTTGATGTCGGTAGACCACGCCCCTCGACCCCGCCCGGTCACCCCTTGCCATAGTTAATTCGTCACAGCATAATTACAATGCTTTTAATTACAAACTGAAAATTTTAAAAAGAAAATTAGTTCGTACTATAGATAACAAATAAAGATCAGTGTAGTGTTAAACGATTATTTTGTACTCAGCCATTCTCTCGGACACATGCTTAAATAGAATCTGGAATATTCTATTTAAGCATGTAACATCTATCCTGGCATGTGGCTGTTATGGATTTTTTATATTGTGGTAAGTAACGGCAATAGGCTTGCCACTAGCCAATAGGGACCAACAAAAGTACGAGCGAAGTGTGGGTGCGTAAAGCACCTCTACCTACCCTATGATATATCTATATAATATGTTTGTATGATTTTTTTTTTATGATTTGCAAATATTTGTTTCGGATGTTCGGTATTTTACAACCCATTTTTCTGTTTTCTAATATTTATACTGTCGATTGACGGCACTTGGTGGAATCTGCTACACATATTGCACAAAAACACATATACTTTTCCACTGTTATAATTTTATTTCTACTGACCGGTTTTACCTCACGGCGATTTATACAATATAGTTTCAATAAATCACACCATAATATCCACAATTTACATAAAAATTTCGATGAATTTCAAGTATTCATTAACAAGTTTCATTTTATGGAGTGTCAATCAGCCATTCAACTTGTAAGTAGCCTTTACATTTACATACAAAGTTACCGTAGGCCGTTCGGTCAGTTCGGTCTCGGTTGTCATGAGAACTTCTATGGTAGTAGTTATGGGTATTTGGGACCCTATAACTAAATCCGACTGGTCTAACTACAAAGGTTCGATATTGCCAGTATGTTGTGGAGGTCAGATCGCAGTTAGACTGGAAAGGCGATTTCAACTGGGTTAGGATGGGAAAAGGCTCGGTGAATGATGACTTACTTCCCAAAGACTTCTAGTAAGGGAGTCCTAGAATAGAAGGAATTTTAGAAGATTAGCAACGGATACTGTATGATATGCGCCCCCAGCCACACTTATCAAAAATCTAAGGATAATTAGACACAAGACCATTCATTATTGTTCTTATCAATTACCTAATCTATTAATTGTAATAGGTTTCCGCAACGCTCGAGTAACTACACATTTAGCATCATGGGCTCCCCTACCATAGGTAATACTTTCCTGTGCATCTAGTGAAAAGCTTTGGAATTAATTACCAGCAAACATATGAATTTTATTTATTTCTATAAATTTACTACCTAATTATTTAATTATTGTATCCTCAGACCAATAATGGTCTGAGATTGTATTAAATAATGTGTATTCTAATGTTAATTGAACATTAGATTTTGATATTGCACATAGAATTGTTTATCAACCGACTTCCAAAAAAGAAGGAGATTCTGAATTCAACAGTTTTTTTTATGTTTGTTACCGATCTCTCTGGACTCGATCTCTGGACTGGGTAACCCGATTTTGATTTTTTTTAAATGAATGCTACTACTTCCGAAGAGTGCTGAATGCTACTACGTCCCATTTTAATTTATTTATTAGGTCTACCAACGATTGTTAACGTTACCTAATACTTACATAAGTACATACATACTAAATACATCCATAATGAAAAAACAATGGTAAGTAAAATGTTTTAAGAAAAAACTTTTTAAATTATAATAGCATTAATTTTTCGCAGAATCAAAAAGACAACAAAACGTCGACAATTGTTTCGCCTCTAAACGAGGCATTATCAAGACTGTCTCAGTATCCAATATTTGACATCCATAATGCTACAATCACTTTGAGGTAAACACCGCATTCACAAACTCCGAAATCTTAAATAAGCTTAAACTATTAATTTATTAATATCTAACAAAACTTAACAAGATGTAGCCAAAATCAGGCTCGAAAGCGTTCACTTTATCCCATTCCGACTATTTATTTGATCCCATTTCGGTAATTTGAAGTCGGTTGTTGTGTCAATTTTTGACGTGTATTTTTTATTACGTATAAATAAATATGTTGGACATTCTCACACAACGTCACCTAGATCTAGCCCAAACTAAGCTATAAGCTTGTGCTCTGGGATCTAGACAACTGATAAACATACTTATATATTTCTAAATACATACATAATATACATAGAAAACACCCAAACTACGAAACAAACATTTTTGGATCACACAATAATTTGATTCGACCCGGGAATCGAACTCCGGTGTTGAATGCCGATGCACCACCGACCACGCCATCGAAGCAGACCTATCTAAGAAGGTAAGGTACCTTTAGTAACTGTGGTATAACGAACCTCAATATTAGAAATAATTAAGAATACTATACTATATTTTAAAACGAGAGGGGCTCGTGGTCTAGTGGTAACCGACAATGTTAACACATTGCAAAGGTTAAGCAACATCGAGTCAGGCCGGTCTTAGGATGGGTGACCATTTCTTAAGAAACTGAGACCTCTCCGTGCCTCTGAGAGCACGTTAAGCCGTCGGTCCCGGTTGTCATACAAACATCTATGGCATTCGTAGGGGTAGTTGGAGCCCTAAATCAAAAATCCTACCGGTCTATTAACTACAGAACTTCGATATCGCCCATGGGTTGTGGAGGTCAGATGGCAGTCGCTTCACGGAAAATATCGATGTTCAGCCGAATCGTAGTTAGACTGGAAAGCCGACCCCAACTTTAGTTGGGAAAAGGCTCGGTGAATTATGATTTTAAAACGAATTTTGATCATCGTCCATTTTTTGGACTCCTTATAAAAAAAACCTTTACAAAACGTAACTTCAAAAGTATAATTTATTAAAAGCATCATCATATAGTGAGATTTAAAGTTTCATAGACCTCTATTCATCGATTTTTTTTAAACAGTAAGCGTTTACATAACGTATTTCATCAATTATTTCCAAGTAAACCTTATTATTATTTAATTTAACTAGCCCAATTCGATCGCTTTAACAGGGTAACACAGCATAATTTCGTAATGTAGAGGTCATATTTACTATAATTTTGTTACTTTCATTAAATATTATATAATTTCTATTTAAACAATTAAGAACAGTCAAAGCAAACTCATTGCTCTACTGGGCGCCTTCGTACCAGAGACGGAAGTAGGAACGGCGGGAATAAAACTCATTGCTCTCAAAATACTAAAATAATAATTAATAAAACAATGGAGAATATGATGTAATATGTAATATAATTCTTATATTATGGACATTCGCCAGGTAACGCCTGACTCCATTCAGTATTTAATAATTGATATTTTTGCTCAATCTCACACAACATCATCTAGCCAAAACGAAGCTATAAGCTTGTGATATGGGATCTAAACAACTGATAAACATACTTATATATTTCTAAATACATACATATTATACATAGAAGACACTCAAACAATTCCCTTAGGGGATATAGGCGTGATATGTGTGATATTAATAATCCCATCGACTTTCGTTATATCGAGGTTGCACTGTAGGTTTAAATATGATTTGCGTCTACATATAAGAACTTATTATCTTCATACTATACAAGCAAATACCAGTAAAAAGTAATAAAAAAAATCAATTACTTGAGTGTAAATGTAAATCCTAGGTGTCCTGCATTCTTGTCCAACTGAAGTTCGCTCTTACGTAATTACCCGGCCACTTCAAAGGAGCCGACAGCCTCGGCGGTGTCTTTGTACTCTAATAAACAAGTACAACCACACAATCAATATTAAACTTTATTCCTGAGCAACAAATTTCAAGTTCGCATGTTTGTGTATAGTTTTCTTAACACCTTATAGTTATGAAGAGTCATATCTGTTAGGGGTTTTGCCATGGACATGTCAAAAAGGGTTTTATAGCCATTCTAAATGAGAGACCGCACGGGTTGAGTCGAATTAGGTCATTCGTTGTGACTCTGCGCCTGCGCACACCGTTTGGTGCAATGATTGATGTTCTTAACAAGCTATTACGAGGTTTTATACCCGGAGGCTTTGAGAAGGAGTATCTTTCTTTGATACATACGTTACCATCACGCTTATTTCGCTAAAGGGTTAGGCAGAGGTGCATGACAAGCCTATTGTCATTACCGGTCTCTATAGAAAATTTAAAACCACTCTGCAATTCTAACCATAGCATAGTGTTATATTCGGTGCATAATATAGTGGCCTGGAGATTTTATTGCCAGATTCTTTCCTCTTTGGCTCCACCCGTTGCTTTGCGGATCTGGCTTTAAATGCAAAGTCATAAGAGCTGACGTTAATAAGTGTTATTATTAGAATTATTTTTTTTAAATAAATATTTTTGAGTTGAGTTGAGTAACACATTTATTTTATCAACGTGCGTATTTCCCCGTTCTTCTTCATACTCCGCCTCACAGTGACTACTGGCAGCCGCCCGCCGAGTTGACTCACTATCATATATTATTACCCATGTCCATTTATTCGGCGGTGGTCCTGCTTTCGTGAACTACAATAATTTTATTGAACATGCAAACATTTACGCACAAAACATAATTTTAACTTAAACGATTTAATTAAGTTTAACTTTAGAATTTACAAGCGAAAATAAAGCAATTTTCCATTGAGGTATCCTCTTTTAACCAATTTCTGTTTGTTTATAACAACATACCCCATAATATGGTATTCGTTACGCGAGTAATTTAGGTATCGATCGTCCAACACAGCGACTCGCCTCACACGAAGCTCATTATGAGTAGAGGTGCGCCATCGCGATCGAATTTATCGATTTTCCACCGACTTCCAAAAAAGGAGGATCTCAATTCGACTGTATGCTGTTTTTTTTTGTTCTTCGGACAGATATTGATTTTTATTTTTATTGTTAACAATAACTTCCCAAGTGGTCCACTACCGACAACTACTTATTTGGTCCCATATCGGAAGTGAACAATACGTGTTGTTTTATTGCTGAAACTCACTTATTATTGTTAAATTATTATTATTATGATATTGTAAGGTATGGGTACTTTGAGATTATGTGGCACCTTTAACTAGTATTTGACTTTTTTTGTGAATAACAGAGATCCATAATTTTTTAGTTCACTTGGTCCACACATAGTCACGTACTGTCCTTGCCCTCTTTTTATTGTTGTAACAAAATCATTGTATTTACTGGCGAATAATAAAATAAAATTAAAAATTTAAAAATCCCCCGACTCTATATATTATTTGAACACATTCAATTTGTCATCACCACTTTCACCCCTCATATCTTTGAAATGGCTTAACCGATTTTTATAAAACATAGCTAAGAACACTCTCCTCTAACCCATCTTTCAAACAAAAGAAACAGAATCAAAATCGGTTCATCCGTTTGGGAGCTACGATGCCACAGACAGACACACACACACACACCCACACACACGTCAAACTTATAACACCCCGTTCGGGTTTCCGGGGGTTATAAAGAGTGGCCGTGAGTTTTTCTTGCCAGGTTCTTTCCTCACAGGCTCTACCTATTGCCTTGCGAATCTGGCGGTAAATATAAATTTAGAAGCATTTTCTTTTTTTGACGTTCATAAGTGTTACTTTGTGACCTACATGAATAAAGATATTTTGATTATGATTTTGATTTTGTGTCACGTTGACGTATTTTTTTTTATATTTGTTACCTCATTGGTGAATCGATTTTGTTTTTTTTTATTGAAAGCTACTACTTCCCAAGTTGGTCCCATTTCAATTTGGTCCAATTCCGTTGTGTAAATTTTTAACGTGTTTTTAGTTAAGTAGAGAATAACGACATCTTGTATTTTTATAGCATCTTTATTTATTAGACAGATATACATAACGCCTATATCCGTTAAGGTGTAGGCAGAGGTGCATTACACACCTACACTCGTCAGTAATTTTGTTGGCTTTACGTAATAGGGGGCACGCCTATTGCTGTTGACGGACACCATAAAAATTCCATAGCCACTCAGTACTTCAAACCAAAATCCCAGCAGCCAGGACACATGGTAAATACTCCCGAGAGCGTACCTGAGGCGCCCGGCAATGGACGTAGGGATGGCCGTGGCTATGAGCCGGCAGACTTAAAAAAAAGCTACTACGATACCTTCTTCTTTTTAACGAATACTATAATAGTCTACAAGTGATAAGGTAGTTTAGTCATTTCGGTACAAGCATAAATATGTACTTGGGTACAATACAGAGACACAGACAGACAGACACATATCACACCCATATCGCCCCATACGCGTAATAGGGGGCAAGCCTATTGCCGTCACCGGGCACTCTAAAAAGTGGGTTTTGTCAAAAATGGCCGAATTAATTTAATAAAATAAGCAGCTATATTATAATTTTGAAAAATAAATTTGAAACCCGTTGCTTTGTGACGAAATGTTGATGAAAGGCAACAAAATCTTACGTGCCAGCTGCTATGGCACAGCCAATTAAAGTCCTGGGTGTGTCGGACTATATACACAGAGACATACCTATAAATTTGTTTTTGGTACGCTTTGGGTCCACGGACGGCTGAGTAAATATAGGTATAAATACAAGTAAAGTCGCGACAGGGTTAAGTCCATGAGGATTTTGTAAAAAAGGGTACCAATTACCATAGATTAACACTTGAACTAAGATGAAAAACAAGGCCGTTTGACGACTTAACTCTCTGCGTCTTAACTTAAGTTGAGTAGTTACGAAGTTCCTAACAATCATTTGCAATCTTTCATTTCATTTATGCAAATAAGGAAGCATTTACGACATACGGTACGAGCCCAACACGATTATTCGACGACATAACCATTGAGAAAGAACAATTACATTGTAGGTATACCTTCAGACATAATACTAGGTATGCAATGCATGTTGCTGTTGCAAAAAACTCAGCGAAGTGTTAAATTTTCGAACGACAACGATTTATTTTTTTGAAAATTTTACATTGTTTTCAATGGGACCATTGTTTTTTTTGGTGATTATTCCTCGATGGTATGTCCGATTTTCATTTTTTTTTGTTATAAACCACCCTCACGCCACACGTTATCACTGTGGGAAGTTTGAAGGAGATCGGTTCAGGCGTTTAGGAGGAGTATGCGGACAAACGAAATACATGAGTTGCCTAAGATTGAGGTTCGCTCGCTTCGATCACTTCGCTCAAAAAAAGAAGGTATTGCCCTGCGCTTCACTCTCTCTTGCTTTGGCTGGGCCACTGGGAGAGGGTTTTTTTATTTCTTACGTCCATTGCCGGGTATTTCCAGTGGCGCCCGGCATCACGAGAGGGTAGTCTAAGATTAACACATTTTACTAATATTATTTTTTGGTCCCTTTATAGGAGACAAGCAAGCCTACCTATATTACCATTAGCTGGTACTATACACAGTAGATAATTAATTACCATTCTGTAATCAAAATCAATCAATTATATTATTATAGCGTATAGCAAACACTGTGATATAGTATAGCGTAGTGTGAATGTGTTCGTAATAAATGCATGGTATGCGATATATTCTTAGGATTCCGTACCCAAAGGGTAAACCGGGAACCCTATTACTGAGACTTCGCTGTTCGTCAGTCCGTCTGTCTTGGGCTGTATCTCATGAACCGTGATAGTAAAAGGTAATACACGTTTTAAACCGTGTAGCCAGCCAAGCGCTCCTTTTAATACCACGTTTAAAACCTCGTTTGCAATCATAAGAAGCAACCTTAAGAAAGTTGGTTACATAAATTAATCTGTGATTCTAAATGTCTTGCTGGTGTTACATGTATAAGGATTGGTTTTAACATAAATGGTCATTAAAGTGAGTTAACTAAACTAGTCATATGCATCCTCAACCTTAGGTAAGTATAAAAATCTTCATATAATTTGGATAAATTGTTTTTTTTAAACGCAATTAGCGGACGCCCGTGGCTTCGCTCGCTTGACACACTACACAAAAACCTTCCTCGAGAACCACTCTATCCATTGGTGGAAACCGCATCAAAATCCGTTGCGTAGTTTTAAAGATCTAAGCATACCTAGGGAACGGAAGCGACATTGTATACTATGTTATGAATATGATAAGAGTATGCGAAACTTTTAAAACATGGTACACAAACAAGAGACAGGGTAGGCAGAGGCGTCTACCACGTCCATATTTCGCCTGAGGTCCCAGGTTCGATTACGGGTCGAATCAACGAATTTGTGTGATCCACAAATATTTGTTTCGGAGTTTGGTTGTCTTCTATGTATAATATGTATGTATTTAGAAATATATAAGTATCTTTACCAGTCGTCTAGATCCCATAGCACAAGCTTATAAGCTTAATTTGGGCTAGATGACGTTGTGTGAGAATGTCCAAAAATATTTATTTATTTTACGCGCATTACACCTAGTTCTCATCAACTATGCTTTATCTTTATACTTAACTAACTCAGGACTGGCTAATGACGCACATTTAGTATGCATAGAGTGGCCAGTTAACTATCCCATGTTTCTAGTTAACAATTAAACTGGTTGTCGGCCACTTAGTCAAAGTATTGAAAGTTAGTTTTAGAACAAGGTACTTAATTGTAATCTGCATGCCTGTATAGGTAGAATATGGTTCGAGCTTGTATATCCTGTGACATCTTGGAGATAATATATTATGTATCCTGTGTTCTAAGATTAAATAAATATGGATATGAATATGAACAACAAAGATATCTGCTTAGAAAGGTGCAAATTATGAATGAAGTGGGGCAAGAAAATACACGTCAAAAATTGACACACCAATCGGTTGTTGTGCCAATTTCAATTTGTCCCATTTCGCACATTTGAAGTCGACTTCAAATGTGCGAAAATGGGACAAAATGAATGGCAAAAAATGGGAATAATTGAAATGAGACCACTTCGGAAGTAGTAGCTTTCATTTAATAAATAAATTTCAAAATCGGTATATGTATATTGTAATTCTTATTGTAAATAAAGTAATTCACTACATTTACCAATTGTGACACCAGCGACATTTACCACGTATTATTTATACATATACCTAACTTAATAAATAATAAATAAATAAATAAATATTTTTGGACATTTTCACACAACGTCATCTAGCCCAAATTAAGCTAATATAAGCTTGTGTTATGGGATCTAGACAACTGATAAACATACTTATATATTTCTAAATACATACATATTATACATAGAAAATACCCAAACTCCGAAACAAACATTTGTGGATCACACAAATAATTTGATTCGACCCGGAATTGAACCTGGGACCTCAGGGGCGGCAGTCGCATACTCATACCACTGAGCCACCGAGGCAGTCAAAAAGTAATAAATTTTGTTTGTATTTAAAGATAAGTAGTGTTCAGCAATTCATAATCGACGGTATCGACGGACGGTAGATACGAGTATAATACATAATATTGAAATGGTCAAAGAATTATTTCGTCACATTCCGGAAATAAGGAAGTGTCAATCTTAAAAGTGTTTTTTTTTGTTCAATTTTCAACCCTTTATCAACCGATCTGAGACTGCAGGAGGACTGATCGTTTGTGAGTCCCTTTATATTAAAGTTTCAGCAATAAAATCCAGAGAGATTATTCCGTTGTCATGACGTCATAACTTCGGTAATGATCGGTAATCTTCGGTAATCATCGGCATCGTCGCAGGCGCCCGCTATCGACACCTTTCGCACGCCACCGCGGACATATTCTTTATTTGTTATTGTACCGTGCTGGATATCAATCATTGTGGCATTTGTCAGCGTGTGAACATAGCTGGATATTGTAGTCATAGACTAAATGGCATCTTTATCTCTGAAGAGGCGATCAATACGCCTATAAGTACGTAAGTAGGTATATATTGCTTGTCAGTTTTTTTTTTATTTAGTTCGACAAATTGACGCCACCCGCCTGATGGTAAGCTGAGGTGACGTCTGAAATTGTGAGCGACTCTCACAGTACACAGGAATAATTAATTGAATTAATTATCAATTAACAGAATTCAGTTTATTTGGTCCCACGTTAGGGTTAAGACTACTGTGGTTTCGGGGCACTATGGATTAGTCTTATCTAGACAAACGGGTCTTTTACGCGATTATGAGATATTAGCTGATCGCCGCAGCTCCGCCCGCGTGATTTAGTTTACTCGTTCCCGGTTCCCGTGTAGTAAGAAGTAGCAGAAAAAGTAGCCTATGTTACTCAGGGTGAATGTAGCTTTCCAATGGTGAAAGAATTTTTGAAATTGGCACAGTCGTTTTTGAGTTTATTCATCACAAACATACAAAAATAAACAAATCTTTCCTCTTTATAATAGTAGTATAGATATAGTGTACATACCTCTTAATTACCCGACGTTTCGACTCTGTTACAAGAGCCGTGGTCAATGGTAGACTGACGTCACAGTATGTATTTTATTGTCTCAATAATCGCGTAAAAGAGCCGTTTGTCTTAAGTTTATAATTTGTACAGAACGGCAACGACTTAATTATTGAATAAATAGGCGACACTAAACCGTCCATTTTCTGGTACCTAACTGTGACCACACAGCACCCAGAAAATGGACCCTTACCTACAACCATTTAAAAGGCTGGAACCACACCTATAGGTTGAATACTGTTTATTGTTGTTGTACCTTTATGGAATACTGTTTTATTTTGGTATTTCTTTCTGGTACAGAGACGCCCGCGGCAAAGGACATTACAGCGGCTGCGGCATTTAAAAAAAAAAAGGTTGGTAATTTTCGGTAGTAGATAGGTAGGTTTGGTACCTACGCAATTAAGTAGGTACCCACAAACTTTACGTTGAGCAAACCCATTGGTGAATAATCAATAATATTTATTATTTGAACAATAATATTTGACTCTTCAATTAACGCCATTTTTTTCTCAATCCATAAAAGTATAAGCCGGAACAAACAGAAAAACACACAAATTAACAAACATAAAAATTGGTAAAAAAATGGCACCTTTTTCAATCAGAAATCATAATTAAATTACAACAAGTAAACATTACATTCCCGGTGTTACAACAGCTTAAAATAAGCATTAGGCGCCCTGTAAACTGTCAAATTTGTTTGTCAAACTCAATTTTTTTTCCGACTGTTAAACCGAGAAGATATTGAATAAAAGAACACATCATGGCGCCAGCCAACTTTGGCCATCTATGTATAGTCTTTGTCGCTTAGTCTTCTGTTCTATAGTCTTAGTCTTCCACGCTGTGCACTCCACCGACGTGTGGAGTGCTGTGTCTTCGTCGGAAGCCTCGCAGTGTTGAGACTGGGGTATGGAATGCGGTGCAGAGACGTACCGAAGCATCTGTGCCCGGTAATGATCTACGTCACGCAAAACGCGAGGTTACCTGTGCAGCCACTATTACGCAATGATCGGTGCTCCTCTGGCTCCAGGGCCAGAATCGCCACGATGGTGGTTCCTTGTCGCACCTTCCATGTTTCCATGAGATACTGACGGAGTTAGTGTCGCTTGTTGAGCCGCGATCTTTCAAGACACAGGCCTGTGATCCCGCTCAAGCGTCTTCTTGTGCCATTAAAACAATGACGAATGGGCCCTCACTTCTTGGTTACATGAAGGGGTCCCAGCTAAGAGACATACAGCCTTAACGGAGATCGTGCGAGCGAGGGTACCCCTCTTATAATCCTGACAGCCATGGTCTTCAAAGTCTGTTCAAAACAGACTGTGTGAGCTAGATTCCGTTGTCTCCTTGTTGATTTGACGACAAACGCCGTAGTTAATGATCATTCAGCTCTTCACTAAACCCATAAAACTTTTAATAAACCTTTGTATGGCAAAGCGGCACTATTAAATTATTTACAAAGAAGTAAATATTGACAAAATATTTTGATCATTTGCAGGGCACTGATAAGAAGCATTATTGATATAAAACATACTGTACGCGAGAGCAAAACGGTGATATCTCCCATCTCTGTTTCGGGCGGAGCCTGATATGGTATGCCCACGTAGTTACTGGCTCAATGTGAGGTCTCGAATATAATTTATTAACTGGGCCCCACAGAATTTAACTCGAGAAATAGCGAGATGTATTATCATTAAACTTTTTACATCATACGCTTTATAACGGTGTAAATTCATGCTAATTAAGTTATTCGAATCTCCTATTATTCATGTTGATGAGTGATCTCGTTTTTTTTTAATTTACACACACACAAATTTGAATTTCGACTTTCACCTATTACATTACACTATGGCGGTCTATTATGGCGGGCTTTTCAACTGTTTGTTTCGGCTTCTAATTTTATAGCATTTTCGTGATATTTTAATACGGTTTTGATGCAATATTTGTGTGTGAAAGCATTTGATGGGTGTTAGGCGTGTCAAAGTGCACTTTTATATGATTTAAAGTTCACGGTATGTTCGTAATGTTGTACATTCATTACTTTCATTCATGGTGTTTTGTAACTTTAAGATTAGGAAAGTTCGAGATAGATAGTCTACGGATACGGATGGGTGCCTATTTGTTGTTTAATTTAGGAAGATAGCTCCCTACAGATACACTAATAAATAAATAAATAAAATTAAAGTGTAGGTACATACATCTACTTATTATTAGGTAAATGTTCATTAAATGCTTATTTATAGGTATACGGTACATAAGTACTTACATAAATAATACCATTTCTAAATTTGTTTCTCTGTCTGTACCGGCGTATCTCTGAAACGACTGGACTGATTTTTATGGAACTTTCACGGAATGACCGCTGATGATAAGTACCTATACCTATTAAGTTGAGTACCTACCTATGCTGCTTACTTTTATTTTAGGAAAAATCGCTGGTGAAGTCGTTGGGTGTGTAGTAAAAAAGTTTGTGCAGTGTAATCCTTCTTATTTATAATTACCACGAGAACAAAAAACATCTACCTATGTGTCAATTCAGAAAATATTCTATTTTATTGGATAATTTCATTTTTATCTAAATCTGTTCAACGGTTTACTTAGTGTGTCTGAACAATCTATTATCTAGCGCATCTTCTATTGTTTAAGATTGTTAATATTAAAAAAAAAATAGCCTTCACACGGTACTCTATGAATATTATACACCTATTTTTACCATCCTATTTTTGATTGTGGACTGATGGTTCCATTGGAAAGTTTCATTGATGGGCCCAACAGGATTTTCTAGTCCTTTTGTCCTCACTATTTGGGTGAGTGGGTCCAACAGGATTTTGACGGTACTTATGTCTCCATGTGGGTCCAACAGGATTTTGACGGTACTTATGTCTCCATGTGGGTCCAACAGGATTTTGACGGTACTTATGTCTCCATGTGGGTGCAACAGGATTTTGACGGACTCGTGTCTCCATTGTTCGAAATAGGTGGAGCTGTTAGGATTTATTTAGTAAGTAGGTATTGTTATTCCACTGTTAAGATACTGGCCATGTACAAAGCGTAATAATTGACATTGATTGACATTTGATCTAATAGATTACTTTAATATTGTATTTGCTTTGTAGATTACTGTAATCTATTTGTAAGTAATTCAATATTCACACTATTCTATTTGTATTTTTTTACTAAAATGGACCAAAATCTGCGTTTCTTGAAAAGAAAGAGTGGTAAAGTTTTGATCTACAATGGTTACCAATTTTTATAAACACACGGTTTATAAAAATACCAGAACTCGTTGGATTTGCAGCCGTAAAAAGAAGGATAAATGCCCTGGTGCGATTACAGTTCATGTGAGTGTAAAACTAATTTGATTTAGCCTTTATGGATATTTCGGTGGACTCTCGAGAGGAACACCAGGATTGTGATAAGAGATGGCGCTGTCTTCGGATTCTTTCTTCTACACTTTTTTCACATTTTTTATAACTTTTTAACCTTTCCTGAAGAATATTTCAAGACTAACATGGTTATTACTTAATGTAGAATTTTGACTAATAAAATGTATGTAAAATCTGTATTTTAATTATTTTAGGGTGAAAATATAGAAAAGATTATAGAGCACGCGCTGAATGTTTGCCGGATGAGGCTAGAAATATGATAGCATTAGCTCTTGATGATGTAAAAGCAAGAGCAGCAATTACAACAGAACCAATCCCTGTTATCTTCAAGGAAGTCATGGCACCATTGTATGATATGGGACTTGACAAAGTTACAAAAATTTCGTATGAGAGTTCAAAAACATCCATATATGCTAAAAGAAAACAAGAATTTAAACTTAAAAAATTGATCTACAATAATATCCAGGACGTAGAAATCCCGGCAAAATGTATGTCATTTTTAAAGGCAGATTATTACAGTGATGGATGGAGAGTTATGGTTTTTTATACAGAATATTTTAAGCAGCTATTGGAAAATATGGACGAGTATTATGGGGATGGTACTTTTCGAAGCACACCCGTTCCATTCTCTCAATTATATACCTTACACGGTAACTTTAAAAGTACGTCAGAAACAACAAATATAGTACCGCTGATATATTGCCTTATGAGTGATAAAACTGAACAGAGATCACAATGTCCAGAGTGGAATCCAAAAGTTTTCCATTGCGATTTTGAGACAGCAGCAACAAATGCATTAAGAAAGGTGTTTCCAACTATTAAAATTGTACGGTGCTATTATCATTACATTAATTCCCTGTGGCGAAAAGCAAAATGTCTAGCTTTGAAAGCCAAAATGTATCGTCGCATAGTAGGTTTGTGTATAGCACTCCCATTATTACCTGTGGATTGTATGTATGAGGGATGGAATTATAATCAGTCAGAATGCAATGAGATGCTAAAGTTAAAACCATTTATGCATTACATAAATACATATTGGTTTAAAAATGAACAATTTGTCAAAGAATGGTGTGTATATAATCAACTTCATCGTACAAATAATTTTGCGGAAGGGTGGCATGCTCGAATAAGCCGTACGATAAATAAAAATTATGTGACGATCGCTAAGTTGCTTTCTGTTCTAGAAAAGGATGCGTCTATTAATAAAATGAAAACTTGTAATGCTACTAGTGACCATTCGCAAAGAAACAGGAGCATTCTACAAAAAGACAGAGATGCGTTTATTTTAAATGCTCAGATGAAGTTGATCCACAGACAAATAACGGTTGGACATTTTTTAGAACAAGTGCGATAAACATTGTTTTCATCCCACTACCTCGAAAAGAGTTTCAAATTCGTAAAAAGGTATTCAACTATAGGTATCTAAGTACGTACCTACTTGGCATTCAATATTTTCAACAGATAAGTGAGACTTCTATATGATTGTTATCTGTATCTTCTACTGACTTCTGCAGGCAACAAATTTACTATCGCTTTTAAAGTGGTCTCATTTTAATTTGGTCCCAATCCGACATTTATTTGTTCCCATTTAGGTACTTCTTAGTCGGTATTTGTGTATGTTGGACATTTTGATTGTCACGTCATATTGTGAATGCATGGACGTGGTGAGATTGTATTTTTTTTAATTTAGTTATGTCCTCGCTTAGGGGGGATGAAAAGTTACGTGTTGCACAGATTTTTCACCTTGTGCTCTGTTGATTCCCTCGCTTACGCTCAGGATTCTAATATCTGAATCGAAGAATTCAACTTTAGAATCCTTCGCTTGCTCGGTCATCAAATATGAGCACGCAGTTAAAAAGCAACTTTGCACTCTTGTATAACAAATAACTATTTAATATGTACTAGTTTATTACTGTTTTGTTTTGTATTTACTTATTTCATGATTGTTAGTGTGTTACTCCATAACGCCTGTTAGAATAAAGTTTAATTTAACACCTTTTAAGTAAAAGTTGTACGTTTTGACAATGGAACCACGAGACCGGATGTAAACCTGTTAAAATTTCGATTATTGACTCCACGATCTAAATGGGACTATCAGAATTCGTAAATCCTGTTGGACCCACCAATGGAGCCATGAAAACTCGAAAGTCCTGTTGGACCCATCAATGGAACTTTCCAATGGAACCAACAGTCCTAAACCCTATTTTTGTAAAGCTTGTTGGTAATTGGTAAGTAGATTTCAATCTCTAATGAATGGTTACATAGTATAGGTACTTAACAGTGCTTTTCCATTTGTTCTGTTTTTTTCACAAACCGCTGAAGTTTAATAAATTAAAAAAAAAGTGATAGCTAGTAAAATTATCATTAATTGTGGCACTATTTACAAGTTTGCAACCATGCGCATAAATCCTACTAATATTATAAACGCGAAAATTTGTGAGTATGTATGTATGTATGGATGGATGGATGTTTGTTACTCTTCCACGTAAAAACTACTGAATGGATTTTAATGAAACTTTACAATAATATAACTTATACATCAGAATAACACATAGGCTACAATTTATAAAGATATTGTGTGAATTGTTCAAAATATGACGCGGCGCGACGGAAACGGGAAAAAATCCAAATTACCACGCGGACTAAGTCGCGGGCGACCACTAGTTTTAAATAAATTGGCAATACATGGTTAAGACTACTAGTAGCGCCACCTAGTATCAAATAGATATAGGTACGTTACATTACTGTTGGGTTGTTGACGCTAGTAGCGACATCAAGTGTTAGGTAGCACATACAACACAACTTTGGCTAGAGGGCGCTGTCATACATAGTCAGGGACTAAAACGTTATGTTAACGTTTTTTTTAACATTATAATATTATTTTGTATAATTTGAAACCCGTTATTATGTCATTACAGCTAACTAACATTTTCTCAGAACTAATTAAGAATACTATGAAGTTCAACATTTCTATCAATTGGTAGAAACGTTTCAGAACGCAAATACCGTATTCTATTTTTAAATTTCTAAACGTAGTTGCGTCATTTTTTTTGACACATCGTTTGCTTTCGTCTTGTATTGTATGGTTGTAGTTTGTTTTGTAGTGTAGTAGGGTTGTAGTTGTAGTAGTCACTCGTTTTTTTCGGAGTCGGAGTTTTGAGAGTTGAGTTTGGAGTTGGGTCGGACAGGACAGAGGCTTGGTCGAAAAACAGAATTAGAATTGAATTTCCTACAAGAGCACAGAAAATCTACCCTGTATCTTCACAATGAATAATGACATGATAAAGAAGATTATTAAAGCGAGCAATTTACCATGTCCAGAATTTACTTTTGAAAACCCATTGTTGGATAGAAATGTAACATTGGCACTTGCAAGAAGTTTTGTACAGATGCTTAAAATATCAGAACATAGCTCTAAATATAATAATAATCTACGATTATCTATTCTGCAGAATATACGGAAAACATGTCTAATAGTTGAACCGGATAGTCACATAGATATGGATGAAGACCTAATGATGCATTTGTCTGAAGCTTATGAATCAAAATTAAAATTTGCCGAAAACAGCGATGCCAACACAAAAGTTGTTGATGAATTCTTAATTCGAAATTTCAGGAACTTGAACATCAACAGCCGATCCAGTACACCATTGACACCAGATGTTTTAAAAGCATTGATAAATTTAAACGAAAATGGTGAATTCTTAAATAAAATTTGTAAAGAGGTTATTCATTGGAGTAGTGACAATCATAGAACTATGCATATTGTCAAAGAGTTATGGGCTTATGGCGGTTTACCTGAACATGTGGCTGTAAGAGTGAAGTTAGAAATCGAACAGAATCTCCTTGTAATTTGTCAGAGTATATTATGTGATAGTGAATTAATTATTAAAGATTTGTTCACAACCAAGAAAGATCTTAAACATCTAGTTGTAAATAGTGGCAGTTCTTATGAATGTTTCCAAATATGTATCAGTATTCTGCACCATTTATTTGTTATGACAAACTTTGCACCAAGAATACAATTATTTGTACAAATGTTTGTTAAATGTGTTAAAGAAAATTGTTCTATGTTCTCAATGTTATACCCACCACGTATAACCTATTTGGTATGTAGCTTAGATATTGATTTAGATTTAATACCAGTTCCTGAAAAAGATTCCTACATTCGAGATGCTATTAAAAATCTTTTCGAATTGGAAAATAAGAATGAAAGTGACTTTATGATGTTATTGTGTCACTTTCCAGAATGGTTTGATCTTTATTACGCTAAGAGAGATGATGCAGATTATTTTATAGATTATACTGGAATTATATAGTGTACAAACAGATGAAGAAGACATATTATATTTCTGTATTTGAAAGCAATAAGTTTGCTTTTACTATTCTTAAATATTAAGATATAAATAAATCAATAAACACGACCTTTGTCTTACAGGGAGAATGCTCTGACCACTGAGCTACATGTCATTGTAGCTCAGTGGCAGTGGGTTTGAGTCCTGCTAATTATATTTCAGTTTTTGTGATTTATTTATAATTTATATCTTAATATCGAACAACAGTTTAAGCAAACTCATTGCTTTGAAACAAAAGTATAGAAATTATAAATCACAAAACCTGAATGTCATTAGTGCGACTCAAACCTAAACTTAATAGGCCGATCTAGAAATTATATGAATCAAAGATTGGATGATGTCAGTATTGGTCATCGTAGCTCAGTAGTCAGAGCATTACCCTTGTTAAAGAAAGGCGGTAGATTCGAGTCCTGCGGACATTTCAGTGACATTTCAATTTCTGTATAAATATTTGACTTAGTAAAAAAAGACAATAAGACTGTAGAGATAAGTATGTAGCATCAAACTAGGTTATTCGAATTTAAGTTTAAATTATAGGATACTAGTGGTCGCCCGCGTGATTATTGTTCCCGTCGCCGTATCTTTATAAATTGTAGCCTATGTGTTATTCTGATGTATAAGCTATATTATTGTAAAGTTTCATCAAAATCCGTTCAGTAGTTTTTACGTGAAAGAGTAACAAACATCCATACATACAAACTTTCGCATTTATAATATAAGTAGGATTGTATGTAGTGCTTGGTAATAATAATAGACTTGGCCCTATTACGGGATTAACACAACTACTGATAAAATTTGGTTGAATATGTAAACCACCTCATTAAAATGTGTTCACTAACATTGTTCTTTAATTTTAAGGCATGTGATATCATAATTATAGCAGTACATAATATTAATTGATTGTGTACAATAAAAAGTACTTACAGTATCGGATTTACCAGCAGGCTGAGTAAGCTTGAGCCTAGGGCGGCAGATTTGGGGACTCCGAAAAGGCTGCATGTCTCCTAGCCGGGACCCCTCCATGGGACCTGGAAGTGAGAGCCCTTGCGTCATTATTCCGATGAGGCGCTGGAGCGGGACCACAGGCCTGCGTCTCGAGAAATCGAAGACCAGCGGTCCCAACTCCGCCAGGATCTCATGGAGTCATGGAGGGTACGACTTGAGTAACCCAAGTGGAGTACCACCATCATCGCGGCGGTGAAACCGATCATGGACGATTGGCTGCAGAGGCAGCATGGTGACCTCACGTATCGTGCGACGCAGATCGTTACCGGGCATGGATGCTTTTGTAGCTATCTGTTTCGCAACCATCGTGAGGTCACACCCCGGTGTCAACACTGCGAGGTTTCCGACGACGACACCGCACTCCACCCGTTGGTGGAGTGCTTAGCGTGGGCGAGACAGCGCGGGACCTCGTAGTGGGTCGGGCGTGGATACCCTCTTGCTAGAGGCCGTGCTTCAAGCCATGGGCTCCAGCGGGAGTAGGTGGAACGCGGCCGTGTCCTTCTGCGAACAAGTCATGCTCGTTAAGGAGGCGGCCGAGAGGGAGAGGGAGCGTACCCTCCCCGCCCAGTTCCGTAGTCAGCGGCGAGGGCGCCGAAGACTCATCTACGCCCAAGACCATCGACCTCCATGATCGGGGCCTGAGGACGGCGGGATCGCCACCCTTACAGAAGCAGGCTAGAAGGGTTGCGGCCGTGGAATTAAAAAAAAAAGGCGGCAAAAACTTTACAGCCTACCCTGAAAATTTGTAAATCCGCCACTGAGTACTTAATATCTTATCTGAATTATTAATGAAGTCTTTTGATAGTGATGACATGACTAGTCTACTTAGCTGTCTGACGCCAGCAGTCTTCAAATTCACAGTTACTAAGTATAATGCCAGTAAAAACTTAGGCCAGAACTTACATAGAAAATTCTTTGAGAATAATTTGCTATCGCTATAATCTAAGCCTACCTACCAGCCAGGACAGAAAAAGAGTGGCCGTGAGTTTTTGCAGTAAATGTGCCTACATATAGAAGCAGTTGATGTGACAGAAGATCAAAGATTTCAAAAGTAGCTATTAGCGCCATCTGTCTATACTTAAGAAGACTGCTTACAACTCTGTTCTTTGACAGTTGCATTACTCGTTGTCGCCAAGTAATAACAGATGGCGCTAATAAGTACATCTTACTTTTACTAGGAACAAGGAAGGAAACTATTCCACGTGATTTTAGGGTTTCGTACCCAAAGTGTAAAACTGGATATTTCTTAGACTTCGCTGTCCATCTGTCACCAGGTTGTATCTCATGACTTAACCGTGGTACAGCCACTGCTATTTTAGACGTTACTGATAATATACTAGCAGCTCAAGACCAAGGCAGAGCTACGATTCTGGTATTATTGGACTTTTCTAGGGCGTTTGATGGGCTGCACGTTTCTCTCTTACTTTCTAAATTAGCATATTATGGGTTTGACAGTAACACAATACAGTGGTTTCATTCTTACTTAAATGGTCGGACACAGTTCGTGGAGACCCAGAAAAGTGACGGATCTACGCTGTGTTCTTCTGTAGAAACAGTAGATAGAGGTGTGCCGCAGGGGTCTGTTTTGGGACCCTTGTTGTTCATACTTTATAATGCTGACATTGTTCAGGTTATAGAACATTGCCAATTCCACATATACGCGGATGATGTACAAATTTATTTCTCCTTCAAGGCTGCTGACGTCGACGAAGCCCTAAGTAAGGTAAACGAGGACCTGAGTAGCATTTGTCGATGGGCCCGTCAAAATACTCTCGTACTGAATGGGAGTAAGACTAAGTATTTAATATTAGGCTCCAAAGACCAATTGACTCGGGTGGGTGATCTAAATCCCTTAATTTATGTCGATAACATCCTAATTGAACGTGTAAATCAGGCTAAAAACTTAGGCTTAATCATGGACGAGAAACTGAGGTTCGAACGTCATGTGGCAGAATGTGTGAGGAACTGTTTTTATAGGTTGAAACTGCTATCAGAATACGAACTTACCTCAGTGTTGAACTCCGTGAGAAGTTGGTTGACACCTTAGTACTATCCAAATTCAATTACATGGATGTAGTCTACGGCCCGCGGCTACTGGCTAAAACGGCCAATTTGATTCAAAGAGTGCAAAATGCGTGCGCACGCTTTTGTTACAATATACCTCCAAGAAGCCATGTAACGCCATATCTAAATAATAATAACAAACTTAAAATGAAGTACAGGAGGGAGTTACACCTGGCAACTGTGCTATTTGGAATTATAAAGACAAGAAAACCTTTTTACCTGTACTCTAAACTGAGATGGCTCAATGAAAATAGTAGATATTTGACTAGAGCATCGCGCGTAAACCTACATATACCCAAGCATAAAACTGCGGCATTTCAGGGTAGTTTTAGATATCGAGCGAGTAAAATATGGAATAATATTCCTCCGCCTCTTAGAAGTCTTTCTGGCGTGCATGGCTTCCGAGTTAGGTACAGAAATATCCTACTTAATGTCCAAAAATCAAGTTGATACGGGGTTTTTGTCCCGTAGGGCCTGTAGGTCTTTCGGAGGCCGCGTTGTCTGTTTTCGCCCTTGGCTGTTTGTGTTCGGTGTGTCTGTGTGTGTGTGTGTTAATATAATAATATAATGAAAACGGCAGATACGGGTTAACTTTGGGTGCGAATAATGTTTTGTTAAATTTGTTATTAGTTAAATTATTGATATCTAGAAAAATGTACAACTGAAGCTAAATTATTAATTGTATACATTAGTACTTACATAATGATTGTAAAGGGATCGTGCTATTTACTTACCTATATGTGTGACGTTATTTTCTTTTTTGCTGGTTTGTATTGTGCGCGTGTGTATCCACGAACATGCATATGTACATAGTGACGTATTGTTTTTTGGAAGTACAGTAAGCTACCTGGTTTGGTTGGGCTACAGTTGAAAACCAGCGCTGCAGATTGCACCTAATCTGCAGCATTAACTGAACTGCGGCCTTTTAAACACACACTCCACACTGACATAATTATTAAAGGTTTTTGTTTATGTGTGCTGTCTCGTCGCGGCTGTGCTCAGTCTGAGTCTGCTGCGCCTGCAGTGGCTCAACCAATGTTTTTGTTGTTTTGTACCTATGGGTCACTGCACCCGCGCAATGCAGTCTGGGTGCGTATGCGGCGCACGGCTTTGATTTATAAATTATATTTTTTTTTTCTCCATTAAGTAGGTAGGGTGTGTGGTTTAATAAACTTTTTTTCTTTCTTTCTTATTCTTAACCCTGATAGTTAGTTGAAATTTTCACAGATATTGTATTTCTATGGTCGCTATAACAAAATATACAGACAACGAATACTTAATATAAATATTTACCACACAACATTACATAATTTTTTTTGCCATTTTCATACATAACTAGCGGCCGTCCACGGCTTCGCATGTGACAAATTATAGCAATCAGAACAGTAGTTTTTTAGATTTTCGCGATCAGACAAACGCTGCGGAGGACCTTGTCTTTTAATCTAGTGATGGTACGGAACCCTTCGCAAGCGAGCCTGTCTCGTACTTTGCCGGTTTTAAGACAACCTCGACCGTGATATGGTTGGATTACTTGCAAAGAATTTATTATACATATGTGATAGTTAAGTACCTTAGTACTGCAGTTGAGTTATTAGTGAAGCTTCACCTCCATGTTTTGTGTAACTACTATTAGTTGTGTAACACTATTTATCATGGACCTTTTTTAATAGGCTAAAGTCCATATACCATACTTCCTTCCTTTTTCGGGAACAGATTGCTAGTTTTTGTTGTGATTGTGATGAACAATAGATAATTAGGTAAGTACTAATATCTACCTATTAAATACAATATAAACACAATAAATATCATATGTCTGTGTTAAAATAAATAAAAAAAGTTATAGTGTGACAAATATAAAAAAATATTAGTTCTAGATACCTATAATCAGTAAACGAAACAAAAACATCTCTGCAGTCCGAGAAAACTCTAATAGGCAGGTACTTTTTTTTACGTGCTAACCAATAACCACTTGTAGGTACACCGTTTCACTTTTATTACAGGTGCTATTACAGGTGCTATTACAGGTGCTATTACAGGAGCTATAAAGCGAAACCTGACCGGTTTCGCTTTATAGCTCTATCCAAAGGTTGTTGTCCACTTTACATATTTATTAAACAAGTATCACAGTCTAACATACTTTAAAGCCATTGTTGAACTCTGGCAATAGTTAAACAATGGCTTGAAGATATTTTGTCAACTACAACCTTCGATAATGCTATAAAGTGAAACTGGTCAAATTAAATCCTGTAAATTAAATAAAAGTGAAACGGTGTACAAGTGTTTTTTGTTAGCATTTAGTACACTATTAAGTTTCACCAAAGGCCGACAATCGAAACCATCAACTATACTTTTTTTTATTATAAATACCTTATGAACAATTTTTTTTAAATTTCTGTTTCAGCAACTAAATAATAAAAGGAATGAGAAGTGTTTATGGTCTTGAATTAAAAAAAAAGTTACTACACTTAAAACCTTAGTTATATTAATTTAATCATAGGTATTTGTTGAGTCATCAACATGAAGATATTTATTTTGTTAATGTAAGTATAATATTTATCTATTTAACTTAAAACAAGATCTCAGAAAATAATGAAAGCATCAATGTTATCTGCCTGCCCTTATCCCAAATATTTGGGATGGGCCGACGCCAAATTTTTTTCCCCTGTCAGCCAACATAATTAGGTAGGTACAGCATATTGGTAAGTAAATTAGTTAGTTAAAAAAAATTGTTATTTTTTTTTGGACTTTTGCGGAGCGCGTGGCTAGCCTTTTAGGTTACCTCAGACGCTGGTCAAAAATCCAGGCCTAAACGCTCAAATTACAATACCGAACAACGTTTCCTCGTCCCGCACCGTGAACTAGTTCAGAGTAACTAGTTCTTCTGTGCGGGAAAATCAAGCATTATGGCGAACTCATCGATGAATATCCATGGAGCCAAGTTTTTAAAAATTGAAGACGAATTAGTTAGTTTTTTGCCACCTTATAGGTACCGGTTTGTAATCATCAATTATTTATAGCACAAGTCAAATTCAAAAAAGGCCCCAGAGACGATACTTCCATTTCGATTCAGTCAATGGACGGTCATTCGAGGTCTCTAAAACGATGTCCGTTTAGATTAGACGCATAGATTTCAATGCATTTTGGAAAGTTCCAATTGGTTACATCCCTCGAAATGGAAGAGATGTCGGTCATTTTTTAAAGACTCAATTTAGACAGACAGACACATATCACGCCTATATTCCGAAGAGATAGGCAGAGGTGCATTGTGTAACCCACAATTTGCCAGTATTTTTCCGGTCCGTTTTTCCGTCACCGGGCACACATAATGGGTTAGGTATGCCCAAAATGGCCAAATGAATTTATTAAAAAGTCAAAGAATCAAGAATCAAAGAATCAAGAATCAATTTCATTTATTCAGTTTAGGCACATAAAGAGCACATATGAATGTCAAAATTTTACAATTTTGTCAAGTAATATTATAAAAATACTAAATTAAGTAAGTACATAAATAACCATTAGAAAATGATTCTTTCGCTGGTTCGGTAATTTGGTTCTCCTGAGAAGAGACCAGCAAGAAACTCAGGTAGATTATCCATTTTCTTTTTTAATATTGTTTTGTTTACATTGTTACAATTAGTTTCTATTGTATTATACGAGTGGCCAACAACAGAAGATTAGGGTGACCATGCATTTTTATCATTAAGATATTCGTCTACATTATAGTAGCCTTTCATCATCAAACATTTTTTAACTACTATTTTAAACTTATTAAGAGGCATGTCAACCAAATCCTGAGGAATTTTATTATAAATTTTTATACATTTGCCAACAAACGAATTACCAACTTTATGAAGTCTAATTTTTGTCATTGCCAATTTATTTTTATTTCTTGTATTAAAATTATGGTTATCGGAATTTTTTTTGAATAGATCTATGTTCTTCCGTACATATAAGATGTTGTCGTAAACATATTGAGAAGCAACTGTTAAAATATTAATTTCTTTAAATAATTCTTTCAGCGAGTCACGGGGTCCGAGTCTATAGATTGCTCGTATAGCTCGTTTCTGTAATATGAATATTGTCTCAATATCGGCAGCTGAGCCCCACAGCAGCAGACCATATGACATAACGCTATGAAAGTAGCTAAAATAAACTAATCGTGCCGTTTTTTCGTCAGTCAGAGACCTTATCTTTCTAACCGCATAGGCAGCTGAGCTAAGTCTTCCTGCCAAGGCTGTGATATGAAGACCCCATTGTAGTTTACTATCTAGAGTTATCCCAAGAAAAACTGTGGTATTGACTATTTGAACTAATTCATTATTCATAGTAATATGAGTATCCACCTGTCTAACATTGGGCATAGTAAATTTTACACATTTTGTTTTCTTCGCATTGAGCAGCAAGTTGTTACTTGTGAACCAATGCAATATTTCCGAAAGGGTATTATTTACATCGTCAAGTGCTACTTTTTGTCTATCACTTTTAAAAATTAATGATGTGTCATCAGCAAATAATACTATCTCACAAAGATTTTTAGTGAAATAAGGAAGATCGTTTACGTATATTAAGAATAAAAGGGGTCCTAATATAGAGCCCTGGGGTACTCCCATGACTAATGAGGCGCCAGAAGAGTCGGTGCCATTAATGTTTACTTTTTGTACTCTACCAGTGAGGTAAGACTCGAGTAAGCCAAGTGAGCTGTTCGAAACACCATAATAACCTAATTTTAGTAGCAAAGTCCCATGATCAACACAATCAAAAGCTTTTGATAGATCACAAAATATACCAATAGCATCCTGCTTTTCCTCCCAAGCATCAAATATATGTTTCACAAGTGCAACTCCTGCATCCGTTGTGTTCCTGCCTTTAGTGAAACCAAACTGTTTGTTATGAAGTAACTTATTGTCTGTAAAATGTGAAAGCAATTGATTAAATATTATTTTTTCAAAAATTTTACTGAGTGATGGGAGTATGGAAATAGGTCGAAAATTTGAAGGATCACTTTTGTCTCCTGCTTTAAATAAAGGATTGATTTTACTGTACTTCATAAGATGAGGAAACTGATTTTCATCTATACATTTATTGAATATGAATGCAAGGTGAGGTGCTATAGCGGGCACTATTTATTTTATTATATTAGTTGAAATGCCCCAAAGATCCTCGGTATTTTTTATATTTAGTTGTTTAAAAGTTTTAAGTATAGTGACAGAGTCAATATACTGAAAATCAAAGTTAATTCTACATTTATCAACACTAGATTTAAGAAGAGAATTGGCTACGTTTTTTGACGAATTTAACTTATTTGTAGTGGTGATTGGAACATTTGTGAAGAAAGATTCAAATGCATTGGCCACTTCAGAATCAGTTTTAATATGTTTATCATCTATTTTTAACTCGAAGGATCGATCACGTGACCTTGCTTTACAAGTTTCTTTGTTAATAACATTCCATATTGCCTTCGTTTTATTATCAGATTTTTCAATTTTAGCCCGTATATAATTAGATTTAGCTGTTGAACATACTTTTTTGAATAGTTTGGAGTACTTTTTAATCTGTTCAATTACTTGTGGCTCATTAGTAGATGCCTTTGTCTCGTATAATTCATATAATTTCCTTCTACTTTTATAGATTCCAGGCGTAGCCCAATCACTAAATTTTATTTTAAATTGATTTACATTTATTGTTTTTTTAGTGAAAATGTTATCACATTCGTATTTGATTACTCCGAACAAATCTCCGTAATGATCATTCGGGTGTTTATCATTATTCAACTCCAAAAGAGGTACTTTATTCTTAATGTTTTCTTTAAATTTTTCTAATCTATAAGTTGTGATTGGTCTACAAACAATATTTTTTGATAATGGAACATGTTGGAACTTAAATCTAGCTAACTGACCTGCATGATCTGAATTTACAAAATGTATTATAGATTTCTCATCTACATCGCTGTTAGAAAAAATATTATCTAAGCAGGTAGCTGATGTGGCTGTGGTGCGTGTTGGTTCACAAAAAAGATTTTGTAAGTTAAAAGATTTAAAAAGGTTGAGGAACCTTAGCGCGTTCTGAGAGTTTTCTAAAATATTAATATTAAAATCGCCACATACAACTATAGTCTTCTTACATTTACATACCTTTTTTAAGGCTTCCTCCATAATGGACTCAAACAGGTAGTAATCTCCAGAAGGAGGTCTATAGACGCTAATAATAATATATTGTTCTAGCTCTGCACATGATAGTTCAATATTTCGCTCACTTGTGAGTGCCACTACGTCTTTTCGGTCTTTTGATTTTAATTTGTCATTAATTAAAATGAGAGACCCACCTCTTATAGCGGAATCTCTAGTAAACGCACTAATGATTTTATAATTATCAATATTAACTAAGAGTTCATGTTTTTTTAACCAGTGTTCAGTTAAACAAAGTACATGGATACGTTTTTCATTTAAAAATAATTCTAGTTCTAACTCTTTGCCAGAAAAGCCTTCAATATTTTGATGAATTATATTCATGAACATAGACTTTTCCTTTGTCCTTAAATTTAATTTGCTAGGGATTTCCTCTATTGTCCTACAACTAAGTTTAAATTATTGTCACCCTTTTCAGGAACAGATTCCAAGGTCACAAGACAAACATTGTCACTTTTCTGCTCAATAAAAGCAGATTGTTTAGCCAAGTTTTTGGCTGAATAACTAATAAAATATGATAGCGAAGATGCTATCTGTCTCCTAAAATATCTATTCAAATAGAATTTATCTTCCGTCAATAACAATTTATTTTCTAAATACATGTTAATGTCAATCAGATGGAATTTATTTGGATTATGAAATGTCAATGTATGTATTGTTTGATTTAGCTTATATCTAAGATTGTTTTCGGCCTGTGACAAGCCACGGCTATAAGGAAGTGTGAATAAAATAATGTTTTTAACATCTAATAAGCTCAGTAATTCTAAACAGTTTACAATTGCATTTCTGTCTGCATTTCCCCTATCTCCCACCAAAATTAAAAGTGTACAGTTGCTGTTTAAATTACAATTTTTAATTTTTTTTATAATGTTACAGTAAGTTAATCCCGGCATACAATAGTTAGTAACATTTTGTTCTAAATATGAACTAAGTAACTGGCCCATTGATTTCCCTAATTCATCACAAAACATCACTATTTCAGATTTAATCATATTTCGTTTGGTGAAGGAACTACTGGGTTTCTTGTTTGACTCAAGTGAAGGGCTTATGTTTGAAGTCAGCGAGGACTTACAGACCGGCTCAGGACTAATTAAATGGTTGTTTGATGTCAATGTGGAATTTGGACTCATAAGCTTCTTCATGGCCAGAATGTATTCCTGATACTCACTTTTAACATTACAATACCTGTCAGTCATTATGTCTAGTGAATTTTTTAAATTATTAATTTCTGATTCTAACTTTAAAATATTGTTATTATGATCAGAGATATTATTTTCAATTAATAATGAATACATGTCAAGTTCATCGCCTAGTTGCCTTCTCTCATTAATATACTTGACTTTTTTGTACATACTTTTTTGTCTTTTAATAAGTTTTTGTGTTTTTCTTATGTATTTATTAATTTTCACATATTTCTTAATTTTGTTTCTACTGCACTCAACTATGCCCATCTTGTGATTGGAACAATGAGCTGTTAAGGTATCATCCTTTGTTAAATCTATAGTAATAGTGGGTTCTAAGCTGGGTTCAGTAGCAACAAGGCTGGGCACACTACCAACTAACTCCTCAAACAAGTTATGGGTATGGGATACTATGGTGTCACGTTTCTCAGCCTCAAGGTGGGAAATGAGGTGGTGGGCTTCGTGCAGTTCCTGTTCCAAGACTGACATGCGCTTGAGACCCTGTTCATACTCGTCACTACACTCTCTGAACCCAGTCACAATATTTTGTAATCTGTCCCGCTCATCTAACACTAACCTATTCTCTGTGTGCATCTCAGCCATCTGCTTTTTTATGAAGTCGTATTTATTTAGGCTATCTAATAGTTCCTTTTCATTTTCATCTCTTTCCCTATGCAACTGTTTAATCAACGTTTTGGATACCTCTAATTCCTTCAATGTCAGGTCAAGTTTTCTCAAGATATCTTCTTGTTTAGCCTCATCACGGCGAGCAGAATACATGCTACGTGTGACTGGCATTACGATATTATAAATTTATACTGACTTAGATAGTAAAAAGCTACCTGATAATACACTAAATACACAAATAAATACGTAAGTAATGTCAAAAAGAATCTGATTGAATATACTACAACTTCAAAAACTAACAGGTACGATAATAAGTAGTTATTTATTAGTACGATTACCTGTATAAAAATCACTCAAATCACATTAAATCCGAGTTGATAAAGTTTCACTTTTAAAATTTTCAAACAGTCATTGACTTTTAGCCGGTAAAACAAAATACGCAAATATCACTAATTTCTTATTTATTTTACACTGGGTTTTACACTTTGATAATGGTAAGATTGTGTTTTGTGATGAATTTTAGCCCTAATTATCGAAAATATTAATAATAAATTAAAATAAATACAAGACGAAATGCGAACAGATGTTAGCCGTAGTGTTGCCACAACCCAAAAAAAAAAAAAAAAAAAAAAAAAAAAAAAAAAAAAAAAAAAAAAAAAGGTAGTAGCAGTTATATGGTAATTTTCAAAATAAATTTAAACCCGTCGCCTTGCTATGAAATGACTAAAGTTCTGGGCGTCTCGGACTATATCAATTTAGAGTAATAGATATATCGTACGTGGGTCTTTAAGAATGCTCGTGTTTACAGTTTGACCACCACTTTATCTGACGGCCACTCGGCAAAGAGGCAAAGGAGGTTTCCTTCAGACTTCTTATTCGGATCTTCATCTGCTGCCTATCAAGCCGAAGGCGGATGGAATGAAGGCGGTAAGTTACATCTATATATTTAATACGAAAATTTGTCTGTCTGTCTGTCCGTCCGTCGCGTTTTTCAATTTACATACATTTTTTTAAATATATATTTTATGTTTTTTTTTAATTATTTTTTTATTTTTTATTTGAGGCGATACAAAGTTCGTCGGGATAACTAGTAGGTAGGTACATATTATTTATAACAACATGCCCGTCCAATACCCGTTATAGTTTTAAGAAAAAAGTTCGTCACCACGTTTTTTTTTTAAGTATTTCAGATAGTATGTATGATTTAAGTATACCGTGTATGCACCTGCCCAGTACATTCTCTGTATCAACCTAAGGTAGACTGGTAGAAAATGCCTCCGGCATTAAGTCCGCCTTTGTACATTCGTTTGTGCATAAAGCTTTATAAATAAATAAATAAAATAATGAGGGGTAGCTAAGTAGCTTTTCGAACAATTGTGAGTAGGTATATTGCCCAAGCCACGTATATTGGGATTACTTAAGTGGAAGTGTTAAAAAAAATTTCAAGTAAGTATGTAAAAATTCATCTTAAGCGAGTAATCATAGGTTATACCACGCTACGATCAATACGAGCAGAGTTAGAGTAGAAAAATTTTGCATATGAAATTATTTATTTATTTGTATAGCTCATTAAACGGCTCTTACAAACGTCAGTAAGTACTTAAATTAAAAATTATTATTGCTCCTATATTTACATGTATTGCCTCGCAAAGCAAACCGAGAGAAAGAACCTGGCAATATAACTCACGGCCACTCTTTTTCTATGACTGACAGGTAAATTACACATTTTCTTAAGACTAAATGTGGACGAATGTACATTGGTCTCGTGTCAAAATCATTATAAGTGTGTATAATACAACAAAAAATTAATTATAGTTACCTAATTACAAAATATGCTACAATTATGGCATTTTAGGAGGCGCCTGCACCATAAACCAAGATAAAATAAATATAAAATATATAATAGGTATCCACGTGGACTAAGTCGCACGAGCCTCCGCTAGCTACATATTATTTTATTTTTTTAGGTAAAGGAGAAAACATTTGGGATAACTTAATCCACAATCGTCCAAACATAATCGAGGACCGCAGCAACGCCGATATAGCATGCGATTCTTATCACAATTACAAACGGGACGTCGAAATGTTGAGAGAACTTGGTGTGGATATCTATCGTTTCTCAATATCCTGGGCAAGAATTTTACCAACTGGGTTTGCTAACACCATAAACATTGACGGCATCACTTACTACAACAATCTTATTAACGAATTATTAAAATATAACATAACACCAATGGTTACTATATATCATTTCGATTTACCACAAAAACTACAAGATTTAGGTGGTTTTACGAATCCATATTTCGTGAATTGGTTTGAAGACTACGCTACAATTTTATTTGAATATTTTGGTGATCGTGTCAAATATTGGATGACTTTTAACGAGCCTAATGCAATTTGTTGGTACGGTTATGGCACTGCAAGATTTGCTCCGATGCTGAACTCTACAGAGTTTGGCACTTATTTGTGCGCAAAGCACTTGATTCTTGCTCATGCTAACGTGTACCATATATACAATAATGAATTTAAACCAACCCAGAGAGGACTATGTGGTATTACAATTAATGTTAACTTTGCTCAACCTCTAACTGATTCTATTGAAGACAAATATGCGGCTGAAATCAAGAAACAGGCTGACGTAAGTCTTTCTACGTTCTTCAATATAGAAAGAAAAATAAAATTGTAGTAGGTATTTGACCAAATGCATTATGGTAGTACCTTTATACCTATGCTACTTACACAAAGTACTTACTTAGTCCGAGACGCCCAGGACTTTAATTGGCTGTGCCATAGCGGCTAGCGCGTAAGATTTTGTTGCCTTTAATCAACATTTCATCGCAAGGCAACGGGTTTCATTTTTTTTTCAAAATTACAATATAGCTGCTACTTTTTATTAAATTCATTCGGCCATTTTGAACATAACCCATTATAAATGTGCCCGGTGACGGGAATAGGCTTGCCCCCTTTTGCGTGGGACTAAAATACTGGCAAATTGTGGGTGTGTAATACACCTCATGCATATAGTAGTAGCTATATAGTAATTTTGAAAAAACTTGAACAACTTTTACCCTTGTACGTTTTAATCATATCGCATTCTTTTCAGTGGGCCATGTACACAGATCCCTTATTCTTCGGTGATTTCCCAAAAGAATTATCTAACAGAGTTGCCAAAAAGAGTTATGAACAGGGTTATGCAAAATCCCGCTTTTCAGGATTTACTGAAATAGAAAAAATAAGAATCTATGGCACTTTAGACTTTATTAGCGTAAACCAGTACACAGCTAATTTGGTTTCCTTGAAAAAGACAGAAAGTTCTGGTGCCGTGGCTACGTTTGAAGATGATCTGGGTCTTGATATTTATAAATATGCTGATTGGGTTCAGTCTGCATCTAGTTGGCTGACGGTAAGTTGTGATATAAGAATACCACATAAATTTTCCGGACTTCTTTATCACTTTTATAATATTGTAATAATAATTTCCCTAACAGGGGAAATGACAATGACATCATGACGATTATAATTTATTTTATTTGAAATACAAGAATTTAGTAATAAATAGATAAATATTTTGGCTTATTTCACTTTTCCCCGTTGACAATCCCTGTTGATGGCCGTTAACGCAAAAAAAATATTTAATGGGGATTAAGTGAACTAAAACGTTCAATAATCCCCATTAGGTTTGTTAAAAATAAAATAATATAATCTTTTATTTTTTATAAGGTAAGGACTGAATTATTGATTATTTTTATAATCAAATTAAATTTATTTTACGCCAACAATCTGTGATTTTATTAAGTATAAGAAAGTTATATTTTTTAATAGTACATTACAAATTAATCATTGTAACTATCTGTGATTTTACTAGGTATAGGAAAGTTATGTCTTTAATTAATAATTGTAACAATCTGTGACTTTACTAAGTATTAGAAAGTTACATTTTTTAATAGTACCTACATTTCAAATTAATAATTGTCTATGTCTATAACTATCTGTGATTTTAATAGGTATATTGTTAAATAGTAGGTATATTAAGAAATCTAAACTCTGTTTTTTACATAACGTTGGTACTTTATTAGTTATATTTTCTTATAATAATAGCTCTGTGATTTTATCAAAGAAACAGAACTAATGCTATAATAATAATGTTAAATTTGATTATAAAAGTAATCAATAATTCAGTACTTACCTTATAAAAAAAAAATAGATGATTCATTTATATTGTTTTATTTTTAACATAGTACCTAATGGGGATTATTGAACTATTTAGTTCACTAATCCCCAGTAAATAATTTTTTTGCGTTAACGGGGAATAATGAACAAAAAGTTCACTAATCCCCATCAACGGGAATTGTCAACGGGGAAAAGTGGAATAAGCCAATATTTTGGGCATTCTAATACAATACGTCATAAAACCTAAATTACATCTGATATATAATTTTATAATCTACAATTTTTTGGTCTGAGCAATTTTTTTTAAAAACCAAATTCTAAAAAACCGATTTTTTTACCTTTGGACCCTAATTTTTTTTCGGTAGACCGGTAGGCCCTATCGATTCCTTTGTTTCTTTATAGGTAAACCCACAGGCTCTCTACCAAAATTCAGCTCTGTCTGTATTTCCAATTTTGGTAATTTGATCAATATTTTTTTTATTTCACCAATGTTCTAAAAATATCATATTTTTTTTCTATAAAATACTTTTGGATTTTAATTTAAAGATTTGTACCATATCGTTGAACCAACAAATATGTTATGGTTAACTTATAAATACAAATTATAAACAGACATAATAGTAACCTACATTAGTATTCACGGTCTTGCTTATCTAAATTAAAAATCTTTACTGGCACCTTATATGTAAGTATTACATTACTATTATAAAACCGGCCAAGTGTGTGTCGGGCCACGCATAAGATAGGGTTCCGTAGTAAAACCTCTATAACTCCTGAACTAACAGAGTCATACCATTCGTTATAGTTTTCCTTTAAACTTCATTACATGGACTATCATGAATTTTTTCAAGTTCTTCACGCCAGCCCAAAAAACCCTTCGTGTATGATTATTAAAGTATGTATGAAATGATTATGAAACTCCGTCATAATCATAGCTGACAGAAACGATCTGTGACCCCTAATTTTATTTGTCTTTATCACTACATCTATAGAGGGAGCCTGGCGGTGCATCTCGCATAGCAACTACGTACGTGGTGGACGGGGGGTCCGACACTACAGCGCGCCAGCGCACGCGCTCACTTCGTTACACGACATGCCCGTGCACGGGCACGTCGTGTAACGAGGTGGAATATGGCTTCGCAATTTTTGTACCTAAAATATTATAGTTTGGTCCTTCGAGCCGGATGAAACTATGGAGTCGCCCACCTATTTCGAAAAACAATTTTTTATCGAAATAGTTTCATCGACTGTAAAATATAGCTACTTAGGAAAAATGAGCTTGCTGTTAATTAATAAATTTCTCAGTACTACGGCTCCCTTACCAATCTATGTATATGTTATTAAGAAGCTTATTAACCCGGGTCGCGGCCTACCTGCGTCATATAAGTTTCTTGTTCCAAATTCCCATGGGAACACATTACTGGAATAAAAAGTATGTATTAGTGTGTACTTTTAATCCCGCCCTATAGTAACAGTGCAGCTACAAATAAGTAAGAGTAAGAATTTTTTAAATTGGTTCGCATATAAATACAAAACACTTTGTAACAGTGAAAGTGTCACAATTTGCGTAAGTATGACCATGTTTCGGAATTCCGCTCTGAGTTGGGGTGGCTATCCATACGCAAACGTCGTAGTTTGCGTGCTGTGAGTATGCTTTACTCCTTCTTAAATTCTCCTAATGTCCCCACTTATCTGAATCAATACTTCCAATTTCTAGGCTCCAATCACAATAAAAACTTACACTCTTCAAACAATCTTCTTTTGCACTGTCCTTTTCACACTTCAAGTCTTGTTCACTCTTCTTTCTTTGTTCAATCTGTTCTCCTCTGGAATGTGCTCCCCTTGGAGGTCAAAATGTCAACCAGCCGCTCCGTTTTCAAGAAGAAGGTATATGAACTATATAATAATGATTCATAGGCAGGATCGACATTGATTTATTTATTTTCTTCAGAGTATAGTCGTAGCTCATAATTATTATTGTGTATATCTATCAGGTAACGTATAGTATAAATATATATATTAGGTATGGCATTATATGTAGGTTTATATATGTACGTTTATGTATATTTAAATTATTAATTATTTAAGTAGTTATTAGAATTTAAGTCTATGACCTTCATATGTACTATTTTTTTTTTTGTGTTAGTTTTACTTACACCAATATAATTTTTTTTCTTTTCTTTTTCAACACTACTGCTATGCACCTACTACTAGATCTATCTGCATCACCCTAAGGTTGACTGGAAGATAATGCCTGTGGCATTAAGTCCGCCATTGTACAATAACTGTGCAAAAATTTTAAATAAAATAAAAAAAATAAAATAAAAAAAGTGTCTTTTAAAATCGGATCAGTCGTACCGAAGATTATGAAATCCATACAAACTAACGAACTGTAGGTTCCTTTTTAGGGTTCCGTAGTTCAAGTTTCGGAACCCCAATAGTTTCGTCCCCCTCATCCCCCTCTAAAATCCTATGTCCATTACCGGGCGTCTCAGAAATTGCCGGGCGTCTCTGATTGCCGGGCGTCTCTGATTGCCGGGCGTCTCTGATTGCCGGGCGTCTCTGATTGCCGGGCGTCTCTGATTGACGGGCGTCTCTGATTGCCGGGCGTCTCTGATTGCCGGGCGTCTCTGATTGCCGGGCGTCTCTGTACACGAGGGGGTACGCAGAGGTGCATTACTTACACACATACCTCCACTTTGCTAGTAATTTTGTTGGTTCCATATAATAGGGGGTAATAATATTTTGACTGCTTCGGTGGCGTGGTCGGTAGTGTATCCGCTTTCGACGCCGGAGTCTCGGGTTCGATTCCCGGTCGGGACAAACTTTGTGTGATGACACATACGTTTGTACCGAAGTCTGGATGTTTCCTATGTATAATATGTCATTGTATGTATTTACAAAAAAAAAAAATGTATTTAAGTATTTATATCAGTTTATCTAGTACTCATATCACAAGCTCTGCTTAGTTTGAGACTAGATGGCGTTGTGTGGATTGTCCTAACATATTTATATTTATTTCTTTATATTGCCGTTACCGAGCAATATAAAAAGTCTGCAAACACTTTGTAATTGAAACCAAAGTTCCAACAGTCAGCACAGATCATCGGCTTCCAGTCTAACTGTGATTTGGTTGAACTTTGATATTTTCCGTGAAGCGACTGCCATCTGAGCTCCACAACCCATGGGCGATATCGAAGTTCTGTAGTTAGACCGGTCGGATTTTTTATTTAGTGCTCCTACTACCCCTAACGAGTGCCATAGATGTTTGTATGACAACCGGGACCGATGGCTTAACGTGCTCTCCGAGGCACGGAGGGGTTTCAATGTCTTAAGAAATGGTCACCCATTCTAAGACCGGCCTAACTCGATGTTGCTTAACCTTTGCAATGTGTTAATATTTCCGGTTACCACTAGACCACGAGCCCCTCTACACCAGTCAGCACAGATATTACCACTAAATAGGAGATTTGTAGCAATAAAAAAAAATCAATTTCCAGAAAGTACCAAGAAGTTTGTACAACGTTCTGATAGACCTTAAGAAGAGATACAATAACCCTCCAATCTTCGTCACCGAAAATGGCTGGTCTTCTGCCGACATCGGCCTGATGGATGATGACAGGATCTCCTACTATAGGTACTCTAGATGTTGCTGTAAGTTTTATTGCCAGGTTCTTTCTCACAGGTTTACCTTGCGAATCTGGCAGTAAATCCAACTTTACAAAAAATCTTTGGAAGTAATCTTTAGAAGCAATCTTTAGAAACAATATTTCGTAAGAGCCTATATGATTAAAGTTTTATTTTCATTATAGGGCCTCATTGGAGGATGTCCTGGATGCCCTAGATGATGGTGTTAACATCAAAATGTTTTTAACCTGGAGTTTGATGGACAATTTTGAATGGACAGATGGATACAAGTAAGGATTCCTTACTTACTGCCATACTCATCCATCATCAGCATCATCTACCACCATTATCCAAATTATTTGTGGTCGACGCAACATGTATTCCTCCTCCACTACTAGACGGGAGTGATAGAAGAGAGGACGTCTGACAGGGATGACCCTGTCAGATGTCCTCTCTTCTGTCACTCCCGTCTTTATCATATTCTCTTTCACGTATTCCATTAATCTTTTTTTACCTACCTCTGCCTAAAGACCTACTTTGAACCTAACCAACCTCATTACTTTCATATTAACGATCTACGCACACATTAACTTTATTCTACCTAGCACTTCCATCCCCTGGTCCACTGGAAGAGATTTCGTTTGTAATAAGTGGTGCCCTTGTACTAATGATTTTCTCTATTGTATTCTTCACGCTCTTATACCGTTATGTGTGTACATAAATAAATAACTAAATAAAAAAAAATGCTATAAAATTGGAAAAAAAATAGTTGGTGTAATAAAGGTATCAGAAAAATGCACTCAGAGCAACTATATACCTCGAAAGAGGTTTTCAAAAGTTGTCTGTTCCATTATACACAAATTGATTTTGACACGAGACCAATGTACATTCGTCCACATTTAGTCTTAAGAAAATGTGTAATTTACACAAAATATTTAAATGTGTAATGTCAGTCATAGAAAAAGAGTGGCCGTGAGTTTTATTGCCAGGTTCTTTCTCTCGGTTCTACCTATTGCTTTGCGAATCTGGCAGTACATGTAAATATAGAAGCAATAATAATTTTTATTTTAAGTATTTACTGACGTTTGTAAGAGCCATTTAATGACCTATAGAAATAAATAAATCATTTCATTTGGCCAATGTCCGCCGTTCACTCTGGGGTTTTACTCCTGAGGGTGTATCCGGGACGCTCGTCTGTTGATCGGCAGGTATATTTCTTATAGAAGAAACTGGCTTAGCTATCGACTGAAGTCGACACTGGTTGTGCTAACCATGCAATCCCCTTACCATAGCGCTCAGAAGAGTTTGTCCGTGACCGACATTTACTGCGATATCATTGGTTATCGACGAACCCTTCCGATGTCTGTCTGTGTGTGTTATTATGTACTTAAACATTTCTTTTCACAGGGTAGGCTTCGGATTGTACCAAGTGGATTTCAATGATCCAGAACGGAAACGAACCGCGAGAAAATCGGCATTTATTTATAAACACATAGTAAAAAATCGATACATCGATCATAATTATGAACCCGAGTCCCTGAATATGACTATCGATGATACAATCGAATACCCTGTATATTATTACCATAAATAATATAAAATAGTCAGTATTAGGAGCACGGCAGAGTCGAGTTTAATGGGTCGATTTATTGAAACAACTAGCGGACCCCCGCAGCCTCGCTCGCTTGAGAACCACTCTATCCATTAGTGAAAACCGCATTAAAATCCGTTGCATAGTTAAAGATCTAAGTATACATAGGGACAGACAGCGGAAGCTACGTTGTTTTATATATATTATGATTATGATAATATCACAAAAAAAATAATTAATTTTCTACACATTCAGTCCACACTGACGGCTCGCTCATCAATAGGGGACGTCTTCCTAAAAAAATAACACAGATCTTTCATTTGGCGTCAAATTGTAACTCTTGAAATATATTGAGATCTAATCGTACATGGACATGTATCCAAATGGACTAAACGTCTGTGGGGGCCTTTATGCTTCTCGCTGCGAGAATGCACAAAAATAAATAAGTAAATTACACATAAAATTATGTAAAGAATTATGATTTATATAAAATGATAGTTCAAATGTATCTATTAAGTAAATAAAACTATTACAAATTGAGTGTCTCTGAATTTCAACATACGACACTTCACTTGCTACGTTTCTTCACCTTCTAAAGCAGAGATACTTCGTAGGTATGTGAGTAAGTGGTAACTGAGAAGGTTAATACATTGCAAAGGTTAAGCAACATCTAGCCAAGCCGGTCTTAGGATGGGTGTCAAATTACTTAAGATATTGAGACCCCTCCGTGCCTCGGAGAGCACGTTAAGTAAGTCCCGGTTGTCATACGAATATCTATGGCAGTCGTTACGGGTATTTGGAAGCCTAAAACAAAATCTCGACTGGTCTAACTACAGAGCTTCGATATCGGCAGTCGCTTCATGTAAAATGTCGAAGTTCAGCCGCATCACAAGATTGGAAAGCCGACCGAGCCGAGGGGGATGATTTCCACAACACACCTTCGAAGAACACTACTTCGATAGAACTCCGAACTCCGGAGTTCCGAAGTATGCGGCGAGGGTGCCGCAGACTCACCTATGCGCAGGACCACCGATCTCCATGATCGGGATCTCAGGACGGTGGGCTAGCAACCCACTGTCCTTGCAGAAGCAGGCTATAAGCGTCTTGTGAGGTTTTATGTGCGTATTATAGGAGATCAATCTTTCAACCTCACAGATTGCCGTAAACATCTTTTTAAAAATGTCTACCAGCAATATTTGGCGCCAAAAAGACCGGTTATACTTTTTATTCACTTTATTTGAGACCTCATTTATCGAAATACTTCCAGTCATTATAGGCCTGTAGCAGGCCTATGTCACTCGCCTAACAATCACGTCTGGGTCTGGGCGTGGATACTCTCTCGCTGGATCCACGCCCAGACCCACGACGAGGTCCCGGCACTCTAGCCCACGCTGTGCACTCCACAAACCCAGCTGTGGTCTCTAGATATAACATAATTCATGTAACCTTACGCTATAGTATAGGTAATGCTAATCAGATATTACTTGTCAAATAAGCATTGATAAGTACATCATCTTATCTGAATAGAGAGATGAGGAGTTAAGTATGTGGGGTTTAGATGAATAGATCAGATACTTGTTTGTATGTCTATACTTACATAATATAATATAAGATTTGATTGTTTGTTAGTTTGTTTGAATAGAATAGGCACCGTAACTAGTGAACTGATTTTGAAAAATACTTTTTAAAAATTCGCCTTTCGGGAACACATTACCGGGATAAAAAGCCTATGTTACTCAGGGTGAACGTACCTTTCCGATGGTGAAAGAATTTTTGAAATCGGCACAGTAGTTTTTGAGTTTATTCATTACAAACATACAAATCTTTCCTCTTTATAGTAGTGTAGATGTAGATGTAGATTTGTCTATACATTGAGAGACGATGACAAGCATTTAAGTAGACTTTGGTATGGTACCTACTGAGATTAAATTAAACTACTCGCTGCGGTCGCTGCCGTGGTACTGCGCTGCAGCATGCAATTGAGCGAAGCGACTATTTCTATTAAGGCATTTATCAATCTATAAGGAGCAGGTTTTCAAAAAAAGTTATTGACCAAAAATATGTCAATAACTTTTTTGAGGGTCCTAAATCAAAATTCGGTCTCGAACAAAACCTGCTCCTGAGAATGCTTGATTTTTGAGTGAAAAAATCATGAAAACCAGTTGGATAGTTGTCGAGAAACAATTTCACATCGATTTGCATTTGAGTCACCTGCTAAGGAGCTCCGATCGCGGCTCTCTTCGCTCAATAAATTGAAGAAAGATTGTGACTTGTGACTAATTTGCTACAATACTAATACTTAATAATAGTTGACATTTTATATTCTTCTACTTCTTCGTTTTTTAAAAACGTGGCTCCATCGATATTCATCGATGATTTCGTCAATGTCAAGGTAATGCTTAATTTTTCCCGCACAGAAGAACTACTCGTAGTTACTGTGAACTAGTTCTTCGTGCGGGACAAGGAAACGTTTTTCTGTATTGTAATTGAGCGTTTGGGCCTGGATTTTTGCCCAGCGCCAGAGGTAACCTAAAAGGTAACCTGCCACGCGCTCCGCAAACATCCAAGACCGTCATTTTATATTGATGTAGTTTTAAGAATGACTTAAGTGATGTTAAAGATAATATAATTGTAATAAGTAAATGATATTGATATCACAAAGTATAAAAAATTAAATGTAAAAATTTGCATGCCGTGAACCATCCTGCGAACCATGATCGCGACCTTAGACAGTTAAGAAAATCTATGTCCACCATGTTTCGAGCGAATAAACTATTATATTCTATTCTGTTCTGTTCTGTTCTGTTCTATTCTATTCTCAAGACTTTTGTTATTGGGCATTTCACCAGAGCAGGTTTTGGCCAGCAGGTGTACCGTTTGCAGATGTGAATGGCTTCAGGATGACAAATGGACGAGGCTCTGGCGAAATATCGAAGTGCTGTATAGAAAATTACAATAGGCTCGCCCCTTTACATGACTAATATCAAGAATCAAGTATCCATTTCATTTATTCAGTTTAGACACATAAAGAACACAGATGAATGTCAAATTAATGATTACTGCCTCTACTCAGTCCTGGCTGTAAGAATTTTGATTTGAATTATAGATTATGGATTTTCTGTTGAGCCCAGGCAACGGCAATAGGCTTGCCCTCTATAGCGTGGGAGTTTGGACTAACAAAATCTGGCTAGTGTTGGTGTGTAATGCACCTCTGCCTACCTCTTCTGTGATAGTTTGTCTGTCAATATACTGCTTCTTCTTCTTCTTTTAAAAACGTGGCTCCATCGATGTTCATCGATGATTTCGCCAATGTCAAGGTAATGCTTGATTAGTTGATAGTCCCGCACAGAAGAACTAGTTATTCCTAACTAGCTCCAGGTGCAGGACAAGAAACGTTGTTCGGTATGTGCGTGTCTGGGAACCCGATTTTTGCGGAGCGCCAGAAGTAACCTAAAAAGCCACCAGCCACGCGCTTAGCAACAATCGAATTCCCGTCAATATACTTAGATAAAATGATCGCAATGCAAAATTCGACATCATTTAACTGTCAGATAACTAAAGTAGGTAGTGCTTGATATTTGGAGATAGAAAGATATAAATATGGCAATATTATCAAATAGACAGCATTTTTGCAACATGTACGCTCTAATACTTATAAGGTATGTGTTTTATTCTTATTTTTTATATATTTGGCAAAATAAATCGCTAAAATTATATTTCGGATTTGGAATTATATAGGATTCGACCCGGGAATCGAACCCAAGACTCCGGAGTCGAAAGCCGATGCACTACCGACTACGCCACCGTAGCAGTCTTGTTGGAAATGGATCTTGTTTGAATTGAGGTTGGATACGGATTACAGATAATAATTGTTATTGATTTTCTGTCGTAAATGGTGCCCGTATAACGACTTGCCATGTATAAAGTGGAAGCAACCTCTGCCTACTCTCTCATAAAGGTGGGAAAATCTGTTAAAAATGGATCTACCTACTGAATTTAAGCTACGGTCATTTGCATTTCCGAGAATTCCTCTGACAAATTGAGTAACCAAGATCACAGATTTTTAGTTCTTGCTATTTTATTGTCCAATTGTTTCTCAGTCCCAGTTCCCACGGGAACACATTACCGGGATAAAAATTAATCTATAGCATTCAGGAATAATGCAACTAGCAATTCTTATATCTATGACATTACTTAATTTTGTTGCCTTTCATCAACATTTCATCACAAGGCAACAAGTTTTAAAAATTTTGTTCAATTTATAATATAGCTGCTACTTTTTATTAAATTCATTCAGCCATTTTCGACATAACCCATTATAAATGTGCCCGGTGACGGCAATAGGCTTGCCCCCTATTACGTGGGACTAAAAATACTGGTAAATTGTGGGTGTATAATGCACCTACACGCCACACACATATCACGCCTATATCCCCGAAGGGGTAGGCTTCGGGGATATAGGCGTGATATGTGTGTGTACTTAGTTGAACTTTCTGAATAGGTTTCTTTCTTCTTCATCAATTTTTACCAAGATCGTTCAAGACGTTTTGAAGAGATTTCTGAACAAACTTGATTTTTTTTTATCAATTCTGATGGTATTTCGCAGTTTTCTGTTCGTATCTGCTCATGGCCTATCAACTAAACAACACCGTAGTTTTCCAAAGGACTTTGTCTTTGGTGCTGCGACTGCTTCTTACCAGGTAGAAGGTGCATGGGATGAAGATGGTAAGTTTATTGACTAACTCACTCCTGTTTTCTAAACGGGGTAAGCAGAACTATGTAATAATATATGTATAAATATATAAATAAATATTTTTGGACATTCTCACACAGCATCATCTAGCCCAAATTAAGCTAATATAAGCTTGTGCTATGGGATCTAGACGACTGATAAACATACAAATATATTTCTAAATACATACATTTAGAAGGCACCCAAACTCCGAAACAAACATTTGTGGATCACTCAAATAATTTGATTCGACCCGGAATCGAACCTGGGACCTCAGTGCCGGCAGTCGCATACTCATACCACTGCGCCACCAAGGCAGTCAACATCCAGATTTGGCTGGTACTTAATACGAAATACGGAACAAACTTTGACACAAAAACCGACTTCAAATTACTGAAATGGGACCAAATAATTGTCAGAATAGGACCAAATTAAAATGCGACCACTCGAAAGGAGTAGGAATAAAATTGTTGTAGTATAAAATTCAAAATTGGAATTTGTGCGGGAACAAACAAAAAAGTACAATGACTGCTTCGGTGGCGTGGTCGGTAGTGTATCCGCTTTCGACGCTGGAGTCTCGGGTTCGATTCCCGGTCGGAACAAACTTTGTGTGATGAGACATACGTTTGTACCGAAGTCTGGATGTTTCCTATGTATAATATGTATGTATTTACAAAAAAAAATGTATATAAGTATTTATATCAGCTTATCTAGTACTCATATCACAAGCTCTGCTTAGTTTGAGACTAGATGGCGTTGTGTGGATTGTCCTAACATATTTATTTATTTATTTATTAATTGGAAGGCGATTAAAATAACCTTTTACCTAAAGCCTTATTTATTATTATTTGATTCAAAGCTATATTGTCTTTTAATAAGTAACACGAGCACTCGGAGCCATGATCCTAGTGTCTCAACCCCAAACGGCTCAAATATGTAATCATCAGGTGATTACATATTTGAGCCATTTGGGGTTGATGCGTCATGCGGTCCGAGCGCTCGCCGCCTTTATAGAGACATTGATAAACGCTTAATCGATGCTTCTCAGGACCAGAAGGCCGACTATTTTCTGGCCCAAAGAATAAGTATGGCCATCCAACGTGGCAACACAGCCAGCATTCTGGGAACCTTCCCAGGCGGCAATGACGCAGAGGATTTTTAAACGATATTTTTAAACGATAATTATTTATACTGTAATTCCTATTGTAAATAAATGTTATGAATATTACCTTTGGTATACATATAAGTAACCATATATAAAAATGTATTTTTTCATAATAGGCAAAGGCGAAAATATTTGGGATCATTTAACTCACAACAATCCAACTGTGATCAGAAACCAGAACAACGGAGACGTCGCCGCTGACTCTTACCATAACTACAAAAGAGATGTTGAGATTATGAGGGAATTAGGCATTGAAACATACCGTTTCTCCCTATCATGGGCTAGAATCCTACCAACAGGATTCGACAACAATATCAACCCTGCCGGCATCGAATATTACAATAATTTAATAAATGAAATGTTGAAATATAACATCCAAGCAATGATTACACTATACCACTGGGATTTGCCTCAAAAACTTCAAGAATTAGGAGGATGGGCTAACCCTCTTATCATCGAATGGTTTGAAGCATACGCTAGAGTTGCATATGAGAACTTTGGCGATAGGGTTAAGTATTGGATTACATTAAATGAACCCAAAGAGATTTGTTTCCAAGGTTATGGTTCAACGACTATGGCACCGGCTCTGAATTCGACAGCTGTTGGTACTTATCTATGTGCTAAACATTTGGTAATGGCTCATGCGAATGCTTATCATGCTTATAATAATGACTTTAAGCCGACGCAGGGTGGTTTATGTGGATTCAATATTGCTGTTGGTGGATTCTATCCATTAACGGATTCTGAGGAAGATCAATTCGCAGCGGAATTGAAGAGACAAGCTGATGTAAGCAAAAATTACCATTGTATTTCTTCCACGTAGGTAATAAGCGGACGAGCCTATTGCCGTTAATCAAGCCCAGCAGGTGCACCACTAGCAGATCAGGTGGACTTGGGTCCTTAAGATAATATATTAGTGGGTCCCCTATGGACAAACCAGACCGGAGCAAAATCTATCCTATATTTTAATTGAGGTCTTTAAATGGGTTACATTTTTCGTCCAAGTTTTGGTTTATTGAGTAAACAAACTTTCAGGAGTGATTTTCTCTTTCCCTATTCCCGGAGGTATTAGGAATTAGAAAGGCCATGATAAACTATTCCACAGATAATCTCCGTATTATTAAATTTTTTATTGGATTTTTGTAGAAATTAAGTACATTATATAAATATAACTGTCAAAACGAGCCTATATTATGGACTATCTTTTTTACAGTATTGTCTATATGCCGAACCAATATTCTCTGCTGAAGGTGGATTCCCAAAAGACTTAGTTAAACGTGTGGCAGAAAAGAGCGCTCAGCAAGGTTTCTCCAAATCACGTTTGCCAGAATTCACTGAGGAAGAAAGGCTGTGGGCCCTGGGGGCTTCTGACTTCTTAAGCTTAAATCATTATACAGCAGAAATGGTATCAGCTACGGAGAATAAGTATCCTTTTGCTGTACCGTCCTATGAAGACGATATCGATATTGGACTATCTGTTCCTGAGGAGTGGATTCCTTCGGCTTCTGTCTGGTTTAAGGTATGTACAAATCATATTAAATATTTTTTTCATTTCGGCCCAGCACGAGTAGAACGGTAGACCTAGAGAACACAGAGGACATCCTCATTAAACATCAAAAACATTATTTGGGCTTTTTGTCCCAATCTTCCCCCAATCAAAAAGCTCACAATGAAATAAATGTTGTAAATTAACACTTGTGCCAAGTATCGTCGCGATTGGATGAAAAATGTGACAGCTAGCCAAGAACTCACACATATTGGCAGACAGACTGGCGAAAGCAATATTGTACAGTATTGTCTCGAAAAGTACACGCTTTGCTCGCTCGGTCAATAACCATAATCCAAACCTTAATTCCAAAACCTAGAACCGATGTTACTTACTTACCTATCCTCTGCAGTTTGCAGGTAAAGAAATTACTAAACTTACCTAAATAACCTTTCTTTCATCTGCAGATGGCTCCCAATAGCCTCTACAATGTAATAATGGACCTTCACAAGAGGTACAACAGCCCAGTGTTGTGGGTTGCCGAGAATGGCTGGTCAACGGCTCCCGAGAATGGTCTAGTTGATGATGACAGGATATATTACTACAGACACTCTTTAGATGGTGTCTTGGACGCTATTGAGGAAGGAGTGGATCTAAGAGGCTATATGGCGTGGAGTTTGATCGATAATTTTGAATGGTTTGCTGGATATTCGTAAGTACCTACCAGTCAAATACACTTACTTTCTCAAAGGGAAATAGCTTAGTAGATAGATAGGGTATTATAGAAAAAAGAATAAACAGAAAAGGAAGACATCCGCCCAAATTTTGCTAGTATCTTCTTGAATCTACTGCTTTTAACTTTTATGTTTGATAGAGCCTCGTTTGTCACATGTATTCCTTTCAGGTGGGGTTGGTTTATACCCCTAGCACTATAAAGGGAGCCCTATGCTCCTGGAATTGGTGTAGACCATTTAATTTCATTTCATTACCGTTTCCCGGTGGATGGCCGGCATTAAGGTCCACTAGGCCATTAAGGTATACTGGTGTTCACATCAAAAGAACGCTGAGGGAGAGTGGGAGGGGTGTTTGCTCATCTGTACTCTTGCTCCTACACGCTGTTACCGCCATATAGATCTATAAATCATCTACTGCGCAGCTTGAAGGTCAGCGTTTTATTTATGTGACCTACCTATATTTATTCAATATCATCACTCACTGAGTCTTTTCCCAACAAACTCTGGGTCTGCTTTCCAGTCAACTTCTATATTTTTTTTGTGCAGCGACTGCCATCTGACATCAAACCCATTGGCGATATCGAACATCTGTAACAGACCAGTCCGATTTTAGGCCTCGGACTACTCGTAACGAATTTTAATTTATATTTCCAGTGAGCGTTTCGGGCTGTACCAGGTAGACTACACCGACCCAGCTCGAACCCGCACCCCTCGCAAGTCTGCGTTCGTGTACAAGCACATTGTGAAGCATCGATATATCGACCCCGAATATGAACCTGACTCTATGGTCATGACTATAGATGAAGGACACTAAAGACATTTTAGAATAGTCAAGTTTCACATCAAACTCAAAAAAAAATCTAATGAGTCCAAACGAATGAGTTTTTTTTGAGACAGTGTGATTATTCGGGATAAACAGCACGATTGCTTTTTTTTAATAATAAAAAATATTTATTTGGCACACAATTACATAAACAATAGAATTTGAAAAAGTTAATTTTATTCCTGTTCTTTGTACAAAAAGTATATTTTTAAAACACATATTTTTGTGTTTATATTTCATCAGTATTTTTAGATTTTCTTGGAAGTGTGTTCATGTGTTCATCATCTTTTGGGAACTTTTCGGAAACAACAAAAATGTTGCAACTTTGGCGCCTATATTTTATAGGATCGATGGGTAGGACCTTTACTTTAGAAATTAGTTCGTTGAGCAACCGCTAGCATGCAAAACAATTGACGTCTTTGCGACATAAAACCCTTAACAAGTCAGTCGATATCAGATGATTACTAAAAAGTCTGTCAAGTTAGCCAAATACCTATTAGACCGCACAGCGCCAGAGTAGATGCGGTATAGTTTGTAGGAGTACTGGTAAGTGTTCTAGGTTTAAGTGCACAAAGGTTTAAGTATGAAAGTTGAAATGAGACTAAATGTGCGTATACTACAGGATATTCTCCTGCAGCACGTCGTAGAGTAGTTCAAACCCCAACTTGTCAGTGACCACGAATGATTTTAAAAACACTGCCAAGTGAAGAATGAATGTAGATTGCGGTTAGCAATCAGTAAGTGGTGTAATAGTGTGTGGGGAGCAGTGTAGGTTTGTAAGAGTACTGTAATAAGTGTAGTAACTAAGATGAGAGTATGAAAGTACAAAGGGGAAAAGGGGGGGTAAAGTATACAAAATAATTAAGAGGGGAAAACTTAAAAGATTTTAGGGGGGTGGTGTTACGATGTGTGAACATCGACATCAAAAATATTACGTGTGTTCACATCACTAAATGGAACATACTGGAAGGCCAAGGAATGGGTTTAAACAGCACATAAATTTCTTCGCTCATTGTTCTGTGAAGTAGTCGAGATCGAACAGATAAGGATTAGCCGCCGGCCAATGGTAGGCCGAGCGCGGACATCGATGTGTAGTTTGTCTCGTCACTAGACGACCGGGAAGGGATTCAAGACCACTCTATTACCGCGGCAGAGGTTAGATAAACCCGTGCAGACAGCGAGCAAGCACATTCGCATAATTGAAATTCTCATATCATCTGGGTTCCCTAGATTGGTGAACCATTGTGAGATACCTTTCAGTAACATTTTATTATCTAGACTGCCATTTAGGGACCGTCATTTTAGGGTTCCCTAAATTAGTGAACCATTATAAAGTTTTAATTGTTAGATGGTAAATACGCATAACGCAGACTCTTTAGGAACTTCGTCTCCGATACGTAATAGGTCGAAAAAAAATCATTTGAAATGTACCCACATTTGTGTAGGGCCTATAGCTAAATTTTATTTGTTTGGTTATTAGTTAATTCTTTCTTTGAGATTTTCTGCCGCTGGTCGGAGACCGATATATAGGGATGAGCCAACTACCTGTCTGTGTTTTCCCTGTTCCCATGTTTGTATAATCCTGTGTTATGTGTAACCTTGTCATGTACCCTCATGTAAGTAATTGTGCAGTGCATCCGACAATTAGGGAACCTGTACGGCGATTTACATGTGGGGCCTACGGCAAGCGGTGCCGAGCTGGAATCTAATCCGTTGCTTGTGTCCTTTCCAGAACTACCTTGGGCTTAGTATAAGCCATATTTGAGAAAAGTACGATTGCTGAGCAACCAGACGCTGCGCCGTCGCTCCTGGGGCCTTCGACCCGGAGCAACTCGTCAGCTACCAAAATTGATTGGAGGACACCAGCGGATCCTGCCGGCCGACCGCCCGTCGCCTGTGGACCCCCAGTTAAGTGCACCGGGCACTTCCGTAAAACAGTATTGTGATCCTATACTATCGACACACTCGTAGCTAATTGAATTATACACGCTGATTTTATCATCGTCAGCAGTCGAAAGGGTTCGCTCTCGGAATAATATTTGGATTCCTTTTTTAACATCTAAATTACTGTACTGATAATAATAAAAAAAATAGTAATTTCTGTAATTCTTCTCACTCGATCAAGTTTAACATTAGTAGCAGTACGATATTTCATTGATGAATTGACACGGACGCCAGGCTCAAGGCTGCACGTCTCGCACACACACATCCATCCTTCGAGCGCTTCTAAGTACCGCGCAAATCATGTGTTAGGGAGCAATGACCCCTCGCAGCCAATATGGCCAGTATCACTACGAAACATACCTACTTGAACATAAAATACACACTCCAATTTCTCCTTCGTACTTTACACGGGCTTAGGACCGTCTGTAATACCTACTTTATTATTAACAATAGCGACTTAATGACTTTTGAACTATGTAATAATAATAATAAAAATACACTGAACTACAACTGACTGCGAGGAGGTATTTCAGGCGTATTTAAAAAATTGGAGCTATTTACAAATAAAATCAAACTTACATACCTATTTACAGTTTATTTACACTAATTTACAGTTCTCTGTACCGAAGTAACTGCTCGATATGGAGTCCATTCCTTTCGATACACAAACGTGCACGTGTTAATTGATTGTCTTTCAACTTGTTCGATGTGTCTCTATCACTTTTCACAATATCAAAAGCGTCCACTATCGCACTGCGTAGTTCTTCGCGGGTTTGATGACTTCCATTTGGGAATAATCATTCAAACGTCCTCGGGCTTGTGCATGTAACGGTGTCCGGAACTGTCCGTGGTCGAGTAAGCGCTGGGTTGCAGCCAAGATGGTCCCGCGTGTCGGCACTTGAGGATCACTGACTCCTCGTAGCCGTAACGCATTTAAGTGCTCCGGCTGGGAGTACAATCGCCTAGCCTCTTGTAGGTTGTGGTTAGCAATGGCATACAATTGTACCATTGCTAGATACTCCACGTTCGAATATTCGTACTGACGACTCATTTTACTCACTGACACACACGATTACGCAACAGACACCGGCGCTGTCACGAGGTCTACTGGACAGGCGAGCCGCAGCCCGCAGTGTCGGCGCGTCGCGCTGCTAGGAGGATTCGGAGGGGTACGCTGAGGTGGGGGCCGGCGGCGGCGTACGCTTGCTTTGTGCCAGCGCATTATTGAATGAAAACGAACTGTACCGTAACTATCGTTGTAAAACTTAAGTATTTAAGAGAATGAGTCCACTACAACGGGTTCTCATTTGATGTCTAGAAACTAAATATTTTTTTTTAGATTTCTAAAAAAAATGTGTTTGTTTTTCAAAGTAATGCTGCCAGTTGGTTCAAAAATTATTCCTAAAGCGAACCCTTGCGTAGTGCTGACGGTAATAAAATCAACGTGTACATATAAACCCTAGGTTCCTGCGAATACAAGTACGTTAATTGTTTTACGTTGTTTAATTGTAACTTCCTAGCAGGGGCCGTATCAGTGGGTTCTAAACGTGGGCGCCAAATTGTAACGTTACAGCTTCGTCACAGTCTAAATTGTAAAGGTAACAATGAAAGAATATAATTATGTTATCTTAGAGTTAAAGAAATTGCAGTCTATTTAGAGAATTATAGAAAATACAGTAGGATTATAAAAGGTGAAATGATGATGATTAACTAGTTGGTAAGCACTGCGCCAGTGATGTGCGCCAGGCACTGTCGTAAAATGTCGTACGTGTGCTGGGAGCCTAACATCAGCATCTACCGCACACAGACACAACGTTGCAGAAGTGATAACAGGGTCCGAGGCTCCCAGTGCCTCGACAGGGCAGCGGTGCGGCAGGATCCGGAGTGAGTACGAAACTTTACTGTACTGTACTCACTCATCAACTTCTTTTGACTCCACGAGAAGTTTCTTTCTCCTGGTCCTAGGAATTCTGATCCCTCCAGCACCCAGGTTGTAACTATTAGACTAAACTTTGATGGTAGACAACTTAGATATTCCAAGTTTCTCCGACTGTAGACGGTGATGGTAGACTGTCTTGAAGACTGAAATGAATTCATAATAACACATCGGTAGAATGTTTTTGAATTTAAAAGTAAATGGATGAGATAAAGAATGGCATTGATGAAAAAGGAGTTTAAAAAACAACAAACCTAATTGCCAAAAATAGAATTAAAAAATAAATCAGTAATGACATCACATATCATGTCACTCAAGGGTATGTAAACAAACAAGATATAAAAAGAATGAAATAATTACAAATAGTAAGTAATTATGCACATGACACCATTCACAAGATTGCTGTTTTTTTCGGGTTCAAATCAATAAATCCACGTTTCGTCTCCTGCGACAATGTCATAAACAGCATGAGAATGTCCTTGGTCGTACTTCAGTAGCATCTGTGAGCACCATTCCACGCGAGCCCGCTTCTGCTCCGCTGTCAGTTCATGAGGGATCCAACGACAACAAAGTTTCCGAACTTTCAATTCTTCGTGTAAAATTTTCTGGATTTGACTCATACCAATCCCCAATAGTCCTCGAATTGTCTCATAGGTAATCCGCGGGTTTTCTTCAATTAACCGCTTCAATTAACAGTAGCCACATTATTTTCGTTGACGGCAGTTGAAGGCCGCCCGTCACGAAATTCGTCATGTAAAGAAACTCGACCTCTCTCAAATTCAGCAAACCATCGCCTCACGGTGCTCAAACAAGGTGCTTCTCTCCCAAAAGCATTTTGAAGAAGAGCGGCATAGTCTTGCGGAGAGAGAGAACTTTTAAAATCATTAAAAATCATCGCTCTAAAATATTTTCGACTTAATTCTATTTTCGTTGCATACGTAGAACTTTGATGAGTGATAAAAAACAAGTGACAAATGATTTCCCGCAAAGTGTTTTTTTTTATTACTAAGAAGGTTGCAACGTTTAAAAAAATATAACATGAGGCGATGGTTTGCTGAATTTGAGAAAGGTCGAGTTTCTTTACATGACGAATTTCGTGACGGGCGGCCTTCAACTGCCGTCAACGAAAATAATGTGGCTACTGTTAATTGAAGCGGTTAATTGAAGAAAACCCGCGGATTACCTATGAGACAATTCGAGGACTATTGGGGATTGGTATGAGTCAAATCCAGAAAATTTTACACGAAGAATTGAAAGTTCGGAAACTTTGTTGCCGTTGGATCCCTCATGAACTGACAGCGGAGCAGAAGCGGGCTCGCGTGGAATGGTGCTCACAGATGCTACTGAAGTACGACCAAGGACATTCTCATGCTGTTTATGACATTGTCGCAGGAGACGAAATGTGGATTTATTGATTTGATTTTAATCAAGCATTACCTTGACATTGGCGAAATCATTCATCGATGAACATCGATGGAGCCACGTTTTTAAAAAAAGAAGAAGAAGAAGTATATTGACAGACAAACTATCACAGAAGAGGTAGGCAGAGGTGCATTACACACCAACACTAGCCAGATTTTGTTAGTACAAACTCCCACGCTATAGAGGGCAAGCCTATTGCCGTTGCCTGGGCTTAACAGAAAATCTATAATCTGTAATTCAAACCAAAATTCTTACAGCCAGGACTAAGTAGAGGCAGTAATCATTCATTTTACGTTCATCTGTGTTCTTTATGTGTCTAAACTGAATAAATGAAATAGATACTTCAATGAAATTTATTTACAATAAGAATTACAATATACAAAATAAACATAATTATAGACTAAAAATATTTACATTACAAAATATCGTTTAAAAAATGGATACTTGATTCTTGATATTGGTCATTTAAAGGGGCGAGCCTATTGTAGTTTTCTATACTTATAGCATTTCGATATTATCGCCAGCCTCGTCCATTTGTCATCCTGAAGCCATTCCCATCTACAAGCGGTACACCTGCTGGCCAAAACCTGCTCTGGTGAAATGCCCAATAACAAAAGTCTTGAGAATAGAATAGAACAGAACAGAATAGAATAGAATAGTTTATTCACTCGAAACATGGTGGAAATAGATTTTCTTAACTGTCTAAGGTCGCGAATCGCGATCATGGTTCGCCGGATTTTACACGGCATGCAAATTTTTAGAGTTTTACATGTATTAACAATTTTTTATACTTTGTGATATAAATCCAACAATTATTACTAATGATATTATTAATGATGGTGCAATAGTTCTCTAGTGCCCATTTTTAAAAATAAGGGTGATGTGCAAGACTGCGGCAACTATCGAGGAATTAAGCTCATGTCACACAGTATGAAAATTTGGGAGAAAGTGATAGAGAAACGAGTGCGAGAGGAAAGCGAGATTACCCAAAACCAGTTCGGGTTTATGCCTGGTCGCGGGACTACAGACGCCATATTTGCACTCCGCCAGCTGTGTGAAAAATATAGGCGTGCACATAAAAACTTGCACATGGTGTTTGTAGATCTCGAGAAGGCATACGATCGGGTACCCAGAACGGTTTTGTGGTGGGCCTTGAAAGAGAAAGGTGTGCCTGGGAAGTATATAGAGTTAATCTGTGCGATGTATTGTCGATCGAAAACCTACGTACGAACCGCTGCTGGCAACACCGACGAGTTCAGTGTCGCGGTAGGCTTGCATCAGGGCTCGGCGCTAAGCCCATATCTCTTCCTGTTAATAATGGATGCTTTGACATCGGAGATACAGGAAGAGACCCCCTGGTGTATGCTATTTGCCGATGACATTGTACTCGTCGGTGAAGACGGGCCTGAGGTACAGAGTAGATTGGAAGAATGGCAATGTAAACTGGAGAGTGTAGGCTTGAAAATCAGTAGAACCAAAACTGAGTACATGTTCTCTGATTTCGGCGGTCTCTCCAGTCCTACACCCATGGTGTTAGACGGCACACCAATACCAGTTTGCTCCAGTTTCCGGTACCTCGGCTCTCTTATCCAGGAGGATGGGGAAATCGATCGTACAGTGAAGCACAGAATTGACGCAGGTTGGATGAAATGGGGGCAGGTCAAAGCCACTATATGCGACCCCCAATTTCCTCCGAAACTTAAGGGGAAAATTTACAAGACTGTCGTCAGACCTGCCGTCCTGTATGGACTTTCATGTTTGGCCGTAAAAGCGACGGATGAAAGACACGCATGCAGCGGAAATGCGAATGTTAAGATGGATGTGTGGTGTGACAAGAATGGATAGGGTAAGGAACGAGTATATTAGAGGAAGTTTGAAAGTTGCACCAGTGAATGAAAAATTGAGAAGCGAGCGGCTGTCATGGTATGGACATGTTATGAGAAGAGAGGAAAGCAATGTCGTTAGAAAGTCGCAAAGTATGACTGTAGAGGCTTTAAGAAGTAGAGGTAGGCCAAAGAAAAGATGGATGGAATGTGTGAAAGAGGATATGACAAGGAGAGGAGTGAATGAAGAGATGACTTCTGACAGAGGTGTGTGGAGGAGAAAGACTTGTTGCGCCGACCCCAAATAATTGGGATAAGGGCAGGTAGATGATGATGATGATGATATTATCTTTACATCACTTAACTCATTCTTAAAACGACATCAATATAAAAGGTCGGTCTTGGATTTTTGCGGAGCGCGTGGCAGGTTGCCTTTTAGGTTACCTCTGGCGCTGGGCAAAAATCCAGGCCCAAACGCTCAATTACAATACCGAAAAACTTTTCTTTGTCCCACACGAAGAACTAGTTCACAGTAACTACGAGTAGTTCTTCTGTGCGGGAAAAAATAAGCATTACCTTGACATTGACGAAATCATCGATGAATATCGATGGAGCCACGTTTTTAAAAATAGAAGAAGTAGAAGAATATAAAATGTCAACTATTAGTAAGTATTAGTATTGTAGCAAATTACTTAGCGAAGAGAGCGTAGCTCCTTATCAGGTGACTCTAATGCAACTCGATGTGAAATTGTTTCTCGACAACTACCCAACTGGTTTTCATGATTTTTTCACTCAAAAATCAAGCATTCTCAGGAGCAGGTTTTGTTCGAGACCGAATTTTGATTTAGGACTCTCAAAAAAAGTTATTGACCAAAAATATGTCAACAACCGATTTTCATGATTTTTTTTCACTCAAAAATCAAGCATTCTCAGGAGCAGGTTTTGTTCGAGACCGAATTTTGATTTAGGACCCGACGACAATAAAAGTTATTGACATATTTTTGGTCAATAACTTTTTTTGAAAACCTGCTCCTTATAGATTGATAAATGCCTTAATAGAAATAGTCGCTTCGCTCAATTGCATGCTGCAGCGCAGTACCACGGCAGCGACCGCAGCTCCTAGTTTAATTTAATCTCAGTAGGTACCATACCAAAGTCTACTTAAATGCTTGTCATCGTCTCTTAATGTATAGACAAATCTACATCTACACTACTATTATAAAGAGGAAAGATTTGTATGTTTGTAATGAATAAACTCAAAAACTACTGTGCCGATTTCATAAATTCTTCGAACCGGGAACGAGTAAACTAAATCACGCGGGCGGAGCTGTGGCGATCAGCTAGTTATCAATAAAAGACTTGAATTTTGTTTACAATATTATAAAATACTAACTAATCACCGTGGCTCCGCCCGCGATATGTAATTTCCTGGTTCGAATTCCCAGGTTTACAGTCGCAAACTAACAAACAATCAAATCTTATATTATATTATCTTATATTATGTAAGTATAGACATACACATACAAGTATCGGTTTATCTAAACCCCACATAACTCGTCATCTCTCTATTCAGATAAGATGATGTACTTATCAAAACTTATTTGACAAGTAATATCTGATTAGTATTACCTATACTAGCGTAAGGTCACATGAATTATGTCATATCTAGAGACCACAGCTGGGTTTGTGGAGTGCACAGCGTGGGCTAGAGTGCCGGGACCTCGTCGTGGGTCTGGGCGTGGATACTCTCTCGCAGGAGACCACGATACATGCTCTCGAAGAAGGTGAGCGTACCCTCCCCAGTTCCGAAGTCTGCGGCACCCTCGCCGCAGACTCGTCTATGCGCAGGACCACCGACCTCCGTGATCGGGGTCTGAGGACGGCGAGCTAGCAACCCACTGTTCTTACAGAATAAGGGTTGCGTCCTGTGGGGTTTTATGTGCGTATTATAGGAGAACAATCGGTCAAACTTACAGATTGCCTCGAACATCTTCCCTAAAATGTCTACCAGCAATATTTACATACATACACATATCACGCCTATATACCCGAAGGGGTAGGCAGAGGTGCATTACACACCCACAATTTGCCAGTACTTACAAAAAAATGTCAAAGTCCCACGTAATAGGGGGCAAGCCTATTGCCGTCACCGGACACATTTATAATGGGTTATGTCCAAAATGACCGACAGAATTTAAAAAAAAAGTAGCAGACATGTACTGAAATATTGAAAAAAATATTGAAACCCGTTGCCTTGCGATGAAATGTTGATGAAAAGCAACAAAATCTTACGTGCCAGCCGCTATGGCACAGCCAAGTGAAGCACCAAATAGGCCGGATATTATAATTTTTATTCACTTTATTTGAGACCTCATTTATCGAAATCACTCCAGTCGTTTTAGGCCTGTAAAGTCGGGTAAATAGTAGTCTGTCAAGATTATAGGGGCCCCATTATCCTACTATGCCCAGGACCACAAAATAGTTTAAAGACAGCTCTGGTCTTTCTGAGTTCGAAGTTCTATCGAAGTATTCGAAGTATTCTTCGAAGGTGTGTTGTCGAAATCATCCTCCTTGACCCTTTTCCCAACCCAGCTGGGCTCGGTCGGTTTTCCAGTCTTGTTATGCGGCTGAAGTCCGACATTTTACGTGGAGCGACAGGCGATATCGAATCTCTGTAGTTGACAAGTCGAGATTTTGTTTTAGGCTTCCAAATACCTACTCGTAACGACTGCCATAGATGTTCTTATGACAACCGGGACTTAACGTGCTCTCCGAGGCACGGAATGTCTTAAGTCAATAAATAAATAAATATGTTAGGACAATTCACACAACGCCATCTAGTCTCAAACTAAGCAGAGCTTGTGATATGAGTACTAGATAAACTGGTATAAATACTTATATACCTACATTTTTTTGTAAATACACACATATTATATATGTATATGTCACGGCTAATACCCGAAGTGCGGCTGCACCTAGTTTTAGCCGGTTAGAACTAGAACCTAACCTAACCTAACCTAACCTTTTTTTTTTTTTTTGTTTGGCAGGAAAAAAATGTACCTCATGCGCACTTCCACGGGCGCGGGGGCCTGTGGGGCATGTGGGGCTCTCACCCACTAAAACCTACCTGCCGTGTGCCTTACTCTGCGCCTGGTGAGTGGACCATCGGGGGCTGTGGCATAACGTCAATGATCCACTCAGCGCTGGCCCGCAGGTGAGATGCGGGCCCCGTCTTCAGACTTAGTGATGCCCCGCACACTTGGGCATCACTCCTCGCGGGAGGCACTAATGCAGGTGGAGGGATCTTCCCGTCCCATCCACCCGCAGCCAAACTCAGGGCGGAATAAGACGCGCAAAAGCGCGACTCCTTCGCCCGGTTCGCCGGCGGCGGTTTGGGTCAGCTAGGGGATTCTCCTCTCTGATTCGCTTCGCCGCTTCCTTCTACGAGACCACGTCTTCGCAGAAGGTGGCGACCGCGGTAAAACAACCGTCGCTATCAGCCATGGAACGCAGGATGGCTGGTAGCGAGAGATCGACTCAGAGTGTGGCGGTGAGTTCACGGCGCTGCACGACCCAGGCCGGACAGACCTCGAGAGTGTACTGCGCAGAATCGTCACCGCAATCGCAGTGATGGCAGGCGGGACTCGATTCCCTCCTAGCAAACGGAGAACAGGTACTTTCCGAAGCAACCATGCCCTGAAAGCACCTGTGTCAGTCGGAAGGTAAGGTCCCGTGCTGCCTACCCGCCCAATTGACTATGACCGGCTGGAGAGCCGCGACAGTGCGATGACCTGCACGTGGTTCTTCCAGCCGGGACGACCAATGAGCCATAATGACTCCGTGTGCGGCTTCTCGCCACCCACGTACCTCTTCGGGTGGTGGCCGTTGACCACCAGCACCCGCCCGGTACTCGGCCGTCAGTCGGTAGACCTCGGCGAGCACCACCGCCTCTAAGTCCCAAGGAGGAGTTCCGGCCAAACCTAACCTAACCTAACCTAACCGGCTAATTTGTGGTGGGTGGCACCTCCATCGCTGTCGGGAAGACCCTTAAATATCTGGGTCTCCTGCTCGACAGCCGGTGGGGGTTTGTCGAGCACTTCCGGCGGTTGTCACCAAAACTGGTGGCGTCCGCCAATGCGCTCGGCAGGCTGCTCCCCAATAAAGGGGGACCGGGAAGTGCTTGCCGCCGTCTTTACGAGGGTGTGGTACGCTCTAAGGCGCTCTATGGAGCGCCTATTTGGGCGGACGCCCTCAGCGCCGCGAACGTGGTTCAGCTGCGACGACCGCAGCGGATCGCGGCGCAGAGGGCTGCACGGGCGTACCGCACCGTGTCTTTTGAGGCGGCGTGCCTGTTGGCACAAAGTCCCCCGTGGGATCTCGAGGCGGTGGTCCTGAAGAGGGTTTACGAGGAGGGCGCCCTGGTGCGACAAGAAGGAGGTTGCCACATATCATATAATAACATAACATCTATGGCAGTCGTTACGAGTAGGTATTTGGAAGCCTAAAACAAAATCTCGACTTGTCAACTACAGAGATTCGATATCGGCTGTCGCTCCACGTAAAATGTCGGACTTCAGCCGCATAACAAGACTGGAAAACCGACCGAGCCCAGCTGGGTTGGGAAAAGGGTCAAGGAGGATGATTTCGACAACACACCTTCGAAGAATACTTCGAATACTTCGATAGAACTTCGAACTCAGAAAGACCAGAGCTGTCTTTAAACTATTTTGTGGTCCTGGGCATAGTAGGATAATGGGGCCCCTATAATCTTGACAGACTACTATTTACTCGACTCTACAGGCCTAAAACGACTGGAGTGATTTCGATAAATGAGGTCTCAAATAAAGTGAATAAAAATTATAATATCCGGCCTATTTGGTGCTTCACTTGGCTGTGCCATAGCGGCTGGCACGTAAGATTTTGTTGCTTTTCATCAACATTTCATCGCAAGGCAACGGGTTTCAATATTTTTTTCAATATTTCAGTACATGTCTGCTACTTTTTTTTAAAATTCTGTCGGCCATTTTGGACATAACCCATTATAAATGTGTCCGGTGACGGCAATAGGCTTGCCCCCTATTACGTGGGACTTTGACATTTTTTTGTAAGTACTGGCAAATTGTGGGTGTGTAATGCACCTCTGCCTACCCCTTCGGGTATATAGGCGTGATATGTGTATGTATGGAAATATTGCTGGTAGACATTTTAGGGAAGATGTTCGAGGCAATCTGTAAGTTTGACCGATTGTTCTCCTATAATACGCACATAAAACCCCACAGGACGCAACCCTTATTCTGTAAGGACAGTGGGTTGATAGCTCGCCGTCCTCAGACCCCGATCACGGAGGTCGGTGGTCCTGCGCATAGACGAGTCTGCGGCGAGGGTGCCGCAGACTTCGCAACTGGGGAGGGTACGCTCACCTTCTTCGAGAGCATGTATCGTGGTCTCCTGCGAGAGAGTATCCACGCCCAGACCCACGACGAGGTCCCGGCACTCTAGCCCACGCTGTGCACTCCACAAACCCAGCTGTGGTCTCTAGATATGACATAATTCATGTGACCTTACGCTAGTATAGGTAATACTAATCAGATATTACTTGTCAAATAAGTTTTGATAAGTACATCATCTTATCTGAATAGAGAGATGACGAGTTATGTGGGGTTTAGATAAACCGATACTTGTATGTGTATGTCTATACTTACATAATATAAGATAATATAATATAAGATTTGATTGTTTGTTAGTTTGCGACTGTAAACCTGGGAATTCGAACCAGGAAATTACATCACGCGGGCGGAGCCACGGTGATTAGTTAGTATTTTATAATATTGTAAACAAAATTCAAGTCTTTTATTGATAACTAGCTGATCGCCACAGCTCCGCCCGCGTGATTTAGTTTACTCGTTCCCGGTTCGAAGAATTTATGAAATCGGCACAGTAGTTTTTGAGTTTATTCATTACAAACATACAAATCTTTCCTCTTTATAATAGTAGTGTAGATGTAGATGTAGATTTGTCTATACATTAAGAGACGATGACAAGCATTTAAGTAGACTTTGGTATGGTACCTACTGAGATTAAATTAAACTAGGAGCTGCGGTCGCTGCCGTGGTACTGCGCTGCAGCATGCAATTGAGCGAAGCGACTATTTCTATTAAGGCATTTATCAATCTATAAGGAGCAGGTTTTCAAAAAAAGTTATTGACCAAAAATATGTCAATAACTTTTTTTGTCGTCGGGTCCTAAATCAAAATTCGGTCTCGAACAAAACCTGCTCCTGAGAATGCTTGATTTTTGAGTGAAAAAAAATCATGAAAATCGGTTGTTGACATATTTTTGGTCAATAACTTTTTTTGAGAGTCCTAAATCAAAATTCGGTCTCGAACAAAACCTGCTCCTGAGAATGCTTGATTTTTGAGTGAAAAAATCATGAAAACCAGTTGGGTAGTTGTCGAGAAATAATTTCACATCGAGTTGCATTAGAGTCACCTGCTAAGGAGCTCCGCTCGCCGCTCCCTTCGCTAAGTAATTTGCTACAATACTAATACTTAATAATATCTTTTATATTTGATATTCATCGATGATTTCGTCAATGTCAAGGTAATGCTTAATTTTTCCCGCACAGAAGAACTACTCGTAGTTACTGTGAACTAGTTCTTCGTGCGGGACAAGGAAACGTTTTTCGGTATTGTAATTGTTAGTAATAATTGTTGGATTTATATCACAAAGTATAAAAAATTGTTAATACATGTAAAACTCTAAAAATTTGCATGCCGTGTAAAATCCGGCGAACCATGATCGCGATTCGCGACCTTAGACAGTTAAGAAAATCTATTTCCACCATGTTTCGAGTGAATAAACTATTCTATTCTATTCTGTTCTGTTCTATTCTCAAGACTTTTGTTATTGGGCATTTCACCAGAGCAGGTTTTGGCTAGCAGGTGTACCGCTTGTAGATGGGAATGGCTTCAGGATGACAAATGGACGAGGCTCTGGCGATAATATCGAAATGCTGTATAGAAAATTACAATAGGCTCGCCCCTTTACATGACCAATATCAAGAATCAAGTATCCATTTTTTAAACGATATTTTGTAATGTAAATATTTTTAGTCCATAATTATGTTTATTTTGTATATTGTAATTCTTATTGTAAATATATTTCATTGAAGTATCTATTTCATTTATACAGTTTAGACACATAAAGAACACAGATGAACGTAAAATGAATGATTACTGCCTCTACTCAGTCCTGGCTGTAAGAATTTTGGTTTGAATTACAGATTATAGATTTTCTGTTAAGCCCAGGCAACGGCAATAGGCTTGCCCCCTATACTTAGCTTGGGAGTTTAGTGGGAACTAGGCAGAGTAATATCTAGCCATGTCATAATATTCCCTTAAAAAGGTGAATGTCGATGATATTGCTTTTTATCTATAGAGGAGTTTCCGGCTGACGATAAGTTTTGCTTGTAGAAAGGTTGTTTGAACTAGTTTTTGCAGGAAAGGAAGAATCTAGAAACAAGTCGGAGTTGATAAAAAGCCCGCGCCAGCTGTCGTGGGTGTCTTTCCACTGCTGGATACTTTACTGACAATATCTCTCGATCACTACAACTGTCTTATACGTAACCTACAAATCTCTAGTCTGAAAGAAATTATTTTACTTGGAAGAATATAAATTGAGTCGAAGCAATTGTCGATACATTTCAAGCGTCCTATCGAACGTGATCTCAAGAGGCTGGGAGTGTTCCCTCCCATTCAGACTTGGACAACGTAGAAGCATTTTTTCTGTTTTAGGCATTCCAAAGGGCGTATCTTGATAGTGTTACTGATGTCTGATGTCTTGGTGCAGAATTGCTAAGGTAGTCGACGTTTCTGGAGCAGTACCGAAATAGTCTAATCAATCTACGGCAAGGATACACGAGGTCGTCTTGGGCTCACAGGACCACAGCACGTGCGCCCCCCTGACAATCCCAGCTGACCGCGTGGACCAAACACTTAAGCTAAGTACTTTGCTCAACATCTAATCCCGTGTTCTTCATCCATAATACTGTCTACTCTAGTTTCAAGAACTATCGTCATAATCTAAGGTCAAGTTTAAAATAATTACCATACCTGTAATTTATGTTTTAAGGAGTAGGCCAGTAGCCACACACCTACCTTTGTCCGAGTAACCTCAATAATTTAATTTAATCAATACTGTTTAAATGTTTTAAGAGGTGTAATAACCTACATATTCTTTGTATATATATATCTTATAACTATTTCTAATATGCAGTGTCTATTTGTTTTGAGGTTAAAAAATATATATACTCTGTGAACTCTCTCTACTGTAGTACCTTATTGAATTCTCCTATCATCACACACACCGTTCATAAGTGAACTGGCGCCCTGGGATACCATCTAATTGTCTCGTGAGCCTCCGCTGAACCGCTGGTGGGTAAGGTTGACTTAACTGTTACAAGTGGCGCCCAACGTGGGGCTTTTCTCCATTTTGTGTGTGTGATGGTCAGGGCTTCAATAAGGTACTCGGTCTGAAACTTTCCAGGACCTTAATTGGCAGTACCAAGCGGCAGGTACGTAAGCGTGGTTGTCTCTCATTACTAATTTGTGTTACAACCAATTCAAAATTTATTTTCCAAATTAAAATTGCTGCTAATATTATTAAATTCATTCGGCCTTTTTTCGGATTAGTTTTAAACTCTGTTTGCCTGCTAACTATTTTAGTAGGCAAACCTCTTGTTTTCTTTTTGTTTTTTTTCTTTTTGTGTGAGGGTAAACTCACAAAGGAAAAAATATTATTCTATTAGATAAATTTTACAATTTTTTTCTTTTTTGATTTCTGTGTGAGGGTAAGATCTCAAACTTTATTATCATAACTTAACTTTCTAGACTGAGCGTGGAAGAGCAAAGTTGACAAATAAATGTTTTGTCAACTACTTACTTAATATAACTTAAGACACTACTTTCTAATTATACTATTTTCTCTTTGTGCCTTTTAGTACCTAAACTGTACACTAACTATTTTAAATAGGTACCTTACCTTTGCTTAACTATTAATAATTTTTTATGATATTTATATCAGGTACCTATTAAATTTGAAACTTTGTACCTCCACTTCGGAGAACTTAAATTTATTTTTGCTTTTTGTACTTAAATTTTTTAAAGATGTCACACATCCATAAATACATATCTTGCTTGAGAAAGGATGAACTTTGTTATGAACTCGAAATTCTTGGGGTTTCAGTTGACTCTTCTTCAACGGTGACTTCACTGCGTGGTCAGCTGAGGACGGTGTTCAGACTGTCTCGACGAGGCAGCTTAAAGGCTATTCCCATCGGGACACCGAGTCCAGACATCGAGCTGCAGTCTTGTGAGCCCAAAGTCCAAGAATTAGAGGCACTTATCACATCGGGTGAGGTCGGTAGAGATAGGAATGTTTGTTCGAGGTCCGCTCTTAGGGCTAACTATTTGATAGATCGCTTAGCTCGTTGTGGTATTAATTGTGAGTTACTGAACGATATCCGAGGTAGGCTCATCAAGGTTCTCGCTAGTGTTGAACCAAATGGTGAATCGGAAAATTCTGACAGCGAGTCCGAACAACCATTCAATGATAGGATCCCTACCGTGCGTTTGAGGAGTGACCGCTCGATGCGTAGTAGTGTGCTGGATATTCCTACTGTCCAGGAAACTATAGTTTACAAAGATCGTCCGATCAATTTAAATACTTTTAATTTAAAATATGATGGTTCGACCTGTGTACGCGTATTTCTAGAAAGATTAGAAGAGCTTAGACAGGCACGTGAAGTCAAGGAGTCGAAGATATTGGCTGCCTTCTCTGATTTACTGGACGGTGCTGCTCTAGCGTGGTACCGGACTAATAGGGACACCATCAGTTCATATCAACAGCTGATCACTGAATTGAAGCTAAACTTTGACACACCTGATTACGATTACAGGTTGCGTGATGAAATTAGGCGTCGTACACAAGCCAGAACCGAGACAATGGCAAGTTACATTTCGATTATGTCTGCCATGTTCGCAAGACTTTCTTTTCCTATGTCTCTGAATGAAAAACTAGATATTTTGATGCATAATATAAGACCGGACTACATGAAGGAACTAGCCCTCCATGAAGTCGACAGTGTCGATCAATTAAAATCTTTAGGTAAACGGTTGGAGTTGGCACGTGTCAGAGCCCAAAGCTTTAAAGAGCCCGAGCTCGATTCATTTAAAATCTCTTCGGATTTAAATAAACTCCAACATAGAAACTTAGTTAAACCTGCAAAACAGGTTTCTCTTTTAGAAAGTAGTTCTTTATCTAATAAATCTATTCCAGTTATTGAGAACAGACCCTCAACGACTAATAGAAAATGTCTACGGTGTGGAGACTCTGACCACAGTGCATACTAATGTGAGCGCTCGAGGGAAATATTGTGCTTTAGGTGTGGTAAGAAAGGGGTGAAGAGGCCCGACTGCCCTAAATGCAACATGCCTCTAGAGCCAAAGAAGATTGCTTGCAAGAGTCTGACACCGGACATGGTGGAAAGTGGAACCTCACCAACTCCCTCTGGCGGTGAACCTCTTTTTAAAAAAGAGGAAAATTATATTCGACCCTATCTCGAGGTGAGAATACTCAACTTAAATGTATTAGGTCTCTTAGACTCGGGTGCGTCATGCTCTGTGCTGGGCAATGACTCACACCGCATATTCTTAGATCTAGGGTTTAAAGTGGAAAGCTTTAACTCGGATCGTAGCTTCACTATTAAGACTGCGGACAGCACTAACCTTGAGTGCTTAGGCTATGTCTCTCTACCCGTCTTATATAATTCTACTACTAAAGTAATTAAATTCTATGTCATCCCAGGTATCACGACCTCGATGGTATTTGGGATAGACTTTTGGCATCAGTTTGAGTTGGCTAAGAATTTGATTTCACAAACAGTTACCTCTGTTAGGGTTAATTCGTGTAATCCCTTAGTCAGACTGAGCCAGTTCAGTCTTGATATAGAGCACAGCAATGGCAAGGATTATGTTGTCCCAGATGCTTTGCCTCATGTCAAGATTGACTTGGTGGACTGTACTATGACTAAAGATCCTTGGTACTTACATATTAAAAATAGGGTCACTAATAATCCTAAGCACTACCCTAATTTTAGCATTAGGGATAATCTCTTATATAGGTTCACTAAAAATAAATATGATCTTACGACAGATTTCGAATGGAAGCTGGTAGTTCCACAAGAAGATAGACTAGAGTTATTAAAAAAACATCACGATGATACTGTAAGTGCTCATCTAGGTGTATGGAAAACCCATAAGCATTTGTCACTTAATTACTTTTGGCCTCTGATGTACGAGAGTGTGACGAAATACGTAGGGAGTTGCGAAATATCCAAACTACGTAAGCCCGTCAATACATCTAGTCCAGGTATTATGGGTAATCCTAAAACTGTTTCTAAGCCGATTGAAGCCATTTCTTATTTTTTATTTATTTATTTATTTATTTATGTACACACAAGAAGGAAGAGCGAGATAAGAACAGTAGGATAGAGTTATAGTACAAAGGCACCACTTATTTCTAAGAAATCTCTTCCAGTGGGCCAGTTTCTTGTGAGTTGCTGGGACCATTTCCAGTCTCCGGGAACAGGGATGAACGTTTGATTGTTGTGACTGACCACTCTAGCAATAACGTTATGTTGACTCCTAAACGGACAGCAACAGGTGCTAAGGTGGCCAGGTTCATAGATAAGAATGTGTTTCTAGTTCACGGAGCATGTAAAACTATTTACATGGAAAATGGGTCTCAATTAGGTAGTAATAAATTTAAAGATATCTTAACTAAATGTAACATACCTAATATTTTTTACCCTACTTAAAATAGGAGGTCCTTACCAGTATGTTTTTGCGTTAGGTAAGAGGCACGTAGGCAGGTAAAGTGTAAGGAATATTAGGTTATAGATATACTTTTCTCTTGGAACTTCACCTATATTTTGGTGAAAGTTCATCAATTTTGGTTTAGCATTTAAAAAAAATTCTAACCTCTCTTATTTGTATTTCTCTTCTTAGGGATGTAGGTAGGCCGCCGTATCAAGCGTTCCTTCCTCAAAGCCGTGCGTGTTTTAAAAATTTCTCTAGGTAGATAGGAAAATGTAGTTTTTGTGGTTACCATCTTTATTTCATATTAGGACAATATCGTACTACAATTCTGCTCCTGTTGGTGTATTGTAGGTATTGGCATTTGTTTTCTTGTTAGGTTTGATCTCATGTCCATGAATACCTTGATATCATGGACATGATACAAATCGTTTATTTAGGCTAACGTTTGGATAGGATTAAGCTCTTTGACTTTAGTCACTCACTGTGTTTCGTTCTGAATTTCCTTGTGATGGTTATAACTTCCCCACAGGAAATCCTCTTAAGGGGAGGGGTGGTGTAACATCGTAATTTCATTACACTCACAAAACGTAAACAAACATTTGTAATGATATTATGAACGTCATTAGTGTCAGTTGATGTATAGATGTTTCCTCGACAAACCTCAAGTCTTGACTATGATTCATTCACCATACGGTGTTCTAAACATTGTATAGCGCACTCTAGAGGATTTAGTGGGAACTAGGCAGAGTAATATCTAGCCATGTCATAATATTCCCTTAAAAAGGTGAATGTCGATGATATTGCTTTTTATCTATAGAGGAGTTTCCGGCTGACGATAAGTTTTGCTTGTAGAAAGGTTGTTTGAACTAGTTTTTGCAGGAAAGTAAGAATCTAGAAACAAGTCGGAGTTGATAAAAAGCCCGCGCCAGCTGTCGTGGGTCTCTTTCCACTGCTGGATACTTTACTGACAATATCTCTCGATCACTACAACTGTCTTATACGTAACCTACAAATCTCTAGTCTGAAAGAAATTATTTTCTTGGAAGAATATAAATTGAGTCGAAGCAATTGTCGATACATTTCAAGCGTCCTATCGAACGTGATCTCAAGAGGCTGGGAGTGTTCCCTCCCATTCGACTTGGACAACGTGGAAGCATTTTTTCTGTTTTAGGCATTCCAAAGGGCGTATCTTGATAGTGTTACTGATATCTGATGTCTTGGTGCAGAATTGCTAAGGTAGTCGACGTTTCTGGAGCAGTACCGAAATAGTCTAATCAATCTACGGCAAGGATACACGAGGTCGTCTTGGGCTCACAGGACCACAGCACGTGCGCCCCCCTGACAATCCCAGCTGACCGCGTGGACCAAACACTTAAGCTAAGTACTTTGCTCAACATCTAATCCCGTGTTCTTCATCCATAATACTGTCTACTCTAGTTTCAAGAACTATCGTCATAATCTAAGGTCAAGTTTAAAATAATTACCATACCTGTAATTTATGTTTTAAGGAGTAGGCCAGTAGCCACACACCTACCTTTGTCCGAGTAACCTCAATAATTTAATTTAATCAATACTGTTTAAATGTTTTAAGAGGTGTAATAACCTACATATTCTTTGTATAAATCTTATAACTATTTCTAATATGCAGTGTCTATTTGTTTTGAGGTTAAAAAATATATATACTCTGTGAACTCTCTCTACTGTAGTACCTTATTGAATTCTCATATCATCACACACACCGTTCATAAATGAACTGGCGCCCTGGGATACCATCTAATTGTCTCGTGAGCCTCCGCTGAACCGCTGGTGGGTAAGGTTGACTTAACTGTTACAAGTTTGGACTAACAAAATCTGGCTAGTGTTGGTGTGTAATGCACCTCTGCCTACCTCTTCTGTGATAGTTTGTCTGTCAATATACTGCTTCTTCTTCTTTTTTTAAAAACGTGGCTCCATCGATGTTCATCGATGATTCGCCAATGTCAAGGTAATGCTTGATTAGTTGATAGTCCCGCTCAGAAGAACTAGTTATTCCTAACTAGCTCCAGGTGCAGGACAAGAAACGTTGTTCGGTATGTGAGTGTCTGGGAACCCGATCTTTGCGGAGCGCCCAAGGTAAAAGCCACCAGTCACGCGCTCAGCAACAATCAAACTCCCGTCAATATACTTAGATAAAATGATCGCAATGCAAAATTCGACATCATTTAACTGTCAGATAACTAAAGTAGTGCTTGATATTTGGAGATAGAGAGGTATAAATATGCCATATGCAATAAATCAAATACACTGCATTTTGCAACATGTACGCTCTAATACTTATAAGGTATGTGTTTTTATTCTTATTTTTTGATATATTTGGCAAAATAAATCACTAAAATAATATCAAAATAAATAATATTTTTAATAAATATTGTTGGACATTCTCACACAACGTCATTTGGCCCAAACTAAACGATAAGCTTGTGCTATGGGATCTAGACAACTAATAAACATATTTATATATTTATAAATACATACATAACATACATAGAAGACACCCAAACTCTGAAACAAACATTTGTGGATCACACAAATATTGGATTCGCCCCGGGAATCGAACCCGAGACTCCGGAGTCGCAAGCCGATGCACTACCGACCACGCCACCGAAGCAGTCTTGTTGGAAATGGATCTTGTTTGAATTGAGGTTGGATACGGATTATAGAAAAGAATTGTTATTGATTTTCTGTCGTAAATGGTGCCCGTATAACGACTTGCCATGTCTAATGTGGGAGCTACCTCTGCCTACTCTCCCAGCAATAAAGATGGGAAAATCTGTTAAAAATGGATCTACTGAATTTAAGCTACGGCCATTTGCATTTCAGGGAATTCCTCTGACAAATTGAGTAACCAAGATCACAGATTTTTAATTCTTGCTATTTTATTGTACAATTGTTTCTCAGTCCCAGTTCCCACGGGAACACATTACCGGGATAAAAATTAATCTATAGCATTCAGGAATAATGCAACTAGCAATTCTTAAATCTATGACATTACTTAATTAGTTTGTTGCCTTTCATCAACATTTCATCGCAACGTAACGGGTTTTAAAATTTTTGTTGAAATTATAATATAGCTGCTACTTTTTATTAAATTCATTCGGTCATTTTGGAGATTACCGATTATAAATATCCCCGGTGACGGCAATAGGCTTGTCCCCTATTACGTGGGACTAAAAATACTGGCAAATTGTGGGAGAGTAATGCACCTATCAATTCTGATAGTACTCGTATTTTGCAGTTTTCTGGTCGTATCTGCTCATGGCCTATCAACTAAACAACACCGTAGTTTTCCAAAGGACTTTGTCTTTGGTGCTGCGACTGCTTCTTACCAGGTAGAAGGTGCATGGGATGAAGATGGTAAGTTTATTGACTAAGTCACTCCTGTTTTCAACTTCAACTTCCAACTATGTAATACATCCAGATTTGGCTGGTAATACGGAATACGGAACCAACTTATAGTAAAACCGACTTCAAATTACTGAAATGGGACTAAGTAAGGTTCATTCAGTCGAAAGTTATGAGGGAACTAACAAAAAAGTACAATTGAATTGAGAGACCTTCTCCCTTTTTTTGGAAGGATTGTCTTTTAATAAGTAACGCGAGCACTCGGAGCCATGATCCTAGTGTCTCAACCCTAAACGGCTCAAATATGTAATCATCAGGTGATTACATAATATTTGAGCCGTTTGGGGTTTAGACACTGGGGTCATGGGGTCCGACTGCTCGCCGCCTTTTTAGAGACATTGCTCAACGCTTAATCGATGCTTCTCAGGACAAGAAGGCTGACTATTTTCTGGCCCAAAGAATTAGTATCATCATCCAACGTGGCAACACAGCCAGCATTCTGGGAACCTTCTCAGTCGGCAATGACTCGAAGGTTTTTTAAATTATATTTTGTCTTGTAATTCTTATTGTAAATAAATGTTATCATAGCATCTTTGATAAACATATAAGTAACCATATATAAAATATGTATCTTTTCATAATAGGCAAAGGCGAAAATATTTGGGATCATTTAACTCACAACAATCCAACTGTGATCAAAAACCAGAACAACGGCGACATCGCATCTGACTCTTACCATAACTACAAAAGAGATGTTGAGATTATGAGGGAATTAGGCATTGAAACATACCGTTTCTCCCTATCATGGGCTAGAATCCTACCAACAGGATTCATCAACAACATCAACCCTGCCGGCATCGAATATTACAATAATTTAATAAATGAAATGTTGAAATATAACATCGAACCAATGATTACACTATACCACTGGGATTTGCCTCAGAAACTTCAAGAATTAGGAGGATGGGCTAACCCTCTTATCAGCGAATGGTTTGAAGCATACGCTAGAATAGCATATGAGAACTTTGGCGATAGGGTTAAGTATTGGATTACATTAAATGAACCCAGAGAGATTTGTTACCAAGGTTATGGTTCAACAACTATGGCACCGGCTCTGAATTCGACAGCTGTTGGTACTTATCTATGTGCTAAACATTTGGTTATGGCTCATGCGAATGCTTATCATGCTTATAATAATGACTTTAAGCCAAAACAGGGTGGTTTGTGTGGATTCAATATGGCTGTTAGTGGATTCTATCCATTAACGGATTCTGAAGAAGATTAATTCGCAGCCGAATTGAAGAGACAAGGTGATGTAAGTATAAAACCCATAATTGTGTTTGTTCCAAGTTATACTGGTCGAGCATATAGCCGGTAATCAAGCCCAGCAAGTGCAACACTTGCAGATCAGGTGGACTTGTCCTTAAGATAATATATTAGTGGGTCCCATGGACAAACAGGACCGGAGCAAAATCTATCCTCTATTTTAATTGAGGCAATGGTCTTTAAATGGGTAACATTTTCGTCCAATTCGGTTTTGATTTAATTGAGTAAACAAACTTTCAGGAGTGTTTTTCTGTTTCCCTATTCCCGGAGGTATTAGGAATTAGAAAGGCCATAATAAACTATTCTACAGAAAATCTACGTATTATTAAATTTTTTATTGGATTTTTTTTTATTGGAAGTTCATTTTATAAATATAACTGCCAAAACGAGCCTATATTATAGACTACCTTTTTTACAGTATTGTCTATATACCGAACCAATATTCTCTGCTGAAGGTGGATTCCCAAAAGACTTAGTTAAACGTGTGGCAGAAAAAAGCGCTCAGCAAGGTTTCTCCAAATCACGTCTGCCAGAATTTACTGAGGAAGAAAGGCTGTGGGCCCTGGGGGCTTCTGACTTCTTCAGCTTAAATCATTATACAGCACAAATGGTATCAGCTACGGAGAATAAGTATCCTTTTGCTGTACCGTCCTATGAAGACGATTTAGATGTTGGACTATCTGTTCTTGAAGAGTGGATTCCTTCGGCTTCTGTCTGGTTTAAGGTATGTACAAATCATATTAAATTATTTTTTCATTTCGGCTCAGCACGAGTAGAACGGTAGACCTCGAAGCTCACAATTAAATAAATGTTGTAATTTAAGGAACACTTGTGCCAAGTTTCGTCGAGATTGGGTAAAAAATGTGACCGCTAGCCATGAACTCACTCATATAGGCAGACAGACTGGCGAAAGCAAGATTGTACAGTATTATCTCGAAAAGTACACGCTTTGCTCGCTCGGTCAATAATCATAATCCAAACCTTAATTCTAAAAGCTAGAACCGATGTTACATACTTACCTATCCTCTGCAGTCTGCAGGTAAATAAATTACTAAACATACCTAAATAACCTTTCTTTCATCTGCAGATGGCTCCCAATAGCCTCTACAGTGTAATAATGGACATTCACAAGAGGTACAGCCCAGTGTTGTGGGTTACCGAGAATGGCTGGTCAACGACTCCCGAGGATGGTCTAGTTGATGATGACAGGGTATATTACTACAGACACTCTTTAGATGGTGTCTTGGACGCTATTGAGGAAGGAGTGGACCTTAGAGGCTATATGGCGTGGAGTTTGATCGATAATTTTGAATGGTTTGCTGGATATTCGTAAGTACCTACCAGTCAAATATACTTACTTTCTCAAAAGAATGAACTATATATATACGCCCAAATTTTGCTAGTATCTTCTTGAATCTATTGCTTTTAACTTTTATGTTTGATAAAGCCTCGTTTGTCAGATGTATTACTTTCAGGTGGGGTTGGCTTATACCCCTAGAACTATAAAGAAAGCCCTATGCTCTTGGAATTGGTGTTGAGCATTTAACTTCATTTCCGCTCGACTATTTCTTATTCTCGCTCATTACCCTTTCCCGGTGGATGGCGGGTATTAATGTCGTATTAGGTATACTGGTGTGCACGTCAAAATAACGCTGAGGGAGAGTTGGAGTGGTGTTTGCGCATATAATGTACTCTTGCTCCTACTCGCCGTTACCACATATTAATAAATAGTTATGCTGTTACCGCCATATAAATCATCTACTGCGTAGCTTGAAAGCCAGTTTATTTTTATGTGACGCGAGGTAATAATAACATAACATAACATAACATCACGCCTTTTTCCCCGAAGGGGTAGGCAGAGGTGTGCAAACACACCCACATCTCGCCAGCTATGTTAGGTCCCATGTAATAGGGGGCGAGCCTATTGCCATTTACCGGGCACAAGGTCCAGACTCTGGGATAATTATCTGGATAAAATTCTAAAGAGAATTATACATTATCCACCAGACCCGGGAATCGAACCTGAGACCTCGAGTGTGGCAGTCCGTACATAGTACCATTGTGCCACCGAGGTAGTTTGTGCAGCAACTGCCATCTGACCTCAAACCCATTGGCGATATCGAGCATCTGTGGCAGACCAGTCCGATGTTAGGCCTCGGACTACTCGTAACGACTTTTAATTTATATTTCCAGTGAGCGTTTCGGGCTGTACCAGGTAGACTACACCGACCCAGCTCGAACCCGCACCCCTCGCAAGTCTGCGTTCGTGTACAAGCACATTGTGAAGCATCGATATATCGACCCCGAATATGAACCTGACTCTATGGTCATGACTATAGATGAAGGACACTAACGACATTTTAGAATAGTTAAGTTTCACATCAAACTCAAAAAAAATCTAACTCAATTCTTGAGTCCAAAAGGATGAGTTTTTTTTTGAGATCGTGTGATTCTTCGGGATAAACATTGCTTTTTTTTTGTAATAAAAAACATTTATTTGGCACACAATTACATAAACAACAGAATTTGAAATGCTGTTTAGAATTGAATAGAATTTGAATTAAGTTAATTTTATTCCTGTTCTTTGTAAAAAAATTATATTTTTAAGACATATTTTTGTGTTTATATTTCTAGATTTCTTGGCAGTGTGTGACATCATCATGTTTTAGGAACTTTTCGGAAACAACAAATATATTGCGACTTTGGCGACTTTATTTTATAGAATCAATGGGTTGTGAGATGGCGGTAGGACCTTTACTTTGGAAATTAGTTCGTTGAGCAACCGCTACATATAGTATTTCCATTTCTTTAAGCTCTCGATGACAGTTCTAATTTGATAGTTCTAGTGTTGTGACCAAATAAGTAATGATATCGATCGCATATATTTATTATATTTTGAACAAAGATAACTACAACAAAAACATTCAAATATATTTTTACCTGCTGTTATAATTATTTCTAACAGCAGGTTGTCACCTATACTTTACTTATTTTACAACAGCTTCGAAAATTTAAAGAAGCTTTTAAAGAAGTTGGCATTATCAATCAAGAATTAATACGTGTAACATCTTGTAATGAAATATAATATCTATACTTATAATAAATCTGTAGAAGTAAAAATTCTGTAGGTACATTGAAAATATGAAAAAAAATGGCAGGGGGTGTTACTAGACCGACAACGAACCCAAAAATGTGATTAAAATTTTTTTGTCTGTCTGTCTGTTTGTTCAGGCATCACGCAAAAACTACCGGTTCGATTACGATGAAACTTGGTATAATTATTCTTTAATATCCTGGGCACCACGCTGGGTACGTTTTATCCCGGAAAAGTAAGATATACAAAAAAAAAAAATATTTTGCGGTTCGATCCCTAGACCCGATTAGTGTACCAACCGCAAATAATAACTTTGTCGTAGGTTTTTTTTTATTAGATTCGCCAAATTGACGCCGCCTGTCTGGTGGTAAGTTGTGACGACGTGTAGCGATTGTGGGCCACTCTCACAGCACACAATACTATAGAGAGTGGCCCTCAACTTGACGACCTACTTATGTGCCTCTTCACGCTCCGCTTAAAGAACCCAGAGTTATATGTGGGGGGAAACACGTGCACAGGCAGGGCATTCCAGGCCACTATCGTTCGGTAGAGAAACAAACGTTTAAAACGTTCGGTTCTCGCGAACATGCTATCCACTGTGTGGGAGTGCCATCTCTGCCCGGCACGCGTTGTTCGGGATCGGAAGGAAGAGGGTGGGATCAAATTGAAGAGCTCTTCAGAACAGGTTACGTCACCCGCAGTGGAGCTGCACACGGCTAAGATACTATAATATTTTAACTTAAGATACAATATCGCTCGCCATACAATTCAATAGACTATCACACACGATGAAGATAATAAATAATATTTCATATTTTCTTATCTTAAGATGATTTTTTATCGTATAATAGAGAATTTATAATAGAAGATATAATAGAGAAACTGTTGTAGGGGGCTTTATGAACGCAATAAAACCCAAAACAATGGTTTTTAGAACTTTTGTCTGTTTGTCTGAATGTTTGAACACGCTTATCTCAGGAACGGCTTAACCGATTTGAATTTTTGATTTGAATTTGCGGTTTGGTTTTCAATCGCTTCATAAATAAAAAAGTTATTTAGACCTAAAGTAACACGCAGGCGGAGCTGCGGGCAACAGTCAGTTAGTTAATAAATTTGTACAAAAGTATCCGGCAGTAGTTTAGTTACTTACAATTTATAAAAAAATATCGGGTCTGTTATCGTGTTACGTTTATCGATAGCTCCATCCCTATCAGTTTCTCCGACTCTCGTATAACCTTGTACGTGTGTAGGCTTTTATAAAATAATGCATACATAATGTAAATTTAAAAAAACACGCTTTTAGAGAGAATCTAACTAAAAAGTAGAAAATAAATAATACTTAAGTTTGAATTAAGAATAGTGTAAATAAGAATTAAATGTATATTATTGTAAAAAAAGCGTGAGGTGCATTTTAAGATATTATCAAAATAATAATTCTTCTACTCATATCTGTCAATAAAATATATATAACTATTGACACTATGCACCTCACGCTTTTTTTACAATAATACATTTAATTATTTCCTATTTACATATTCTTAATTCAAACTTATTAAAATTTATTTTTGTTAGTTAGTTGGAGTTTTTTTAAACTATTATTTATTTTTCATTTTTTTTTAAATTTTCAATCGTGTTATTGCATTGTTATCGGTCTTTGACAGGTGTGCAAAGTATGAATTAAATCTCCGTGGTTTTTCTCCTCACCCCATTCTGGGGTGGGGAAACTATTGGGGGCCATGCCCCTTATAGTGACGATCCACGCGGCTCATCAAAATGAGCCGGTTTTTGGGTACATGCGGCGCACTTTCACCGACTTAGGGGCCGGTGAGGCGCCTGCGAGTTGCCGGCGGCTCATATGCGTTCATGGACGCTGGGGCCCCGCTCGAGGGAGCTTGGATTAGCTCCCGAGCGGGGCGTTTTGCTCTTCTCTTGGTGTTTGGGTTTGGGAGGGGGGGCTATGCCGACCAGATGTGGGAGCTCCGAGCGGTCCGCTCGGCCGAACATCTCGGTGGCGAGCCTGCTCACGAATTCTTGTATCAGTTCCCATTTGAGGTCCCTGTGTATCGTGGAGTTCCTGAGGTACCTGGGTGCTTCGACTGCCATGCGGAGGCAGGTGTTCTCCAGCTGCTGAAGCCGGCGGCGCGTCGACCCCGCTGTCAGGTTGTACCAGGCCGGCCCCGCATAGGCGAGATGCGACCTGATGTAAGTTTTGTAGATGCCGAGCTTGGCTCGGATCGGCAGTCTTGATGACGCAGGGGACGCAGCTTCGCCCTCGCGAAGCCGGCTTTGGTCCTAGCTGTTTCCGCATGGTGCGCCATGCTGAGGCTTCGGTCGATGGTGACACCCAGGTACTTCACGCGGTGTTGCCAAGGGATTTCTTCATCTAACAGGCGTAGGGTTGGCGGCAGGTGCCTCCTGCCCGTCAGCAGCGCCTGGGTTATCGCCACGTTGCACTTGAGCCTCCACTTCTTCAGCCAGCCAGGTAGGGCTTCAAGTGTCGGGCTCAGCTTCCGTGCAGCGTGGATGGCGCTCTGCGAGCCGGACAGGTACGCGGCATCGTCGGTGAACAGAGCCAGCTTGACGTCGCCCACCACTGGGATGTCGTCTGTATAGTGGGCGTACAGGGTTGGCGAGAGGCAGCTCCCCTGGGGAACACCGGTTCTTATGGGTTTCTCACCTGACGTGGCGTCTTCGACCGCCACGCGGAATGTCCTCTGCGATAGGAACGACATGATGACCGTGATGACTCGTCTCGGCAGGGTTGTCGTCGACAGCTTGTGGACAAGGCCCTCGTGCCACACCCTGTCGAAGGCCTTCTCCATGTCGAGCATCACGGCCGCCGTGTAGCCGCCCCTGTTCATCCGCATGGCCATCTCGTCAAGTACCCGAGTCAGCTGCAGCGTAGTCAAATGGCCCTGGCGGAAGCCGAATTGCTCCGGCCTCGGGCAGATGTGCTCCCGCATCCTGACCAGCCGCAGCCGCTCGAACACTTGGGACGTCGTGGAGAGCAGGGTGATGGGCCGGTAGTTCTCCGGCCTCTTCAGGTCTTTCCCAGGTTTGGGGAGAGCGACGACCCGGCCTCTCTTCCAGCTGCTCGGGAAGTGGCCAGTCCGCAGTACGCCGTTAAAGAGTTGAGTGACGGCGACTAACGCTCTCCTTGGGAGCCTCTGGAGTGCCGCGTTGGGTATTCCGTCTTCTCCTGGGGCTTTCTTCACGTTGGTTCTCCTTCGGGGAAACTATCAGTTCGTCCACTGGATCGACGAGGGGTGCAGAGAGGTAGGCCCGGACAGAGTTCTCTACCTCTCTGGTGAATGCCTCGTCGTGGTCCTCGTGGGGGACGAACTGCTTCTCCAGGCTGCACGCGAGGACTTCAGCTCTATCCTTGGCCCTCGCTTGTGAGGCGATTGTAGTGGGCCTTGTCTTTTGGATGTCGCGTCCTTTGCCAGCGCTTTTTGGCGTCGCGCTGTTCCTCGAGCATTCTCCGGATACGAGCTGGAAGGGGCTCCCGGCGATCCTTGTGCGGTACGGAGCTCGAGGATTGGCGCAACGCACTCTGCATGGCCTGGGCAAAACTGTCCGCTGCGGCGTCCACCTCGGCGTCGGTCCTCAGCAGCGTTGGATTTCTGTAGTCGGAGATGGCGTCATGAAACTTCGCCCAGTCCGTCTGTAGGCGCGGTGTTGGTGGGTTCACCATCGTCGCTGGTTCCCTGAACACCAGCAACACCGGTCGGTGGTCTGAGGGCAAGTCCGGCAGCACTTCTTGCGAGGGAGGTGCTCGTAGTCCCCTGTAGACCTGGATGTCCAGCACGTTGTCACGTCGGCCGTCGACGTGGTCGTGCCTAGTGGGCTCCCTGGGGCCGGCGATCTCGTAGTTGTGTGTACTGCATCCTGTATTAGGAGCACCCCCACTTGGTTACTTGCCGGGCTATGCTATGCCGGGTGCTTGGCGTTCAGGTCTCCCGCGATCGCTGTAGGCGATGTGGGCAGCAGTAGGTCGCGGAGCTCTTCGACCTCGAATCCGTGGCCTGGTGGGCGATAGGCGCGTAGAGACGCAAGTCCCTCTCGCCAACCTGCACGTCGACACCTAGGGCGTACATGGAGTTGAGTTTTTTGGGAGTGACTGCTTGGTGAACTACCGTTCTCCTCACGAGAACAGCAAGTCCACGGTAGGCTTCGCCGCATGGCGAGACCTCATCCTGCCGGTATACGAAGAATCCTGGAATTTTCAGTTGTGTCTTGGCGGTCAGATGGGTCTCGCTAATTAGCATGACGTCGACCTGCTGCTCTCGGAGGAAGACACGTAGCAGGCCTATTTTCCCCTTCAAGGTCTCCGCATTCCAGTGGGCCACCCTCAGGGGTTTATACGTTGCTGGGAAGAGGCTGCAGTGCTTGAAGTAATACGGTTGTGTTAATCTCGCCTGCCCTGACTCGCTTTGCGAACAGCGAAAGTAGGGCGGCAAGTTGCTCCCTCTCGGGATCCACAGACTTTGCCGTCTTCCCTAGCTTGTCCGCGGCTAAGGGAAGTCCGGTGGGCTATTGCACCTTACGCCGATGCCGCCTACCGCTTCTTCCACTAGCCTGGGTCTTCTGGAGGGGCTGGGTTGGCCTCTGCCATGAGTGTGGCGGGAGCTGACTCCTTCACTACGGCAGGGTGGGCGATGACCTTAGGTGGGCCTGTTCGGGCGACAAGGCACGCCTTCTTGTTTCGCGCTTCCCTTTTGAAGGCTGGGCAGTGCGCGCTGTTAGCAGGGTGAGGCCCCTTGCAATTGGCGCAAGTTGCGGGCTCCGTCTTAGGGCGGGGGCATTCGTGGGCTGGGTGCTCGCCGCCACAGCGCACACACGCCAACTGCCTGCGGCAGTTCTGGGAGCTGTGGCGGAATCCCTGGCATCTGTGGCATTGAGCGGGCCCCTTTTGCCTCTCCACGCCTCAATTACCACACCTATAGTGTAGGCCTGCGCGGCCTCCGGTATCTTCTCCACTTCCGCGAAGAAAATACAACCGGGTCTTCCAGTTTTGGCTCGGACGTGCCGAGCATATTTAATCGGCACGCCCTTGCCGGTCAAATCCCCCACTATCTCCTCCGCGGGGGTGTCGGCCGGGAGGCCGCGGATCGCCGTTTTGAGTGGCCTCTGGTGTGCTGGGGCGATGGCGTAGTAAGGCGCCTTCTCCTGGCCCAGGTCGTCCAGGTGTGCTTGTATGGCCCGGAACTCATCGTCATCCTTGGGCGTAAACTCAAAAACTTGTCCGAGTGGCCTTGCACTCGGAGGACGGCCGATTTTCTCGGACAGCACCTTGAAGTGGGCCGTCCAGTTCTCCAGTCGGTCCACCACCAGGACTGGTTGCTTCCTGGGGGCTGCGGTAGGTGCTGCTCCAGTAGCCGCCGGGCCCGGTGCCGGCACCGGCTTGGGCGCCTTGGACGGCGTGGGTACTGTCGCGACTACTTCCGCGGCAGTTTTCCTCGGCCTAGGGGCCGGTAAAGGTTCACGCCTAGGCATAGGTGGCGGGGACTTGTACGAAGAGGAGGATTGTTCCTCCTCCCTATGCTCCACTGCCACGGAACTTTTCTCAGGCGTTGAGGGCCCGAGAGGGGAGAGAGGGGGTCCAGACCCACAACTTGTGGGGATAGGGACTCCTCTGTGTTGGGCCTCTTGGGGGCCTGCGAGCTGAGGTCCGAGTCCTCCTCTCTGCCCCTCTTGGTGCTGGGGATTTCTTGTTCCATTTCCTCTTCGGGCGTGGGACACTCCTCGGACGTCACCGGGGCCGGCTGGCCACGGTCTGTTAAAATCTCTACGGCCTTCAATATGATGATGTCCTCTTCTTCGACCTCCTCCCTGCTTCGGTCGCCGAGGCGGACTTCCATCACGCGGAAGTAGGCCCTGACCCAGCGCTGCAGCCCCTGCGTTGTTCCGCACTCCTTTAGGAGGGCGTCGCAAAATTTGAGGTCGCCCTCAAATTTGGGTCCTCCGGGTCGTCAATGGGTCCATCGTCCGGTAATTTTTCTGCCATGGTGATCTGGAGTGATTCCTTCTCGCGGTGCCTAGGTGTGGTGGCTGGATGCCAGTCACCGTGCAGTTAGGGCCGGGGCTTGGCGCTGGTGCCAGACCGACCCCTTCTACACGGCGAGGGCACCACCACACCGGCTATCAAGGCGATTACACTCCCCGCACAGCTATTACGCTGGGCGCAAACTCGGTACAATTATACAAATATAATTCCTTGTTTTACTTGTGTTGTTAAAGACACCCGAACGTGAGCGAATCGAAAGGGTACCTCGATTCGGCTCCAGATGGCGCGACTGTCCGAATTAAATCTGATCGTTCAAAGTAGGGCAAAATCGAACCCAAAAGAGTCGGTTACAAACAAACATACATACAAGCAAGCAAACCTACAAGTGAAGCTATAGTCCGGCAATTTCGTGCGCGACCGTCCCGCGGGGTGACAGACGGTGGCGGGGACGAGGTAGCGCGCCATTCTAGTACACGGCTACACACGAAGAGAAGTGTGCCAGGATAAATCTTGCGATAAGTTGTACTTACTTGTGACGTAATATAGGAGTAAATAAAAAGATAGAACTACTTTTATTGTTTATATTTTTTTATTATGCTTGAGGACAAATTATTAGGAAAACTAAAATTATGATATATTGTTTTATTATAAATCAATTTCCATATCACTTTCATGTTCACTCTCTGTTTGATCTTCTTCATAACTTTCGTCGTCATCATCATCGTCGTTTTCACCCAGTTGAATTATGAATCTAAAAAGACAAAAATGTACTATAGAAATAATAAACAACTACACGTACAATGACATGATTCCGAGATTATAGCTTGAGCACTCTGCCAAGTTAAAGCAATAATAATCGATTATGTTAATAAACAATAACGTACCTGTCCATTTCATCGTCAAATACTCGATCTGAATTATAATATTCGTCCTCGTTTTTCGCCTTACAAAAAATTGGTACACTTTATGTACAACTTCCTTAACTTGTCTTGAGATAGCCTTACTCATCCTGAGATCTTAATCTCGTGTGCGTCGAACTCAAAGTAGTACGGAATATCAAGTTATCAAGTTGCCGCTTCGACTGCGCGGCCGAGACTGCCGTATTTGACACGCAGATGCACGCGTTTCCCTTCCCCGCTGCACCACCCGCTACCCGCTGACATCTTTAGTACCTCGTCCCCGCCACCGTCTGTCACCCCGCAGGACGATCGCGCACGAGCTTGCCGGACTATAATAAAAGCATATTAAAAAGACGCTCATTCAAGTTTTCACAGGAGCTGTCATTGAGAGCTTAAAGAAATGGAAATAGTATAGCATACAAAACAATTGACGTCTCTGCGACATAAAACCCTCATTACAAGTCAGCCGAACAGTTATCCAGATGATTATTAAAAAGTCTGTCAAGTTAGCCAATGAAAAATACCTATTTAAAGTGTTATAGATAGTACCCTATGCCTACCTAACGGTCTAATTTATCTGATGAATGGATCTGGCGCATTTCATATCTTGTACGATAAATAGATAATTTTAAAGATTTATGTTACTAAATGAACGAAATATTAATTTTGTATTTAATGTATTTCTAGAACAATTTACATTAATTTTATATACTTAATATACTAAGTAGGTATACATACTATAATAAGCCAAGGAAAGTATGACAGCGGTCACAACTCACACCTTATTTAATTTATTATTGTGATTGTACTTACCTACGTCGTATACGGCGACAGCGTATACGATGACCGCGTTGTCTATGGTCTATGTTACCTACAGATAAAATAATGGAATGGTCTCATCCCATATAAAAAAAATAGGACCGCACTCTGACGGCTTTACCATTTAGACACTTTAAAATGGTTTAGATTCGGTATTTTAACACAGTTTCTATGTGCATACATTGGGGTAACCTAGTAGGATGTAATTATTTGGCAGACACGATAATTTTTACTGTTTTATTTCCTGTTTTATTCCATTCAATGTTACCGATAGACTCCTAGAGCTCTAAGTCGAGGGACAGCACATCACACGTTCCAACACTATGAGGTTTGTAATCTGCGCCCTCTATGAGCATATTTGAGAAGCAAATCGAATGCGCCGCACAGCACCAGAGTAGTTACAGTATCTTCCAAATGATGGTGCGCAATTACAATTTAGATAAACTACGATTTTTTTTGAAAGATAATAAGTTTAGTGTAATTATTTGAACCAGCGGGTGCCTCCTGTGGATTAGTTATTTATAGAAACCTTGGGCTGTACTGTAAATGAGCTGATATGTCCATGACTTGTGCATGAATAAATACGAGAGTTGGGTAATTTGCATGTGGCGGAATATTGCAAAGTAGTTAGATTTATTTTATTTAGATATGTCCATGGTTGCAATCTATCGTAGTGCGTCAACTCGACGGCGGCAAAGACCAATAGCTATGAGGCGCCCGTATTAAGGTATGCGGGACAAGTAGATGACTCATAATTTGTATCTTTCTAGCAGTTTTTAGGGTACTTACTTTTTAATCACTAATGGTTCTGTGAACCGTAGACTTTGGGAGCGGCTTTGTTTAGAAAATTTCTTCTTCAATTTTCTTTATTACTCTTTCATTTGTAATCCAATAAAAAAAATCATTCAAATGTTATTCATTGTAAGCAAGGAGTGAGTGTGTGTGTACTGTAAAGTTTCATGCATATCGGTTGATAAATACGGCCTCAAACATGATCTGTCTGACAGAACCCGTAGATGGGTAAAGACGAAAGAAATTCTCCCCAGTCTGCAAATTGAAACGGAGCCTTCGGTCGCTTCGCTCCCTCAGTCAATAATAATAACATAGTATAAAACAAAGTCGCCCGTTCTGTATGTATGCGTAGATCATTAAAACTACACAACGAATTTTGATGCGGTTTTCACCAATGGATAGGTTCTCCGTAAAGGGTTTTGTGTATTTACTGTTTGTGTAATTTGCGGGCGAAGCCACGAGCGTCCGCTAGTAATAATATATTGTGTAGCAGGCTAGAAGGGTCGCTTGCTGTGGGGCTGAGGCCCCGGCAACCAGATTCACTCACCGACGCGGTATAAAACCCTACTCCAACGACGCGGGTTTCTCATCCCGACCAAACCCCCGTAGAGCCCACACAGGTGGTCAAAGTCCGCCGGGCGCCACTGGAAATACCTTCTGCGTGTGAACCAGAGAGAATAAAAAAAATACACTAGGTACTACCACAGATAGTATAATAGGTACCTACTAAATATAACTGCGGTATATTCCCGGCAACTGAGATAACATTATTTGGTAGGTTCCCTACATTTGATTAATGTTTACTGAAATAAATATTATTGTTACAATATCGATAATATTGTTTAATTCTAAGCGTATTTTACAGCAAGCAACTCAGTTTTAAACTACACTTAGTGATATTCATACGTTTATCAGTATAATAACTTTGTAATAAAGTGATGCAAGAAATGAATATAAAAATATTAATTATTATTTGGTAAGTAATTGGTGATAAGTGGTCTTACACATGGCGCAGCCTCCTAGTTTAGTAGGTCCCATTTGGGCCCCATGAATATGTCACGTTTTATTAAATTCATTAGGCCATTTTGGACATAACCCATTATAAATGTGCCCGATGACGGGAATAGGCTTGCCCCCTGTTACATGGGACTAAAATACTGGCAAATTGTGGGTGTGTTATGCACCTCTGCCTACCTTTTCGGGGACATAGGCGTGATGTGTGTGTGTGAATATGTCAGCGCAGTGACACCACCGTTGCTAAGGGCCTCCCTGGCCGGGCGGGTCGACTGACACCACCCACACTAGACTCCACTCAACCCTACTTGTCCCATGCCTGCTGCTGCAAGTAATTTGCATTTACTAGATCCTCGTCCGTATGTACGGACGAGGATCTAGTAAATAACAAACCCGTGACCACGTTTGGTTCAATCCAATCAAAACGTCGGGTAACAATAGTCTATATGAGAAAAACAGTAATAAATATATTTTGTATAGCTGTTGAGCGATATTGTATCTTAAGATAAAATATTATAGTATCTTAGCTGTGTGCAGCGCCCCTTAGTGAATTCCACTGCGGGTGACGTAACCTATGACAAACTTATTAGTTGCGGTTGGTAATCGGGTCTAGGGATCGAACTGCAAAATTAAGTTTGTTTTTTATTGTATATACTTTTCCGGGATAAAAAGTACCTACCCAGCGTGGTGCCCAGGATATTAAAGAATAATTATACCAAGTTTCATCGTAATCGAACCTCTAGTTTTTGCGTGATGCCTGAACAAACAGACGGACAGACAGACAAAAAAATTTTTAATCACATTTTTAGGTTTGGTGTCGGTCTAATAACACCTCTGCCATTTATTTTTTTGATATTTTCAATGTACAGAATTTTAAATTATAAATAAATCACAAAAACTGATGTCATCGGCAGTACTGGAACCCATGGCCTTTCCCTAAGGCGATTGCTCTGTACGAATCAAAAATTCGATGTTGTCGGTATTGGTAATCGTAGCTCAGTGGTCAGAGCATTCCCTCTGTTAGGAAAAGGCCGTGGGTTCAACCGTAATAAAACCGTTAAGTATCTTAAGAGATTTGGAGACAGAAATATAAAATAATATTTGTTTGTGTCTTAAGTTTAATCATTGACTGAGGGAGCGAAGCAACCGAAGGCTCCGTTCCGTTTCAACTTGCAGACTGGGGAGAATTTCTTTTGTACCAACGGCGACAGCGTATACGACGACCGCGTTGGTCTATGTTTTGTACCCATCTACGGGTTCCGTCAGATCATGTTTGAGGCCGTATTTATCAACCGATTTGCATGAAACTTTACACACACACTCCTTGCTTACAATGAATAACATTTGAATGATATTTTTTTTGGATTGGATGACAAATGTACTCTTTCATTTATATTTCATATATATTTAAAGAAAATTGAAGAAGAAATTTTCTAAACAAAGCCGCTCCTGAAGTCTATACTACGGTTTACAGAACCACTAGTTTTATTTCACTCACACATGGTTTTTGTTTATTAACCGACTTTAAAAAATGGAGAAGGTTCACAACTCTACTATGATTTTATATCTTTTTTATGTTTGTTACCTCATATCTTTTGACTGGGTGAACCGAATGGGCGTTTTCACATTGCACGATAACGACAGACGATATTGTGTTACGATAATTTACATTATTACCTTAAAGTAGTTCTGCTACTTACGATATCGTCGCGATATCGTGTGTCGTTATCGTGCAATGTGAAAACGGTATTTTACTTAATTTAATGTACAGTCACAAATAGATTTAGATGTGTTGAATAGTGATGTGCGAAAACATGTGCAAACCATGAAAATAAAAATTCTTCTACAGTATGCTCTACATAGGTTACAACACTGAGTCTCGGAAACATCAAAGACATTTCCCTGAAGACTTCCTATTTGGCAGTGCGACTTCTGCTTATCAAGTTGAGGGTGCTTCAAATGAAGATGGTACCGTTATCTCTTTTTTCCGATGTATAGAGGTTCTACCCAAAATCTTCACGCTGTTAACACGGTTGCACGACCGAGATTTTAAAAAGTTTCGATAGCAGCAGCTGCTAGGTTCTCCTCGTGCAATGGGGTCAACTCTGTCAGGTATTAGCCGCAACAGTACACTTCCCTGGCTATATATCTCTCTCGGAGCTTGGAAGACGTACTGCTCGGTTGCCTAGAGTCTCCCGACCGGGCTACCGTCTAACCCAAGGAGCATTACTGGAAAGTTCCCGACAGTAGCACCCCAAACTCGCCTCTTATTATGCGAGATCAACAAGTTACTGGGAATCTCGTCCTACGTACTTGGGGGCCTATTACCGTTGCTGGCCGCTTAAGGTATTTCAGCTAGAGCCTCTTTCGTCTATAAGCAAGTGCCCTCAGTGCTATTGCAATAATTTGGGCACTGAAATTCTTGATAGAGTCCCTTTGCAACCATTACAATTTATATACCTTTTAAATATCAACAGGGAAAGGCGAAAATATCTGGGATCACCTTATTCACAATAATCCAAACCGAATCAAAGACAAGAGCACCGCTGATATATCTTCAGATGCCTATCACAACTATAAACGGGATGTAGAAATTATGCGAGAACTTGGCTTAGACGCTTACAGATTCTCACTTTCTTGGTCCAGAATTCTTCTAACAGGTTTCTCAAACGAAGTGAACCCAGCAGGCATCAAATATTACAACAATCTAATCAATGAAATGATGAATTACAACATTACTCCCGTGGTGACTCTTTACCACTGGGATCTGCCCCAAAAGATCCAAGTACTTGGTGGATTTATGAACCCATTAATTGCTCAATGGTTCGAAGATTACGCTAGAATAGTTTTTGAAAATTTTGGGGACAGAGTAAAACATTTTACCACATTCAACGAGCCAAGAGAAACATGTCTTGAAGGTTATGGCACTTATTATAAAGCTCCTGCATTAAATTTGACAGCTTTTGGTAGTTATTTATGCGCTAAACATTTGATTCTTGCTCATTCTAACGCTTATCATGCCTATGAGAAGGACTTTAAGCATAAACAGGGTGGTCAATGTGGTATTACCATCAGTGTACATTTATTTGAACCTGATACGAACTCCACTGAGGATTTATTTGCCACAGAAATTAGAAAACAAAGTGAGGTATGTTTGAAAAACAAATTCAAGTCTCTTGATAACTACTTAGGTACATAAATAATCACGTACACTAGAATTCGCCAGTAAATGTGACGTATCTCATGTTCTAAAGAACCTATGGCTGTAACTAGGCTTATGTTTGTCAGAGTCTCATCCGTTGATCGGCAGGTATACCACTTAGTTAGAGCCCTATGAACATAGCGTTGTCGTTGCCATAAGTCGATCGACTTGTTTAACCAATGATATCGCAGAAAATTTGAAAACGTCCGATTTTTTTGTTATTTTCTGCAATATCATTGGTTATCAACTGAAGACGATCATCATCTCAGGCCATTTGACAGCCAATGCGGCATAGGCCTCCCCCAAAGAGGGGGGAATTGAACCTACATAAATACCAGGCTGGCCGGACGGGTTAATAGGGTTTTGTGTCGAGTTTTCCTTCTCGATTAACTGAAGACGATACTGAACTATATTACCCTTGTTAATTCATTGTCCAACATTTTAATTTTAGTGGGGTTTATACACAGAACCAATTTTTTCCACAAACGGAGGGTTTCCTCAAGTCTTTGCGGATCGAGTAGCCAACAAGAGTGAACAACAAGGTTACCCTAGATCCAGACTGCCGCAGTTTACAGAAGAAGAAAGGCTCTGGGTCCGTGGTTCCTACGACTTCTTCGGTGTGAACCACTATTCTGCTTGGGTCGTGTCAGCTACTAAGTTTAAAGTACCCGTGGATGTACCTTCTCAGTATGATGATGTAGACGTTGGGGTCTGCCAGCGTGATGTATGGATATCTTCGGCTTCCAATTGGTTGAAGGTAAATAACAATATTGTTGTATTGGTAACTTAGCATGTACTCTGAAAAATAAATGTCGAAAATCATTCTTTGTGCGATTCATATGGAAGTAGCTGAAGCTCACAGCTTCGTCTGCGATCCGTCTTCATCTTTTTCTGCCATCAGATTTTGATGAAACAAAGCCTATAATAATGCTGCACTGAGTTAAGCTATCCTTGAAAACTTTACGCAAATCCTCGGAGTGCACATATAACAGTCCAATATCGCCATTATTAGGTTGTGAAAGTCGCTTCACTGAAGATTTCAAAGTTCAAACGCTTCGCAGTTAGACGGAGTTGGGAAAAGGCGCAGCAGATGATGACAAATCTCTTAGACATTGTAAAGATTCCATTAGTTACTAGTAAATAAATAGGTTAACTTTTTTTTCTTTCAGAAAGTGCCGAATAGTTTGTACAGCATTTTAACGGACCTTCATACAAAATACGGCAATCAGACGTTTTACGTTACAGAAAATGGATGGTCAACTCTTCCAAGTGCTGGTTTGGTGGATGACGATAGAATTGACTACCTTAGAGGAGCTTTGGAGAATGTTCTAGATTCTATAGACGATGGGATTAATGTTAAAGGTTATATAGCGTGGAGTTTAATAGATAATTTCGAGTGGATGAGGGGATACTCGTAAGTGTTTAAAAATTATTAGCTGAAACTCGCAAAGAATTAAACCCGCATGGAATCTACATTTTCAAATAATATTTTAAAGTTTGGCTTTATTAGAGGAAGTTTGAAAGTTGCGCCAGTCAAAAAAGCTGAGGAGCGAGTGGTTGTCATATTATGGACATGATATTAGAAAAGAGGAAAGTAATGTGGTTAGAAAGGTGCAAAGTATGAATGTTGAGGGCTTTAGAAGACCTCTTCTTCTAAAGCCCTCAACATTCACTGCTTCGGTGGCGTGGTTGGTAGTGCATCGTGCAATTTCGACTCCGTGGGTCTCGGGTTCGATTCCCGAGTCGAATCCAATATTTTTGAGATCCACAAATGTTTGTTTCGGAGTTTGGGTGTTTTCTATGTATGTTATGGATGTCCAACAATATTTATTTCTTTATTATCATATGCCCAAGAAAAGTTGGGTGGAATGCGTGAAAGATGATATTACAAATAAAGAAGTGACTGAGGAGATGTCATGTGAGAGGGATGTGTGGAGGAGGAAGCCATGTTGCATCGACCACAAATATTATTTATGTGAATCGTTCGACTAGGTGAACCGATTTTGGAAGTTTTTAATTGAAATCTGCTGCTTCCCGGTTCCATAGTCCCATGGTCCCATGGTCCCATATCATATTTGACGTGTTTTTTCAATTGTTACAGTGAGCGTTTCGGGCTGTACCGGGTAGACTACACCGACCCAGCTCGCAAGTCTGCGTTCGTGTACAAGCACATTGTGAAGTATCGATATATCGACCCCGAATATGAACCTGACTCTATGGTCATGACTATAGATGAGGGACATTAGACATGTATTCATAGACCACACTACTATGAAGTTGTCGGTTGCGCCGGAAACTGCTACATCAGAGGTCTCGGGTTCGATTACCGGGTCAAGTCAAATATTTGTATAATCTGCAAATATTTGTTTCGGAGTTTTTATTATGATTAAGTGATTAGACATTAAATAGTTAGGAAAAATTTGGTTTGTTTGGATTCTAAACTAATTAATTGTATGTAAAAATTCACTAATGGCTACACTACCTATCCCGAGTGACAAATGCTATGTCACGTTATTAGGATAAACAGTAGGTAGTTAATCTCGGTAATGTCTTCCCGTGGGAATTAGAAACGATAAAATTAGGTACACGCGGGCGGAGCAGCGGTAATAAGCTAGTTTTAGATGGTCGATATCTATAGAAATGGTGAATGTAATTTTTGTCCCCCCTTAGCTCTCGAGAACTGCTTATGCTCCAATGATGGTTGACCCCTCTAAGGATAGCCCTCGAACTGGAGGCAAAACAAAAATCGAAAATTTGACCTAGCCCTAAGGAGTCAAAAGTTATAGGCCAAATTCTATGGCGTGGTGCAGCGCGAAGCACCGCGCAAGACACCGTACTAGTTTAAAGAAACCCTATAACACTTATCCCTGGTAGAAATGGCGATTATTAATGAAAAAAAAAACATCCATCTAAGTATCCAGTGCGAGTCTATAGAGATAGGTACCCAAATGGGGCAGAAGATTCCAAGACCGCTGGGCGCCACTGGAAATCGACTCAGTGTGTCTAGTACCAGTTCCTTACGTTAATTTACTCGAAATACGTTTTCGTATTCCCCATTCATTTCACACCAGCGCCCCTAGCGGTAACGTCAGGTAACTGTGTGAAATGTATGGAGTATACGAAAACGTATTTCGAGCAAATTAACGTAAGGAACTGGTACTAGACGCTCAGTACATGCCATGATACTGTGCTGGTGAGATACTGCATGGGTCTCGCTGGCCTCCTCTGAAAACCAGCGCTGGCAAATGTGAAAGGGTTCAAGCTATTGTCTGGGAGAGATTAGAAATAGTTAGGAGGGATGTGGATACCTTACTCAACGAACAGACTGATTTTCATACATCTCCTTTGCTTAATTTGTTCGTGAACGGACAGCCACAGTAGTTGTTTGTTGGTTTGTGTGTGTCACACTGCGTTTTCTATATAATAAAGAGTAGGTTTTTTTATCTTTTTGAATACCTATTTCGAATTTTGTTAGCACAACTAAATATTTCTACCCACGTTAGTTATTTTTTGACAAATCCTACATCGCGCTAGCGATATTTACACATTCATACTTAAAGCAAATATGTTCTGGCTTCATATTTTGCTGTTCTCTCTGAGACAGTCCATTACTTTACCATAAATCAAATCAAATCACATGTATTTATTTGCAGAAATATGGTACCTACATGGGGTGTTAGGATATTAAAGAATAATTATACCAAGTTCCATCGTAATCGAACCGGTAGTTTTTGCGTGATGCCTGAACAAACAGACAGACAGACAAAAATTGTTATAAATCACATTTTTGGGTTCGGTGTCGGTCTAGTAACACCCCCTGCCATTTATTTTTTTGATATTTTCAATGTACAGAATGTTCACTTCTACAGATTTATTATAAGTACAGAAGACAGCTGTTGAGCGATATTGTATCTTAAGATAAAATATTATAGTCTTTTAGCCGTGTGCAGCGCCCCTAAGTGAACTCCACTGCGGGTGACGTAACCTACGACAAAGGTATTACAGTTATCGGGTCTAGGGATCGAACCGCAAAATTAAGTTTGTTTTTTATTGTATGTACTTTTCCGGGATAAAAAGTACCCAGCGTGGTGCCCAGGATATTAAAGAACAATTATACCAAGTTTCATCGTAATCGAACCGGTAGTTTTTGCGTGATGCCTGAACAAAAAGACAGACAGACTGACAAAAATTGTTTTTAATCACATTTTTGGGTTCGGTGTCGGTCTAGTAACACCCCCTGCCATTTATTTTTTTTTGATATTTTCAATGTAGGTACAGAATTTTCAGTTCTACAGATTTATTATAAGTATAGAAGATAGGTACAGTATGTGGCGAAAACTGTGCATATAAAAAATCTCTGCTCACGCCCTTGGAAAAATAAAGCACTTCAAAAAATTTACTCAACAACCCGACCGACTTCAAATTACCGAAATGGAACCAAAATGAAATAGGACCACTTGGGAATTAGACCCTTTTAATTAAAAAAAATAATTTTCTAAATCTGTTCTCCCAGTCAAAAGATATGAGGTAACAAACACCTTAACTCCTCCTTTTTTGGAATTCGGTTGAAAATAGGCTACCTTTATATCCTTCCGCCGGGCGCCACTGGAAATACGTTCTGCTTGTAACCAGAGACGCCCGGCAACGGACGTTAGAGCGGCCGTGGCCTTGGACCGCGGAATTAAAAAAAAAAACCTCTATATCCTACTAATATTACAAATGCGAAAGTTAGTACGTATGGATGTTGTTACTGTTTCACGTAAAAACTACTAAACGGTATTTGATGAAACTTTATAATAATATAGCTTATACATCAGAATAACACATAGGCTACAATTTATAAAGATATTGTGTGAATTGTTCAAAATATGACGAGGTGCGACGGGAAAGGGAAAAAATCCAAATCCCCACGCGGACGAAGTCACGGGCGACCACTAGTAATTAATAAAATGTTAAGTACAAATCTTGTAATTAATATTATATATATTATATTATATATATATTATATTATAATAATAATTAATTTAAGTAAATTAAGCCGGTAAGTGATGAGACTAATTAGGAATGAATGACGCAGCGAGGTAAAATTAAGAGTAGGCTATAAATAAAATTAATAATTAATAAAACAGGGCAATGTATTTTTATTTATTACTTTTGTCTGCCTTTTTATCTGTCTATACTAGTCTATTCTTGCAGTTTTTACAGACAGAATAAGGACACTAAGCTCGAACTGCTAAGATTATTATTAGTTGTAGGTATGTATGTATGTATGTAACATCTGTCCTGGCTTAAATTACAGAGTAGTTATGGATTTTCTATAGTACCCGGCAACGGCAATAGGCTTGCCCATATTAGGTACGTGGGATCAACAAATTACTGGCAATTTGTGGGTGTATAATGCACCTCTGCTTACCCTGTTTGTATGTATGTGTGCAAATTGACTTTGTTTCCTCTAAATCGACTAAAACAAAAAGAACATCGTCAATCAATAAGTCATTCCACGCGGGCAGAGCCTAGAGCGTCACTTAGTATGTAAGTCAACCAAAAAAGTACATGAACGAAACGCACAACGCGCGAACAACTCAAACTCGGCATCTAGGCACTCGGCAGTAGCACGCGCTCGACACGGTCGACACGGACACGGACAATATAGGTAGCTACCTACCTAGCCAGTAATTTCCACGAACTTTTATGTTTGTCAGAACAGCCACGTCTGTTGATCGGTCGTGCGGCAGATGAGGTTGGTTTGGAAAGTAGGTACTTTCCCTGAGAGCTACCCCTAGCTCCTTTTACTTTAGCTACCTAACCTACCTAGGCTAAGTAGTTACATATTTGTAAACCTTCAAAATCGGTGTAGTATGTGGCGAAAACTGGGCAAATATATCTCTGCTTACGTCCTTGGAAAAATAAAGCACGTCAAAAATTGACTCAACAACTCGACCGACTTCAAATTACCGAAATGGGACCAAATAATTGTCAAAATGGGACCAAATTGAAATAAGACCATTCGGGAATTAGTCCCTTTCAATTAAAAAAATAAATTTAAAAATCCGTTCACCCAGTCCAAAGATATGAGGTATCAAACACCTTAACTCCTCCTTTTTTGGAAGTCAGTTGAAAACAGGCTACCTCTATTGGCCGGTTCCTATAATCAGCGAATCGTTAATGTTCAAAGCAACCATCCGTTTTAGGGGTACGAATAACGAACCGTAATAGGCATTCCTATATTTTTATGCATCATCTACCTGCGACGAACAGATGTTGGTTACCCGCTTACGGACGCCCTCTCTCGGCACTCGTTGCGTTTCGTTTTTACAATGAAACATATTTAGAACTGAAACAAACCGAATCAATAATCTTGTTATTTTGAGTATAATAAATATTTAAAAAAGACTTTCATCCAGAAAAATAAGTTTTTTGTACATTTATAATATTGGTGAGAGCGAAATCATTTAAATAAATAAGAATTTTAGTTATATGCGTAACTGAAGTATGCACAAAACGAAACGTCCAAGTCGGGTGTTCCTGAAGATGATATGATAACGTTTGGCAACTTGTAAATTGCAATTATTTTGAAGTTGAATATTATTGTTGAATAATAATTGAAATGGATAGTAATACGAATTCGGTAAGTAGAAATTTATGACGTAATCCTATCAGGCAAGTTTTGTAGTAGGTGCTGAGTTCTGATTAATGTTTTGTGTTACAGAAGACAAAGAAGGCGATGACCAAGGATGAGGTATCCCTGTTGTTAGACTTGCTTCAAAGTAAGCCAATAATTATTAGCAAGGAGACTAATGCTTCATCAAATAAATTAAAAGAAGAGGCCTGGAACTCCTTGTCAGATAGTTTTAATTAAAAAAATGGTCAATTTCCGTGGCATAAAGATCAGCTAAAGGCAAAATGGGACAATTTAAAAAAAGCAGCTCGGTAAAGGTGCCAACAAATTCGCCTAAATAATTTAAAGGTATCAGTTATATTTTAAACTACCATTCTTTAGTCTTATAAGCATATTCAGTTACATCCAAAAGTTAACTTCTGGATGCCTCTGTCTGCTTTGTTTCGTTAAACCGGTTAAACCTAACCCAAGATTATGAATAAATTTTTTTTTTGATTACAGACTGGTGGTGGTAAACCAGATTTCATACCCCCTGATGAAGTTTTGGAAAGAGTAGCAGGTCTGTTGGGATCCACTTGCACTGGATTCAGTGTGCCATTTGGTGGTGATGGAGTAGGTTTCACTGAAGAGGTAGTTGTGCTTGGTGGTGTTGGTAGTGATATTTCTTCCCCTATGCATAAGCCAATAGATGATGTAGTGTTGGAGATTGCTACACCAGAACCTACTTATATCCCAACGCCTATAAGTGAAGGTACATTATTTTATTGTGTGTCAGTAGTTTATTATTTATTAAACTTCATTTAATATATTGAATAAATATGCATGGCTGTGGCACACAAGGTATCGAAACCTTTTCATTCTTTTGCATGGGTGTATGTCATTTGGATCTTGTGTACAGGTAGGGTGCTGATTGGTTTTAATTCACAATTATTGTACTTGACAGCCAACTGCTTGTCTTTGTAAATATTCTGGAAAGGTGCTGGTGGTTCAGAATATAGGTGGGGCAGTGTCAGGTCATCAAGTAATTTATATTTTCATTTTACAGCTAAAAAGAGAAAAGCAGATGGGCCTTTACAACCCAGATGCCTATATGGAATGACAAGTATGTCTAAAGAATTACAAACCTACAAAGGTACCTATGCATTTCGTTACTCAGCCCATTTAAAAATTGATATCTAATTATACCTTTAAACTAATCATATTTCCTTTAGTAATACAGGACAGAAGCAGAGATATTATGTTGAGAATGGTAGCCGTGAAATGAATTTGGCAATTCAGAGATATTACGAGGCCAAAACAATAAAAGTTAATTTAGAAATAGAAAAATTAAAACAAGAACTATCCAATAAGACCAGTCAGGCATCAACCAGTACAACTGATTATTAAACATTTATAATATTATTTATCAAATAAAAATATACAATAAAAAATGAATTGGTTTTATTTATAAAAAAACCAGTTACACTCCATTCATATTTATGTATGTATAGCATAGCGTAATTGCTATATCCACCTTGATCTTTGTGCCACCACTGGATCATATCATAGCTGAAACTGGTACGCATCTAAAGTATTAAAGTAGTCCACTCTTTGTTTGTAAATTCGACGAGGTACTTCTTCATCAGGCTCAAACCCAGACAATATGTTGAAAATTTTAAAATCACTTTCTGAACTCGAACTCATTTTGTAAATATCTTTTAAAATAGCTAAACCCGAGTTAAATCGTGTCAAATCACGTCTTCCTATACTTAATAAGGTCCTTTTTTGTCAAAAAAACGAATAAAATGTAAGGTTATTGAAATTTTATCGGGACGTAAACTGTAAAACCGACCATATCCTAGCGGTAGCGAAACGATTAACGGATGGTAATTTCGACAGTTCTCTGACAGTTCATTTTTTATATAGGAACACAATATTTGTCATTTCCATAGAGATTGCTTACGGATAGTAGTTCGAAATCCTCCCATCCGTTAGTAACCAACTTTCGGTAGTTTGCCCTACGAGTTGTTTTTTATAGGAACAGTTTATGCTTACGTCTGGTAGAAAATATTACGGTTCGTTATTGAAACGAGTCGTTTTACAAATATAGGAACCGGGCATATATCATTCACACTGGCAGTCACACTGGAGCGATGAAAGATGCCTTTTTAGGGCTAAAACTACAAGAAACATTCACTATAAAATTTTATATTATTACCGAATCATTTCCCCGTTTGTGTTGTATTACAGTATTTCACCATTAGATTAAATTCCATAAATAGCGGAGGTGCATGACACTGGATATAATATTTAACATACTGCTAATATCAACGATGATCCGCGTTCAAATCCTAGGAAATTAGTTTTTGTTTTTGTTAACAAATTCTTTATATTCTCAACTGACTTCTAAAAAGGAGGAGGTTCTCAATTTGACTATATAGTTTTTTGTTCTTTTTTTGGCCAGTTTTTTCTTGTTATTTTTTTTTATTTAAGACAAGTATGTAGGTATTTCATTATTGTTTTTATTATTAAGTTGCTTCAAAATAAATATAAATAGGTATCAATAGGTGAAAATGTATATCTGTATTATAATAATATTATCCTATTGTGCAAAAGTTTCGTAACCAGAGGGCATATTCAATTTTAATATCAGCGACATCTATCTGTGCTTTTGCAAGAGTTATTGATGACAAACCATCGCCAGCCAAATTTACAGCAGTACCTATTCTAGCCGACACGTGTACCGTGGCGCTGTGATGACATTTTATTAAAAAAACTTGAATTGGAGTTTTAAAGACCCGAAAACTACTTATTTAATCGTAGAAAAACTTTTAAAATATAGATATATTATCCTAGAATGGAATTCCTGACTAAAACGAAAGATATTGTTTAAATATTATAAACCATTACCCGTAACGCCACCTAGTTTAAAATAATTCAACTAACACGACAGGCCCAAAAAAATTGTTCCTGATAGACTACCAGTGTTTATAGATAACTAGGTGATCACTGGAGCTCCACCCGCGTGTTTTTATGTTTACGCGTTCCAGATTCCCGTGGGAATACATTACCGGGATAAAAATTGTCCTATGTTACTCAGGATTAAAGAATTTTCAAAATCTGGTCCGTAGTTATGAAACCTAATCAATTAAAAAGAAACAAACTGTCAAATCTATTCTCTATAATTCTCTATGATATTAGTATAGATAACTAAAAATTAAAATAATCATTCACGTAATCATATTTTGATAACGCAAATTGGAACACGTTAACATTATCATATTTATACTGCCATAAAACAGTAAGAGCTGTGGGTCTGTTTATATCTTTTCTAACTGCGGTATGAGGCCACGGCCGCTCTATCGTCCGTTGCTCCGGGTTCGCACTCTGGAGAGAATTGTGTGATGTATGTATTTAGAAATATATAAGTATGTTTGTTTATCAGTTGTCTAGATCCCATAGCACAAGCTTATAGCTTAGTTTGGGCTAGAGGACGTTGTGTGAGAACGTCCAAAATACTTTTTTTTTATTTAATTACTCCATAGCTCTGGCGATTTAAAAAGGCAATATAAAAAAATTACTAATCCAGTGAAATCCCGAATTGTGGCTAAATATCCCATCAGCTATCTGTCAGTAAAAATCCCGCTAAAATCTGTTTCAGAGATTATTGTCTCACCCTTAAGCCTAGTTCGCACTGCTTTAGTAATTTAGTAGAGTAGCGTGTAATTTAGTGGCTAAACTACTCGTTACTACACAGAAATCGTTCGCATTACGGTTTAGTACAGTACACAAGTGAGTGGTGGCGGCCACTAATGAACTCGACTAATCAACAGGTTCGGACTTGTTTAGCCGGTGAACCAGTGAGCACGGATGCGTGGTGGGAGGCGCTACTCGCCCGAAAAAATAGAGTAAAATGGATTGACTCGACTAAATCATTTACTAAATTACTCGACTAAATTTTTGTAGTTCGCACATATTTAGCTACTAAATTACTCGCTACTCTTCTAAATTACGAGCCTAATGCGAACTAGCCTTTATGGTTTCGTCATGTCCGTCCGTCTGTCGTGGGTTTTCCTCCCAAACGGTTGGTGCTAGAAACATGAATATGTATATATAAAATAGCGACAGAGTGCTACAATAAAATGTTGAATAATATTATTTTTAGGGGGTACCCTTAAAAAACTATTTTTCAACATCTACATGTAAAGTGAGGATGATATTTTTTTCCATCCTGTAGGGTGAAAAAAAAAACCTGTAGGGTGATTTTTTGATTTAAGTATCCGTTTGCAAGATATTTATAGCTTTGAAGAGCATATTTTTTCGAAAACAACAACAAGCCCCCCCAACCCCTCTAAAATCTAAACGGCTGACATGAACAACCTGAAAAAAATCATGATAGTGTCCCATGTTATGAACTTTGAAGGAAAACTATAACAGGTGGTACAACTCTGTTAGTTCCGGAGTTATAGAGGCTTTTATGGGTAACTACGGAACCCTATCTTATATTTTATATATATTTATTGAATACTGTTCATTTGGAATAACAAACATCAACTTTATTTAAGTATATTGGGCCCCGACTTCTTTCGCTCTCTCGCTCGGAGTTTGTTAGAAAATCTACCTCGGGACTCGGGAGAGCGAAATAAGTCAGGGCCGTTCATTAGTACATACTACTACATACATAATACCTAATTATATACCATGATATTACTGTTATTACTTAACGTTGTATCAGTTAAGATACCGTTATGAAGATAGTTGCACTGTTTTTGTTAAAGTAAGACATTTTTTTTATGTTATTTTAATATAATATATTTTACAATGTGTGTGTTTGTGTTATGGTGTCTGCATGGTGCACCTGCTGAATAATGGCCGAGGTCCTGGTAAATATATCCCAAAGTATATTTAGAAACGACAATACCCTCGCTATGAAGCACGTATTTTTCTGAAAACTGCTTGGATTGCAGATATTCTATTCAGCAGTATGTAACAACTGTCCTGGTAGTTTGAATTTTGGTTTAAATTACAGAGTGACTAAAGAATTTCTATCATCATTCACCGAGCCTTTTCCCAACACAGTTATCGAGGTCAGCTTTCCTCTCTAATTGCGATTCGGCTGAACTTCGGTATTTTCCGTGAAGCGACTGCCATCTGACCTTCACAACCCATGGGCGATATCGAAGTTCTGTAGCTAGACAGGTCGGATTTTTGATTTATTGCTCCAACTACCCCTAACGACTGCCATAGATGTTCGTATGATAACCGGGACCGACGGCTTAACGTGCTCTTCGAGGCACGGAGGGGTGGTCTAAGTGTCTTAAGCAATGTGTTAACATTGTCTGTTACCACTAGACCACTAGACTATAGAAATTCTATAGTGCCGGATGAAGGCAAAAGTCTTGCCCCCTATTATGTGGGACCAACAAAATTACCAAAGTGTGGGCAGTATCCCCGAAGAGGCGCACACCCGCGCCTCTTCGGGGATAAGTATAGCCATGATGTATGTCTCTCTAATTTGTATACCTGTTTCATCTTTCTTTTTTCGAACGTTGGCAGTTGATTAAATATATAGTAGAACTACAAATAGCTGTCTGTCTATTTGGTGATATAATAAGTCATGTGAGGTGATGCTAAAGCATCAAGTCCCTTAAACTGCTTCAAACTGTTTCAAACATATATCAGAGATGAGATTTTTTGTGGATGAAATGTCTCAAAAGTCTCTTAAATTCATTCGGCCATTTTGGACATAACCCATTATAAATGTGCCCGGTGACTGCAATAGGCTTGCCCCCTATTACGTGGGACTAAAATATTGGCAAATTGTGGGTGTGTGTGTGTGAAATGTCTAGTGAAACCTCAGTTCCGTCCGACACAGTACCGGCACAGTTCAGTATCAGTGTAAAATATTCTTTCATACATTTTCTCTGAACATGTCAGAGTCAGTGTCAGTGATGTCTGAGTCGTATTTAACACTGACATGTGGGGACGCGTTCATAGAAAATTTATAAAAAAATATTTTTTACTGATCGATCACTGACCAACAGCATCACTTATATGTGTGAATCAACCTTAAACAATGTTGTTGCAATACTGCTTCGATGGCGCAGTGTGCATATGTATCCTGAATTCCCCCTCTTTGGGGGAGATATATGCCCAGTAGTTGACGTCAAATGAGATGATAATGATGATGAAGGATGCTATTTCCATCATGGGTTTCGTGCATGTGAAGATGACCTCGGTCCAGGAGATATAGACAGGGATTATGACCGAAAAATGGACATATAATATGCTTCTGTTACGCCAATAGTTATACTTCTTACACCGATACCTATTAACCTTTCTGTTCACTCAGCTTATTAATTGGCTCCGATGGATGGAGCGAGGGTAAGCAGAGAAGCTTTCCACCACAGTTCCTGTTTGGAGCAGCCAGTTCAGCGTACCAGGTGGAAGGAGCTTGGAATGCTGATGGTAACTATCCCCTTTTCCTGACAAACCTGGCCGGTATCGCCTTGCCATCTTCAGAGGTAACTGCTCATCAGTTGCGGCGACTCGGTTAGGCTTAAGTTAATAAAGCATACACAAGATGAAAGATTTTGCCTGTAACTGTCGGTCCCACGTAATAGGGGACATGCCTACTGCCGTTTGAGTAACTCGTGCAGGTGGATGCCCTGGAGATGATGATAAGATACATATAGCTTATGCATATACCTGTGACGATAACCTTTTACCGTCCAATTGGCTTACTACTAGCTTTGTTGCCTCAAGTTAGATTTAGTCTATCTATGAAGAGAATACTTCACGAATATCTGCTCAGTACCAATAAAGAATCTTAAAGAAATTGATCTAAATTGCCAGGTAAAGGTGAAAGCATCTGGGACAGGTTGGTCCACGAACATCCGGAGCTTATAGCAGATGGTCACAACGGCGATGTTGCAGCGGACTCCTACAATTTGTGGCAGAGAGACGTCGAGATGCTGAGGGAAATTGGAGCGGACTTCTACAGGTTCTCTATATCTTGGTCCAGGGTCATGCCAAACGGTGAGCGAGTACCTACCTCATTTCTCTAAAATGCTAATGAATAAGTGGAGCAGCAATGAAAAATGTGGCAAAAACGGTCATTAAACCTAAAATTTTAAGAGGTGATTTCTGTCATGTATTAAGCTGTTTACTGTTCTTTTAGGGATTGCTTCGATTATAAACATTACGATAACCTTTAAACAGATAATAAAAGATTCGTCAAGGCTCCTACAGCCGTTAGTCTGATAAGATCATTGAGCTATTTAAGTAGTTACGTCTTATTTTTATAATTGCAGTATGATTTTATATGTATTTTTACTTCTTTTTCCTTAACTTTATCTATTTATTTATTATATAATCATTAGTGGAGACCGCGTATAGGCCAGCGTAGCGTGGGGCACTTGAAGCGAAGATAAATATGGAATAGCAGGTGAATATTGGATGCAAAGGACCCAGGATGATATGTCCAGCAGTTGTCTGTAGAGCAGACGATGAAAATGTTTTAGCTGCATTACGCAATCCAAACCTCATTCAGAGAAACTCACATGATCCTAAATCATGATGATTGCGATCTTTTCGATCCTATGGTACTACAGGAATACAATGAATAATACGTACACTCGTATTTCCGTGGTTCTCGTATATCCTATCCAGGCTGGATAGGATACAGGATAGGTTTAGGTTTTGTCAGTGGTTTGTGTTACTAAAGCCACGTGTGTTGGTGAGTAAGTGGTGCTACTAAAAAAATGTTGCGTATAGACCGACACGTTTTATTTATTTTTGCAATTTCGGTTTACCTTGCTTGAATATTAAAATTAATAATTAATATTATTGTTCTTTAGAAGCATCGATTAGACGTTTTACTATATGACATCTAATATTTATTGTTTCAGGGTTTCCTAACTCCTTAAACGAAGCAGGTCTTGAGTACTATGACAATCTGATCAATGAACTCCTGAAGTACGGCATCTTACCAATGGTGACTCTCTACCACTTCGACTTACCTCAGTACCTTCAAGACCTGGGCGGCTGGAGTAACCCTCTCTCAGTGGATTGGTTTGAGAATTATGCAAGAGTCATATTTGAGAGGTTTGCGGCAAGAGTAAAGTTTTGGATAACTATTAATCAGGTATGGATTTTATATTTAGGTTTGAATGTAAAGAAACTTGACTGATGGTAATCAAAGTTAGTGAGAAATAAATATTGTGGGTGTATCGGGGATCTTACCGAGGTCTTAAAAACCTTAGCCAACCTCACCTGTGAGTATTATACCTGTCGATTAAACCCCTCGGATATCTCAGGATGTATTTCACAGCATGGCTGCGGTTGCAGAATTTCTGCCGCACAGTGTCCTTGCACAGCAAAGGTTTTTTTTTAATATTAAGTACGCCAAATTGACGCCGCCCGCCTGATGGTAAGTCGCGACGACGTCTAGCGATTGTGGGCGACTCTCACAGTACACAATACTATAGAGAGTGGCCCTTAACTTGACGAAATAGAGATGTGCCTCTTCGCGCCCCACTTAAAGAACCCTGGGTTATATGTGGTAGGAAACACGTGCGCAGGCTGGGTGTTTTCAAGGCCACTGTCGTTCGACTTTTTGCTCGACGTTTACAAAGATGCAATTCCATGCATCGCAGCCGCGATTCACTTTTGCATAATACTATGAACATACTTATGTACTGTAAGGTCATGGTACACTATTAGCATAGTGGCAACTGGCCGTACCCTAAATTCGAGGCGTCGTCGTTGCTGCTTTGCTGATGATGGCTGCACACTTGGATGAAATGATTGGCATATTATAAATTCATACTTCGCTATATCCGTAATTATATCGTTATTTTTTGGTTCCACGATATTACGGGGGTGAGCATGTTACCGTCATAAAGTTTTTAATAATTCATTATTATTTTCAGCCAAGATCAATATGTAAGGAGGGGTATGAATCCGATTCACTGGCACCAGCACTAAACTTGAAGGGTATCGGCACTTACGTGTGTACAAAAAATGTTCTACTGGCGCACGCTAAGACTTATCGACTTTACCAAGACCTTTATAAGACCAAATATCAAGGTACTTCACGATATCCAACTAACGTTTTCATTTGGTAATTTTAAATATCTATAATTTTTTTATTTAGGTAGAGAAAAGCACGGCTTTATCTCTGAAGGGGGTTGCCAGTTACTTTTTTGGTCCCACGTGGGGGGGAAACTTTTAGGCCGGATTTCCACTGACGCGGAGCGGGGCGGAGAGGAGCTTAGCGGTGCATGAATTGACCAATCAATATGCTTGAAATCTCCGCTCCGCTTCAATGGAAACAGCACGAGCGGGATGGAGCAGAGCTGAGCGGATATTCATAATAAAAATACAGCGAGGCGATGCGGTGCGGAGGACAACGAGCATTGGGGTGCAGAGCGGAGGACAGCGGGGCGGTGCTGTGCGGAGGACAGCTTTTTTCTTTTTAAACGACAACATGACGTATGGTCTTTCTGAGAGATTGAGTGTAACTGAGCGCAAAAATACGCGATTCCAAAAGTATGCTCCGCTCCGCTCCATTCCGCTCCGCTTCAGAGAAAACACTGACCACTTTTCACCGCTCTTCACCGCTTCTCTTCGCCCAGCTCCGCTTCAGTGGAAACACTGACCACTTTTCACCGCTCTTCACCGCTCCTCTCCGCCCAGCTTCGCGTCAGTGGAAACGCGGCCTTATTGTTTCTGGAAACTTAGGGTATTATTTACGCTAACCAGCGGCAATTCCCTTTCCACGAGAAATGTTCTGCTGGCTTAGTGGAGTCTTGTTCAATTTGCAGAATGGTTCTCGTAGAAAGCGAACTATCGCCTGGTTCGAGTCTGGCCTAAGAACACACGTTTTTGACGATTTAGATACGATAGATACATTTCATATGCGAATTTTAAAATATTAGAGATTTTAAGTTTATGGTTGGTACCTAATTACAGGAAACGTGGGTATAAGCATGGAATTGAACTGGTACGACCCTTTCAAGAATAGCACAGAACATAAGGAGGCTACCGAAAGGGCGAGAGCGTTTGAGGTAATTCTATTCTAGAGAACATACTCTTCACTTCTTTGAAGTGAAGCATTTATATGCGGGATGGCTGCAATTTTATTCCTGTCATCCAGTTTTAATGCAAGAAAGCCTATGAAACCCTGACTTGAGAATTGTCTGCATGAAACTCCCTGTATTTACAGATAGACAGACAGACAAGAATGCAAGAACAGTATTTTTTTGTTAATTATAAGATTATTTCTCAATTTCCAGATTGGTACTTTTGTAGACCCGATATTCTCAAAAACGGGCAACTTCCCGCAATTAGTCCGAGATATTGTCAACAAGAAGAGCACTGAACAAGGTTTCTCCAAGTCGAGACTACCCAAGTTATCTGAAGAAGAGATCAAGCTTATTAAAGGTTTGTCTGACTTTAGAGGGGTTCTATCGAGATAGGAACCCTAGCGAACTCTTATACTCGTGAATGAGTGATGGATTATGGGTAATTAAGCTCGCCTCCTATTAGGTACGTTCTGATTTGCAACATTTAAAAGGTTATAGGGGTTCTATTAAGATCTTAAAAACCCAAGTGAACCTCGATTGTGAGTGCAATACTACCGACCCATCGCGTACAAATGTGATCCACAAAAATTTGTACTGGAGTTTGGAAGTTTTCTAAATGGATTCTTAGATAGTTTGGTCACATTCAGAGAATGTATGAAAGGAGATTGACAAAACAGACACAAAAGATAGGTGTGGTGTGGATGGACAGGCTGGTAAGGGTAGACCTAGGCGGACCTACTTCGCTCGGAGATGTTTTGTCGAAAGGCCTGCAAGAGTACCTGTAACCGAAGAACATGCTTGAAAGAAAAAACTCATGTAAAATCGAAGAAGTTATAGAAGTATAACAGGATCGTAGCCACCTACCCCAGCGGAAAAAAACATGTATTTTAATAATGTATTTACTGACTAAAAGCCTAGTTTGAGTTTAGATGACGTTGTGTACAAAAAAATATCCCAACATTCCTCATTTTCCAGGGTCCGCCGACTTTCTGGGTGTAAATCATTACACCACATTTCTGGTGAAGAATAGGAGTAAGGAGCAAGCGTCACCATCTTTTGATGATGACGTCAGCACTGAGTATACCCAGTCACCGAAATGGAAGGGTGGGAAGTCTTCTTGGTTAAAGGTTAGTATTCATCACATAGATTCTCGTCTTAAACCTTAAAGGGTAAGCAGAAGCTTATTATTTTGCCCTCATTTCGTCAGTTTTCCAATTTGTTGCAGGTGAGGTTGGCTTATAGTCTTGGGTTCTCCCCTTACTTCCAAGATTCCAGCCAAAATGTTTTTCCTTTTATTTGTTTCGGCTAATCTCTGAATCGGTTGGACTGATATTATCGGAAATTTAACTGGCAGATAGCTGATGTTTTATTGAGTCACTTAGGCTACTTTTAACCCGAGAATTGTTCCCTTGGGAATTGGCATCAGCCTTTACAAACCGTAATCTGTGTAGGGTATTTTTATAGCACCGCCTTAACATCCATAACCCGGCTACGCTCTCTACGTCCTCGGAAGGATATCCTCAGGGTTTGTGAAGAGTCTGTCTTACCATTTGAGTAATATTTCAGAGCGTCCCATACGGCATATACAAGATATGCATACATTTGAACCTTGCTTACGACTACCCTGTGATGTTCGTGACGGAGCATGGTTGGTCTACAGGCATTGGACTCGGAGACCAGAGCCGTGTTGACAACATGAGGGACTATTTAAGTAAGATACCTTACCTTTTCTATATTAGCTAGGACTACCCGTTGGTGCCCTTTCGAGGGCTTACCCGGGGTGTCCGTGGTGGGTCGGAATTGCCCCACAAAATTCTCTTTGATGAGCAATATGGTTATCTATAAAGGGTGGCATAAAGGCTATAAAGGGTGGTATTTGGGTGCAAAGGGGCTCTACCAACATCTTTAGGGCCCCAGCGACCTCACCTGCTAGTGGCGCACCTGCTGATCAACGGACGAGCCTCGTTAATTTACGGTACCTTTGGAGTGGCTTCGGCCCCTACGTGGGTACCAGGTGGTACAACAGTGTTGGTCCGGGGGGGGGGGGCGCGGCGATTCGCCGGCCAGGGAGACCCTTAGCAACGGCGTTGCCGCGGCCGCCCGCAACACAGTCATGGGGCCCGCCTGGGACCAACCAACCCAGGAGGCTGCCCCACATGTTGCGCATAATCCTGATGTGGGATCGCCGCTCCAGGTGGTAACCGGTGTGGGGGTAGCGGCGGCCTTGCATCAGGGGGGTTTGGGAGCCCTTCCGTCCGGCGAGTCGGCTCCGACCTAACCACAGGGTTCTAGACAAAGCTAGCCCCTGCGCTTTGTCACTTACTGCTGCACCAAATGTCACCCTGTCTTCACGCTTCTTCTTCTTCAAATCTACAATGGCAGTGCAACAAAAAAAAGTAAACGTTTCAGAGCGGCCCCAGGAAACCCCAACTTCACTTTTCGAGTTGGAGTTCACTAACATCCGTGGACTCCATGCGAACCTCGATGCCGTCCACCATCACCTTAAGACGGCAAGGCCCACTGTGATGTTCCTCACGGAGACACAAATACGCCGCCTTGACGACACGTCTTACCTGTGTTACCCCGGCTATGTCATCGAGGAACAATTTCGAGACAAAGCCGGGGTGTGCATGTTCCCGAACGCTGACCTGGGACTTCAATGGCTATCACATTGAATGGCTGGGGTCCCTCAGGACTGATCATGCGGGTAGGGCCGCCCATGCGTTCCCTCTCTCCCACGGTCTGACCCAGATGGTATGCGGGATCACCCGGATACCAGACAGGTCAGATCACGCGCCCGCTCTGCTGACGAGTCGCCCAGCCCAGTACAGTGTTTCGGTAGGAGCCCCATTGGGTAGTTCCGACCACTGTGTTATTCACGCTGGCATGAAGGTGTCACCTCCTGCACGTGCTGTACAAACGTCACGACGACTATGGCACTACTCGTCAGTGGATTGGGACGGTCTACGCGATTATTATGCGTCCGTCCCCTGGAGCTAGCGCTACTTTGTAGGAAGGGCTCCTTTGGATAGCGCTTCTGCGATTGCTGGCGAGATCAGTTTAGGGATGGAACAATTTACCCTTTCACTGATGTCGCCAGTATCCGCAGAGCCCGTCCCTGGTTCGGGCGAGATTGTGCCAAAGCTGTTCGACAAAAACAGTCGGCATATCGCGCCTGGATCAGGGCCCGGGCTGTGCGCGACCCAAACGTGGGCCACCTCAAAGCAGCGTACAATCGGGCCACAAAATCCAGCAAGAGGGCCTTTAAGAGAGCGGATGCCCAGCACGCCGCGCGGCTTGGTCAGGAGCTCACTTCCCATCACACGGGCAGCCGTGGATACTGGCAACTGGCCAAAGCCGTGCAATCTAATTTTTGTCAGCCCTCGCTGCCACTGCTGCGTTACCCAGATGGAACACTGGCTCAGCCCCCCGCCATCGCCAACTGTGGCCACACTATGCCTGACTCAGACAATGCGATGTACGGACAGTGCTGCAATCACTCGACACGCGGAAAGCCAGTGGCCCTGACGGCATTCCGGCGGTGGTACTACGGAAATGCGCAGCTGAGTTGTCTCCCATACTAACTCGTCTGTACCGCCTGTATTACTCCACAGGAATCGTGCCGGAGGTCTGGAAGGAGGCGAACGTACAACCAATCCCCAAGAAAGGGGATCGGTCTAATCCAGGCAACTATAGACCCATAGCTGTCACCTCAGTCATCTGCAAGGTGTTTGAGCTCATTACCAACAAGCAGCTCATGCGATACCTCGAAGATCACTCGCTAATAAATGATCGGCAATACGGCTTCAGGCCAAAACGATCAACGGGTGATCTTCTGGCATTCATAACGCATGTCTGGGGTGAGGCTATGGAAAGGCACGGCGAGTCTTGGCGATTAGCCTGGGCATCGCCAAAGCCTTCGATAGAGTCTGCCATGCTTCGCTTCTTTCCAAGCTTCCGGCATATGGTTTACCTCTTCAACTGTGCAGCTGGATGGCAAGCTTTCTGAACCAACGCCGAATGCGGGTCCTCTGCGATGGCCAGGCTTTTCGCTTTTAGAAAGTGAATGCCGGGGTACAGCAGGGGTCCGTGCTGTCACCAACTCTCTTCCTTCTGCATATCAATGATATGCTATCCCTCGGGAACATTCATTGCTATGCAGATGACAGCAGATTGCACGGGAGCTACTGGGCTCGTCCGGCGGCGGGGCGGTTGGAGATTGAGGAGGATAGGCAACAACTCGTGGCTGATCTCGACAGGAACCTCGACTTTATCTCTCAATGGGGTACCGAGAACCTGGTCGAGTTCAATGCCCGCAAAACAGGCGTGTGCATTTACAGCGAAGAAATCCCCTTTCCTTCCCCTACCCTCTCTTCAGAATGCATTATTATCAATGAAGGACAACCTTGACATCCTTGGCAAAGACGTTCGTCGAGAGCTCAATAATAAAAACTACATCGAAAGATGTATAGGGCTAGCTTCGCGGAAACTAGGAATACTGAATAAGGTAAAGCGATTCTTTACACCGGACCAGAGCTGTACAAGACGCAGATTAGACCCTGCGTCGAATACTGCTCTCACCTCTGGGACAGCTCCGCGAAGTATCTGCTGGACGCTCTCGACGCTATACAGCGACGGGCTATCCTTATTATAGATTGTCCGGAGGTAACGGGAAGCATTGAGCCGCTAGCTCAGCGCCGAACAATAGCTTCCTTGGCCGCATTCTACCGTATTTACCACGGCGAGTGGTCTGAAGAGCTCTTCAATCTGATCCCACCCTCTTCCTTCCGATCCTGAACAACGCGTGCCGGGCAGAGATGCCACTCTCACACAGTGGATAGCATGTTCGCGAGAACTGAACGTTTTAAACGTTCGTTTTTCTGCCGAACGATAGTGGCCTGAACTGCCCTGCCTGTGCACGTGTTTCCTCCCACATATAATCCTGGGTTCTTTAAGCGGAGCGTGAAGAGGCACATCAGTAGGTCGTCAAGTTGAGGGCCACTCTCTATAGTATTATGTGCTGTGAGAGTGGCCCACAATCGCTAGACGTCGTGAAGTCCTAAATATTTATTATTTCTTATTTATTATATTTATTGCTCGAACTGAAGAGATTCTATTGTGGTATGTAAAATCTGTCCTGACTGTGGAACTTTTGATCTGTATTACAGAGGTTTTTGAATACCTCTTTTCGATAACAGCGATAGACTTGCTCCCTCTTACGTGGTACGGAGAAAATTTCTGGCAAAGTGTGTAGTTATGCAACTCTGGTTCATCCTTGTCTTATATTATTACTAGTGGTCCGCGTGGTAATTTGGATGTTTTCCCGTTCCCGTCGCGCCGCGTCATATTTTGAACAATTCACACAATATCTTTATAAATTGTAGCCTATGTGTTATTCTGATGTATAAGCTATATTATTGTAAAGTTTCATTAAAATCCATTCAGTAGTTTTTGCGTGAAAGAGTAACAAACATCCATCCATCCATAAATACATACATTATTATTACAAACATATAACATTTATTACAAACTTTCGCGTTTATAATATTAGTAGGATTATGATTCCGTGAATTAGTTTTCTCGTTACCAACTTGATGGGGAAAGCCACTAGAGTTAACTTACTATTATTTTTTAACTGCTTCGGTGGCGTGGTCGGTAGGGCATAGGCTTTCGACTCCGGAGTCTCTGGTTCGATTTCCGGATCAAATCAAATATTTGTGTGATCCACAAATGTTTGTATCGGAGTTTGGGTGTTTTCAATGTATATTATGTATGTATTTAGAAATATATAAGTATGTTTACCAGTTGTCTAGATAGCACATACTTATGACTTAGTTTGGGCTAGATGACGTTGTGTGAGAACGTCCAAAATATTTTTTTTTAGATGCGCTGTTACTGGCCATGGAAGATGGTACTCAGTTGAAGGGTTATACTGCATGGAGTTTGATGGACAACGTCGAATGGACATCAGGCACAAGGTGAGTCAAGTCTACTAGTACATATAAGAATACTATCTATAGTCAAGTGAACCATTACTTAACCGAGCGAGTGAAACCTCAACATTTCGAGATCATATGGGACAATTTTACATTTGTTGTAACATCTGGAATCTAACAGGGTGTAAATATTTGTCTGACATGATTTTCTGTTCCATTTTAGGGTTCCGTAACTCAAAAGGAAAATACGGAAACCTTTGGATCACTTGTTGTTCGTCTGTCTGTCTGTCAACAAGACCCTTTTTCTCAGGTATCTAGCTGTAATTGATCTCAAAACTCAGGTCTACTGTCCTTTGGAGCTGTGAACAAAATCAAACTTCTAAGTTAACGCAATTAAAAGATACAGCCGTTTATGATGTTTTTCGACACTCGCAACGGAATCAAAACCTACAGGGCGTCTACTTCCCGTGAACTTAGAATCATGAAATTTGGTACGAAGCAACGTGTCATAGCACAAGATACCTATATAAAAATTTCGAAAAGCATACATTTTATAATTATGATTAATTAATTTGTAATAAGCATGTATTTACAATAAGAATTACAATATCTCCGCGCAGGCAGCTTTCTCGCGCAAAGACTCATTGGCAATTCAGCGCGGGAATGCTGCCTGTGTTATGGGCACTCTGCCTAAGTCTCCCTGCCTTACTTATTTATTTTAGTGTTTTCGTTTTAGATAGTATAGCTTATAGTTTGTTTAGGTTTTTTTTTAATTAAATTTTCCTGTTCTTTGTATATATTTAAGTAATATAGTATACCGGGTGTTACGTCATATACTCGTACATAATTAAGTATATACTAAAAATATTTACAATACAAGATATCGTTTAAAAAATCCTCCGCGTATTTGCCGACTGGGAAGGTTCTCAGCTTGCTGACTGTGTTCCCACGTTGGATGGCGATACTTATTCTTTGGGCCAGAAAATAGCCAGCCTTCTGGTCCTGAGAAGTATCGATTAAGCGTTTAGCAATGTCTCTATAAAGGCGGCGATATTTTTAGGTTTGTACGGAACCCTCATTGATCATGATTATTGTTGTTTTTAGTGAACATTTTGGTTTGTACGAAGTAAACTTCGACTCACCATTGAAAACCAGAACCGCAAGACTGTCAGCTTTGGTCTACAAGAATATTATAGAGACCAGAAATGTAGACCCACAGTGGAAACCGGAGTCCATGAAAATAAAGATCACGAAGAACCGGTCGAATGTTAAAGGAGAATTGTGAAGTTAGTATGTAGGAAAAAAAGTATTAATAAATAATTTAATGTTTATAAAACTGTTTGTATTTATATTTAACTAGCGGTCACCCACGGCTATGCTCGTGACAAATTATAATAAATAAGTAAGTATGTCAAAACCTACCTCGAGATCACTGAAATGAAAATCTTTTCTTTTGAGTTTATCGCGAACAGAAGTTGACTTCGTTTTATAAAATGTACTATGCTAGCTGATACTCTGCCCGCTTGTTTTAGGCTACTAGTTTTCTCGTTCCCAATTCGTACGGTTCCATTCAATTATAATACAAAAGTATTCATTCACGCCATCTATTGTTATTTATATTAACTACTTCGAATCCTCTACTTCTTTAGATTATACAGTGTAATTACTTAAGTAATACGCTCCTAGAGGGCGCTGTACTACATTTTTTTATATAGGACTACTGAATACAATACTAGATGGCAGCACTAGTAGTTTCATCAAACTAAACAGTTTTGAAGGAATAACGAACGATGCCATAAAGAGAATTTCACTATGTAACGACACGCGGTTGTTGCAATTTACATGTAATAAATTTTAAAATAATGCGGTATAATTTACAATATTGTATGATGTATTGTTTTATATAAGAACTGTTTCCCCGAACGGGTAACGCAGCAAATATTACCTGTATTACATTTCGGCTGTAGATAGGTAAGTACCTAATTAATTACCTACATAGTTTGTCCCGTGATAATAGACAACAAGTTTGTTACAGTTAACTATTGGACCAATTTTTCGTACGTCTATATTAGTTCTCTAGGTATAGGTACTTACCTAATAATGTTCTCCTCAACTTTCATTTTCAAAACTAAGTACCAAAACGTATTCCCATTATAAAAAATCACTTAAGATTATCTCCAATAATAATTTCTATGGGTCTTACACACCAAAACAAATCATATTGATAGGATTAAACATCTACAAAAGCACTTAGCTATTATTTAGGTAGCTATTATGCCTCATTGCATTTTCTAAAGCTTTTCATCAAAAACAACCACAGAAATCTACTTTACTCCAACGTAATAAAAACTATTTTTCAATTAGTCAAATTGAACATTTTTAAAAGAATATGCCACCCGCGGAGATTGTTTGAAAATAGAACATGTTATTTTTTTTTATTCATTGTTGCGATTTTTTTTTTATTATTGCGTAAAGGCAAATGGCCGCCATGATAGTCTATTGTGTGTTACGTATTATTTTTGTTGATTTTATACGTGAAATAAGATTAGGTCAGTTTTTGAGGAGATGAAAGGTATTTGTGTTGGTATGAAAGTGAAATTGCTAAAATATCGGCTTTAATTTAAGTAGAACTTGTGTAAGTACCTACCTACCACATAAATAGAATGAAATTCAAACTATATTGTAGACGGGGTTATTCACAATTTCAACCATACTTGAAGCTATTATTAGCTAAACTAGGTGTGTACGGCGGGTCACGTTGCAAAATTGAGCTGAAGCACAGATTAATAAATAGCTACTACCTAACTGTGTGGCTGAAGCGAGACTTTTTTAAATTTCTGATTTCTTTTTTTTGAACTGATGGTCTATTTGACCTCTTCTAAGGTCATAATGTATGGCGCGCGCATTCTAATTGGTAATTCTCTCGGTATAACTGTTCAAGTCCTCCTGGAACAGGTTTTTCGGTGATTATTCCTCCGTGGTCACTTCGATGTTTCTGATTTCAGATATATGCACTCACAAGTATGATCACAGCCACCATGCAAAGTTTGAGGAAGATCGGTTCAGCCGTTCAGGAGGAGTATTCGGTCAGGTGAAAACCCTCGAGTGTAGTAATAGGAGCTTCGCTCGCTACAGCTCAATATATTAATAATTCTGCAAAAAATAGAATGGTTATTCATTTTAACCGACTTCCAAAAAAGGAGGAGATTCTCAATTCAACGACTTTTTTATGTTTGTTACCAGTTACCTTATATCTCTGGATTGGGTGAAACGATTTTTTTTTGAATGAAAACTGCTACTTCCGAAGTTGACATATTTGGTCCCATTTCGGTCATTTGAAGTCGGTTGCTGTATCAATTTTTTGACGTGTATTTTTTCTGTTGTATTATTAATTTATAATATACTAGCAGTCGCCCGCGACTTCGCCCGTTTGAAAAATTATTTACACACAAATACCTTCCTCGAGAACCACTCTATTCATTAGAGAAAACCGCATCAAATTCCGTTGCGTAGTTTAAATCTAAGCATACAAGTCATAGGGACGGATAAACGGACAGACTTCGTTTTTATAATGTTATGATGACTATACAATTGAAAATTAATAGTTATCGGGCAGAATCATAGTTATTAGATGGGAGCAACAAAATGAGGGACAAAATGTGGATATGTATTGTACCTCTGCTTACCTCCTCGGGTATATAGATATGTATGTGTATAAAACAATGGTAACTAAAAATTTTTTAAGAAAAAACTTTTTAGCATTAATTAATAGCATTAATTTTTCGCAGAATCAACAATGGTAAGTAAAAATTTTTTAAGAAAAATTTTTAGCATTAATTAATAGCATTAATTAATGCTAAAAAGTTTTTTCTTAAAACATTTTTACTTACCATTGTTTTGTCATGGATTTTCGCCAAGTAACGCCTGTTTCTATCCAATGTATGTGTATATCAGAATTGTTTCTCAAACTAAATAACGCGAGTGGAGCCGCTAGCATTTGCTAGTTAAGTATAACTGCTTCTAGAATTTGAGGGGAGAATAAGGCTTTTATGATATTTGCAGGTTAACATGAAAAATGTATGAAAAGAGGCGACAGGGGGGAGTTGTTATAATATGTTTATGATAATATACTGCATAAGTATGGAGGCGGCTTCACTTTTTCTGGATATCAGAAGTGGGCACCTACTTAGGTACTGTACGTACAATTTCCAAAAAACGTCCCGATCGTTTCGCCGGGTATGGCATTCACTTTTTTTATTTCACTTTTCACTTTTTCATTCACTTTTTGATTTGATTTTGATTTGATTTGATTTTGATTTAAGTCCTCTCAAGCGCGGCCGCTCTTACGTCCATTGCCGGGCATCTCTGGTATGCACCAGAAGATATTTCCAGTGGCGCCCGGCGGATTTTGGCACCTGTGTGGCCTCTTCGGGATGGTATTCACCTAAGAAAACATTCAACTCAGGACGAAGTGTTTGGTTTGGACATTACCTATTTAGTGACAAAAGCTTACTATCGTGATTTAGGTAAATTATACAGCCATTACATATATACTAGGGTAGGATACTAGGGTTGACCTAGGCGGACTTATGGCGACCAAATCGCAGAGGTCTTGAATAAAGGCCAGGTTAAAAGCACCCGTGACCGGTGAACATACATGAATACATTAATGAAAGTCGAGGAAGCGAAAGAAGTATGCCAGGATCGTAGCAAGTGGAAGTCCGTGGTCTCTGCCTACCCCACTGGGAAAGAGGTGTGAGTTTATGTATGTATGTGTGTAGATACTATCGTCCCGCATTTTGGAGAACCAAAACCAAAACCAAAACGAAGATAAAAGTAAACTACATAGCTACTACATACGCGCATACAACATAAACTTCGATGACGCATCTTTTTTTTTTTTTTTTTTTTTTTTTTTTTAATTCCGCAACCGAAGGCCGCGGCCGCTCTAACGTCCGTTGCCGGGAGTCTCTGGTTACTAGCAGAGCGTATGTCCAGTCGATGACGCATCTGGGTAAATCAAATCAAAAATATTTATTAGATAGGTTATAAAATAACACTTATTAACGTCAGCACATAAGAATTTACATTTAAAGCCATCTGGCTCCACACGTTGCTTTACGAATCTTCGTAAAGCAACGTGTGGAGCCAAAGAGAAAAGAACCTGGCAATAAAAACTTCCGACCACTCTTTTCCAATCATCAGTAACGTATCCAGCAAGATGCTGCAAATAATACACCACGCGCGGTAAAAAGGCACAATTAGTAAGTATTAAAGCAAACACTAGCTAGATCGTCGGTCTTATTAGGATTGTTGAACTTTTTTTAAGACACTAAGACCCCCTCGGAGAGATTGTTAAGCCGTCGTCTAACATATATAGCAGTCGTTACGGGTAGTTGGAGCCCTAAATACTTAATCCTACTTCATGACTTAGATATCGCCGATCGGTTTTGGAAGTCAGATGGCAGTCGCTTCACGGAAAATATCAAAGCTGCCTCGCAGTTAGACTGGAAAGCCGACCAACTGGGAAAAGGCATTTCGTTTCTCTGCCGAACGATAGTGGCCTGGAATGCCCTGCCTGTGCACGTGTTTCTTCCCACATATAATCCTGGGTTCTTTAAGCGTAGCGTGAAGAGGCACATCAGTAGGTCGTCAAGTTGAGGGCCACTCTCTATAGTATTGTGTGCTGTGAGAGTGGCCCACAATCGCTAGACGTCGTCACGACTTACCACCAGGCGGGTGGCGTCAATTTGGCGAACCCAATATAAAAAAAGGCTCCGTAAATGATGATTATAAAAACAGCCTCGCTCCATATTAGTATTACCACAGATGATACAGAGATCCAATCCCTCAAAATTTCAACGTATAAGAAATCCGCTAAGTAGCAATGCTTACTTATCATATTATATCATAATATGGCTGTCTTTTTGTTCGTCAAAGAATAACATTACTGATGGAGTATTTTAGAAAAGAGTGAGGGAATCAAGGAGGTTTGAAGGGACACACGGGAGTACCTACCTAATGCTAGGTTTACACATTCGTCTCGCGGTTCGCCTCGCGTCTCGTCGAGACGTTTCGACGAGACGTTCGTACACGAGTGCGACCACGAACTGGCTTCGTGAACATTCAGTGCCATCATAATTTTTAGCCATCATAATTCGGTAAAACGGGAAACCTTTTACTAAGTCTCCGCTTTCCGTTCGGTACGTTTTCGTACATTTTGGTACGGAATGTACGAATGTACGACTTTTTTCGTACGCGGTTGCACTTGATCGGTTTTTTGTTTGTCCTTACTGTATCAACGCGAGTGCCTAAACAGCTAGTTCGTGTTGACCACGAATCCCTTTAACTCGTGTCCCAACGACGGCGCGGTCTTTGGGACACGAGTTAAAGGGGCGAGCGCTACTCGCGAGCTATGACGAGCGGCGAGCCTGTAAGCATCCTGTTTACACGCTCGTGCTCGTCTTAGTTCGCCTATCTTCGCATAAGTTCGCACAAATGTGTAATCGCGCTATAATGTGTTACTAAAATATGAACCAGGTTTTCTTTTATTTTAATTTTCTAGTCATCATGACACACCACCAAAAACATTATTAACAAAAAACTTATATTATACTAGCGGTGACAGACGTTGTCCTGCAAAAAAAAGAACCAAATTGTGAATTTAAACCATTCTCGAATCCCCTTGAACACACACAAAAAATCTTTTCTTTTTTTTAGCGGACCCGACAGACTTTGTCCTGCAAAAAAAAGAAAAAAGAACCAAATTGTGAATCTAAACCATTCTCGAATCACCAGGAGGTGTCGATGGCTCGGCGCACGGCGACCGAATGAGCCACAACTCGTAAACCGCACCTATTTATATCCTAGGTTTTTTATTTCTACCCACAACCATTACACCAATTTATTTTATGTCTACCCACCACCGTTGTTTGAATGACGTATACCTACCCGCAGCAAAGGGGAAGAGGCGAAATTAAGTTGATCATTTAAAATATTAGGGTTCAAGCGTCTATGTTTGTAGATTTCTAATTGTTCCAAAACCGAAAGCCTCAGTCCTTTGTTGCAGGTGTGCAGAACGTCATAAGTGTGAGGATTTGTTGGACTCCGGTCACTCCCTACCTACCTACCACATACGTTCTTATGTAGTAACACCACATAAGAACGTATGTGGTGGCAAAACTGCAGAAATATGTATCCGTTCGCACTCGTCTGAAAAGACGTGTGAAAGTTGTACGCTGTTGTTTCACTGGATCTGCCCCTATGTACATCATAATAGAGTCCACTACTACTCCATCTGGGCACGGCAATTAGGAGAAGGTTATATTTCCTCCCTAAAGCCACATTTCTACAATATGGTTCCGTAGCTTATATTATTGGGTTTCAACTTGCAGACTGGGGAGAATTTCTTTCGTCTGTACCTCTATACTATACATCTATCTACGGGTTCTGTCAGATCATGTTTGAGGCCGTATTTATCAACCGATTTGCATGAAACTTTACACACACACTCCTTGCTTACAATGAATAACATTTGAATGATATTTTTTGGATTGGATGACAAATGAAAGAGTAATAAAGAAAATTGAAGAAGAATTTTTCTAAACAAAGCCGCTCCCGAAGTCTACGGTTCACAGAACCACTAGTTTATGGTTTCTATTGTCGGCACTTGTGTGGAACTTATAATAATAAATTTTGAATAAATTCATCCACATATCCATCCATATAGGTTTAGTCCACTGTCAGCTATGGGTAGCTGCAAGATGAATTTGAATTAAATATGTCAGGAATACTAATTAGAAAGTGATATGTAGTGAGTGGTGTGAAAGTGTACCTTGATCCCATATATTGGGCGAAACCGGTTAGGATTTTATATAATAAAGAAATGTGTGGAATATACAAGTGAGTTTATACAAAATTATTCCGTAACTACTGAACCGATGTTTACTAATATATTTTTGTCCCGGTAATGAGTAACCGTGGGAATTGGTAACGGGGAAATTATAGTCGGAGCCGCGGTAATCAAATACTTAGTAAATTATAATCTCTGTTCTACTTTCAAATTTTACCTGCCCACGAGCATCATTTAGAAGACGAAATAGTCAGTTCTGTGATTACGAACAAAATTGACTCAAAATTGACATAAAATATGAATTTTATTAAAATTCTAAGTTTTCCTTAAATTTGCCATATATCATTACTTCCTAGAATTTGATCCTTAACAGCAACACTATCGTATGGTGTAATAATAAAGGGTGTGATTTTTTTTCTAAATCAATGGGTTCGATTCCCAGCTAGGACTATAGGTTTTAAAAAAATCTAATGATGAGGTTTTAAGTTTCATCAAAATCGGGCTCGTGACTCCTTTGAGCATTTTTCGCTATTCCTTATAGTTCCGGAATTGGCCATCCAGCCCACTTGAAAAATTCACCCTGTATATATAGAATAAATAAAAATTATACACTCACACACACATATCACGCCTATATCCTCAAAGGGATAGGCATAGGTGTATTACACACCCACAATTTGCCAGTATGTTTAGTCCCACGTAATAGGGGGCATACCTATTGCCGTCACCGGGCACATTTATAATGGGTTATGCCCAAATGGCCGAATGAATTTAATAAAAAGTAGCACATTGTAATTTTGAAAAACAATTTGGTGACAAAACCTTACGTGCCAGCCGCTATGGCACAGCCAATTAAAGTCCTAAAAATTATACCTACCCACACATAATTTTAACTTCGAAAAACTTAAAACAGAGAACTTCTTCTTTTAAAAAATCGGTTAGTAATAGCATTTTTTTCGAATATATTAATCGGTATTTACAAAAGCAATATTCAACGCAAAAACATTTCAATAAATCCAAGATTTTACACAAAAAAAGTTAATTCCTCTCGTCTGTGGTCACTATATCTATTGTCGATTGCACTACTCGTAATAATGTACATAAGATGTAAGTGTCCGTCCGTCCGTTTGTCCGACTAATCCTTGACATGGCTGATAATCTTATTGATACGATGTTAGAGGCACTTCAGAAAGAAAATAAAAACGCTGCGTTTTTAATGATGATTATTAACGATGAATAACTGACTGCCTGAAATAAGTATTATGAGGGTAATGCAAAAAATCTTTATTTAGACAGATATTTTAATCAGTATTAGTTTTTGAAAGTCATTATAATATGTAAATTTTGTTGATGAAATACGGTCGGAGATCAAGTTATAGGACTTTATTAATTTTATTCGCGACTAGAAGATCACCGCGGTTCCGGCCGCGGGATATAGTTTTCTCGTTTCCGGTTCCCGTGGGAACATATTACCGGGATAAAAAGTAAGCCGATGTTACTCAGGGATAATGTAGCTACATATCTGTGAGAGAATTTTCAAAATCGGATCATTAGTTACGGAGCCTATTCGCTTCAAACAAACAAGCAAATCTACCTCTTTATAATATTAGTATAGATAATTAAGTATGGGTATGATTTTATCAAGTAGCCTACCTAATAGACATACATATTAAGTGACAAAAAAAATTGTTTTTAAAGTAGTAGGTTACTTTGTAGGTAGTAGGCTAAACTTATTTTTAATCTCTAAATAACATAAAACGCTTACCTAAATATTAATTAAGAATTCATAATGAATAGAAACAAAAAAAACAGTAGATACATGACTGGGATTGACTATAGGTGTGACTGTGATTCACACGTTTTATCAGTCTGAAACACCTTAACCAGTGTAATTTCCGTGAATTACGTAACGACAGCCATTGTGCGTAATACTTATTGTTAGTTATTTACATCAATGCCCGGTCGAGTGTGAATTTAATACGATATAGCTGCCGTACATTGTGTAGGGTGCTTAAGAATAGCTTTTATGTGGCCGACTTTGTAAAGTGAAGAGCACTTCATTTGAAGTGCTTTAAAAGCTTAGACTATTGCAAAAAAAAATACTTTATGTTTAAAGGTAGTATGGGTCATATAAAGAATTCCAGGGCCCAAGTAATCGGGACCTCGTAGTGGGTCTGGGCGTGGATACCCTCTCGCTGGGGACCATGCTTCAAGCCATGGTATCCAGCGGGAGTAGGTGGAACGCGGCCGTATCCTTCTGCGAGCAAGTCATGCTCGCGAAGGAGGCGGCCGGGAGGGAGAGGGAGCGTACCCTCCCCGCCGAGTTCCGTAGTCGGCGGCCAGGCCGCCCCAGACTACGCGACTACGCTCAAGACTATCGTCCTCCATGATCGGGGCCTGAGGACGGCGGGATCGCCACCCACCGTCCTTACAGAAGCAGGCTAGAAGGGTTGCGTGCTGCGGAGCCTTTGCCCCATAGCACGCAACCAGATTCACTCACTGACGCGGGATAAAACCCGACCCCAATGACGCGGGATTCTCGTCCCGACCAAACACCCGCAGAGACCACAGAGGTGGTCAAAGTCCGCCGGGCGCCACTGGACATACCCTCTACTAGTAACCAGAGACGCCCGGCAACGGACGTTAGAGCGGCCGCGGCCTTGGGTCGCGGAATTAAAAAAAAAAAAAAAAAAAAAGGGCCCAAGTAATTGTGAATTGCATGTGACGCATCTGATGACGGACGATATCAAAACTAACTAAATACTGTATAACTAAATAATTTTGGATCTTAGGCGACTCATATATTTCGTTTATCCGCATACTTCTCCTAAACGCCTGAACCGATCTCCTTCAAACTTACCACACTGATAACGTGTGGCGTGAGGGTGGTTTAGAACAAAAAAAAAATGAAAATCCGACATACCATCGAGGAATAATCACTGAGAAATTGATTTTCATACGTTTGCAGTTAAAAAGAAGTTTTAACATAAAAAAAAAATCGTAGTCGTTCGAAAATTATACACTTCGCTCAGTTTTTTGCAACAGCAGCATGCATTGCATATATACCTAGTCTTGTATTTGTAAATGGTATAGAATTGTATGGGAATCGAATGAAATTGTCATTGTAGTAACTAATTGTTTAGTTAGAAGATCATTGTTAAAATTAGTATAACATGCAAGCGATTTGGTAGCCACTGTAAACTGGTATTGTTTCCTTTAATAAATAAATAAGATTTTTAAATGTCCTTTCCAGGGCACTGTCAAGGCAATTATGTGACGATGCTACTTTCCGTCAACATTCCGTCCATTTATTTTCCGGAAACTACACATGTGTGGCTCCACGAGACTCTACCTTAGTTCGTTTAAAAATATAAATATATTAATAATAAAATATTTATAGTAGACCAGCGGACGCCCGTGGCTTCGCTCGCTTGATAAATTATACACTAAAACCTTCCTCGAGAATTACTCTATCCTAGTGAAAAGATCTAAGCATAAATTGTGACGGACAGACAAAGGAAGCAACTTTGTAGTATACTATGTTATAATCATCATCCACCGAGCCTTTTCCCAACTCAGTTGGTGTCGGCTTTCCAGTCTAACTGCGATTCGGCTGAACTTCGATATTTTCCGTGAAGCGACTATACCATCTGACCTCCACAACCTATAAGCGATATCGAAGTTCTGTAGTTAGACCACGAGGATTTTTGACTTAGGGCTCCAACTACCCGTAACGACTGTCATATATGTTTGGTAACATCCCCACAACGATTTGGTTCCATTTCGGTAATTTGAAGTCGGTTGCTGTGTCAATTTTTGACGTGTATCTATATATAGAAATGGGGAATGTACCCCTCCTTAGATCTCGAGAACTGCTTATGCTCCAATGATGGTTGATCCCTCTATGGATAGCCCTCGGTCTGGAGACAAGCCAAAAAAATTTACCTAGCCCTAAGGGGTCAAAAGTTATAGGACAAAACCTATGGCGTGGTGAGGCGCGAAGCACCGCGCAAGACATCGTACTAGTTTTATCAGAAACTTTGAACGTTGCATCAATTGCGTTTATTCTTTCAATCACAAATCTTGCGAACAACAATTCTAATCTCGTACTTATCTCTTTGGCTAATCGGTAAAGCGATCTTGTATCGTTACATTTACACAATTTCTGTGTAAACATTAGTCTTAAGTTACAAGTTATTCTTTTATCTGTGGTCACAATTTAGGGTTCCGTACACAAAAGGTAAAACGGTAACCCTATTACTAAGACTCTCCTGTCCGTCCGTCTGTCACAAGGCTGTATCTCAAGAACAGTGATAGTTAGAATGTTGAAATTTTCACAGATTAGTGCTTCTATAACGACAAATACTAAAAAACAGAATATGATAAAAAATATTGAAGGGGGCTTCCATAGAACAAAGTATTTATTTTAATTTTTATACTTACGGAACCCTTGGTGCGCGAGTCTTATTTGCACTTGGCCGGTTTTTCAACCGAGTTCCAAAAAAGGAGGAGGTTCTCAATTCGATTGTATTTTTTTTTTAATAAAAAAAACTTTTAAAATCGTCTCACCCAGTCGCAAAATATGACAAAATATTCACTATTAAGTAAAGAATTCGTTACACCAATCTATTAAAGATTGCTAGTAAGAAAACCGCCAGCAAAAAACAACATTAAACCTTCTTTTCTCAATAATCTGTTAAGTAGCTACTTAAGTAAGATATTCCCTATTGTCGCCAATAGGAGATGAGATGGTGAAAGTGATGATTAAAGTGTTATTGTTGACAACTAGTCGGTTCCATTGTTGAAAGTCGATGGATACACTTATCGCTTCAATGAGTTTTTATTTTTTTTTAAGAATTATTTGGCATGGCTCCAAAGGCCGTTGTGCCAATCCAATGAGTTTATAACTGGTTTAAAGTATTGCCATAGGAATAAAATGTAAAGATTTTTTTAGATATACAACATTATGACAATATGGAGATATTTATAACTGATTTTACAAAAAGAAACAATTTTCAATTCAGTTTTGTATTTCACGGTAGGTACATAAAGTCTCTCACCTCTTGGTAGGACCTCCATTCACCCTGAAGTACTTCTAAAGGTTGTATTAGACCCGTCAGTTCTTAACTTCTTACTAACTTTTTTGGCGCAGGGACGCCCGTGGAGCACATGTGGGGCTCCCACCCACTAAAAACAACCTGACGTGTGTCACACTCTGCGCCTAGTGGGCCATCGAGGGCTGTGGCATCAATGATACTTACTAAAGCCTAGTTCGCACTGCTTTAGTAATTTAGTAGAGAAGCGTGTAATTTAGTGGCTAAACTACTCGCTACTACACAGAAATCGTTCGCATTACGGTTTAGTACAGTACACAAGTGAGTGGTGGCGGCCACTAATGAACTCGACTAATCAACAGGTTCGGACTTGTTTAGCCGGAGCTCCAGTGAGCACGGATGCGTGGTGGGAGGCGCTACTCGCCCGAAAAAATAGAGTAAAATGGATTACTCGACTAAATCATTTACTAAATTACTCGACAAAATTTTTGAAGTTCGCACATATTTAGCTACTAAATTACTCGCTACTCTTCTAAATTACTAGCCTAATGCGAACTAGGCTTTAGGGGCCTAACTCAACCCTAGTCCTACCGATCGATAGATAAGGTTGTGGCAACCATGACGGGTCCCGATTAGCGGCAATAGACTCACCCCCTGTTACGTAGGACTAAGAAAGTTACTGATGAAATGTAGGTATTTAATATGCTTCTATATCCCTATAAGTATATACTCGTATCTATTTCCTATTTCATTTTTAATTTTTTTCTTAGTTTGTGAGAAGATAGCGCAGATCTTCTGCAGCGGTTTAATAATAAAACCATACTGCTCTATGACAAAAAGCAAATGATTTAAAAAAAAACTTGACCATCGAGTATTGCCATGGCAAAAAACCACAAATAAAGGACCAAATACATCCTTCGCAAACAAAACAAATTTTTAACTAAAACCTTATCGTAACATCCTTCTTAATCTCGACACTCTTACTTAAAAGTGTTGTACTAATCTGTGACACGTAGCCGACTGTAAACATTGGTATTATGTTACTAAATAATGGCGGAATAGTGTTTGTTGCGACACCGATCGAAAGATAACATAGGGTGACTGACACACTTAGCGGTCATGTAATAACTGAACCTACTAATACTAGTGGTTCTATGAACCGTAAACGACGCGAGCGGCTTTGTTTATTCTTAAATTGTATTTATTTGCATGACATTTGTGTTTTCCAAATTTCTTCTTCAATTTTCTTTATTGAGCGAAGCGAGCCGAAGGCGAGCGGAGCTCCCATGGAGCAAGTTAAATGCAAAATGTTCGGATGTTCGTTTCTCAGCAACCTCTTGACCGATAATTAAAATTTTTTCACCTAAATTAATAGCTGATTTCAATTAAGGTCGTGACGAAGCTCAAATATTCATTTTAAATACAAAAAAAAAAACGCTTCGCTCAATACGAAGCCGCGCACTGTTTACAGCAGCGTAACTTTACCTAGTTACCTACTCTTTCATTTGTCATCCAATCCAAAAAATATCATTCAAATGTTATTCATTGTAAGCAAGGAGTGTATGTGTAAAGTTTCATGCAAATCGATGGATAAATACGGCCTCAAACATGATCTGACAGAACCCGTAGATGGGTACAGACGAAAGAAATTCTCTCCAGTCTGCAAGTTGAAACGGAGACTTCGGTCGCTTCGCTGCCTCAGTCAATTATGGGGTCATGGGGTCCGAGTGCTCGTCGCCTTTGTAGAGACATTGCTAAACGCTTAATCGATGCTTCTCAGGACCAGAAGGCTGGCTATTTTCTGGCCCAGAAAATAAGTATCGCCATCCAACGTGGCAACACAGCCAGTATTCTAGGAACCTTCCCAGTCGGCAATGACGCCGAGGATTTTTTAAACGATATTTTGTAATGTAAATATTTTTAGTATATAATTATGTATATTGTAATTCTTATTGTAAATAAACTAATATTGTATAAACAAGCTGATATCCGTGTCTTCACCTGCGTGGTTTGGTTTTGTCTTGTCCAATTTCTATCACACTCAAAGAATCAGGTATTTATCCCCAAAGGGGTAGACAGAGGCATGCATTAAGCCTACATTTTACCAGTCACTAAAATTGTTATCATAACACAAGATTTTCTCAGGTAGAGAATAAACCTCAATATTTAACATTATAACGTATTTATTTAGCAACGGTAAAGTAAAAATATCATAAAATAAAATTATTAACATTTAAAAATTAATCATCAACGTCAAATAATATAACTAAATAATGAGAGCTCTTTATTAGTCTGTCCCATAAAAGTAAACATCGTCTAAACAACTTGAACACCCCTAAGAAACCCGACCAGGGTAAACGAGGTAACAACATAAAACATGATTTAAAACCGACAGGCCGTCAACTGGCCCGCTCACCCTACTCTCGCTTGAACAATTTGTCACAGAAGTGGGGCTGTTAGTACATAGTGCGTGTACCGGAGCGTTTGCAATGTTTTGAGAGATTATCTATGGTAAAGAGCTACTAAATAGTGTTGTAAACTTAATAGGCTTCATTGGACATCACTTTCAATTTCAAGACTCTTTTTAAATACGATTACGATATGTAATTTCTTGTTATTTAATTATCTCAAAAGGCATAGGCCGAAACTAAGCTATGAGCTTGTGCTATGGGATTTAGACAACTGATAAACATACTTATATATTTTTAACTTATATATCACGCATATATCCCCCAAGGAGTAGGCAGAGGTGCATTACACACCCACAATTTGCCAGTATTTTGAGTCCCACGTAATAGGGGGCAATCATATTGCCGTCACCGGGCACATTTATAATGGGTTAAGTCCAAAATGGCCGAATGAATTTTCTAAAAGAAGCAGCTATATTGTAATTTTGAAACCCGTTGCCTTGCGATGAAATGTTGAAAGCAACAAAATCTTACGTGCTAGCCGCTGTGGCACAGCCAATTACAGTCCTGGGCGTCTCGGACTAAGTCCGGGGCGTTTTGGACTATATAGAACAAACTTTCTTCTGCATATCAATGATATGCTATCCCTCGGGAACATTCGTTGCTATGCAGATGATAGCACACTGCATGGGAGTTACTCGGTTCGTCCAACGGCGGGGCGATCTGAGATTGAGGAGGAGAGACGACGACTCGTGGCTGATCTCGATCGTAACCTCGACAGTATCTCTCAATGGGGTACCGAGAACCTGGTCGAGTTCAATGCCCGCAAAACACAGGCGTGTGCATTTACTGCGAAGAAATCCCCTTTCCTTCCCCTACCTTCTCTTCAGAATGCATTATTACCAATGAAGGACAACCTTGATATCCTTGGCATAGACGTTCGTCGAGAGCTCAATAAAAAAAACTACATCGAAAGATGTATAGGGCTAGCTTCGCGGAAATTAGGAATACTGAATAAGGTAAAGAGATTCTTTACACCGGACCAGAGGTGTCTGCTGTACAAGACGCAGATTAAATGGTTTAGCACGAAGCGATGGAAAGAGACCGGACGGTATGTCGTTGCTACCGTGGAAGATGGGAAGGCCTTTGGTGTGGGAAGCTACATGCGTTGACACCTTAGCACCTTCACACCTTCCAAGCACATCCGGATGTGCCGGCGCTGCTGCTGCATCGGCTGAAGGCTTTAATCGGCGTAAATATGCTAACCTAGCAGGTGATTACATATTTGAGCCGTTTGGGGTTGAGACACTGGGGTCATGGGGTCCGAGTGCTCGCCGCCTTTATAGAGACATTGCTAAACGCCTAATCGATGCTTCTCAGGACCAGAAGGCTGGCAATTTTCTGGCGCAAAGAATAAGTATCGCCATCCAACGTGGCAACACAGCCAGCATTCTGGGAACCTTCCCAGTCGGCAATGACGCGGAGGATTTTTTAAACGATATTTTGTAATGTAAATATTTTTAGTCTATAATTATGTTTATTTTGTATATTGTCATGAACACATTCAATTTGTAAACTCGCGCCGAATACTGCTCTCACCTCTGGGACGGCTCCGCGAAGTATCTGCTGGACGCTCTCGACGCTATGCAGCGACGGGCTATCCGTATTATAGATTGTCCAGAGGTAACGGGAAGCCTTGAGCCGCTAGTTCAGCGCCGAACAATAGCTTCCTTGGCCGCATTCTACCGTATTTACCACGGCAAGTGTTCTGAAGAGCTCTTCAATCTGATCCCACCCTCTTCCTTCCGATCCCGAACGACTCGTGCCGGGCAGAGATGCCACTCCCACACAGTGGATAGCATGTTCGCGAGAACCGAACTGTTTAAACGTTCGTTTCTCTGCCGAACGATAGTGGCCTGGAACGCCCTGCCTGTGCACGTGTTTCCTCCCACATATAATCCTGGGTTCTTTAAGCGGAGCGTGAAGAGGCACATCAGTAGGTCGTCAAGTTGAGGGCCACTCTCTATAGTATTACGTGCTGTGAGAGTGGCCCACAATCGCTAGACGTCGTCACGACTTACCACCAGGCGGGCGGCGTCAATTTGGCGAACCAAATATAAAAAAAAAAAAAGACCACATACAGATAAACATGTTTGTCTCCACCTTCATGTGTAAATGGTGCTCCTGCTGATTAAAGATCTAGGCTTCGGAAAACATAAACTATCCCAGGTCTAAGCCGCGCAAGATGACAATGGGACTGGCGGCCATGTTGGTGACGTCATAGTGACGTAGATTAACCTACAATACAGTTTTGTTATCTACACTTTTCAGCGATTGATGACGTCACGGAGAGGTTATTGTGAATAACATAAAAGGTTCTATCCTACACACATCATGCTGACTCATCTACGCCCAAGACCATCGACCTCCATGATCAGGGCCTGAGGATAGCGGGATCGCCACCCGCCGTCCTTACAGAAGCAGGCTAGAAGGGTTGCGTGCTGCGGGGCCTTTGACCCATAGCACGCAACCAGATTCACTCACTGACGCGGGATAAAACCCTACCCCAACGACGCGGGATTCTCATCCCGACCTAACCCCTCCAGAGACCACAGAGGTGGTCAAAGTCCGCCGGGCGCCACTGGAAATACGTTCTGCTTGTAACCAGAGATTCCCGGCTACGGACGTTACAGCGGCCGAGGCCTTGGGCACATCATGCTAAACAGTTAATTAGTTGAGGATAATAAAATGAGTCATCACGCCCAGGACTTGCCATAGCGGCTGGCACGTAAGATATCGTTGCCTTTCATCAACATTTCACCGCAAGGCAACGGGTTTCAAATTTAGTTTTCAAAATTATATAATATAGCTGGCTATACGTGGGACTAAAAATACTGACAAATTGTGGGTGTGTAATGCGTCTCTGCCTACCCCTTCGGGGATATAGGCGTGATATGTGTGTGTGTGTGTAATAGGTTGTCTGGAAGAGATCACTTTTAGCGATAAGGCCGCCTTTTGTACTATCTTTAAGTTAAGTCTTCTAATTGTATGTTTTCTTTTTTGTGTATAATAAAGAGTATTTGTATTGTATTGTATTGTAATAAATTGGCTAAGTAGTGTAATAAATTTTGCTCACAATTTTGCGGTACACTTACTTACTTATTTCTAAAAAATAATAATCTCATTGTAATTGATACGTTTATACAAGTACCTAAGTACTTTTCGTATAAGTACCTACCGTACCCCCTATGGAGCTCAAGTGGGCGCGTGTATGGTATTATGTATATATATTAGTATGGCTATTCGCCATTGTTGCTTTTCCATAAAGCATATCGTTATATTCGTTATTTTTTTAATTCGTTCCCATGGCCATGGTTAGGAATACTTTGAACGTTGCCGAACGGTTTGAGTCTTTGTATTTTGAGCAAGACACTTCTTTTTTTAATTGATAACCAATTAGTTTTATAGTTTTTTGCTCAGTTACCGAATCACAGAATAGAAAAAAAATACATACTTATTTCAAAGTTAAGTTACTTATTTATTTAGACATAAATGCGTACAATGGAGAACTTAATGTCATCAGTCTTTTTCTTCCATTCAAACTGGAGATGATACAGATTTCATGGATTTCATACAATTATTTCTGTGGTATGCCTGAAGGAAAACTCGACACAAAACCCTATATCAAGCAGTCTGGCCAGCGTAGTATATTATGTAGGTTGAATTCTCCCCTCTTTTGACTCTTCCAAAGAGAGGGGAATTCAGCCTGCATGAAATATAAATCAGCCTAAGCCTAGGGCGTTAAATAGGCTGAAGTGATGATAATACATTTTTTTCAAATAATACTGTTTTGAAAACTAAAGGCGAAAATCATCAAATTGTATATTTTTGTAAAGTGGCAACACACAACCGGAAGTACCCACTAAAGCCCTTTTCTCACGGGAGGTACGACCATAGAGCATATTCGTGGGTTTTATTTAATTACACTCGTAATGGTGGGCACGCGGCGGTACTCACTACCCCACGGTCCGCTGCCCGCCACCCTAACCGATGCGCTTATAGGATGTTGTAAGTGTGTGATAAACTCACTAATTGATGAGAAAAGATTTTGTTAGGAATGGACTAGATACATAGAAATCTGTTTCCCCAAAAGGGTAAGTAGAGGCTCACGCGAAATTAGCAGTTTTGCATGGAACCATTAAGTCATATACCTACTAAATTATGCGTTTGTAGTAGTTGTGTATAGAAGTATTAATGGGAGAGGTCGACGACAACGCATATTTCTTAGTTTATCGTTACGGTCAGACACAGGAATTGCACGTCATAATATTTATAAAAAAAAAGAAATATAAATTGACAAAGTTATAAACTTTTTCAATTGTACTGTTTTCTCCGCGAAAATATGGTCACTCGACGCACTTGTTCAAGTGCAGGAATCAGTATTAAACATCTCCTGCAAGGTACAGTTCGCGAGGGATAAGCGGAGCTTTGCATTTGTTTGAGTGACCACGAAAACTAGGGTAAAAACTCTTTGTGTAACTGTGTGTACAACACACGTGTGTGTAAAAGAGGTCGCATATACGTTCACGTACAATGCACTCACACTAATGCGAAGCTTACCTTACCTACGTCCGTGAGACTAAAAAAAATCTGGTGAATATGAGTAGTACAAACCTTTCTGTCTTCGCATAGGTAGAATATACTGTCTGAGAAAGATCTACCACCATCAGTAAAATGAAGAAAGAAAACTCATTACCACTTCTCACAATTATTATAATATTTAATTTAAATCCGTCTTTGTAATAGCGAAACAGTCACATCTCCATAAAAATATCACATAAACACGAAATGATACCTATAAATAAATTCTGAACGTAGCCTAACTGCAAAACGGCGACACGACAGTGAAAGTTAATTTGAAAATGGAATAAGAGCGGACCAATGGCGTAGGTACCCTGAGGGACCGGCGACCAATCGCAAGGTGGGGATTTTTCGCGCGCTGAATTTTTATTACCCTAGATAATAACACGCCATTTTGCGACAGATCCCTTTTCGTTTAGGATTCTGTGTATCAACATTCAAAACGAAGAAACCTTCATTTAAAAAAACGGAATTTTTCAACCATTAAAATATATTGATATTTTCGAAGAAATAATATTAACATTGTGGTAAAAACTATATTGATTTATTTATCTCATCAATCTACAACAATCACACTTTTTTCAGTGAAGGAATCAGCAAATGCATTAATGTATACTCCCTCTTGCCGCCAATTTTGTTTGTATCACGTTTCATAGAGTTATATCCTATAATTATATTAGGGTGCACCACATAGTAACTGGCTTATGTCATACAAAACCATGTTAAAAAAAAGTTTAATCGTTCCTGGGTACGATCAATTTTTATTGACAAGTCTTGCTGCATGTCTACTACTATAACTATGAGACTACTCAATAAAACTTATTGATCGTACCAGGGATCCATAATATATACAGAACCAATTGTTTTCACGACACTGTCACTCTCTTTCAGTGTTATCATCGTCTAAATACGAAGTGACACGAATATACTCGACGCGTCGATTACAAGGATTTCTATTCGATTTTCTACGCTCGCAACACTGGTTTATAATTATGTATGACAGAACTTTACTACGAAAAAAAAATTGGATTTAAAACGCGGGATTTTGATTTGACGAGACAGCTTATTGAGATCTTATTTGATTGATGGTTCTTCTTCTTCTTTAAAAGGGATTTTGCCAATGTCAAGGTAATGCTTGATTGTCTTGCACACAAGAACTAGTTACCTACTCCGAACTAGCTCCAGGTGTGGGACAAGATACGAAACGTTGTTCGATATTGCAAGTGTGGGTCTGGAAGCCACCAGCTACGCGCTCAGCTCACCCAAAGAGCAATGGAAAGGGCTATGCTCGGAGTGTCACTTCGTGATCGAATTCGTAACTACGAGATCCGAAGGAGGACCAGGGTCACCGACATAGTCCAAAGAGTCGCCAAGCTCAAGTGGCAGTGGTCAGGACACATCGCACGTAGAACCGATGGCCGATGGGGCCCACAAGTCCTTGAGTGGTTATTATTGTTGACTGCATAATTACATAGGTACCTACACTGCAACCTACCTACATGTTTTGACCCATAACCCAGGTTCCCCTATAACCCAGAACTTATGGGTATAGGCATAGTAAAACTAAAGTTTAGTTTTGCTATGGTTGCTATGGTATAGGCATGGAGCATAAAATAGTACAAGTATAGGGGTCTACCCCTGGTGTAGGTTCATATTCATAAGATTGGAAATGGTGATGCAATACCACGGGTTTTTTAATTTTTTTTTTTAGGTGATGTTCTACAATGCTCAAGTCATCCTCAACTGAACCCACTGATGGACGGACGAGGCTTTGGCAAGTATAGAAAGTACCTACCTGCCCGGGAACGGTAAAAGTTTTATTTTTAGGTTAGCGAAGAGTTGCCACTCTTACGTCAAAGAATCAAAGAATCAATTTCATTTATTCAGTTTAGGCACATAAAGAGCACATATGAATGTCAAAATTTTACAATTTTGTCAAGTAATATTATAAAAATACTAAATTAAGTAAGTACATAAATAACCATTAGAAAATGATTCTTTCGCTGGTTCGGTAAGTTGGTTCTCATGAGAAGATACCAGCAAGAAACTCAGGTAGGTTATCCATTTTCTTTTTTAATATTGTTTTGTTTACATTGTTACAATTAGTTTATATTGTATTATACGAGTGGCCAACAACAGAAGATTAGGGTGACCGTGCATTTTTATCATTAAGATATTCGTCTACATTATAGTAGCATTTCATCATCAAACATTTTTTAACTACTATTTTAAACTTATTAAGAGGCATGTCAACCAAATCCTGAGTTTACTTACGTCCATTGCCGGGCGTCTCTGGTATGCATCAGAAGGTATTTCAAGTGGCGCTCAGGGGTAAACTATAATATACAGAAAATCTTGAGACTACTGCCAAGGATGTGCGCACAGCTGTTGACTCCTTTCGTTTTGGATCAGCTGGTGGACTTGACGGTCTGACACCACAGCACCTTAAGGATCTGTTGTGTCCGAGCGCTGGGGAAGCTGGTGATGCACTTCTGAGGGAGCTAACAGCTCTAGTCAACCTCATGCTCTCAGGCAATGTGGACAGTGGCATCACAGATATTTTGTATGGGGCCAATTTATGTGCCCTTAACAAGAAGGATGGTGGCATTCGTCCCATTGCCGTAGGTAGCACTTTGCGGCGTTTGGCAGCCAAAATTTGTTGTCGTTTTTATAGTACGGAGCTTACTACCAAATTTCAGCCCTTTCAATTAGGTTTTGGTTCAAAAGGAGGTTGTGAGGCCGCAATCCATGCGCTTGCAACATACCTTGACAGTAGCGAAGATGGAGAGGTCATCTTGAAAGTTGACCTGAAAAACGCCTTCAACTCTGTAAACAGGGACACCTTGCTGACACAGGCCAAATTAGAAACCCCCAAAATATTTAATTTTCTTTGGCAATGCTATAGTCAGCCAACAAAATTAATTTATAAAGACCACCTTTTGAATTCAGCCGTTGGATGTCAGCAAGGTGATCCATTGGGACCAGTCATCTTCAGTTTGGCCATTAACCCAATAATTCAAAAAATAAAATCCAAATTTAACATTTGGTATCTAGACGACGGGACTTTAGGGGGAAAAGTAGAGACAGTTTTACAAGATTTAGCCCTAATAAAGAACGAGTTTCAGTCAATTGGTTTAGAACTGAACCCGAATAAATGTGAGATTTTTATATCTGAAAACACAGATAAATTAACAACAATCTCCAAATTCAACTGTCTGGCCCCCAACATAAAAGTTTTGGACAAAACTTCTTTACGCCTCCTAGGGTCCCCGATTTTAGAAGATGGCTTTTCCACTTTTATCGATGAAAAAATTCAAAATTTTGATCAGGTTATTGATAATCTATGTAATATCAGTATTCATTCAGCTTTCACTATTCTTCGTTTTTGTCTTTTCGTTCCCAAATTTACACATGCCCTCCGTTCAGGATAATTTTGGAAAAATGTAGAAATTTTGGGCAGACTAGACAACTTAATACAAAATTCTTTGTGTAAAATTTTAAATGTAAATATTAATGACCGGGCCTGGCTCCAAGCGTCTCTTCCACTTCGCTTGGGCGGGCTAGGTATTCGCAGAGTCACAGATGTCAGTCTGCCAGCATTTCTGTCGTCGGTCCATAGCACCGAAGAATTAGTCAGGAAAATTTTGTCAAATACTCTGATTGATTCCGAGGTGCGATGCAAGACCGATGCCATAAATGCTTGGAGGATGTCTTGCCCCGACACTGACCTGCCCTCACGCCTAGGCTCACAGCGACTGTGGGATTCACCGCTCTGTAAATTGAGAATTAATACACTAATTGACACTTCTGTCAATATTTCAGAGCGTGCACGCCTACTAGCTGTTGGAGAGTGGGAGTCAGGGTTATGGATCCAGGCGCTCCCATCGCCCAACATCGGTACAATGTTGGACGACACTACCTTCCGCATTGCCACTTGCCTTCGGCTGGGTACACCTTGTGTATCCCCGCATCCTTGCACCTGTGGAGTAGCCGTCGATAATCTGGGACACCATGGCCTTTCTTGTAGCAGAAGCGCAGGTCGTATACCTGGGCACGCTGTTCTAAACGACATAATTCGTAGGGCTCTTTCCACCGCAGGTCTTCCGGACGTACGCGAACCAAATGGTTTAGCACGAAGCGATGGAAAGAGACCGGACGGTATGTCGTTGCTACCGTGGAAGATGGGAAGGCCTTTGGTGTGGGAAGCTACATGCGTTGACACCTTAGCACCTTCACACCTTCCAAGCACATCCGGATGTGCCGGCGCTGCTGCTGCATCGGCTGAAGGCTGAAGTCGGCAATGACGCGGAGGATTTTTTAAACGATATTTTGTAATGTAAATATTTTTAGTCTATAATTATGTTATTTTGTATATTGTCATGAACACATTCAATTTGTAAACTATAATCCTATTACGTGAGACCAACAAAATGTCTGACTTTTTTCGTATCTTAATAAAAAAATGTACAAAACTAGATTTGCTTATAAAACAATCCTTCCTCACTAAAAATATTAATTTCATTTCTGGGATGCGAACAAAATTGCAAAAAGAATCTCTCCGGCGGGGAATCGAACCCCGGTCTCCCGCGTGACAGGCGGGGATACTTTCCACTATACTACCGAAGACTGTACATGTAGTCTTGAAATTAGTGTTTAGTTATTTTGACCAAAGATATTAAGTACTGATAATAGTAGTTACAGTAGTCACAGATAACACGATTGTTAAATAAAACTGTAATTGACGACATAACAATGAATGTGTGCATGATATAAGTACATACACTGACTATTACGAGTACATACATACAATTACTATTGACTGAATCGGTGGCGTGGTCGGTACGGCATCCGCTTTCGACGCCGGAGTTTCGGGTTCGATTCCCGGTCGGGACAAACTTTGTACCGAAGTCTGGGTGTTTTCTATGTATAATATGTAGGTATTATATATATGTATATTAGGTGTTGTAAGTACCTACCTATAAGCACAATTTAATTTATAATTTAATACGAGTATATACTTTCTACTTATCTTCTGATTTCAAATAAACATTCCTCTTGCATGAAAAATGGCAAATCTCGTTTTAAATTTCATGAAATAAAACATGATTTAGTAAGTAAAAGTGTCATACCTAAGATTCATACCTCATTCGTTTCCAGTGAGAGGCTGTATGGAACGTTTCCTTTGCCTGCGGCGCAGCGTCGACGAGGACGGCTAATTATTTCCCGCCTTATCCGTTTCCGTCCCGATCAATAGTTTTGAACACGTTGGGATTCCAATTTGAAATTTGAACATTTTCAAATGTAGAACGTGGGAGATTTGTATTCTACTAAAATAACTTGCTAATAAGATTGAATTTTAGAACGACTTGTATTTACGGTTACTTTATCAATATCTACGAACCGAGATATACATTTGGGTGTGCAAAAGTCAGAGGACGCTATTTTATTTGTGTAAAGCTAAATCCAAGTTTGTGGGGTTCCACCATCTTGAAAAAGGGTTGCAAATCGTTATCGCACTCTATCGAGCAAACTATTCATCGCACAAAAAAATTGTGACAAATTTTTTGTCGCAAATAATTTTCTAAGTACAACATTGTTTTATACCTTTTTGTCGTAGAATTAAAAATAACAAAGTTATTAACAAAAACATGAAAATTCACAGCGTCCTCTGACTTTTGCACATTTAGCACTAAAAAATGTAGCATTTCAATGGTTAGTCCATTGAAATGTTACATTTTTTACACAGCGAAGCGAGCGTTTGGTAACGAAACAGCCAAGCGACACATTTTCCTAAGTTGTAGAGTTTGTTGAGAACTTAAAACTAGGACTCAGAACTCTATAGGTACGCTAAGATGAGAGTGTTAGGTTAGGACGCGTAGAGTTAGGAGCTTGGCTCTCCCTTAGATCTGTCAACTTTTTACAGTACAATCAACACGACGTATCTGCTCGTTGGCCTTAGATACTTCACATGAAATGTGTTTGGTGGGATTATTATAATATTAGGTATTCGCTGGAACGCGGGTGGTTACCTCGAAATAATTAAGACGGAGAACCCTACCTAACCTCTAAAAAATAAAAAAAATAAAAAATATAAAAATTAAAAGACAAAAAAAAAATTACAACTATGACGCGGGCCAACAATAACCTCTTAAAAGCTGCATTTAAAAATTTTAATTTCGTGCGCGAGGCGACAATCAAATTTTTGTAGTACTGTCAAAGGCATGTTTCTTTAATTCTTAATAACTCAAAAACTATAAAAGCCACATACACCAAAAACTACACAGCAAAGCACGTTAATGTGTTCTATCTGCATGACAAATTTCATGTCGATAGGTTTAAAATTGCGACCGGTATCGTTTTACATACATTTTCAATTGGGACCATCTTAGGGAAGACTCCGCCGCGCACCGTCTTAATTAAAAATCATATCAAAATCGGACTAATTTACTGATTAATTAACCCTGTACCTACACAAAGCGTCTGTCTGTATTAACGATAAACTGAAAATAGATTAGTTGAACTATTTATAATGTTTTCTTTCGGCTAAGAACCGAAGGAATAAAAATCCTAATTATGTAGCACCAACTATGTTACTGGCGAAATGTAGACTTATAATATGCATCTACCTACCTCTTCGAGAGAACAGACGTGGTTATACGTAGGTATGTATCGCTATAACATAATATAAAACAAAGTCGCTTCCGTTCTGTATGTATGCATAGATCTTTAAAACTACGCAACGGATTTTGATGCGGTTTTCACCAATGGATAGAGTGATGGGTATATAATTTGTCAAGCGGGCGAAACTGCAGGCGCCCGGCAGTGTTGTACATTTTACTCTGTGAAGTCTGAAACGTTGATGAAACGTTGTCCTCAATACAGCCGTGATCAGACAAGTCTTAAGACTCTGATTATACAGCTTTGTTGATAAGTTCACAGCTGTAAGACTTTTAATGAACCTTTGAGACACATAACTACGACTATATACCTGAGGGGGTACGCAGAGGTAGTTAGAGGTAGCTATATTACACCTAAATTCATAATATTTGAAAGAAAAACATTCATTTGCACACAAGAGAAATACACAATATAGAACAAATACAGCGTACAAACAACACCGCCAATATCATAAACAGAAAAAAAAAAATTCAATAAGAAAAAACCAGTCAAGTGCGTGTCGGGTCACGCATAAATTAGGGTTCCGTAGTTACCCATTATAGATGCTAACTCCTAAACCAACAAAGTTATCTAGTTCGTTATAATTTTCCTTCAAAGTTCATTTTATGATCACGATCTTTTTTCAGATTCTTTAAGCCGTTTACATTATAGAGGCTTCTATGTTTTACCAAAAAATGCGCCGAAGTTGAATAGCTCGCAAACGGAAACCTAAATAAAACAAATCGTAGTAGCCTCCCAATGTTTTACAAATACCTATCTAATGATACCCCACACGATGGGGTTGACGCAAGAAAAAGTCATCCCCACTTATTTGTAGGGGAGGTACCCCAGAAAAATTTTCTTTTCATAATTAAGACGGAGCGTAGCGGAGTCTTCTCTATGAAATCGTATGTAAAACAATACCATAGAGAAGAGTTTAAAATTTTAAACCTATCGACTTGAAATTTGGCATGCAGATAGATCACATTAACGTGCTTTGCAGTATAGTTTTTGTTATACGTGGCTCTTATAGTTTTTGAGTTATTAACGTTACGTTCTCCGTCTTATTCATTTCGACGTAACCGCCCGCGTTTGATTCGTTTCGTTCCACATTTTTTTTATCATTTCGCCAAATTGACGCCGCCCGCTTAATGCGACGTCTGGCGATTGTGGGCGACTCTCACAGTACGCAATTTGGCGACCTAGTGATGTGCCTCTTCACGCTCCGCTTAAAGAACCCTGAGTGTCTAGTACCAGTTCCTTACGTCAATTTGCTCGAAATACGTATTCGTATTCCCCATTCATTTCACACCAGCGCCCCTAGCGGTAACGTCAGGGAACTGTGTGGAATGTATGGAGGAATACGAAAACGAGTTACGAGCAAGAGTCGGACTCGCGCACAAAGGGTTCTGTACCGAAACGGCAAAAATATCACAAATATTTATTATGTTCCGTTTTTTAGTATTTGTTGTTATAAAGGCATTTAAAGTAATCTACACACACATTCTCATTCGGGTTCCCATTTTACTCTTTGAGTACGGAACTCCAAAAAAATTACGTTTTATTTAGAAAAAATTAAGGGTAAAATTGTGGTAAGTAATATATCTACCTACTAAATATTATATTACCTATCTTGCCTCAAATTACCACGATCAAAATCCCATTTTACCTCTTAATTTAATAAACCCGTCTAATTAAGGATATATAAAATAAACATTACGGTATCAAAGGCACAACTCGTATGTAAGTAATTAGTAGTCTGACAACATTATTTCGTTGGGTCGCCTCATTCTAAGATTTTCTACCAAATTGGTAGAAACGATCTTGATACTTTTATTATAATTGTCATAAATTACAGAGCACCGCCTTTGGAGCCTTAAAATAAAATAACTACAGAGGTTCGATATCTCCCATGGGTCTACAGAATACTTCATAACCATAATATTATACGACAAATCGCTCCCGCTGTCTGTCCGTCACTATGGTCTTTAAAACTACGCAACTGATTTTTATGAGGTTGAGGTTGTTATCTAGGAAGGTTTTAGTTTAATTAGTCAAGCGGGCGAAGCCACGAGTGTTGGCTAGCTTATTATAATTGACATTGTTGATCTCAATTACACACAATTACGCCTGCTCGAAGGATAGGTAAAGGTCTATTATACGCTCTCTTATCGCAGGTACATTTCTTATCACGAGACAAATTAATTGCCGCTTTTAAGTTTACCATACCCTCTTCTGTAGGTAGGCAGGTGTACCACTTGCAGGGGAGGGTCTCTTGGGACCATTATTTCGAGAGCACCAGCCATACGAACATCTATGGCAGTTATTACGGGTATTTGAAGTCCTTTAACAAAAAATATTGCACAAAAACACATACTTTTCCACTGTTATAATTTTATTTCTACTGACCGGGATTTATACATGTTTTTGTGCAATATGTGTAGCAGATTCCACCAAGTGCCGTCAATCGACAGTATAAATAGTCCTATAACAAAATCTGACTGGTCTAACTACAGAGGTTCGATATCTCCCATGGGTTGTGACTCGTGGAAGTCAGATGGCAGCACTATGGAAAACATCGAAATTCAGCCGCATCGTAGTACGACTTGAAAGCTGATCACTACTGAATTGAGAAAAAGATCTTCTTCTTTTTTAAAAAATGTGACTCCATTGATCAATTTTCCTGCACAAGGAAACGTTGTTCGGTATTGCAATTGAGCGTTTGGTCCTAGATTTTTGCCCAGCGCCAAAAACCACTGTCAAAAAGTACCTACAAAATATTATTTTCAAAAGAAATAACGAAAAAGATTAAGACACAGTAAAAAGAAATAAAACCCCAAATTGTGTGTAGCAAACTGTCGTCAGCTCTTCCAACTAAAAGCTTCTCAGGCAATTTGAATAAGATAAAAGTATCAAGGAGACGTAATCCCGGTATAAGAGTTTATTCATGCTCTTTAGAAGAATATCTCAAAGGTGTTGCTAACTTACAATATTCTGTACAGTTGCACACAAAAGTCTTTCGTTATTTAAATCACTTTTTTAATATAATGTAAATACATTGATATTGATATTGACCCAAGCGAAAAAATCATTTTGAAATGATTATTTATGTACTTAATTTAGTATTTTTATAATATTACTTAACATAATATTGTAAAATTTTGACATTCATATGGGCTCTTTATGTGCCTAAACTGAATAAACAAAATTGATTCTTTGATTCTTCTTTGACCCGTATGTCCCTTAGGGGGTCATACTATGAGGTTACGTACATCCGAAGTGCAAATACGAGATTTCATACAAGTGAAGAAAATCGTGGTAACATCTAGTGATTAAGGTTCACTTTGGTGGTACACAGTACTATCCAAAAAGTGGTCCACAATGGTGGTAATGATTTGTCTCTTCACGAAGAACTGAGGTGTGTACGAAAAAAAAACATGTTCTAGGCTATACTATTTTAAGGTTACATTAAAATCCGTTCTTTAGTTTTTGTGTAATAAACGAAAATGTAATAAAAAATATTATTTGATCTTTCATATATTATACACTTTGGCCACAGTATAGTTAGTTCTACATACACACTGTTTTGGGGTATATTATGGATAAACAAAAACATCACACACATATAAATATCAAGCCTATATCTCCGGAGGGGTTGACAGAGGTGCATTACACACCGACAATTTGCCAGCATTTTTAGTCCCACGTAATAGGGGGCAAGCCTATTTCCGTCACCGGGCATACATACAATGGGTTATGTCCAAAATGGCTGAATTATATTTAATAAAAAGGAGCAGCGTTATTGTAAATAAAAAAAACAAATTTAAACCCGTGGCTTGCGATGAAATGTTGATGGAAGGCAACAAAATCTTAAGTGCCACTCGCTATGGCACAGCCAATTAAAGTCCTGGGCGTCTCGGACTATTATTTCGGAATATAATTAATCGGAATAAAATACTATTATTTGTATGTGCTACCTATTGATAGGTTCAAAATTGGTCCCAAACCCTAAAGAAATATATATTTCTATTGGTATAAACTACAAATAAAAGGACAAGTTGGTAAATGTATGCTCAGGTCTGTAAAACTACGCCACGGATTTTGATAAGGTTTTAACTAGTGGTTATATAGGAAGGTTTTAGTTTAATTAGTCAAGCGGGCGAAACCACGGATGTTGCGATGAAATGTTGATGGAAGGCAACAAAATCTTACGTGCCACTCGCTATAGCACAGCCAATTAAAGTCCTGGGCGTTTCGGACTATATTAAAATCCTGGGCGTGTCGAACTATATATGTATAATTACAAATTTTAGTATTATAACTACGATATATTAATTTTCCGGTAACACTTTTGCTATCGACTGTACTCTTATTAAGACGTCGCCGTCGCCGTCGCCGTCGCCGTAGTCCCACAAATTCGGGCGTTGCTTAACATTTAAATGTTGAATCATACTCGGTATCAGCGAAATCCCTCCCCAGCCTTCGCCCTCTCCTCGAAGGCTTAGTGTGGATAATACTGGATTATTAATACGTGTAATCTACCTATCTTGTCGGTGTTGGTTTAAATAGTCAAGTCAAAATTACATTTTTCTTATTAAATGTCAATACCAATATCTTTAGAGATTTTTTTTTACCGACTTACCTAAGGAGTTTTTTTTGTTGCATGTTTTATTTTGTTTAGGGTTTGGCACCAATTTTGAACCTATCAATAGGTATATACATACAAATAATAGTATTTTATTCCGATTAATTATATTCCGAAATAATAGTCCGAGACGCCCAACGCGACTTTAATTGGCTGTGCCATAGCGGCTGGTACATAAGATTTTGTTGCCTTTCATCAACATTTCATCGCAAGGCAACCATGGAAGGTGCGACTTGAGCAACCAAAGTGGGGAACCACCACCATCGCGACGGTGAGACCGATCATGGAGGAGTGCCTGCAGAGGCAGTACGGTGGCCTCACGTATCGTGCGACACAGATCCACACGTTGGTGGCATGCTCAGCATGGGCGAGTCAGCGCCGGGACCTCGTTGTGGGCCTGGGCGTAGATACGCCCTCGCTGGAGACCATGCTACAAGCCATGGTTTCTAGCGGGAGCCAGTGGAACGCGGCCGTTTCCTTCTGCGAGCAGGTAATGCTCGTGAAGGAGGCGGCCGGTAGGGTGAGGGAGGTGCGGTCGTGAAGTGTGCGGCGAGGACGCCGCAGACGTGACTACGCCCAGGACCATCGACCTCCATGATCGAGGCCTGAGGACGATGGATTAGCAACCTACCGTCCTTACAGAAGCAGGCTAGAAGGGCTGCGTGATGTGAGGCTTCACCCCACACGCGCCTTCACTCACCGACGCGGGATAAAACTCGACCCCAAAGATGCGGGGTAACACCCGACCACCACACAGTGGCCACACAGGAGGCCAAGGTCCGCCGGGCGCCACTGGGAATTCTCTCAGTGCCTACCGGAGGCGCTCGGCAATGGACGTAGGTGCGGCCGCAGCCATGGGCAGCGGATTAAAAAAAAATCGCAAGGCAACAGGTTTAAATTTTTTCTGCTAATTTTTAAATATATAGCTGTATACTTTGTATTAGATTCATTCGGCCATTTTGGACATAACCCACTTTCTAGAGTGCCCAATGACGGCAATAGGTTGGCCTTCTTTTACGTGGGACTAAAAATACTGGCAAATTGTGGGTGTGTAATGCGTGTGTAATTTTCATAGGGACATAGTACCAGAATACAAACTATATATTATATAAAATTGGAATAAAAGTTCATCCGTAAAGCAACACTACGTTTTCTAGATCAATTATTCCCAATAAAACCACTTCTATGGCAAACGTATATTACCATACTATTCGCGAGAGGCAGTGAAGATTTTTTTTTGTGTGTCAGTCTGTTTGTCCCTGGTAATCTCTAAAACAGCTGAGCCGATTTTAACAATTTTTTTACTGGCACCTAGCTGAACTTAGAAAAACCTACCTAAAAATCAACGCACTAACAATTATTTTTATTAGAAACATATCCACACTAGTTCCAACTACACTAATTCTCGCTAAAAGCGTCGCAAGAAAGTAAACACAAGTAAATTTAAAGTAAGTAATAAGGAACCGTAATCAGGCAAGAGTTGGTTAATTACAATTAATACGACCTCGAACCACACGAAACTCGGAGTCCGAACTGATACGAACAGTGCCGAAGATAGCCGAAGTCGTGATTACAGGTTGCTAAGTTTATGTTGGCGTTCCAATAGGGGCCCCACATTACATTGAAAAACTTCAAAAACGAGATTCCAGAGCAATAAATACAAACAATTATTATTGTTTCCATTTCTTGCCACACATCAACTTATTTGGCGTAATTTTTTTTATACCCGGTATTTCTATTTAATTCTCTTCACAAAACAATCATTACCGAGATTAAATAATTTAAGTTAATTCAAGAAATTAAAAAATATTCTATTGTGTTAATAGTCTGTTATTTTTTTACCCAAAGGTCTATTTTATTTATCTTTTTACGCATGATTAAATAACTAAAATCCCGTATCTCATTTTAAAACCTAATTACAGGTAAGTATTTTGTTCTTATATGTACTAATTCCATAATATTTAAATTTCGTCCTCTTTGGTGGAATAACTTTTATAAAAATTTGAATTCTGAAATTGGATTAGCTCTCTCTTGTTTATTTATGGTTTAATCAGAAAGATTAGAGGGGATCAACCAGTAGGTGCTTGTCAGTTGTCATTGTCACTTATTTAGGGAGTGTTACAATAAATTATTGTGTTATTATTATGTTGGTAGCATTGAAAGGGGCGTTTGTTTGTTTTAATCGAAGTCGTCATGTATTTATTGTTACTTTCAATATTTTGCAACATTTTCGCAACATTTTAAAAACTAAATTTTTTTTCTTTTATAATTTTTTGCAAAAAAAAACATGAAGGTAACAATTTATATATAAAAATAACATCGTTGGAATAAATATAAGGGTTAAACTAAGGAACTCTAAAAAGGCTTGGTCACACACATTACATAGGTATCTTTCTAGAGCCACAGTAGTGCTAAGCCACGCAGGCTTAGTCAAACTCAAACTCAAACCCAAAAATATTTATTAATATAGGTTATAAAATAACACTTGTTAACGTCAACAAATAAGAATTTACATTTAAAGCCAGATTCGCAAAGCAATGGGTGGAGCCAAAGAGAAAAGAACCTGGCAATAAAACCTCCCGGCCACTCTTTTCCAATCATCAGTAACTACATTCATCTGTACCAGCTGTGATTAATTTCTTCAGTCTTTTTTTTATACGCTGTGGAGATAGTATGTTTTAGTTATTGATTTAGTTGTAGGCATCTACCCTATTGTACGGTGACATAGTGAGTTTATAACGTAAATTTTGTGAGAAAAGAACCTGGTAATAAAAATTCACGGCCACTCTTATCCAATCGCCAGTAAGTACAATCATTGTGTCAATCATGCGAGATTGATTATAATCTAACGGTATTTTCAATTTTACGGTGACATGTTGATACAGCCTATGAAAGTTAAAACGTAAATTCCTCACAGAGGCATAGACAATGTCTGATCGGAATGGATGCGTGCGTATGAGGTACAAAGAGATTAGATACATCGGAACGCTATCAATCGCTGACAATATTAGGTTTTATATGCAGTGAGATACTTTAAAATACAGTTATATATTAAATAAATGTCACTCTAAAAAAAATTTAATCGATCATTGAATATGACTGATTCGATTTTTAAAATAATGAAATTTTCCAGGCTCTATTAGTAGGTGTCCCTGTGTCACGCCAATTTTTGAGTTTTGTGAATAGATTCTGAATGCTGGCTGGAATATTAGAACCTCTTCTCTCAATCAAAACTATGGTGAATTAAAAAATAAGTAGTTAGGTAAGTATTATTTTTTAATTCGATATTCAAATTTACAGCTGTACCGGCTGTACTCAAATGTGTTCCCGCCTTAAGCTACAATTTAAATTTCCGCATTCCATTGGTGCCGTGACAGTCTTTGTGCTTTGTAAGCGGATGCGAATGCTGTCAATCAGACAAATTGGAACCGAAGAACACGTTTGTAACTGTACTTACTTAGTAGTTTAGTTTGAAAATGGCTGCTGTCACTTATAGAGATATATTTGTACAACTGATTGAAAGGTTGTTAATAATTCACAATCCCATTTTTAATGACTTCAAAAAAGTAGTATGTTCTAAATTCGACTGTACCTATGTTTTTTTTTATGTTACCGCATATCTTGTGATGTAGATTTTTTTTAATTGAAGGCATCTCGAGTTGTCCCATTTCAATTAAGTCCCATTTGAACAATTGTTTGGTCCCATTCCGGTAATTTGAAGTCGGTGTTTTCAATCAATCGCATGACACTAAAAATCATGAATAAATTTTAGTAGTTTACTAGGAAGGCCTGGGTTTGCCAAAGCTTCGTCCATTGGCAAGCATCTGCAGGAGGCTTAAGCTACAATCGTAGAATAAGAAAATAAATCTGTAAATTTTTCAACATAGAGATTTGACTCTTTTAGTCTACTTCTTACCAACTACCAAGAAAGAATTTAAGTTCATAAATCTAATATTATCGAGCTCAATAATTCATGTCACAATGTTTTGATATGACTACAAGTTAATCCATACAATACATGTCCTATTGAAAAACGCTAACAAAATTAATCACAATCGTCCGAGCCAAGAAACCATTAAATAACCAATCCGAATTTCGAATGCATCATAGACAAATACCATCGACAAAATATATTTCGACCTTAAAGCGCGCCAAAAAGGTTGGTAATATATTTTTAATCTGACAATTCCGGCGAGTACAGTATTTAATCATCTACAAAGGACCTACATACGAGTCGTATTCAAAATTGACAAAGGAAAAAAAGCAATCTGCCAAGATTGGCATGGGGCTACACAAAAAGGGGATCTTTTGGGGGAATATTGAAAAGCGTTTTGTCGTCAACATGTTATTTGGTAATTTAGTGTTGGAATAACGAGGGCTGTAATTGCAATAGGTTTTAAGCACATATGTGGATGATTGATTGCTTTTTGCTGCCGATTTAAGATTAAGATGCTTTGATGTTAGTGGGTACCACAGGGGCCTTAGCCAACCTCAGGTAAGGTATAGGCAAGTGCAAGTGCACCTATCGATTAATAAGAGGCTCTGGCTCGTTCGCGGGGTTACTTGGAGGTCCTGGTTGCGTTATCCTTATCAATACACACACACAGACAACACTTTCTGAGGAAAGAAGTTCTGATTACGGGAATAAGCTTACCCAATATAAGTACGTTTTGTCCAACAAAACAACTGAGGAAATGTGAGGCTTAGAATTAGTTATCTACCTCCAAGCTAGATCAAATTACTATATGTATATACAACTGCTTCGGTGACGTGGTCGGTAGTGCAGGCTTTCAACTCCGGAGTCTCGGGTTTGATTCCTGGGTCGAATCAAATATTTTTGCGATCCACAAATATATGTTTCGGAGTTTGGGTGTTTTCTTTGTATATTATGTATGTATTTAGAAATATGAAAGTATGTTTATCAGTTGTCTAGATCCTATAGCACAAGGTTATGGCTTAGTTTGGGCAAGATGACGTTGTGTGAGAACGTCCAAAATATTTATTATTATTATTAATTATCTGGATAAAAATGTGCTGAGTCAACAAAGAAAATATGAAGCTTTCATCCCAAAACCTGTTCCATGTTTTACGTGTCATTGACTACCTATATTTAAGAAATATACCTACATTATTACGCATATATCCAAGAAGGCTACCTCGGTGGCACAATGGTACTATGTACTCGAGGTCTCGGGTTCGATTCCCGGGTCTGGTGGATAATGTATAATTCTCTTTAGAATTTTACCTAGATAATTATTCCAGAGTCTGGAACTTGTGCCCGGTAAATGGCAATAGGCTCGTCCCCTATTACATGGGACCTAACATAGCTGGCGAGATGTGGGTGTGTTTGCACACCTCTGCCTACCCCTTCGGGGAAAAAGGCGTGATGCTATGTTATGTTATGTTACCTATCCAAGAAGGGCTGGGCATCAGATGCATCATATTCGCCCACATCATATTTGCTGGTCTCACGTAATAGTAGGCGAACCTATAGCCCTCTATTAAGCTACTCGTATTAGGGGCACTTTGGTCTTTGCTAGAACCTCGTCTCTTGATCGCCATGTGCTCTCTAGTAGAAACTGAGATGACTCTAAGATGTCGATGAGACCTTTCTGACGCCATGTAGATGGTTGCAGTATAAATATATAGGCAGAATAAATAGCTAGCTACTCACTTCAATCTGATACGAATTTATCGGAAAATGCGAGCCTTATAAATAAAACATCTTCATAAATCCAATATGGCTACTCAAACAACATTTTACAAAGACTTTCAACAGCTCCCTGTTTATTAAGTCCGTATATAGTCTCCAATCCCGATAACTGAAAGAATATAAATTGCAAATGAAATAACTTTTAATATGAAAAATGGCATTATCATATCAAACCATCTTGTTTTTATATATCTCAGATTTGTTACGCTAAAAATAGCCTTATTTTCTATTAAATAAGATTTAAAAAAAGAAATATTATGTCGTCACAGATAGAAAACACAATTTTGAAATAAGAATACTTCTACAATATATATGGTAAGAAGCGACATGCAAAAGTAAACTTTATGAAAGTAATAATAGGGGTTGAAGAATCACATTGAAATGTAATATTTATTTTGTAATGTTGGCATCTTTCAGCCGAGTTGTCATGGCGCGTGAAATTGTTTAACATTCTGTGGCGTAGCTTTATTTCAATAAATATGAATGAGATCCAATGTTATTGGATATGTTTTTTTCGTAATTCAATTTTTCCAAGACAAAGTTTATTTTCCATCTCGATAGATTTATAAATTTAATTATTGATGACAGTGCTTTGCATATTTTTTTAATAAGTATTAATCGATCTACAGTCTCTTAATCATAGGACCCTTGTTTGTGTAAGAAATTATAATAATCATAAGATTCAATGTAAGTACCTGGGCAAAAAGTTTCTCCCTTCGTTACTTATTAGTCGAGCGTGACGGATTCCGGTAAGTTTCTGACAATGAAATTCTGAGCACGGCATAAGTTTGCGATTCCGATACATACATATTTACACATAAAACAAAAATACAAAATACAAAACAAAAATAAACTGCGTTTATGTTTTAAAAAAAGATATTATGAAATACGCGCCAACGTCAATCGAAAATGGAATGTATATTTTTTTTCAACAGCAATGACAAAGGCGCGCCCGTCAAATGCCATTGCTTAAATGAGAACGCACTCATTCGAGAATGTGGTGGGACGGAAAAATCATTGAGCGAAAATGTCATCGGTTCATTCTGCCAAAGTAGAATGGAGTAGTCTACTATAGAGATGGGAGAAAGTGTGTTTATTATGGTTTTGCAATAATTATGAGGGTGACACTCATTATTATTGAAAAGTCTACAATAAGTTGGTTGGTATTATCGCAGATATAAGAATACTGGTATTATGTAATACCCACATAGCAATGAATGTCGACCTGCGTACCGTGTAAACCGTTTAGCTCTATGTATGTACCCGATTTAAATTGTTTTGAAATTCGAATCCAACACTTTAAATCGTCGCAACTGGCATCAAGAGCACCAATTCCAAATATGAAACAGTAACAGTAAATGTTCGCAACGAATTTTCAGTGACAGTGACAGTCCGTCTGTAGTGATTGAAGCACTGATGCAGGCGTTATTCAGTAGCCGTTGGGAAATCATTGCTGGCACTGCGTATTTATTCCACGGAATGCACAGAGTAGTTAACATGTAGAGCACACGTATACGAGCTTATGAAGTGAAGTTCGTAGTAACTAATGACTAGTCAATACAGGTACTAGTCGTGTAAACATTTTTATTTTTCTGAAGTGTGAATTTGAGATGTTTGAGATGTTTCTCAAATTGCAGGATGCCATATAGTCAGCCCGTAAACTCCCATACAAATTTGTTTTTCTACGTCTAAGCCGGTAAGACTAGCCCATTGTGCTGCTCTTACATTTAGTAAGCTAAATCTCAATTAATACTGTATTTGTGTATAATAAAACAAAATAAATAACTAGGATCGAACTTCCTAGGTAACGGATCGATCGCAATGCGAAAACGGGTTTAGGACCACAAGGGCCTCTTAGTGATTATGCATTTTTATCATGCTCATTGGTATTCGAAAGTCAAGTATGGAAAAAACCACTATTTATTCGTGACCGTATTTTTAAAATATTTATTTTTAGAAGTTTAGTAGTATTATTTTACGGCGAAATCTATTCAAATAGTTTCAAAAATAAGCCAAGCTTTGGTTTACTCAATTAAAGTTTAAAAATATTCTTTTGAAAATGGATACATACCTACACTCGATTATCATTCACATATCATCACACTCGTTAAATCGAGAAAGAGAGCGATAGAATCTATTTAATCAACCTATGACAGAAAAAGTTTTTAAAAGTTTCTGTTCCTCTGAGGTATCTATGTCGTAGCCGCGGGCAGTCTGGCGGCACGTTGAAATTCTATTTTCGAATTTACAGTTAATACTGGCTGTTATACAGCGTCATCAAACACTTTTTTAATTATGTCCAGTTGACTTTCCTAATTTAAAAATAATATTTATATTAAAAATGCTCGGAGCTGAGAGTAAAGGAATGTAACATCCGGTTCCAAGCTGTTAGAAATTTCGGTTCAATGGTTATGTTCCATTCTTTAACTGCTCGTAGATGGCGCTCTGGCGACGCCGTAAGTCGCGGTATTGATACAATACCTAGTAACCGTGGTGTCTTGGTCAGATGTTATAATGTTCCTCCTGAAACGGGAATAGTCACTGGTTCAAGTTCAACCCAAGACCAAAGTTAATTGCTCATTATAAGCCACTAGTGGTCGCCCGCGACTTCGTCCGCGTGGTAATTTGGATTTTTTTCCCGTTCCCGTCGCGCCGCTTCATATTTTGAACAATTCACACAATATCTTTATAAATTGTAGCTTATGTGTTATTCTGATGTATAAGCTATATGATTGTAAAGTTTCATTAAAATCCATTCAGTAGTTTTTACGTGAAAGAGTAACAAACATCCATCCATCCATACATACATACATAATATATACTCACAAACTTTCGCGCTTATACCTAATATTGATATATACGTAGGTCACACTATAAGTTTTGCGTAACTTAAAAAAAACAACACGTTAAAACCAAAATATTATGTTGATTGCTTTTCAAAATACTTTCCTTTACATTTTAAACATTTTTTCATGCGATCGAACCATTTTTTAAAACAGGAGGACCACAGATCTGAAGGCATGTTTTCTACGTGCCGATTGAACGCTATCACTGCCTCTTCGGAGTTGGTAAAAGTGAAACCTCTCATCAAATCTTTGATTTTGGGGAAAATACAGAAATCACAGGGTGCTAAGTCGGGGCTTTGCGCAGAATGGGTGACGAGTTGTACTTTTTCGGAAGCTAAAAATGACTTTGTTTTGTCGGCCGTGTGTGAAGAAGCGTTGTCATGATGTAGGAGAACGCGGCTTTTGGGTCGTCTTTCGCGAACTTTTTCTAACACCCTGGGTAAACAAATGGTAGAATACCACTCGGCATTAACACTCTTCTGATCTTCAAGTGGAATTGTACAGATGGGACCCGTAGCTGAGAAAAAAAACGCGATAATTTTTTTACCAACGTTTCTCGCTTGCCTCACTTTTGTTGGGTGTTTAGGCGTTTCGGACCGCTAGTGGATCGGACCGCGATCCGAATCACCCAAGTACTATTTTTGAATGTGTCGGTTCACACCAAGTGATTAGAGCGGTACGAAAGGCCCAAGGTATCTTTTGAATGGCTCGATTCGGACCGCGCCACTATGTGTCAAAAGGCCGATCTAGTCGGACAATATTATTTGACGGGTCCATATTGGCTCACATAAAATTTTGAATCCTATTCTTTGTCTTACTACCGATTTGTGTTCATAATCATCACTCTTCATAATTTTATTTTTCATACTTTTTTTATTCATACATTTTTATTACTATCATCGGAACTAATAACAGTTAGTGGTTTTAATTTTTTTATTAATACTGTTACTACCAAAAACCAGTTTAAATCCATAATTTTTTTTAGATCTTTTTTCTTATAACATTCTATTATTATATTGCTTTAATTAATAATGTTGTTACTACGAACATACTTCAACTCATAACGTCGTTGTTCAGAATAGCTTACTTTATAACAGATAATTATCTGGTGCTTCGCCGGCCGCTACCGCGGCACGCTCGCTTCGCTCGCTCGGCTCGCGCGTTGTTGTGGTCACAGTTTTAACCTAACTTAACCTACTTATCTGGTAGCATTTCGTTTCTGGTAGCAATTTATCTGGCGCTTCGCCGGCCGCTGCCGCGGCACGCTCGCTTCACTCGCTCGGCTCGCGCGTTGTTGTGGTCACAGTTCAATCCTAACCTAACCTACTTGTCTGGTAGCATCTCGTTTCTGGTAGCAATTTGATTTTCACTGGAATATAGACATTATAATATGAATGAAAAAACTTATGATTAAGAAATTTATAAAAACAAATATTAGAATAAAACACATTTATGAATATTATAGTTATTTATTCGAATGATTACGAGTTTCGATCATTAGTATAAACAAATATATTAAAACAAATATTAGTAAAAACTAACTAACTAAAAACGCGAGAAGAAGAGGGGGGTTATCTTTAAATGAAGAAAAGTTAAAACTTGTGTCAACAATTTACGATACGCGGACGACATGGTGTTACTGAGTGCGTATGTGTGTGGTATCAGGGAGCTGTTAAGAATCTGTGAGGAGTACGCCTGTGGTCATGGATTAATTTACAATGTTAAAAAAAGTAAGTGTATGGTCTTTGGGGCCGGCACCAAATGTCCCCAGAACGTACCACCAGTGCGACTTTATGGTGAGCCCTTAGACACTGTTAAACAGTTTAAATACCTGGGTCATGTGGTGTCTGCCGACCTCAAGGACGATGCTGATATTGAGCGGGAGTGGAGGGCCCTGTCTGTTCGAGCGAATATGATAGCTCGTAGATTTGCCCGTTGTTCGGTTAAGGTCAAACTTACGCTCTTTAGAGCGTACTGCACGTCTCTCTATACGTACAGCCTGCGGGCTGATTATACCAAAAGGACCTACGGTGCCCTCCATGTCCTGTACAATAACGCGTTTAGAGTGGTGCTGGGACTGCCCCGATTCTGCAGCGCCTCGGGTATGTTCGCGGACGCGCACGTGGATTGGTTTCACACCACGATACGAAAACGGTGTGCGTCCTTGTTGCGCAGATTGCGGGCCAGCTCTAACGCCACTCTAGTAATGATAGCTGAACGGTTGGATTGTTCCTATCTGCGGCATTGTTGTGAGAGGCATGTGCCGGTCCCAATGCCGAGGAGAGGGTTTTAATTTTTTATTTTTGGTTGGTTATTTTTTTTTTAACTGAATATTATTATTTTAATTTGCTGTGATTATGTTAAATTTAATTCTTATATTTTGACATAATTTTATTTATTTTAAAATTTCATATAATTTTGTATTTTTTTTTTGTAATAATGTGACATAATTCTGTGTATAATATGGGTACTAATATTGTGACCTGAAATAAATGACAATTTAAATTTAATTTTAAAACCAGAATCATCGTCAAAAAAACAATTGGACAAAGGAGTACAGGTACGACAAGAAGATATTATGGATTGTGCCATATATAAAAGGAATCGATGGGACTCATCCGATGTGCGAGCACAATTGAATGTATTTGAGCTCGACCGTGTTCCTAAAGAAAAACGCACGATGACTTATTCAAAAATACTGGATTTGTTAGAAAAATACGTCAAGCAGACAGTTTGGGTAACATCATATTGCCAAGTTTTGATGATTCCGACAATGGAGATGAGTAGGTAAATTCATTGTTTCATAGGTTACGTTTAATTTCATTATACATATTGTATGTTTTTTAAACATGATACTGTATTTTTATTAATTCATTCTTAATTTATTTTCAATTATCATAATGAAATTCGGCTTTGTTCTTCTTAGAATAAAGACTATTTTAAGCTGGTCTCTTATGACGTAGTAAATCTTTCTAACCAAGTGTTAACGTATACTGGTATTATATTATAGCGTTAAATGTACCAAAAAGAAATGTAATTATTTATATTTTTGCTATATTTAGACAAATCTTTTATAGATACTGCCTTTAGAGCTAACTATATTGTCAAATAATATTGTCCGACTAGATCGGCCTTTTGACTAGGGCATGAATATCGGAATCTCGGAATCTCGTAATATCGGAATCTTGGAACGCGAGTTCCGATATTACAATTCCGATATTGAGCGACCCAATATCGTAATATCGGAATCAGACAAAGTTGCTGAATAAACTTGAACAGCAAAACAATTATCTTAGTTCGAGTCTCGCTGTGAACTTACGAGGTCGAATAAAAGAATGAAGGCTATTAATTGCAGGAGTATTACACTACCTTCATGATTCCGAAAGCTATTACAGTGCTTCAGAAGATGATACATTTCCCAAACCCACGAATGATCAAATATGTGATGTTATTGTAAGTGTGTTAATTAAAACGCCTGAAATATAAAGAAAACCTAACTAGCACTATCGCCGTCACAGAAACAGGGACTGAATCCACGACGTCTGTATTATCTTCAGATGAAGATGATGAACCATTAGCTAGTCGCGCTACAATAGATAAGTATTCTTGGTGCAGGGTCACTGATAGAGGTGAAAGAGGAGTTCCTAATTGTTGATTTTAAGTATACAAGAAGTTTTATTAACGTTGATTCCATGTTATTTTAAATAGTATGTAGCAATATAAAAAGAAAGTTGTGATTTAATCCAATAAACACTGATAGTATAACTAGCTAAGCTATGTACTGAATTGAAAAAAAAATATTATTAACATTTTTATTGTAAAATCCAAAATTAAAACGAATAAGTATGTTATTTAAATTGTTGTTATAGATTTGAATAATTGTTGTACCTGATTTTTAATTTTGCTTGCAATTTTTTATATTTTAAGAAGTTTTGTTTTGTACCGAATTAAAGACTTTGATTAAAATCATTCTTTTATTTTATACAATCCAGAATTGTTACGAATATAACCAAAAATCATATTTATAGCATATAAACACAATTCCGATATTAATATCGGAATTCCGATATTGAGATCTGATATCGGAATCCAATATCGGATTTTGAAAACCTTCCGATATTACATGCCCTACTTTTGACACATAGTGGCGCGGTCCGAATCGACCCATTCAAAAGATACCTTGGGCCTTTCGCACCGCTCCAACCACTTGGTGTGAACCGACACATTCAAAAATAGTACTTGGGTGATTCGGACCGCGGTCCGATTCACTAGCGGTCCGAAACGTCTAAAGATCCCTTTTGTTGGATTGTTCTCATTTTCAAATACCCATTCACAAGATTGCTGTTTTTTTCGGGTTCAAAACAATAAATCTACGTTTCGTCTCCTGTGACAATGTCATAAACAGCATTAGAATGTCCGTGGTCGTACTTCAGTAGCATCTGTGAGCACCATTCCACGCGAGCCCCAATAGTCCTCGAATTGTCTCATAGGTAATACGCGGGTTTTCTTCAATTAACCGCTTAACAGTAGCCACATTTATTTCGTTGACGGCAGTTGAAGGCCGCCCTTCACGAAATTCGTCATGTCAAGAAACTCAACCTCTCTCAAATTCAGCAAACCATCGCCTCACGGTGCTTAAACAAGGTGCTTCTCTCCCATTCCATCCCTCTCCATTTTAAAGACGAGCGGCACAGTCTTGCGGAGAGAGAGAACTTTTAAAATCATAAAATATCATCGCGCTAAAATCTTTTCGACTTAATTCGTTTAAAAAAATATAACATTCGAAATTCAAATAGTTCCGATTAGCTAGAAGTGCAAAACTTTCACCCCAGGCGCACACTAGGCGACACGCGACAGCGACAGCTCGGCGTCTAGACGCGGCGACAGGCTGCGGCCGTCAATTTCATATATTTTGTTCAAAGCTTCGCACACTTGGCGACAGAGTCGCGGAGTCGCGACGACAAGCTAGGGGAGTCGCGCGCGCTCGCTACTTGTCGCCGCGCCTAGACGCGCCGTGCACGCGCACACACGACGACAGTCGCGCGACAGCTCTGCGTCAGTCCGCAGTCGTCAGTCAGGCTGTGACCGCTGAGGAAGGTGCACGTGTTTTTTTCCTTTGCATTATAAGCACCAAGGCAAGTGCAACTAGAGGCTCCTTATTAACTCACAAGATGAACAACAACCGGCTCTCTCGAATACTCCACTACTAATGATCGCTTCCTGCATGAAGTCTGTCGTAACGACTAGTCGCTGACGCTAGCGACAGCTCCGCGTTTAGTCGCGACGACAAGACGCCAAATGCAAACGACAACGCCGCAATAAGACGCTGCGAGTAGACGCGGCGACATGTCGTCTAGTGTGCGGTGGCTGTTAGTGTGCCCCATGTATTCATTCAATGTATAGAAACATTGATTGAATAATCCGTTACGCAGATCTTTGAATCTATTGGGTCCATAGATACCTAGTCCAGCCATAAGTTTTGTGACAAATGAAAATGCATTTTTTTTTTAAATAAAGTTATGTAATATTAATAAAATTTAAATCTACATATTTATTAAAGTCTTTTTTATTCAAAATAGCCACCTTTGGCTTTTATACTGGCCTTTAATCTGTTTGGCCACGAATCTATGGATTTACGCACTGTTTCCAAGGGAAATTTTGCCACTACTTGCTCCAAAGAGACTCAATGTCGCCGTGTCTAACTCTAAAACTGACCATAATTTGTAGTCTAAAGGGTTGAGGTCTGGGCTAGATGAGGGCCAGTCTTCAGCTCTTATAAAGTCCGGAACGTTGGTGGCTAGCCTCGTCTGTGGGTTGGCAGGTGCACAGCATGCGTAGACTCCTTTGCACCCAAATAAACATAGACTAAAATAATACACTATAGTCTTATCCATATATAATAAATAAATAAGCATCCCTATATTCGACAGTAAACCTACCCTCTCTTCATAAAACACCCCCCTAATTTCCTAAACGGCGAAGTCTATCCAAATCGTAGGCTGAGAAGCCATGTTTATTTACCCATTTCCAAATAAAAAAGAGGGTAAGAGGGTAAAAATCACTCACGACACAAAATGAAAAAGGTGTCAAAGATCGTATTTACGATTCATTATACTTAATCCGGGTAAAATAGGGGTTGGAATTGATGTTGTTGGGATTCAAACTTAATGTAGATATTGTAGGGTGGTTTTTTGTGTAGCTAAGGGTTGTATTAAATTTGATAAAATAGTAAAAGTGTTCAAATAAGTGCCCATTGTGGCGACAGATGGTCCGAGAGGGAAGAGGGCTGAGGTATGTTACTAGTTAGGGAGAATTTTGTTGGGTCGTTTTTGTTACCAACAATTTTTAGAAGAAGTTTTTTAGAATTACACATTTTTGGACATTCTATTGTGATTTATTTTTGACATATAAAATGTATTCTTATTTAGTAATGTTTAGTTTTGTTATGGCAATAATGTGATTATGATTTATTATCTCTACCTACCTATGTAGCATACCGTAAGGTAGAATATGGCTGTGCACAATTATTAAAACCTATATCATGTAACCCAAATATGTTACCCATATTCTCAAATAAATAAATTGATTGATTGATTAAATTAGATTCGGTTTCATAAAATTTTATACCAAAATCTAAATCTTTAAAAAAACTATAAAACAGAGGAAATAGTGCGTCTGCCTGTATGTATACATTTACCCAGTAAAAAAAATTCAAACTTAAAACAACCGACTTTAACCGGTATTTCAAAACTAATAGCAAAAAAAAAGTGTGTGTGTCAGCTCCGACGCACGACTGGAGTTTACTCCTTTATTACGAGTATCTAACCATACGCAAAAAGAGTTTATTCAACTGAAAAAAGATTAATATCATATGAAAGGGTAAATTCACAAATTAATGAAAAAATTATATTCATATATAAATATACATTTATTCATTTTATATACATTAATTATAATTAATCGGCGAAATATTTTACATTAAACTTTTCACAATAGTCAATTTTAGATGTGCACAAATATTTCATTAGAAATTTGTATAAATTAGGTAATTATTATTCTAACAATTATCATTTTTTTAAAATATTAATTAGATCAACATTGCCTTCATTGTTAATTACAATAATAATAATAATAATAACTGGCAACTCTGAACATCTCATACATCATTTTCATTCTTAAAATATTTTAATATTTTTATTTACATATTATTGCCTAAATTTATACCATTACTTCAGATACCAAATTAATATAAGCAAAAAGTCAATAAATAAAGGATTTTATACTATTTTATAACAATAAACAAAGTCTACAAAATTAGCATAGAAGATTTGACACATGTCATATAAATACCTACGAAAATATCAACAATATTATGGCTAAATTCAAAATGAAGTGATTGAGATGCAAACAAGAACCAGAAGCAGAAATGCACAATTAACACCCCCGGACTCGTCACTAAACTCCGCCTCGCAGGCACCGGACCGCATATCGACGCTGACACAGGTGCTCGCAGAGGCGTCGAGCTCTTCAAGTGACGAGTATTTCTCTCCGCCGACGTCGCCAACACCAGTACGCCGGCGAGGGAGAGGCCGGCCGCCGAGCAGTTTGGGGCCCCGAAGCCTACCAGCTTCGAGTAGGGTCCCCACTACCGGTGGTATTGTACACCGCATGCGATGGACTTCATCCATCAATGAAAACGTCATGCGGGCATATTATGAGGCTACAGATGGGGAAACCAACCTGACTGCGTACCGTTCAAGGATGCTTCCTTTGTTTCAGGCTCTTGAACCAACAATGACCGTTGCCGTCCAACGACTATCGGATCAAGTGCGGGCTATCCAACGATGTAAGTTGTTGGATCAATCTGTGCTTGATCGACTACGCCTGGAAGTATTATCTACTCGTACAGCTCCAGTGTCAACGAGAGCACCGTCACCTGTGACACAGACGGTTGCTAAAAGTGTGACGTTAGCGACGCCCGCACCCGACGCGGGAAATGATACGAGTGATACATCTATCCAGGTAAGCGAGCAATTGAGGAGTACTTTGGAAGATGTGATCTCGCAGTATAGGTTTATACCTAATTCTAGACCGCGGCTACCACGCTTGCCAATGCATAAACGAAATCTGGCGTTGATGGGAGCCCTGAATGCATTGCTAGAGCCGTACTTACGAACTAGCAGTGATTTGCTTGATACTCACTCGATTCTTTACTGTGGAGCCATTGCCGCTTGTCGTGTTGCACGCGTTAAATTCCCCGAAGTTAACCGTGCACCACGACCGGATGGTGTTCCCGTATGGCAGGCAAGAATCGAGCGACGTATCGGCACATTTAGGACTCTCATTGCAAAGCTTATCTCTTTCAGCCGGGGAAATAGTCGTCCCCGGGTCATGCATTTCGTGACTCAGGCATTTGCTGGGACCGGTATTCGTCCCCAGCAATACTTAGCCAATGTCACGGAACGTATTGACTTTCTGAAACAGAAAGTGTATGCATGGGCAAGCCGTATCCGTCGTTATAGAGAGCGTGTAAATAGATACTGGCAGAATCGCATCTTCCAAAGTGACCAAAGGAAGGTGTACCGAGAGTGGGAGGGAACTGGACAACGTTTGAGCGACGGACAACTGCCAGATGCTCACGCCATGAATCAATTTTTCTGTAACATATGGTCGGTGCCCGTTGAACATTCGGAGGGTGACTGGATCCGTGTCGTCGAGCGTGAATGCAGTATCATCGAACCCATGGAGTCTATTACCATAGACTCCGAAGACGTTAGTTGTGCAATGCGTACGGCCCCGAACTGGAAAAGTCCTGGGCCCGATGGATTGCACAACTTTTGGATAAAGTGGGTTCAGAGCTCGCATGAACGCTTGGCAACACAGTATCAAGAAGCCCTTGAGTCTGGTTCCTTACCCGCTTTCATGACCACTGGCATCACCTTCCTGCTCCATAAATCAGGTAGTACCACGGAACCTAAAAACTATAGACCCATCACTTGCTTACCTACCATCTACAAGCTCCTTACATCTATTCTGAGAAGTAAAATAAACTCGCACATAGTATCTAATAATATCTTAGATAACGCTCAGAATGGATGTAGGGCTGGGTCTCGTGGTACTAAGGAGCTACTCCTCATTGATATGGCCATTAGCCAACAAGTCAAGCGGAGTAGGGGCGCCCTCTCTACTGCCTAGATTGACTACAAGAAGGCCTATGATTCGGTGCCTCATTCATGGCTGAGGAGGATTTTAGAGTTGTATAAAATTAATCCGACTCTTAAATCCTTCTTAGTCTCGTATATGGGACAGTGGACCACAGTCCTTCGTCAACCAGGTAGTGGTGGGCACGCCTCTGACCCGCAAGGCTTGATAAGGAGCGAGCGTGGTATATTCCAGGGCGACAGTTTGAGTCCATTGTGGTTTTGTTTAGCACTGAATCCACTTAGCACATTGCTGAAGGATTCAGGGCTAGGCTATCGGTTTCGTAGAGGGGGTGAGGTTCTATCTCACCTAATGTACATGGATGACCTCAAACTGTTCACACTGAAGCACCAAGATTTAGTGACATTATTAAAAACTACGGAAGTTTTTAGTAATGCCATTAAGATGGAGTTCGGTGTTGATAAGTGTGCGGTTATGCATGTACAACGGGGGAAGGTTGTAAATTCACCGAATTTACAACTTTCTGAGATAATAACTCTCAGATCTCTCTCCGAGACCGAAACATACAAATATCTAGGTATGTCAGAGTCATTGGGTATAGCGGTAGAGGATATCAAGAAATCGGTGAAAGAACGTTTTTTTGGCCGCCTGACAAAAGTTCTTAACAGTTCTTTGTCCGGTGTTAACAAAATGCGGGCTTTCAACGGTTGGGTGATACCTTTATTGTTATACTCCTTTGGCATACTTAGGTGGACTCAGACGGAACTAGACGCCCTGGATAGGCGCGTCCGTCAACAACTGACATCGCATCGAATGTTACACCCACGATCTTCTGTCATGAGACCGTACATTCCGCGGAAGTGGGGGGGGGTCCAGGCTTTTTGAATGCCTCCACAACCGTGAAGTGTGCAGTTTGAGAGATTACTTTCTACAGAACGGGTGTGACATTCATTGAGATGTCGTGATGGTTGACAAGGGCCTGACACCTCTTTCCTTGGCTAACGAGAACTGGCGTAAACCAAAGGTGCTAGGTACTGAAGACCGTAGGGACGTATGGAAGAGTAAGGAGCTACACGGGCGGTTCTACCGGGTCTTAGCAGGACCCGACGTAGACCTGCTCGCTTCGGTGAACTGGCTGCGTTTTGGGGACCTCTTTGGGGAAACTGAAGGTTTTGCCTGTGCAATTGCAGATGAGGTTATCAAGACGAACAACTATCGGAAATACATCATGAAGGACGGCACGGTCGACATTTGTCGAGCATGCCACCGTCCTGGTGAATCACTTCGCCATATTATTTCCGGTTGTTCGTATCTTGCTAACACCGAGTACTTGCATAGGCACAATCAAGTAGCCAGAATCATCCACCAGCAACTTGCTCTTCAATATGGCCTTATTGAGTTTGAAGTACCGTACTATAAGTACACACCAGTGCCAGTTCTTGAGAATGGTCGTGCATTGCTCTAATGGGACCGATCAATCATCACGGACAGGACTATTGTTGCCAATAGGCCCGATATCGTGTTGGTTGATCGGACCCAGCGTCGGGCAGTGCTCGTCGATATCGCCGTCCCGCATGACGAAAATCTCGTGAAGGCTGAGAAAGACAAACTTAGTAAATACCTTGATCTGTCCTTCGAGATAACCGCCATGTGGGACGTAGACTCGACGATCATTGTCCCGGTGGTCGTTTCGGCAAACGGATTAATAGCGAAGAGTCTCGATCAACATCTCAAGAGACTCTCGTTAGATTGTTGGATCAAGAGTCAGATTCAGAAGGCTGTTATCCTCGACACGTGCCGTATTGTTAGGAGGTTTCTTAGTCTGTAGCCTCCATCGCCGGTAGTTTGGGTCCTACTCCGCTACTGGTGGGTCACTATTTTTTATATTTTTAAATGTATTTGTTTTTTTTTATAAATGTATTTAAAAATGTATAAGATAAGAATGTAAAGAAATAAACGAAATAATAATAAGACTGGCAACTCTGAACGTCTTATACATCATTTTCATTCTTAAAATATTTTAATATTTTTATTTATATATTATTACCTAAATTTATACAATTACTTCAGATTTCATAATAATATCAGCAAAAAGTCAATACATAAAGGATTTTATAATATTTTAGAAGTTTAGAACAATAAACATAGTCTACAAAATATGCAACGAAGATTTGACACATGTCATTCAATGAATTCAAAAATATCAACATCACATTCAATATTATGGCCAAACAATATGAAGTGATTGTGAGATGCAAACAAGAGCCAGAAGCAGAAATGCGCAAATAACACCCCCGGACTCGTCACTAAACTCCGCCTCGCAGGCACCGGACCGCACATCGCTGACACAGGTGCTCGCTGAGGCGTCGAGCTCTTCAAGTGACGAGTATTTCTCTCCGCCGACGTCGCCAACACCTGTACGCCGGCGAGGGAGAGGCCGGCCACCGAGCAGTTTGGGGCCCCGAAGCCTACCAGCTTCGAGTAGGGTCCCCACTACCGGTGGTATTGTGCACCGCATGCGATGGACTTCATCCATCAATGAAAACGTCATGCGGGCATATTATGAGGCTACAGATGGGGAAACCAACCTGACTGCGTACCGTTCAAGGATGCTTCCTTTGTTTCAGGCTCTTGAACCAACAATGACTGTTGCCGTCCAACGACTATCGGATCAAGTGCAGGCTATCCAACGATGTAAGTTGTTGGATCAATCTGTGCTTGATCGACTACGCCTGGAAGTATTATCTACTCGTACAGCTCCAGTGTCAACGAGAGCACCGTCACCTGTGACACAGACGGTTGCTACAAGTGCGACGTTAGCAGAGTCCGCACCCGACGCGGGAAATGATACGAGTGATACATCTATCCAGGTAAGCGAGCAATTGAGGAGTACTTTGGAAGATGTGATCTCGCAGTATAGGTTTATACCTAATTCTAGACCGCGGCTACCACGCTTGCCAATGCATAAGCGAAATCTGGCGTTGATGGGAGCCCTGAATGCATTGCTAGAGCCGTACTTACGGACTAGCAGTGATTTGCTTGATACTCACTCGATTCTTTACTGTGGAGCAATTGCCGCTTGTCGTGTTGCACGCGTTAAATTCCCCGAAGTTAACCGTGCACCGCGACCGGATGGTGTTCCCGTATGGCAGGCAAGAATCGAGCGACGTATCGGCACATTTAGGACTCTCATTGCAAAGCTTATCTCTTTCAGCCGGGGAAATAGTCGTCCCCGGGTCATGCATTTCGTGACTCAGGCATTTGCAGGGACCGGCATTCGTCCCCAGCAATACTTAGCCAATGTCACGGAACGTATTGACTTTCTGAAACAGAAAGTGTATGCATGGGCAAGCCGTATCCGTCGTTATAGAGAGCGTGTAAATAGATACTGGCAGAATCGCATCTTCCAAAGTGACCAAAGGAAGGTGTACCGAGAGTGGGAGGGAACTGGACAACGTTTGAGCGACGGACAACTGCCAAATGCTCACACCATGAATCAATTCTGGCGTGACATATGGTCGGTGCCCGTCGAACATTCGGAGGGCGACTGGATCCGTGTCGTCGAGCGTGAATGCAGTATCATCGAACCCATGGAGTCTATTACCATAGACTACGAAGACGTTAGTTGTACAATTCGTACGGCCCCGAACTGGAAAAGTCCTGGGCCGGATGGATTGCACAACTTTTGGATAAAGTGGGTTCAGAGCTCGCATGAACGCTTGGCAACACAGTATCAAGAAGCCCTTGAGTCTGGTTCCTTACCCGCTTTCATGACCACTGGCATCACCTTCCTGCTCCATAAATCAGGTAGTACCACGGAACCTAAAAACTATAGACCCATCACCTGCTTACCTACCATCTACAAGCTCCTTACATCTATTCTGAGAAGTAAAATAAACTCGCACATAGTATCTAATAATATCTTAGATAACGCTCAGAATGGATGTAGGGCTGGGTCTCGTGGTACTAAGGAGCTACTCCTCATTGATATGGCCATTAGCCAACAAGTCAAGCGGAGTAGGGGCGCCCTCTCTACTGCCTGGATTGACTACAAGAAGGCCTATGATTCGGTGCCACATTCATGGCTGAGGAGGATTTTAGAGTTGTATAAAATTAATCCGACTCTTAAATCCTTCTTAGTCTCGTGTATGGGGCAGTGGACCACAGTATTTCGTCAACCAGGTAACGGTGGGCACGCCTCTGACCCGCAAGGCTTGATAAGGATAGAGCGTGGTATATTCCAGGGCGACAGTTTGAGTCCATTGTGGTTTTGTTTAGCACTGAATCCACTTAGCACATTGCTGAAAGATTCAGGGCTAGGCTTTCGGTTTCGTAGAGGAGGTGAGGTTATTTCTCACCTGATGTACATGGATGACCTCAAACTGTTCACACTGAAGCACCAAGATTTAGTGACATTATTAAAAACTACGGAAGTTTTTAGTAATGCCATTAAGATGGAGTTCGGTGTTGATAAGTGTGCGGTTATGCATGTACAACGGGGGAAGGTTGTAAATTCACCGAATTTACAACTTTCTGAGATAATAACTCTCAGATCTCTCTCCGAGACCGAAACATACAAATACCTAGGTATGTCAGAGTCATTGGGTATAGCGGTGGAGGATATTAAGAAATCGGTGAAAGACCGTTTTTTTGGCCGCCTGACAAAAGTTCTTAACAGTTCTTTGTCCGGTGGTAACAAAATGCGGGCTTTCAACGGTTGGGTTATACCTTTATTGTTATACTCCTTTGGCATACTTAGGTGGACTCAAACGGAACTAGACGCCCTGGATAGGCGAGTCCGTCAACAACTGACATTGCATCGAATGTTACACCCACGATCTTCTGTCATGAGACTGTACATTCCGCGGAAGTGGGGGGGTCGAGGCTTTTTGAATGCCAAGAACCTCCACAACCGTGAAGTGTGCAGTCTGAGAGATCACTTTCTACAGAATGGGTGTGACATTCATTGCGATGTCGTGATGGTTGACAAGGGCCTGACACCTCTTTCCTTGGCTAACGAGAACTGGCGTAAACCAAAGGTGCTAGGTACTGAAGACCGTAGGGACGTATGGAAGAGTAAGGAGCTACATGGGCGGTTCTACCGGGTCTTAACAGGACCCGACGTAGACCTGCTCGCTTCGGTGAACTGGCTGCGTTTTGGGGACCTCTTTGGGGAAACTGAAGGTTTTGCCTGTGCAATTGCAGATGAGGTTATCAAGACGAACAACTATCGGAAATACATCATGAAGGACGGTACGGTCGACATTTGTCGAGCATGCCACCGTCCTGGTGAATCACTTCGCCATATTATTTCCGGATGTTCGTATCTTGCTAACACCGAGTACTTGCATAGGCACAATCAAGTAGCCAGGATCATCCACCAGCAACTTGCTCTTCAATATGGCCTTATTGAGTTTGAAGTACCGTACTATAAGTACACACCAGTGCCAGTTCTTGAGAATGGTCGTGCATTGCTCTACTGGGACCGATCAATCATCACGGACAGGACTATTGTTGCCAATAGGCCCGATATCGTGTTGGTTGATCGGACCCAGCGTCGGGCAGTGCTCGTCGATATCGCCGTCCCGCATGACGAAAATCTCGTGAAGGCAGAGAAGGACAAACTTAGTAAATACCTTGATCTGTCCTTCGAGATAACCGCCATGTGGGACGTAGACTCGACGATCATTGTCCCGGTGGTCGTTTCAGCAAACGGATTAATTGCGAAGAGTCTCGATCAACATCTCAAGAGACTCTCGTTAGATTGTTGGATCAAGAGTCAGATTCAGAAGGCTGTTATCCTCGACACGTGCCGTATTGTTAGGTTTCTCAGTCTCTAGCCTCCACCGCCGGTAGTTTGGGTCCTACTCCGCTATTGGTGGGTCACTATTTTTTATATTTTTAAATGTATTTGTGTTTTTTATAAATCTATTTAAAAATGTATTAAATAAGAATATAAGCGAATAAACGAAATAATAATAATAATAAGAAGAATAATAGTTAGAAGCTCTGGATAGGAAGGTGCGTTGTCTATTGACTTCATATCGAATACACCACCCACGTTCGTCAGTAATGAGGTTGTATATACCACGGAAATGTGGGGGTCGAGGATTTTTAAATGCCAAGACTCTCCATAACCGTGAGATATGCAACCTTAGAGAGTATTTCCTACAGGTGGACGTGGATGTGCATCAAGATGTTGTGGCAATAGACAACGGACTGACCCCGCTGTCCCTTGCGAAAGAGAACTGGCGCAAACCTGTAATATTAAGTGTATCTGATCGGAAGGAAATATGGAAGAGCAAGGAACTGCATGGTCGATTTTATCGGGCTCTAAATGGGCCCGATGTTGATTCAATAGCATCGGTATCCTGGTTACGATTTGGTGATCTCTTCGGAGAAACTGAGGGTTTTATCTGTGCAATCACTGACGAAGTCGTGATGACGAATAACTATCGGAGATTTATTGTCAAAGATGGGACGCTAGACATCTGTCGGGCATGTCATCGTCCCGGAGAATCTTTAAGACATATTATCTCTGGTTGTTCCCGTCTTGCGAACGGTGAGTATTTGCACAGACACAACCAAGTAGCCAGGATAATCCACCAGCAACTTGCTCTAAAGTATAATCTTGTCGACGTGGAGGTACCTTATTACAAGTATGTGCCCGACCCAGTTCTTGAGAACGGTCATGTCACATTGTATTGGGATCGATCTATTATCACTGATAGGACTGTTATAGCTAACAGACCTGATATAGTGATAATGGATCGATTAAAGCGCCTTGCAGTAATTGTCGATATCACTGTGCCACATGACGAGAATCTCGTGAAAGCAGAAAAAGATAAACAAATTAAATATTTAGACCTAGCTCACGAGATTGTCGACATGTGGGATGTGGATTCGGCGATTATTGTTCCGATAGTCGTATCTGCGCATGGGCTAATAGCCAAGAGCCTCGACCTCCACCTACAGAGGCTCGCGTTAGGCAGCTGGATCAAGGGCTTGATGCAGAAGGCGGTTCTGTTGAATACGGCCCGTATTGTGCGGAAGTTCCTGTCTTTGGAGCTCTAACCACCGGTAGCTTGGTCCCTGTACCCGATGCCGGTGGGTTACTGTTTTTTATATTTTAAATGTATTTTTTTATAAATCTATTTAAAAATGTAATAAATATGTGTTAAGTGTTAATAAAGAGAATAACAATAATAATAATAATAACTCTGGACATCTGTACATACGTCATTTTCATCAATAAAATATTTTAATATTTTTATCTCAAATATATTCCTCAATTTTTAAAATTCTTACTGATTTCTAAATTATATCACCAAAAAATCCATAAATATTATATTTCACAATTTATTACAAGAATACCAAAGTGCAAATATGAAGCGAAGTTTTGACAAACGTCAACTATCAAAATATCAGAATGTTACGAGAAAATAAATTTTATGAATGATTATGGATAGCGATGATAACAAGAGCCAGGAGTAAAAATGCACAGATAACACCCCCGGACTCATCACTTAGCTCCGCCTCACAAGCGCTGGACCGCACTCCTGCGACACAAGTGCTTGCTGAGGCGTCGAGTTCATCGTCAAGTGATGAGTATTTTTCCCCGCCGACGTCGCCAACACCTGTACGCCGGCGAGGGAGAGGCCGGCCGCCGAGCAGTTTGGGGCCCCGAAGCCTACCAGCTTCGAGTAGGGTCCCCACTACCGGTGGTATTGTGCACCGCATGCGATGGACTTCATCCATCAATGAAAACGTCATGCGGGCATATTATGAGGCTACAGAAGGGGAAACCAACCTGACTGCGTACCGTTCAAGGATGCTTCCTTTGTTTCAGACTCTTGAACCAACAATGACCGTTGCCGTCCAGCGACTATCGGATCAAGTGCGGGCTATCCAACGATGCAAGTTGTTGGATCAACCTGTGCTTGATCGACTACGCCTGGAAGTGTTATCTACTCGACCAGCTCCAGCGTCAACGAGAGCACCGTCACCTGCTACACACACGGTTGCAACTAGTGCCACTTTAGTTGATACCGTGCTCGACGTGGGAGATGATACGAGTGATATATCTGTCCAGGTAAGCGAGCAATTAAGGAGTACTTTAGAGGATGTGATCTCTCAATATAGGTTTGCACCTAATTCTAGACCACGGCTACCACGCTTACCCATGCATAGACGAAATCTGGCGTTGATGGGAGCCCTGAATGCGTTGCTAGCTCCGTACTTACGGACTAGCAATGATTTGCTCGATACCCACTCGATTCTTTACTGTGGAGCTATTACCGCTTGTCGTGTTGCACGCGTTAAATTCCCTGAATTTAACCGTGCACCACGATCGGGTGGTGTGCCCGTATGGCAGGCAAGAATCGAGCGTCGTATCGGCACATTTAGGACTCTCATTGCGAAGCTTATCTGTTTTAGCCGGGGAAATAGTCGTCCCCGGGTCATGCGTTTCGTGAGTCAGGCATTCGCTGGGACCGGTATTCGTCCCCAGCAATACTTAACCAATGTCACGGAACGTATTGACTTTCTGAAACAGAAAGTGTATGCATGGGCAAGCCGTATCCGTCGTTATAGAGAGCGTGTAAATAGATACTGGCAGAATCGCATCTTCCAAAGTGACCAAAGGAAGGTGTACCGAGAGTGGGAGGGAACTGGACAACGTTTGAGCGACGGACAACTGCCAGATGCTCACACCATGAATCAATTTTGGCGTGACATATGGTCGGTGCCCGTCGAACATTCGGAGGGCGACTGGATCCGTGTCGTCGAGCGTGAATGCAGTATCATCGAACCCATGGAGTCTATTACCATAGACTCCGAAGATGTTAGTTGTGCAATTCGTAAGGCCCCGAACTGGAAAAGTCCTGGGCCGGATGGATTGCACAACTTTTGGATAAAGTGGGTTCAGAGCTCGCATGAACGCTTGGCAACACAGTATCAAGAAGCCCTCGAGTCTGGTTCCTTACCCGCTTTTATGACCACTGGCATCACCTTCCTGCTCCATAAATCAGGTAGTACCACGGAACCTAAAAACTATAGACCTATCACTTGCTTACCTACCATCTACAAGCTCCTTACATCCATTCTGAGAAGTAAATTAAATTCACACATAATGTCTAACAATATTTTAGATAACGCTCAGAATGGATGTAGGGCTGGGTCACGTGGTACTAAGGAGCTACTCCTTATTGACATGGCCATTAGCCAACAGGTCAAGCGGAGTAGGGGCGCCCTCTCTACTGCCTGGATTGACTACAAGAAGGCCTATGATTCGGTGCCTCATTCATGGCTGAGGAGGATTTTAGAGTTGTATAAAATTAATCCGACTCTTAAATCCTTCTTAGTCTCGTGTATGGGGCAGTGGACCACAGTCCTTCGTCAACCAGGTAGTGGTGGGTACGCCTCTGATTCGCATGACTTGATAAGGATTGAGCGTGGTATATTCCAGGGCGACAGTTTGAGTCCATTGTGGTTTTGTTTAGCACTGAATCCACTTAGCACATTGCTGAAGGATTCAGGGCTAGGCTATCGGTTTCGTAGAGGGGGTGAGGTTATTTCTCACCTGATGTATATGGATGACCTCAAACTATTCACACCGAAGCACCAAGATTTAGTGACATTATTAAAAACTACGGAAGTTTTTAGTAATGCCATTAAGATGGAGTTCGGTGTTGATAAGTGTGCGGTTATGCATGTACAGCGGGGGAAGGTTGTAAATTCACCGAATCTACAACTTTCTGAGATAATAACTCTCAGATCTCTCACCGAGACCGAAACATACAAATACCTAGGTATGTCAGAGTTATTGGGTATAGCGGTAGAGGATATTAAGAAATCGGTGAAAGAACGTTTTTTTGGCCGCCTGACAAAAGTTCTTAACAGTTCTTTGTCCGGTGGTAACAAAATGCGGGCTTTCAACGGTTGGGTGATACCTTTATTGTTGTACTCCTTTGGCATACTTAGGTGGACTCAAACGGAACTAGACGCCCTGGATAGGCGAGTCCGTCAACAACTGACATTGCATCGAATGTTACACCCACGATCGTCTGTCATGAGACTGTACATTCCACGGAAGTGGGGGGGTCGAGGCTTTTTGAATGCCAAGAACCTCCACAACCGTGAAGTGTGCAGTCTCAGGGATTACTTCCTACAGAATGGATGTGACATTCATTGCGATGTTGTGAAAGTTGACAAGGGCCTTACACCTCTTTCCTTGGCTAACGAGAACTGGCGTAAACCAAAGGTGTTAAGTACTGAAGACCGTAAGGACGTATGGAAGAGCAAGGAGCTACACGGGCGGTTCTACCGAGTCTTAACAGGACTCGATGTAGACCTGCTCGCATCGGTGAACTGGCTGCGTTTTGGGGACCTCTTTGGGGAAACTGAAGGTTTTGCCTGTGCAATTGCAGATGAGGTTATCAAGACGAACAACTATCGGAAATACATCATGAAGGACGGTACGGTCGACATTTGTCGAGCATGCCACCGTCCTGGTGAATCACTTCGCCATATTATTTCCGGTTGTTCGTATCTTGCTAACACCGAGTACTTGCATAGGCACAATCAAGTAGCCAGGATCATCCACCAGCAACTTGCTCTTCAATATGACCTTATTGAGTCTGAAGTACCGTACTATAAGTACACACCAGTGCCAGTTCTTGAGAATGGTCGTGCATTGCTCTACTGGGACCGATCAATCATCACGGACAGGACTATTGTTGCCAATAGGCCCGATATCGTGTTGGTTGATCGGACCCAGCGTCGGGCAGTGCTCGTCGATGTCGCCGTCCCGCATGACGAGAATCTTGTTAAGGCAGAGAAGGACAAACTTAGTAAGTACCTTGATCTGTCCTTCGAGATAACCGCCATGTGGAACGTAGACTCGACGATCATTGTCCCGATGGTCGTTTCGGCAAACGGACTAATAGCTAAGAGTTTCGATCAACACCTCAAGAGACTCTCGTTAGATTGTTGGATCAAGAGTCAGATTCAGAAGGCTGTTATCCTCGACACGTGCCGTATTGTTAGGAGGTTTCTCAGTCTGTAGCCTCCACCGCCGGTAGTTTGGGTCCTACTCCGCTACTGGTGGGACACTATTTTTTATATTTTTAAATGTATTTGTGTTTTTTATAAATCTATTTAAAAATGTATAAAATAAGAATGTTATTGAATAAACGAAATAATAATCTTAATACACTCACAGCCAAATTAGAAAGTTGCGCACCAAAAACGTGACACGATTTTCGTTACTTGTTAGTAGGTTTTACCCCTCGGATTTTTCTCATACCGGGCGCCTTATACTATTTGAAAATCGATTCTTAAGGAGTAAACTCCAATAACGACTTAAACTTGTCGGAATGGGACCACATTGGAATATCTAAAGATTGACTCCTTCTTTTTTTGAAGTCGGTTAATTAGTCCGAGGTTTAAGTCATACTCACTTGCACGCGGTGCTGCTTACGGACGATTCTAGGCTCTTGTATATAGATAAATATATACAAAGTCCCCGGACACGGCAATACCCGGGACCCTGGATCAACTGGACTCGATTCCTGGGACGAACGAAGTGACTAGTGCAATGTAGTAATGGTATTGCCTCTGTCTACCCCATATTATTACGCTCATAATGTTTTTTGTTGGTTTACAAATCAACGCCAAACAAGTTATGTAGTTAAAATAATATCATTAAATATTTTTTTTAAATCAAGCTTTTATCATAATACTATACGGTATCTTGCGCGGTGCTTTGCGCCGCACCAAGCCATAGGTTTTGGCCTATAACTTTTGACCCCTTAGGGCTAGGTCAAATTTTCGATTTTTTGGCTTGCCTCCAGATCGAGGGCTATCCATAGAGGGGTCAACCATCATTGGAGCATAAGCGGTAGGTACTCGAGAGCTAAGGGGAGACAAAAATTACATTCACCATTTCTATATATATAGATTGCATTGTCATGCAGTTTACATGCGCGTGCAGCTCAGCTCAATAGGAAACCGGGAAGTGCGTAAAATTTAACTTGCCAGGTTTGATTACACACGGACATCGGGACAGGTGAAAGTAAATAACACACACACACATATCACGCCTATATCCCCGAAAGGGTAGGCAGAGGTGCATTACACATCCACGATTTGCCAGTATTTTTAGTCCCACGTATTAGGGGGCCTATTGCCGTCACCGGGCACATTTATAATGACTTATCTCCAAAATGGCCGAATGAATTTAATAAAAATTAACAGCTATATTGTAATTTAGAAAAAAATTTAAACCCGTTGCCTTGCGATGAAAGTTGATAAAAGGCAACAAAATCTTAAGTGCCAGCCGCTGTGGCACAGCCAATTACAGTCCTGGGCGTTTCGGACTATTGAAAATAAATAAAAGTTTGTAAAAACATATCCCAATTGTCCAGTCACATGTGATGGAGTTTAGGAGCAAAAACCAACTATCCCCAAACAGAAAGGACCCTTGAATCCAATAATTCTTAAGGGTAATACGAGCCAAAAGCCGCGGTGCAATTTTATGATGTTTTTGTCATTCACTATTGGGAATTGGGATATCTCTTTAATGCACCCAATTTAGGGTTCCTTGATGTAGCGGCTAAATGGACAGATTAGTGGAGATTATTATCATTATATATAATATGGTTTATTGTACGCCAATACAGTATTAATTCATACAAGGAGTTTACAATTCTAGTTTATGAACATGACTGCTTCGGTGGCGTGGTCGGTAGTGTATCCGCTTTCGACGCCGTAGTCTCCGGTTCGATTCCCGGTCGGGACAAACTTTGTGTGATGACACATACGTTTGTACCGAATTCTATATATGTAAAGGTAGGTATATACTTGTACACAAACACACACACACACACACACATACATACTTAGACATAGCAAGGATAAAGCAATATATATATGCCCAATAGTAAATAAATAATCATTACATAACATACTATAAAACAAAGTCGCTTCCGCGGTCTGTCCGTCCCTATGCTTAGATCTTTAAAACTACGCAACGGATTTTGATGCGGTTTGCACCAATGAATAGAGTGGTTCTCGAGGAAGGTTTTTGTGTATAGCCACGCGCGTTCGTTAGTACTAATATAAGCCGAAGAGATTGTTTGATTGAACTACTAATCTTATGGTAGAGGTGGTCCTGCACAAGGCCAATGCTGTTTCCATGAACCTCGGTTGAGGTACTAGTACGGTGTCCTGCGCACCGCACCACGCCATAGGTTTTGGCCTATAACTTTTAACCCCTTAGGGCTAGGTCAAATGTTTTTGCTATCCATAGAGGGGTCAATCATCATTGGAGCATAAGCAGTTCTCGAGAGCTAAGGCGTGACAAAAATTACATTCAGCATTTCTATATGTAGATTTGGGAGTCGTTCGACGCTGATGGAACTTTCAAAAGAGGTGGAGGTTCTTAATTCGAGTGTTTTTTTTTGTCTTCTCATCACTTCGAATTACCAGATTGGGACCAAATTTAACTGGGTCCACTCAGGTAAAAGTAGCTTTCAACTTAAAAAAAAATCTACCCAGTACAAAGATGAGGTTTTTTCTTTTTTTTTTAATTCCCTCCTTTGCCGGGCGTCTGGTACTCACCAGGAGGTATTTCCAGTGGCACCCGGCTCACTGGATAGCCTTAGGTAAAATTGTATTGCCTAAGAAAAGTTTAGGTACTAGGTATTCGCCGGAACGCGGGCGGTTACGTCGAAATAAATAAGACGGAGAACGTAGTTATTAACTCAAAAACTATAAGTAAAAGCCACATACACCATAAACTATACAGCAAAGCACGTTAATGTGTTCTATCTGCAGCCAAATTTCAAGTCGATAGGTTTAAGAGGGCGACCGGTATTATTTTAAATACATTTTCCATTGGGCCCATCTTAGAGAAGACTCCGCTACGCTTTATATTTTGTGGCCGCTAATTGGATGTATATTCTGTGATGACAATGTGTGCTGAAAAAAAAAACATCTCTCGTTATCTACTGCTTACTACTACTTACCCCTACTTACCAGTGGTACTACCAATGGTACTACTGGTAGTACCATGGGGATTATTTTTTGCCCGTCGTACTACTACTCCGTCTGGTAGTACCACAGGAGATGTTGCATTACCCCTGGTACTACTTATCCATATAATCCATTTAACATAATATACATATTACAAACGTATTCGAATTAAAATTAAATCTCAACTGCCAACTTTTCCTCCAATTTACTTTAACTACGACTTTGAGCTTGCAACAATAAATGCAATTTTAGCTAATTTTCCTACAGTTCATATAATTGGCTGTTACTATCATTGGCATGTGTATCTATTTGGAAAAAGGCGGGTACTTACTACGGTACTTTGTCCAAAGTACCTATAGTACTCGAAGTACTCAACAAAATAAAGTAATCAATTCAACACCAAACATATTAACACAAAACCCTCTTCCCCTAATAGCGGAGAGAGTAGAATGTAACTGCGAGGGTGGCAACATTAATTAAACGGTTATTTTGTGATGGCAACACTAATATGGGATTTTTTTTTGTAATGTTTTGACTGGGGTGATCATTTGATTAAGACTGACTAGGTAGCATTGTCGGTACGGCATCAGCTTTCGATGCTGGATTCTCGGGTTCGATTCCCGGTCGGGACAAACTTTTATTTTTGTATATTATGTACCTATGTATTTACAAAAAAAGTATATAAAGTATTTATATCATTTATCTAGTACTCATATCACAAGCTCTGCTTAGTTTGAGACTAGATGGCGTTGTGTGAATTGTCCTAACATATTTATTGTTTATTTATTTACTGAGTTTTTTATAGATAAAGAAAAAAATATAAAGAATCACTTCTTTATTCCTGAAGATAGGATAGGTTAGACAGAGTACTTTAGTGGAGATAGCTACATTACGTAATGGGGGGTACTCCTACCCAAGTGACATAATTATAAGCTACTAGCAGACGCCAGTAGCTTCGCCCGCTTGATAAATTATATTACCTATTATATATGTACCTTCCTCGGGAACCACTCTATCCATTGGTAAAAACCGCATCAAAATCCGTTGCGTAGTTTTAAAGATCTAAGTATACATACGGACGGAAGCGACTTTGTTTTGTATTATACTAGCGGACGCACGCTTGATAACTTATATACATATAAACCTTCCTCGAGAACCACTCTATCCATTGGTGAAAACAGCATGAAAATCGGTGCAGTAGTTTTTGAGATTATCGCGAAGATACGCGGCGGAGGACTTTGTTTTATATATGTAGTGATGTTCTTACTTTTGTTAGGGAAATGCTTTAAGAAATTTTTACCTTTTATAAAATAATGTGAACCTAAAATACGCTGAAAGTAGTTTATGGTTGGTAAGTTGGCGTTACCTGGCAAAAATCTATGACAAAGTAATGGTAAGTAAGATGTTCAAACTTTTTAAAATAACGAGGCATTCTCAAGACTGCCTCGTTTAGAGGTGAAACATTTGTCGACGTTTTAATGTCTTATGTTTTTGCGAGAATCATGCAATTATTTTAAAAAGTTTGAACATCTTACTTACGAGTACCGTTACTTTATATAATATTCCTGTACATACAGCCTCATTTCTAAACAGAGTACATAAGCACATATCTAACACATTAACATTATTGCTGTCTATGGCAGGGTTGGATTTCGCGCCATTTGGCCAACCGCTCGTGTAATAACTACTGTTAAGGGTCAACGTTTATTGAAGTCTTTTAACATCTTTTATAAAAATAAAGTTAGTTCATTTAAGTTTGTGTTGTGGTATCTTAACAATATAACTGATTTTAGTATATAAGTATACTTAAAATATTTAGAAAGAAATTATAAATCACAAAAACTGAAATGAAGAAAGAAAGAAAGAAAATAATATTTATTGTTACATCACAAAATGTTACATTTTAACTTTTACATTTTAATTTTTAACGTTATAATTATTAACTTGTCCGTGGTCACGTTGGCCACAGACGCTAAACTGATGTAGGTGACACAAATGTGTCACAGTCTGGTTTGACACATACTTTGTAAAATTTGCGACGCACAAATGGGATGACACTCAGTATGTAGTGAGACGAGTCTTTAGTGTATCTGATTTTCAGTGTCAACCCATAGAAATGTCACCGGCAGGACTCAAATTCACGGGCTTTCCCAAGTTTAAGCAAACTTATTGCTTTTTGAGCTGTAGCGAGCTGAAGGCGAGCGAAACTCCTATTACTACACTCGAGGGTTTTCACTTGACGGAATACTCCTCCTGAACGGCTGAACTGATCTTCCTCAAACTTTGCATGGTGGCAGTGACCATGCTCGTGAGTGCATATATCTGAAATTAGAAACATCGAAGTGACCACGGAGGAATAATCACCGAAAAACCTGTTCCAGGAGGACTTAAACAGTTATACCGAGAGAATTACACACAATGCGCGCGCCATACATATGACCTTAAAAGAGGTCAAATAGAACATCAGTTCAAAAAAAAAAAAAAAAGAACATTCAGAACCGCGATAGAAAGTCTCGCTTCAGCTCAATTTTGCACCGCGACCCGCCGTGCACACCTAGTAAAATACAAAATACTTGTATACTTACTTCTAAATACATACGACATGTTACAGATAAATTAACCTTGACACAGAATAAACAATCATGCTCATCACTCAAAGTTTTGGTTTGAATGGGATTCAAACCCAAGACCACAGAGTCCAGTTGTTAGCTTTAAGTAGTGTGTCACTATTCACTGGACTATACAGGTCCGTAAAAGGTCATCATTATCTGATTCTGTAATTTTCTAAGACACTGGCATAAGTTAAATTGAAATTCAGTGGCATAAGCTTGGCATATTCAGGGTCAGGCTGGCTGAGCGATATAGAGAAGAAGAAGAAGAAGTTCTCCTTATAGAGAAAGACTCTTCAAATCAAGTTTGACGTTCATGAAGGATACCATATACCACAAAAAATTTAAAGTTAAGTAGGTACCAATACCAATAGGTAGGTAACAATATCTATCGTTTTCTAAGCGTTATTATTTTTAGAATTTTCACTTTAATTCTTTTTTTAAATAATTATATTGAAATGAAATGAAATGATTTATTTATTTGTATATGTCACTAAATGGTTCTTACAAACGTCAGTAAGTAGTTAAAATAAAAGAAAATGTCATTGCTTCTATATTTACATGTACTGCCAGATTCGCAAAGCAATAAGTAGAACCGAGAGAAAGAACCAGGCAATAAAACTCTCGGTCACTCTTTTTCAATAATTAACTCATTTACACATTTTCTTAAGAAATCAACAATGGCGTGTATAATGCACCAAAAAAAAATATAAGTATATAGTCACCAAAGTACAAAATATGCTACAATTACGGCATTTGGAGCTTATTAGCTAAAATGGTGATATGGTCACCCCATTGTAATTTAAAATCTATTGTTATTCCTAAAAAGGTAGTGTTATTTACAAATTCTAACCTTTGGCTACCCAGCACGACATGGACGTTTGCTTGTCTGACATTGGGCATTGTAAATTTAACGCATTTGGTCTTTTCTGCATTCAACAATAGGTTGTTTGTAGAAAACCAATTTGAAATATCATTTAAAATATTATTAACATTATTCGCATCTGTACCTACTATGCCGATTTACTTCGAATATAAGTGATGTATCATCCGCGAACTATGGCATTACTATGGCAGCTTGTGCCTCGATCATGCAAGGCAAGTCATTAACATAAACCAAGAAGAGAAAAGGTCCCAGAATTGATCCCTGAGGTACGCCTATTTTGACGTTAGTTCCGTTTGACTTAACGTTGTTCACATGAACAGTCTGCAGCCTATCTGTCAGGTAAGATCCTAATAGTTCTAAGGATTTTTTGTCAAAACCATACCGACGTTGTGATAGGAAGTATATAAATATTATCGGAGGCAGTGTGCGTCGCCGTTTTAAATCTCTAAATGGTTCCCTCCCGCCGTTGTCTATTTGAATTTAGAATAAGCTTACTCGAAGAATTGAGATGTTTGTTTTGATTGAATGCCTTTTGGCCCGGGCCGTAGACTATAGAGGGTGAGTTCGTATATCCAATTTTATTGTCAATGAATTATTTTGTCATTGCTCAATTAGCACTATCATTGTACCACAGACTAGCTGATACCCGATGGGTTTACCAGTAATTTTGTTGGTCCCACGTAATAGGCCTATTACCGTTACCGTGCACTAATTAATTCCATAGCCACTCTGTAGTGTAAATCGAAGCGCTAGGACAGATGTTACATACTTATACTACTACCAGATATTTAGACAGACAAACACAAAAAACTTAAATATAGGTATTCGCCGGACCGCGGGCGGTTACGTCGAAATAAATAAGACAGAGAACGTAATTAATAACTCAAAAACTATAAGAGCCACATACACCAAAAACTATGCAGCAAAGCACGTTAATGTGTTCTATCTGCAGCCAAATTTCAAGTAGATAGGTTTAAAATTGCGACCGGTATCGTTTTACATACATTTTCGATTGGACCCATCTTAGAGAAGATTCCACTACGCTCCGTCTTAATTATATTTTATGTAGATACCTAATTTATTTATTTATACTGAAAAAAGAAACATCGCAAGCTTACAGTTGACACCAAGGCGCTCGCATGTTAGGCTATATTACAACAACAAAAAAAATAAACAGTATTATAACTAAGTATTAAATAATGTCTACCTACTCAAAACAGTCTCAACACAACAACAATAATACCTATATCAATGAGATATCAACATTTGACGCTGTAGTTCACAATATAGGTACCTACCAAGAACAACAACTATTAACATTTATAATATGATGTCAGAAAATTTAATTAAAATGCCAGTAAACTTATGTATTTAAATGAGGATGTCAATTTCGGTAGACTAAAACTAAAAACACACAATCACACTTCAACCATTCACTACCTACTTATTGTACCTACATTGTCAGGGAAGTCGAATTAAAATTAAAATTAATGTCACACATAAAATTATGATGTCAATTCAGCAACGATTAAATTTGAAGTAGTATGTCATAGTATCTTTAGTAACTCAATTCTGGACTAGGTAATATTACTGTCAATATTAATCAATTATTTGATTATTATTTTACATTCTCTGCATTAGCTCATTCAAATAATTCATAACTTTCCAAACCATTTGATTTGTCCTATCAAAGAAAAGATCTACCTCAGGGTTCGTTCGTATCAGGCCGTTCATTAGCTCCACCGCCCGGGCAGTAGGTAGCAGCCTGGGACAGCCGCCAAGATGGTGGCGTTTCCAGGAGTCGATGTTGTCGGCGCCCGGACCCACGTAAATAGTTGTTTGGTACGAAGAAATGCACACACTCATTGACAGATTGATTATCTATTTTGTTGTTCAGCAATAGGTAGTAGTGCAAAATGTGTGCTAAGTTTCGTCTTAATTCCAGCGTATCCAACCCAACCATTCCGGAGACAAACAAGGAGGGATACAAAAAGGGATAGTATCCGTATGTGCGCTTGTAGAGGTATCGAGTAAACTTACGCTGTATCCTCTCAGTCATTAGAATATACACATTTTCGTTCGGATTCCAAACAACAGCATTGTACTCCAATTTACTTCTCACATACGCATTGTACAGGAGCTTTACAGCCGAGATATTATCAAACCGATATGATGTACGGATTATAAACCCTAAGGATTTATTTGATGCCTTGCAGGTCTGAAAATGTGGTCATGAAAATTTACTTTTGAATCAAACGTCACTCCGAAATCCCGTATCCTGGTGACACGCTGAAGCTGATCACCAGCCAACACATATGGCACTTCCAAGGGGGTACGTGATCGTGTGAAAGTAATATATTTACATTTCAAGACGTTAAGAGCCAATTTATTAGTCGTACTCCATTCTAGACTGCATCAATATCATGCTGGAGCGCTTCGCAATCACTAATCTCCCTGACAGATCTGAACAACTTAAGGTCATCGGCAAACATGAGGCAATTCAACCCCGTAAGAACAGTAGGCAGATCGTTGACCATTATCAAGAATAAAGTTGGCCCCAACGTGCTACCTTGGCTCACTCCGGACCTAGTGTAGTAATCATGGGATCTGTAGTTTCCTACCTTAACATACTGTTTCCGGTCCCGGAGGTAATCTGCAATAAGAAATAGTAGCTTCCGGTCAAAACCCAGAGAGGAAAGCTTGGTCAAGCGCACATCATTGTCTATGCGATCAAACGCTTTAGCAAAGTCAAAATAAGCTGCATCAACCTGACAGCCTGCCATTACATTTGTCTTTACGTAGTCCATAAACCTAATATGATTGGTTAACGTGGAGCGCGCAGGACGGAATCCGTGCTGATCGTCACTCAACAGAGAGCTGGCTTGAAATGAGATGTATTTGTTTAAAATCGATTCAAACAGCTTACCAAACACTGACAGCACTGCGATAGGCCTGTGATTGATGACCTCCGCAGATGACCCACTCTTTGGCACCGGCGTAACCCGTGATGTTTTCCAATTTCTGGGATAGGAACATCTCTGTAAGGAAAGGTTGTACAAGTATAAAAGAGGCTCCTCGAGAACAGTTAAGCAATCCTTCACCAAGAAAGCCGGTATGTTATCGGGCCCATGTGCAGAAGCCGCTTTCAAGCGCTGGACTGCTTTTTTCAGGTCTGCGCTGCTGATATAAGGTATACTGATTAAGTGCCCCTGTCCAGTTCCATCATACTCTGCCGCCTGCGGGTCCAACCGCGGAATGCCACTATGGAAAACACTACTAAAATAATAAGCGAACGAGTCAACCGCCTCCTGTCCAGCAACAGTCCTGTTTTCATAAGTGTATATCTTATTTTGCTGTCTACTCTTTTTTTTATCTCTTACATACTTCCAAAATGCCGAGGGATCGCAGGCTATTTCATCACCCAGCGTCTTTATATAGTTCTGGTAGGCTTTAGTAGTAAGCACCTTAACTTGGGTTCTATAAAATCTGAATAAATCTCTATTCATCTCACGGCCATCCCTTTTAAATATTTTTAAATTATAATATTTAAATTTTATGAAGTGTATTATTTCCCCAGTGTACCATGTTGGGTATACATACTTTTGACTGAGTGGTGTACGCTTCAGAGGAACGTGGGCATTGATAGCCGCGTTCAGCTCTTCGTAGAAAACGCTAACAGCCAGATCAACGTCACTCTGTAATAAAAGGTATTGCCAGTTTATAGATGTAATTTCCGAATACAGGCCAGAGAAGTCTGCCTTCCGGAAGTTCCACTCCTTAATAATCGGTTCCAACCTGCGGTCACTGCATTCAAACCCACTGGCTCGCGCTGAAGTAGCTGGATTGTTATTAATTGGGCTATCTCCAGCCAGGGCCAAGTATATATCTATAGCAGGGTGATAAGCTGTAGTGTCCAAAGGGACAAGTGGGTCAGCATCACATGTAATGCGTAAAGCCTTTGGGTCAAAAGTTGTCAAAATTAGATCTAAGTTGTACGTATTCCTGGCATCATCGTATACACTATAGCATGGCCGCAGCTTACAGAAATCCAATAACATGTCAAATTGTGCAACAGTAGCGACCGTACAGGAATTCAGATTGAAATGCCCCAAAATGACGATCTTATAATCAGACTATGCATTAGCAGCGTTCTCAATACAAGTTAATACATCGAGATACTGGTTACAATTATATCTAGGTGGCAAGTATACAAGGCATATGAGGAACTTTACATCCTTCTTTGATATTATGGTAAACAATATTTCTTTATCATCGGTCATTCCATCGATATCCGATATTATTTGCACCGTGTAACAGTCCCTGACTGCCAACAACAACCCACCATAACCAGCATCATCAACCCTGTCTTTCCGTACTACAATATAGTTCGATGGAAACAATTCTGCGTCATACACGGAACTATTTAAGAACGTCTCAATCAAAACAACAATATCATACGAACTACATAGTATGTTGCTATAAAAACCAGTTGTCTTTGTACCTAGGCCTCGGACATTCTAATAGTACATCAAAAACCTATTAATTGGAGTTTACTCCTTAAGAATCGATTTTCATATATAAGGCGCCCGGTATGAGAAAAATCCGAGGGGTAAAACCTACTAACAAGTAACGAAAATCGTGTCACGTTTTTGGTGCGCACCTCTAGTGCGCAACTTTCTAATTTGTTATGGTTAGATACTCGTACTTAAGGAGTAAACTCCAGTCGTGCGTCGGAGCTGACACACACACTTTTTTTTCACACGACTTCGACACTTTCGCTTTCTTTTCTTACCTCTAATTGGTATATTAATTATTTTACGCCTATAGATGTCATTACTAGAGGAAAAACCTGCGAACCATTTTGTGTAGTAGTTGACGATGCCGGGTCGGGGGGATATACCTGCATATCTATCTTAATATTTTCCATAATTGTAATAAGTAAAGTCAAAGTGTATGTATATTCCACACCTATTGTGGAACAATTTTCATAATTGGTGAAATGTGAAATTCCATGGCCTATTTAATCCCTTTGGAGAAACAGTCGAAATTTATGTATTTATTCAAATATATTACCATCGAGTAATACTTACTTACTATTATAATAGGTTGAAACCATCAAAACATCATAACTCTTAATACTCCACTTACTTCACCATCCCCACTTAGCTAAAAGGACATCACCATTCGATCATTTAACTAGTGTTTATAATCATTAACTGCCCCTGTCTATTGGGAGTGAATCCCTAAGGGTGCATTGTATAAGGTAGCGGACATAGAACTGTGTTTAGCGGGAGCAAAGGTGACAGGTGGATAAATAAACTTCCCGGCATAAGATGTGACAAAATAATCAGTTAATTAGTGAGTAACTAATTAACTGATTATTTTGTCTGCTTCGGTGGCGTGGTCGGTAGTGCAACCGCATTCGACGCCGGAGTCTCGGGTTCGATTCCCGATTTAAACTTTGTGTGATGACAGATACGTTTGTACCGAAGTCTGGATGTTTCCTATGTATAATATGTACGTATTTACAAAAAAAATGTATATAAGTATTTATATCAGTTTATCTAGTACTCGTATCACAAGATCTGCTTAGTTTGAGACAAGATGGCGTTGTGTGAATTGTCCTAACATATTTATTTTTATTTATATATATTTATATTTATTTGTTTATATGCTTTATTCTACATAAATTTAGTTTTAATTTACAAAAAGAGCTTACTATTCTAAGAGCAACACCAAGGGCTCAATTTGTGCCAGGCAACTTTTGAATGGATCCAATCGCAAGAAACCGAAACATTTGTAATTGTTGAACACAAAATTGATGCTGAGATTTTCCACTGTTAGCTGTTAAATCCCTAAGATTGGTGTCCCAGAAAGAGTCCAAGAAAATACCTAAAAGTCCCTGCTAACCCCTCCAGTTTAGGGCCCCCATAGCTTAAGGTGGTAATAAGTGGCCTTTGACGTTCACTTGTCTACAATAGCAGTGATAGTTAAAACGCTAAACGCTTCGCTCATCGCTCCGCTTGTTTCAGTAATCACACGTTTATACCACAAACTAGGGCCCATGAAATTGGACATGTTTTGCACAGTTGTTTAGACAATCTTTTTATAGATGATGTGGCTTTCTGATGCATTTTATTAATCTGTGCCAACATGTGGTACTGTTGTTATAATATTGGAATATTATTTGAAGCTTTTTATACTGTAATAAAACCAGTAGAATTGTTGAAAAATAAGAGGGTGATAAAATAAGATCAATAAAATAAACTAGTTATCCCGTCGAACTTTGTATCGCCTCGAAAAAAAAAATTAAAAAAAAAAAAGAATATTTTAATATTTCATGCGGACGACGGACAGACAGACAGACAAATTGTCGTATTAAATATATAGATAACGAATAATAACGAACTTATAAAAAAGTAAAACTGAATAGTAATAAAATCCATTAAAAAATTATTAACAAACAATACACATAAAACTAAGCCCTTGATCAAAAATCCTCGCGGTCTAACTACAGAACTTCGAAATCGCCCATAGGATGTGGAGGTCAGATGGCAGTCGCTTCACGGAAAATATCCAAGTTCAGCCGAATCGCAGTTAGACTGGTAAGCCGATCCCAATGACTGTGCCTCATTCATGGCTTCGGAGGGTGCTGGAGTTGTATAAGATTGATGCAAATCTATGTACCTACCTTCTTAGGGACATGTATGGGGCAATGGAAGACCCTCTTGTGCTATTCAAGATGCCGACAGACTTGTGAACCGATAAAGATCGAGTGTGGTATGGTTTCAGGGCGATAGTCTATATAGGAAATGAAATGAGAGGGAATATATAGGATATGAAATTAAATGATTTATTTATTTGTATAGGTCACTAAATAGCTCTTACAAACGTCAGTAAGTACTTAAAATAAAAAATATCATTGCTTCTATATTTACATGTACTGCCAGATTCGCTAAGCAATAAGTAGAACCGAGAGAAAAAACCTGGCAATAAAACTCAAAAAATGGTCTTGTGTCAAAATCAATAAAGCCCAGTTCGCACTGCTTTAGTAAATTAGTAGAGTAACGTGTAATTTAGTGGCTAAACTACTCGCTACTACACAGAAATCATTCGCATTACGGTTTAGTACAGTACACAAGTGAGTGGTGGCGGCCACTAATGAACTCGACTAATCAACAGGTTCGGACTTGTTTAGCCGGTGAACCAGTGAGCACGGATGCGTGGTGGGAGGCGCTACTCGCCCGAAAAAATAGAGTAAAATGGATTGACTCGACTAAATCATTTACTAAATTACTCGACTAAATTTTTGTAGTTCGCACATCTTTAGCTACTAAATTACTCGCTACTCTTCTAAATTACTAGCCTAATGCGAACTACGCTTTAACGTGTATAAAGCAACAAAAAAAAAAAATTTGTCACCAAGTTAAGTACTTTTTAATTAGGTAAGTCTATCTATATATTTAATACAACAATTTGTCTGTCCGTCCGTCGCGTTTTTCAATTTACATACATACATTTTTTACTATTTTATATACATATATATTTTTATATTTGAGGCGATACAAAGTTCGCTGGGATAACTAGTTTTACTTATATTAGCTTACTTTCGGATAGTATTCTTATATCTGTGCTTCCGGCTAATAGATACGAGTAGTATTGTGTAAAAATATCCTAAAATTATTATTTTTTAGGATACCGTACCCAAAGTATAAAACAGGAACCCTGTTACATTTTGGACACAGTTTACAAAATTGTAAAATGTGTTACAAAAAAGTGAATAAACACCTCTGATGATGCCATAAGTTGAAACCGGTCAGGGTTTACCAAAAATAAAAGTAGTTGTGGAATAGTGTGCAAGTGAGATTTTTTCAAAAATGTATTTCTATAAGTTCCACCAAGTGCCGACAATCGAAAGCCGTCCGTCGGTCTGTCTTGGACTGTATCTCATGAACCGTGATAGTTGAAAGTTGAAATTTTCACAGATGATGTATTTCTGTTGCCTCTATAACAATAAACACTAAAAAACATATAATAAATATTAAAGGAGGCTTCCATACAACAAACGTAATTTTTTTGCCGTTTTGGTGCGGAACTCTTTGTACACGAGTACGACTCGCACATGACCGATTTTTTTAATAAAAAATTAAGAACAAAACAAGAATATAACCATTTGTAATGATCCCAAACAAATTGGGCCTAGTCCATTATCATAACGACCCCCCACGATAGGGGTAAAGCACGAGGGGGTAACTCGGCTCCTGTTACATGATTTAGCAATTACCCCACCCTCGAGATGTGATTTTTAATCTGTGGTTAATGGGCACATGTGATTATGATGTTGTGCGCTCCGCCACTGTATCAAATTTGAGTTTGTTTAGACTTTAATAGTGTCTTTTTAATGAGGTTTTATTTAATACTTTTACCCTAATACTTATCACATCGCTATACTTACTAGAACGGGGAGACAGAGGTGTATATTACGACCACATTATGCCAGATACTTTGTTGGTAGAATAGAATAGAATAGAATCAAGTTTGTTGTACACCAATATGAATAAATATGAGAAACATCGTATGAAAATGTACAGCGGCCTTATCACTAAAAGCGATCTCTTACAGGCAACCTTTGGTTGGACATAAATGGTAAGAAATAAGATGTGAATATGGTCCCACATAGGTAATAGACGGTCGAGTCTCATCCATCAGTCTGTATGTGCACCACGTGTAGAAGAGGCTCTCGAGCCTTGAAGATGTTGATTGGGTCCCTTAGCACCCTAATACTTTAACAACATTTGAATACGTCATAGTTTTCTTGATCACCAGTTACTGATTTGTTATCTATAGGTAGCTGTTGCCAGCAGCTCCGCCTGTGTGTTACTTTAGATCGACATAACTTTTTTATTTATGAACCGATTGAAATAAAACCAACCTTAAATGTTAAGTTGAATAAACCACAACGCATTACTGAAAACCGCATTCAAATCTGTAAAGCCGTTTCTGAGATTAGCGTGTTCAAACATTCAGACGAACAGACAATAATTCTAAAAACTATTGTTTTGGGTTCTATTGCGTTCATAAAGCCCCCCCTACAACAGTTTCTCTATTATATCTTCGGTTTAAAGACATCAACCACTTACAATTTAATTATATCTATGTATTGATAGAAAGATCGGTCGTAGGATGAGTGACCACTTCTTAAGACTTTGAGACACCTCCGTGCCTAGAGATAACGTTCTCTTAACGGTAAGACGTCGTCGTCGGTGCGGGTTGACATACGAACATCTATGGCAATCGTGGTGGCAAGTTGAAACGAAAAAAATCCAACTGGTCAAATTACAGAACGGTTAGTTGGCAGTCAGGCTTCACGGAAAATTATCGAAGTTCAGCCCCATCGCAGTTTTAGCCGACCCCAATTGGGTTGGGAAAAGGGTCAGTATTTTTATTATTTATACTTAATATATTTAAGTATTTGTGAAAACAATGTTCACACATTGCAAAGGTTAAGCAACATCTAGTCAGGCCGGTCTTAGGATGGGTGACCATTTCGTAAGACACTAAGACCCCTCCGTGTCTCGGAGAGCACGTTAAGCCGTCGGTCCCGGTTGTCATACGAACATCTATGGCAGTCGTTAGGGGTAGTTGGAGCCATAAAGCAAAAATCCGACCGGTCTAACTGCAGAACTTCGATATCGCCCATAGATTGTGGAGGTCAGATGACAATCGCTTCACGAAAAATATCGAAGTTCAGCCGAATCGCAGCCAAACTGCCTTGGGAAAAGGCTCGGTGAATGATGATATTTATTTGTGGAAACCCGAGTAAAACCGGGATGTACCTAGTTCTAAAACCAATAGTAGTTTAAAACCAAGCATAGCACAATAGCAGCCTATAATCCCCAGGCACATAATTACCGACTTCAAAGCGCCTTTACATCGTTTTAACTGGATGTGAGCTTATGTCTACTCTACATAATATGGTTTTTTAACGATGTAACCGATATCCAAAGCTTTTTAATTATGAGTACAATATTGGATAGAAACAGCGCGTTACTTGGCGAAAATCCATGACAAAACAATGGTAAGTAAAATGTTTTAAGAAAAAACTTTTTAAAAATTATATAATAGCATTAATTTTTCGCAGAATTAAAAGACAACAAAACAAAAAAAAAAAGTTTTTTCTTAAAACATTTTACTTACCATTGTTATGAGTACAATGTTAAAAAAAAATCGTATTATCAAACGAGTGAGTTCTTGTAAGAATGCTTTAATGAGGGATTGTGATTAACATTTTACATGAAACGGCTGCACCAAGTACTATATCTTTTGCGATAAATTCAGACATTTCTCATCATAATTTCAGCTAATTGATACCCACTGTTGGGTATAGACCTACCCAATGAGCGCTACAGCATTCAGTCTTGAGCTTCTCGCATCCAAGTTTTTCGCAAATACTAAATTTGAAAAAAAAAATTAAAGAAAACATGAAACCTTTTTAGAAAATTCGTCGTAAAGATGACATCATTTTACCTACAATCAATGATATTCTATATTTAATACTTACAAAATCGTGACTGTTTCGTGGAAGGCATAGGCAGACACGTAATAATACACCCAATGTTTCGCCTGTAACGTTTGTCCTTTATTGGTCCAATGAAAGGTGTAACAGGGATTTTTTTAACTCACCAGACCCTTATACTTAGATTAACTAGTGGTCCATTTGCAAGCGAGGTTAGATTTCGCTTTTAAAATCGTGGTAGGTACCAGCAACAGATGTATATAACTGTCCACATGTCTCTGGAAGTTGCAAATGACATTTACAGTTAGAGCTATTGCCAACCTAATTAAAGTTCTTCCAAATACCAACATCCACAGTTATCCTGTCCAAACAATTATTACACTACAATAAATAACAATAAAATTGTCTACAAATTGTTATTATTGCAAATTACGGCCATCTGTTTACATTTGACAGATCCCAAAGGGTTTTGGCGCGCTTTCAACAACTGACAAGAGGCCATATTGCGGCCATGCTAACATTTTGCAATTTTACGCGCCATTGATTCCAGTTTGGTTAAATAAGGCGAAATCAATCCGTTTATTTCTTTTAACAATAGAAGTTTAAGTATAACTGTTACTTTTATTTTAAAATCTTAAATGATTTTCTTATTTTTGACTGATTTAACATGTTAAAACTTAATATCGGTACCGTTTGACATCTGATGCAGAAAAGTTACGTGCCTTTACAGAATTTAATAAAATAATAAATGAGTTCTGGGGCTTGGTGGAGTAATGATATACTTGGGATATAAGGCGCTGTTTGAATGCAAGCGCCCTGAATCGGGTGTAGTGGCTTGTCATGAAGCCTAGATCCAGCAGAAGGCAGTAACTATGTTGCGGGCTGATGATAATGATGAACTAGAACTAACTGAAGATGATGATAGGTTCTATATCTCTGGAAACGATGACTGTAGGTGGTTGATGAATTGATTGATCCTTCGAGCTGGATGGTGGTAAAAATGTGTAACCTTTTAACCATTATTTATAGATAAGAAACTAAGTAAGTAATTTTGATAAAAAGTCTAATTTATAGATGTTGGCGCATCTACAACCTACCCAACAATTACAAGAACTAGTACTAGCCGCAACCAGTTTGACTGGCCCCCGCCGATCTCAGTGAACGACATACGCACGATGCTTGCCGCTTGAAAACGTTACAGCCAATACTTATACCTAAATTACCTACTTAATATAATAAAAGTATATCGAATAAACACGACGGGACGTCTATCTAAATTATCTTCCCTGTATACGATAAGGAAATGGAACAAAATCACAACTTACGTAAAACTATAACGAATAAAAAGTCGTAGAAGAAATATAATAGAGACAGCCGCATCCGCCATCCACCACGTAACCTTTGCAACTTGATTGGCGCTATACCAGCTATTCTAGAAACATGTAGAACAAACACCAGTACTCCGGTCACTGCGCAATCTTGAGGAGGTGTTTCGCTATCTATTGTACTTAGTAAAGAAGTATGTATTAATTAAAATAAACATAACTCTTTGACATTTAGCACACTATATGCCTCTGTTGAAAGACGAATGAGACTCTGGCAAAACGCTAGTATATTCAAAGTACCTACTTACTTGAAAACGACAATTTAAAATCTAGTGTAGAAGTCGCCAATTTTTTATTTCTCATGTTCCCGGATTGAACAATAGACACCTATACTAGTAGTTCCGCGAACAGTAGACCTCGCGTTATTTTCCATTTGTCCCCCATTTTCCCCCCAATCGAAAAATCCCTTCTACAAAAGTTGCGCCTTGCAACAAAGAACACTTGTGCCAAACTTCATGAAAATCGGCTGAAAAATACGGCCTGTAGACCGGAACTGACACACATACATACATACAGACAAACAACGCCAAATCGGCCAGTCCTCGATTTGAAACTGAGACGTTTCGCTCGCTCGGTCAAAAATACGCTCGGACTGCTGCGATTAGGTATACCTAGTGGTATGTAAAATATTCTTTCCTATTTGTGGGAATTTAGGTTTGAATTACAGAGTGGTTTTGAATATTCTATAGGGTCCGGTAACGGCAATAGGCTTGCCCCCTATTACGTGGGACCAACAAAATTACTGGCAAAGTGAGGGTGTGTGATGCACCTCTGGCTACCCCGTCTGAGATATAGGCGTCATGTATGTCTGTCTGCCTAAACAGCAATATGGAATATTGGTTTTTAATTTACCATTAAATTAAAAAGGTATATTTACATTAATACGATTAGAAGATAAATAATTTGCATAATATGTAGGTATTATAATCTAGTGATTATTTACCTCTGTATAAACTGATAAAACTAAATCCTCGTCGTAACAAAAGTGAAGTGATTCTCATTAGCAATCAATACTGTCCATTACGTGGACACAAAAGGAACCCACACGGCAGGCGCCCGCCTGCAGCGGTGCGTGAAATATAAGAGCACTCCACAAAAGAGCTAATAACTCGTGTGAAGAGCCCTTAACGCTCCCCTGACTTTTGGTACAAGTTATAAGAGAACGCGATACAAATAGCGATGTTAAAATAAAAAGAAAATAAAATAAGGCCAACGAAACGAGATCATTTTGTCAACAAACAGAACGTGAGCGATTATTACGAGTATATCTGATAGTTTTGTCATAAATACGTCTGATTCAGACTCTTCCAACGAAACATCTATGTCTAAAACGGACGACAGCGATTAGAAATAATTGTATATGTAAATTCTTATGTGCTGACGTTAATAAGTGTCATTTTATAACCTATATTAAAATATTTGTTGAGTTTGAGAATAAAGAAGGTTTTAGCTCAGTTTACATTTTTTATTTTTTATTTATGTACACACAAGAAGGTAACAAAGCGAAAAGAATAATAGTAAGGATAGTGGTATAGTACAATGGCATCACTTATTTAAAAAGAAATCTCTTCCAGTGGGCCATTTTTCTCTTGTCTCGGTGGCCTTACTTTAGATAAATTTATACCGTATCAATATCTCCAGAGCTTAGGTCATCCTGACTTACACCCGCTGACGGACGGACGAGGTTCTGGCAAAAATACTCAAATTACCCGGAAACGGTAAAAGGCTCTTCTTCTTCTTTTTTTAAAAACGTGGCTCCATCGATGTTCATCGATGATCTCGCCAATGTCAAGGTAATGCTTGATTAGTTGATAGTCCCGCACAGAAGAACTAGTTATTCCTAACTCCAGGTGCAGGACAAGAAACATTATTCGGTGTGTGAGTATCTGGGAACCTGATTTTTGCGGAGAGCCAGAGGTAACGTAAAAAGCCACCAGCCACGCACTCAGCAAAAATCGAACTCGGAAAAAGGCTCGTTTCCTATTACGTGGAACCAACAGTGACTGGGCAAAATGAGGGGTGCAATGTGCCTCTGTCTACCCCTTCGGAAATAAAGATGAGGCTTAGTGTTGTGTGTTTCTACTGGAAATGAACACACAACATAAAATCTTATTACCTACGACTATCAGCAATAGACGTTAAGGTGGACCTAATTTTTTTTTAACTAGGATTCAAACGATTCCTTCACTATAAATATGTAGCTGTATTGTCCCTGAGTGTTATAAGCTACTTTCCCGTGGGAATTGGGAACGAAAATACCATACCAAAGTACTTTAAGAATTATGTACATATTTCGTCTAAAAAATCCTCCGCGTCATTACCGACTGGGAAGGTTCCCAGAATGCTGGCTGTGTTGCCACGTTGGATGGCGATACTTATTCTTTGGGCCAGGAAATAGCCAGCCTTCTGGTCCTGATAAGCATCGATTAAGCGGACCCCAGTGTCTCAACCCCAAACAGCTCAAATATGTAATCACCTGCTAGGTTAGGATATTTACTCCGGCGCCGTTTGAGGCAATCAGCCGATGTAGCGGCAACTCCGGCACATCCGGATGTGTTTGAAAGGTGTGAAGGTGCTCAGGTGTCAAAGCATGTAGTATCCAACCAAAAGCCAAATTATTAAATTAAATTATTAAAAAGAAAATAACAAAATTAATAAAAAGAAATATAGGATTTTTTAAGGTTGTTAACTATGTTTCTTTAATCCCGCTATCTCTATCTCCTATGCACTTGGGCTGATATATAAACTATATTTATGAAAAATATGATTTTATCTGCATAGTACGATCATCCCTATTGTCGGCAAGAAGTTATTGTTTGGATCAGACGGTTTTTTATTCGTCTGTCTGTTTGTGCGTACCGACTGGGATCAATTATTGTTTTCTTTTAGTATCTTTGTTAGTTCGGTTTGAATATTTTTTGAAAAGTGAGGGTAGTTTTTTGCGAAGCTTGTGTGCTTGGTAAATGTTATTTATTACGAGTATTTTTGTTAGCTGTGGCCCGCAGCTTTTCCCGCGTAGAATAGAATATGATTATTCCTTTTGCAGCCATCAGATCTGAATGTACAGACATACTAATTGTATTGTTTTATTATGTAGGTATAGTCCGAGACGCCCAGGACTTTAATAGGCTGTGCCATAGCGGCTGGCTCGTAAGATTTTGTTGCCTTTCATCAACATTTCATAGCAAGGCCACGGATTTCATTTTTTTTTTTCAATATTACAATATAGTTGCTACTTTTAAATAAATTCATTTGGCTATTTTGGATATAACTCATTATAAGTGTGCCCGGTGACGGCAATAGGCTTGCCCTCTATTACGTGGGACTAAAAATACTGGCAAATTGTGGGTGTGTAATGCACCTCTGCCTACCCCTCGGGGATATAGGCGTGATGTGTGTGTGTGTATTATTGTAGGTATTGACTTGAGGAGCTCGTGGTCTAGTGGTAACTGACAATGTTAACACATTGCAAAGGTTCAGTAACATCTACTCAGGCCGGTCTTAGGATGGGTGACCATTTATTAATACACTGTGACTATTGACTGTGCACAAACTTTCAGTCATTTATTTACATGTGAACTGCTGGACAAAGACCTCTCCAATGACGCGCCACCCCCTCCGATCTTGGGTCATTTTCATCCACCCACCCGCTCTCCGACGAAAGTCATCGCTCCACCTGGCTCTACCGAATCTCGGCGCTTCCCTCGCTACGTTGGCCTCGCGGTGTCAACTCCAGAACCTGCTTACTGCAGTTATCGGTTCTGGGAAAGATATTACCGGTCTATTGCTACTTCATCTGGGTTATGTCGTTGACATAAGTTCTCTGACAAATTACCTTGTTACCTATCACTCATAAAATATTGTATTCCGAATTTCAAAGCAGTGACTCTCGTGAATCTCGTAATCGTACAACACCATACGCCACCGAAGTAATCCTATAAACTTACAATACGCTGGCGTAACTCACTTCGCCATCGACATAACCCTGTAAAGTTCATATTCCATCCCATTTTTCTACAGAGTACAGCCTGGAATATAATCCTCGCTCGAGTCTTGATAATAACGTTTCTGGGTTATTTTTTTAAGCCCATTCGATGCAGAGTGGGGCACTTTTTAATTCTTTTGACGCGGGATTTTGGAGAGCGTATGTGTTAAGATGGTTTTACACTGTGTTACTGATTTTTTTACTCCTCGAAGGGGTAATAAGCTTTATATCTGTTGTCTGTATGTGGTCGTATCATAGCAGCCATCAAATATGATGTGGTTTATTTTAATTTTCGAAAGCCGATGTAATCGAGAATGAACGATCTACACCAAAATTTTAAATTTCAAAAAATGTGCGTGTAATTAACGCCCCGTGTTTACCCCCTTCTTTTTTTAATTCCGCGGCCTAGGGCCGCGGCCACTTTAACGTCCGTTGCCGGGCGTCTCTGGTTACCAGCAGAACGTATTTCCAGTGGCGCCCGGCGGACTTTGACCACCTCTGTTGTCTCTGCGGGGGTTGGGTCGGAGTATGAGAATCCCGCGTCGTTGGGGTAGGGTTTTATCCCGCGTCAGTGAGTGAATCTGGTTGCGTGCTATGGGGCAAAGGCCCCGCAGAACGCAACCCTTCTAGCCTGCTTCTGTAAGGACGACGGGTGGCGATCCCACCGTCCTCAGGCCCCGATCATGGAGGTCGATGGTCTTGGGCGTAGATGAGTCTGCGGCGGCCTCGCCGCTGACTGCGGAACTCGTTGGGGAGGGTACGCTCCCTCTCCCTCTCGACCGCCTCCTTCGCGAGCACGACTTGCTCGCAGAAGGACACGGCCGCGTTCCACCTACTCCCGCTGGAGACCATGGCTTGAAGCATGGTCTCCAGCGAGAGGGTATCCACGCCCAGACCCACTACGAGGTCCCGGCGCTGACTCACCCACGCTGAGCACTCCACCAACGTGTGGAGTGCTGTGTCGTCGTCGTGTTTACCCCCTTGGGTTAAAGAACAGACAATAAAGACGTGATTTTGTGTAATATAAACATTGTCTTCATTCTCCTTATGTACATGTCCCTCTGTTTCTGGTTTTACACAAAGTCTCTAACATGAAGCAAGAGTATCAATATTCAAAATAATAATAGGAAGGTATGCCATACATACAAAATATAAAAAGGCGTTGTATTGTCAGAAATCTTGATAGAATTGAAAAATGAATGCGGTAAGTGAGAAAGTATCTCAATTTACTAAATATAAATTAAGGATGGGTTCATATATCGATATATCGATAAACTAAACATTTTGCGTTCATTTTATCGTAGGTATGTTAGTTTAGTCATTTCGATTAGGTAAGCGTTATTTCGGGGGTCTCATCAAGATTTTTAGCCAATCACTTCAATTATTTATCCCGATAAATAGTTTCTGGGATGTTTATTTATTTATGTAAGGAAAACCAACAGCCAATAATGTTTTATACAAGGTAGAATAATAATGTACTAAGCCAATTTCATGACTAAGATTTGTATAGTGGCAAGTTAGCGAACACTGTCACATATATTAGTGAAGCAAGTTTACGTTAATAAGTATAAAATACCTAATAATTTTATATTTTGTTAACCAGACAGTTGATTATATAATAGAAAAGAATAGTCATTTATTTTAGGTAATAGCACCCATATACACAATTAAATTACAAGCTTATCCTACTAATATTATAAATGCGAAAGTTTGTAAGGATGTATGGATGTTTGTTACTCTTTTACGTAAAAACTACTGAACGGATTTTGCTGAAACTTTACAATAATACAGCTTAGGCTACAATTTATAAAGATACGGCGACAGGAACAATAATCACGCGGACGTAGTCGCGGGCGACCACTAGTATATATATATATATATATATATATATATATATATATATAGTTTAGAAACGTTAACTAAGTAGTATATTATAATTACACTGTCGGCCATAATTAGCATTAAGTAGATACTTTCATTTTAAAAGATTGAATCGAGAATCTCCCTGTGACTACAAAAACTGTAAACAATTACAACTTACAACTACATAACGTTATGTAAAAAATAATAAAAATTCTTGCGATGCATGATGAATGGCGAAATACCAATTCTTCGAACCCAGATATACCTGTTCCACCTTTTACGTTTGCCAGACCTCCGTCCGTGGTTCACCAAGTGTACCACTTGAGTTCTTGTTCATGATTAAATTTAAATAAATTAAAGTGTGAATAACTTTTTATTTTTATGATTTTAAATTAATATTTGTTCATGCATGGACCCCTCTCAAGGCCTCCTCAAAAGATTTCCATTTGTCTCTGTCTTGAGCCATATCGATCCAGCTAACGCGTACATGGTCTACCAACACGTATTTTCCCTTGAGAACCGTTCAGAGAACCTTCAGAGAGAGCTACATTGCGATAGCGAGCGATTATTATCTCTGTCCTTATCTCCCGTAAGTTGATCGACGAGAGCTTTTGTTGCGTGTTTTATGGTACAGGAAAACATTATGAACCGTAGTTCTCAACCATTGATTAAAATGATAATAGTTCTGTTATAAATACGTCTGAAGCTTGAAACACACTGGTCCTTCACATACGACGTATGCCACGCGACGTGGGAAACAGCGACACACTGGTTCTACGTCTTTCGACGTCTGACGTTTACGTTATCTACGCGCTGTGACCCTTTAACCGTGTATGACCGCGTCGTACTCGTGGGATAGCATGGGAGCACGCGAATGCAGCGCGGTGACGCGTAAGACAGCGTGGTGAATGACCAGTGCGTTCGTAACCATACAAATGGTATAGGCCAGATCCTGTTCAGATGTCATAATGCGTGGTGTACGTCGCATGTGAAGGATTAGTTTGACCGTCCCTTAATTCGGACTCTTCTAACGAATCATTCATGTCTAATCCAGACGACAGCGATTAGAATAGGGAATTAAAGAAATAAAAATGCTTTGTTTACATTTTTTTTCTCGTTTCGAAGGCGTTGCTTTTTAAACTAAATTAATTAAATTAGATTGTTTTTATCGATAAAGTAAAAAACATCGTCCCACCCCTATAAGCCGAGGCATTTCCACAGTCTGACGTGGCCCATCATATATCATTTTTATCCAATCCTTTGCCGAAACCGTACTTTCAGGCATATTCTTTTTAATTCGTTTTACAATGATGACGTAACTGAATAGGAATTTTTTGTTCAACGTGTACGTTTTACTTTCGGCAGAGATATGGATTCGGTATCAAAGGTATTCTGGGAAATGTTATGGTATTCGATACTAAGCCATATAACACTTATATTGAGCACATATATTGAGCCTATTATCGTGAGTCTTTATTACTGTAGTTCTGTGAACAGTTTACCACGCGAGCGCAGGGGCTTTCATAATTAAAAACATTATTGGGGCCCTTTGCGCCCATTTCCCCCCACTAAGTAACGTGGAGATTGGATAAAAAATGTCTGACGAAGCAAAATTTTCCAGTATGGTGTCGAAATGTAGACACATCCCACGGTTTGCTCTCTCGATCAATTACACATAATGGTTATGCCTACAGACATAAACTAGGTATGCAATGCATTCTGCTGTTGCAATAATTGAGCTGAGTATGTCGATCCGGGTCGAACTCCTAAACGACTAGACCGATATTTATGAATTCAAATATATGCACTCACGGTGATGGTCACTATGACCGTGCCAAATTTCAAAACGATCGGTCCTTAGGAGGAGTTCGATCACGAACGAAATACACGACTTGTCTAAGAAAGAGCTTCGTAAACTCCGCTCAATAAAGTACTTATCCATATAGGCAGAGGGGACACACCCACTTTGCCAGTAATTTTGTTGGTCCCACGTAATAGGTGGCAAGCATATTGCCGTGACCGGGCACTAAGTAAAATCCATAGCCAATCTGTAATTCAAACCAAAATTCCAACAAGCAGAGTAGATTATGTTACATACCACTAAATATAGATACGAGTATGATAATCTCTGCAGTTCGAGCAAATCATCATAACATAGTATAAACTGCCTCGGTGGCACAGTGGTATGAGTATGCGACTGCGTCCCTGAGGTCTCAGGTTCGATTCCGGGTCAAATCAAGTATATGTGTGATCCACAAATATTTGTTTCGGAGTTTGGGTGTCTTTTATGTATAATATATATGTATTTAGAAATATATAAGTATATTTATCAGTCGTCTAGATCCCATAGCACAAGCTTATGTTAGCTTAATTTGGGCTATAGATGACGTTGTGTGAGAATGTCCAAAAATATTTATAAAAAAATCGCTTCCGTTCCCTGTATGCTTAGATCTTTAAAACTACGCATCGGATTTCGATGCGATTTTCACCAACGGATAGAGTGGTTCTTGAGGAAGGTTTTTGTGTACATAATTTGTCAAGCGGGCGAAGCCGCGGGCGTCCGCTAGTAGTCAACTAAAACAGATACCTAATTAAGAACACTAACTAAAACCTGGTATTCTTAATTATCTTTGCTAAAAAATAGTATCAAAACTGCCTACATTAACGGGAATCCCCGTGACGTAAATATCAGTTATACAGTCATTAGCCGTTCTGTATTTATGGACAGAGGGTGCACATCGTATGTGGTGCCATCTATACATACGTTAATGTTTAACGGACTACGCTCAAATATGTCTTATTTGATTTATTGCTAAATACTCTCACATCGTACAGCTGCTAGACGTAACAGAATTGTTGAGAAGACTAAAACTGATCAAACTTTTTGAGTTATTTTAGTGTTATAGTGACGAACTAAATAAATGTAGTGACAAGTGCTGCGATATAAGAACACATATACAAAGTGTCTTCGCCTTAATTGACTCTAAGGAAAGTGTTATTGGACACGTTCTTAGTTATTGTTTAAATAGCATCATCATCCACCGAGCCTTTTCCCAACTTAGTTGGGGTCGGCTTTCCAGTTTTAACTGCAATTCGGCTGAACTTCGATATTTTCCGTGAAGCGACTGCCATCTGACCTCCACAGCCCATGGGCGATATAGAAGTTCTGTAAGTTAGACCGTTAGGATTTTTGATTTAGGGCTCCAACTACCCCTAACGACTGCCATAGATGTTTGTATGACGACCGGGATTAGGCTTAGCGTGCTTTCCAAGATACGGAGGGGTCTCAGTGTCTTAAGAAATGGTCACCCACCCTAAGACCGGCCTTAGTCGATGTTGCTTAACCTTTGCAATGTGTTAAGATAGTTTATAAGTCTTTATTGTTACTAACCAATAACTATGGATTACGAAATCCGAATTTTTTTTTTTTTTAATATATTTGTGTTCCTGTTGTTATTTTTGATGTGTTCACGTGGATTTCAAAGAATAGCAACATACATTACTATTCCCTTGTTTGCATACGCATATAATCACATCTGTTTCTCTAAAAATTTAGGCAGATGCATTTTAAACGCATACTTATAGTTAGTAACTTGCTTGACTTAACGTACTAACGACTAACTAACTAAAAGAATCTGGAGCGAACCTATCAGTATAAATACAATTCTCACTATTACTGATGTCACGGAGATGCAAGAAAGAAAACAATGTATTTTTTATAATTTTTTTTTTTTTTTACAAAAGCCATTACATACTTTTTTTTCTGGCGACGCCGTAAGTTGCGATATTAACACAATGTGATCACAAAATTAGATGTCTTGGGCTAGTGGTGTATCGTTCAGTTGGTAAAACTTTCCTCCTGGAAAGGGATCAGTCGCTTTTTCGAGTCGATAGTTTTTGTGATTCATATTGTAAAATAATTTGAGCCATAACATACATTAGTGAGACTGTACGTAAACCTTTTTGGTTTGTGTGTCAAACTCACCAAACAATATAGGTTATAAAATAACACTTATTAACGTCAGCACATAAGAATTTACATTTAAAACAGGATTCGCAAAGCGACGGGTGGAGCCAAAGAGAAAACCTGGCAATAAAAACTCCCGGCTACTCTTTTTCAATCATCAGTAACTACATTCATAGTAATACACACAACGTATCTAGTAAGATACTGCAACTAATACACCACGCGTTATGGATGTAATACGTGTAATCTAGAAAATTCATTTTTGAGCGAAGCGAGTGACGCTCAATCTTAGGCGACTCATGTATTTCGTTTGTCCACTCCTCCTAAACGCCTGAACCGATCTCCTTCAAACTTACTACAGTGATAACGTGTGGCGTGAGGCTGGTTTAGAACAAAAAAAAATTTAAAATCGTACATACCATCGAGGAATAATCACCGAAAAACACTTCGCTCAGTTTTTTGCAACAGCAGCATGCATTGTATACCTAGTTAATGATGTCCCCCAAAACACGTAATGAACCCTGGTTAACACTACTAGTTGTAGTGATGTTGTTAGGAGCATCAACCCAAAAAAGGATAACAAGAGGGCTGTGGTACTATTCCCTATTCTGTGGCTGTGGTAGGTAACATACAATCGTCTCTTTAATATCCATACTTACTACTAGTACATTATTATATTGTCATTCGGCAGAGAAACGAACGTTTAAAACGTTCGGTTCTCGCGAACATGCTATCCACTGTGTGGGGGTGACATCTCTGCCCGGCACGAGTCGTTCGGGATCGGAAGGAAGAGGGTGGGATCAGATTGAAGAGCTCTTCAGAACACTCGCCGTGGTAAATACGGTAGAATGCGGCCAAGGAAGCTATTGTTCGGCGCTGAACTAGCGGCTCAAGGCTTCCCGTTACCTCCGGACAATCTATAATACGGATAGCCCGTCGCTGCATAGCGTCGAGAGCGTCCAGCAGATACTTCGCGGAGCCGTCCCAGAGGTGAGAGCAGTATTCGACGCAGGGTCTAATCTGCGTCTTGTACAGCAGACACCTCTGGTCCGGTGTAAAGAATCTCTTTACCTTATTCAGTATTCCTAGTTTCCGCGAAGCTAGCCCTATACATCTTTCGATGTAGTTTTTATTATTGAGCTCTCGACGAACGTCTATGCCAAGGATATCAAGGTTGTCCTTCATTGGTAATAATGCATTCTGAAGAGAGGGTAGGGGAAGGAAAGGGGATTTCTTCGCAGTAAATGCACACGCCTGTGTTTTGCGGGCATTGAACTCGACCAGGTTCTCGGTACCCCATTGAGAGATACTGTCGAGGTTACGGTCGAGATCAGCCACGAGTCGTCGTCTCTCCTCCTCAATCTCAGATCGCCCCGCCGTCGGACGAACCGAGTAACTCCCGTGCAGTGTGCTGTCATCTGCATAGCAATGAATGTTCCCGAGGGATAGCATATCATTGATATGCAGAAGAAAGAGAGTTGGTGATAGTACGGACCCCTGCGGTACCCCGGCATTCACTTGCAAGAATCGAGAAGCCTGGCCATCGCAGAGGACCCGCACTCGGCGCTCGTTTAAAAAACTGGCAATCCAGCTGCACAGTTGAGGAGGTAGACCATATGCCAGAAGCTTGGAAAGGAGCGAAGCATGCCAGACCCTATCGAAGGCTTTGGCGATGTCCAGGCTAATAGCCAAGGACTCGCCGTGCCTTTCCATAGCCCCACCCCAGACATGCGTTACGAATGCCAGAAGATCACCCGTTGATCGCTTTGGCCTGAAGCCGTATTGTCGATCATTGATTAGCGAGTGATCCTCTAGGAATTGCATGAGCTGCTTATTTATAAGGAGCTCAAGCACCTTGCAAATGACTGAGGTGACAGCTATGGGTCGATAGTTGCCTGGATCGGACCGATCCCCTTTCTTGGGGATCGGTTGTACGTTAGCCTCCTTCCAGACCTCCGGCACGAGCCCTGAAGAGTATGACAGGCGGTACAGACGCGTTAATACTGGAGACAACTCAGCTGCACATTTTCGTAGCACCACCGCCGGAATGCCGTCAGGGCCACTGGCTTTCCGCGTGTCGAGTGACCGCAGTACTGCCCGTACATCACATTGCCTGATAACAATATCAGGCATTGTGTGGCCACAGTTGGCGATGGCGGGGGGCTGCAGGCCACGGTCGTCGACCCGGGAATTAGCCGCAAAGAGGTCTGCGAGCATATCCGCTTTCTCTTGGGCTTTGTGAGCCAGTGTTCCATCTGGGTAACGCAGTGGTGGCAGCGAGGGCTGACAAAAGTTAGATTGCACGGCTTTGGCCAGTTGCCAGAATCCACGGCTGCCCGGATGGGAAGTGAGCTCCTGACCAAGCCGCGCGACGCGCTGGGCATCCGCTCTCTTAAAGGCCCTCTTACTCGACTTTGTGGCCAGGTTGTACGCTGCTTTGAGGTGGCCCACGTTTGGGTCGCGCACAGCCCGGGCCCTGATCCAGGCGCGATATGCCGACTGTTTTTGTCGAACAGCTTTGGCACAATCTCGCCCGAACCAGGGACGGGCTCTGCGGATACTGGCGACATCAGTGAAAGGGATGTAATAATCCATCCCTAAACTGATCTCGCCAGCAATAGCAGAAGCACTATCCGAAGGAGCCTTTCCTACAAAGCAGCGCTGGCTCCAGGGGACGGACGCATAATAATCGCGTAGACCGTCCCAATCCGCTGACGAGTAGTGCCATAGTCGTCGTGACGTTTGTACAGGACGTGCAGGAGGTGACACCTTCATGCCAGCGTGAACAACACAGTGGTCGGAACTACCCAGTGGGGCTCCTACTGAAACACTGTACTGGGCTGGGCGACTCGTCAGCAGTAGATCCAGCAGAGCGGGCGCGTGATCTGACCTGTCTGGTATTCGGGTGATCCCGCATACCATCTGGGTCAGACCGTGGGAGAGAGCGAACGCATGGGCGGCTCTACCCGCATGATCAGTCTTGAGGGATCCCAGCCATTCAATGTGATGGCCATTGAAGTCCCCCAGAAATACTAGGTCAGCGTTCGGGAACCGCACCTGCGCTTCATCAGCCGTCTCGCTGAGGTACTGGAAGAGCTTTGTTGTCTCAGAATCCCCTGTGTGGGATCGGTATTCGCACACGTAGATCTGGCTCATAGAGCCATGGTCTACGTGCAGCCAAAGGACGGAATTGGAGGGGTTCTCTAGGCAGCGCAACCGGCGGCAGCAAACATCCGCCCTAACGAACACGCACACCCCGGCTTTGTCTCGAAATTGTTCCTCGATGACATAGCCGGGGTAACACAGGTAAGACGTGTCGTCAGGGCGGCGTATTTGTGTCTCCGTGAGGAACATCACAGCGGGCCGTGCCGTCTCAAGGTGGTGGTGGACGGTATCGAGGTTCGCATGGAGTCCACGGACGTTAGTGAACTCCACCTCGAAATGTGAAGTTGTGGGGTTTCCTAGGGCCGCTGTGTAACGTTTATTTCTTTTTTGTTGCACTGCCATTGTAGATTTTGAAGAAGAAGCGTGAAGACAGGGCGACATTTGGTGCAGCAGTAAGTGACAAAGCGTAGGGGCTAGCTTTGTCTAGAACCGTGTGGTTAGGTCGGAGCCGACCCGCCGGACGGAAGGGCTCCCAAACCCCCCTGATGCAAGGCCGCCGCTACCCCACACCGGTTACCACCCGGAGCGGCGATCCCACATCAGGATTATGCGCAACATGTGGGGCAGCCTCCTGGGGTGGTTGGCCCCAGGCGGGCCCCATGACTGTGTTGCGGGCGGCCGCGGCAACGCCGTTGCTAAGGGTCTCCCTGGCCGGCGAATCGACCCACACCACCCACACTAGACTCCGTTTCGCCCCCACTGGTCCCATGCCTGCTGCACCATACATCGCCCCGGGCCCGGCGGTGCAGCTGCTGAACCCCTAACGCAACCCAGCCTGTGCTGGGTTACTTGGGGGGCTTTAGCACAGCTGCACGGTGGTACCCCCCCGGACCAACACTGTTGTACCACCTGGTACCCACGTAGGGGCCGAAGCCACTCCATAGGTACCGTAAATTAACGAGCCTCGTCCGTTTATCAGCAGGTGCGCCACTAGCAGGTGAGGTCGCTGGGGCCCTATAGATGTTGGTAGAGCCCCTTTGCACCCAATTTTAAACTACTTTGAACACAAAACTCCTAAAATCCATTAATCTAGATACACCAACTCCCCATTTCATGAGAATATCATCGCGACAGCCCAAAGTGGGGTTAGCAGCGATGTTATCAGCACCGTTTGAAATATCATCCCCATATATTAACATCACGTGGCAACATTTAAATAAAAATACAATTAGTTGGGGAGTGTTTTGACTGCTGGCAACTACTTTTATTCATTTATTTTTAACTAATAATTTTGTGAGTACTAAAAGTGTGGAATTAGGTAATATTTTATTGTTTTGATACGTTATATACCTATAAACTTGAAATATATCGTCCGAGACGCCCATGAATTTAATTGGCTGTGCCATAGCGGCTGGCACGTAAGAATTTGTTGCCTTTAATATACATTTCATCGCAATTGTCACACAAATGACAAAATAGCTGCTACTTTTTATTAAATTCATTCGGCCATTTGGACATAACCCATTACATAAATTACTATTTTATAATTAGGTAAATAATAGGTGGGCATATAGGTGGCAACTGGTTGTGTAAGTAGATATAAAACGATTACTACAATAATAGTAAACAAAGTCCTCCGTCGCGTCTTATTGTCTGTCTGTTTGTGATACACTCAAAAACTACGGAAACTGATTATCATGCTGTTTTCATCAATGGGTAGACTGGGTCTCGAGGAAGATTTTGGGCTATAATACTATTTCACGCGGGCAAATCCGCGGCCGTCTACTAATAGATAATAAACAATGAATCAACAGTCCCTTTTATAGAACTTGGCCTAAGTCCCTAGTTTTTAAGGTCGTCACGGGGTACAAAGAAAGTAATGGTGTATGCGCTCGCGCATTAATTGTTAGAAATCGACCATTAATTTATTTACAGATAAGATGTGCAGTTCTATATCGTGTAGTGGAATAATTAATTTGTAATTATTAATTGTATTTATACAGTTTAATTAGGTATGTAGGTACTTTAATTAATATTAATTTGTATAGGTGCATACTTTATTAGGTACTGCCCGGTATGAAGAGATAAAGTATGTATCCCGCACAACGCAGACATGTCACTCTCACACTGTGGAAACCGCCTTCGCGAGAACCGAGCGTTTTAAACGTTCGTTTCTCTGTAGAACGATGGTGGCTTGAAACGCCTGCACACGTGTTTCCTCCCAAATATAACCCTGAGTTCTACCCTAAACGGCTCAAATATGTTTCGGAGTATGTTTATCAGTCGTTTAGATCCCTTAGCACAAGCTTACATAATATTAGCTTAATTTGGGCTAGATGACGTCGTGTGAGAATGTCTAAAAATATTGTATTTATTTATCTATGTATTTGGATGCGTAAGTATTGTATATTGTTTATATCAATCCTTGGTTTCGAAACGTAACTCTTTCATCACCAATGCTGGACATTGTAAATAACTAACCTATTTTATTAAATATTTTTTGAATAATTTTGAATAATTTTGAGAAGCGTGAAGAGGCACATTACTAGGTCGTCAAGTTAAGGGCCACTTTCTATAGTATTTCTGTGTACTATGAGAGTCGTCCACAATCGCCAGACGTCGCCACAGCTTACGGCGTCAATTTGTCGACCTAAATTAGTAGTTATTACTTACATTGGTCCTGTGATGTAGATCACAGAATATTAGGTGCATAGTACCTGATAACGGCAATCGGTCGGCAAACGGTCACTATTGAGTGATAGTAAGATTACACCTCTGTATATCTCTTTGATTAACTTTCTTTACATAATACTTTTAAAAAAACCAAGCACCATATGTCAAATGACATTACAATTAAAAAAAGTAATAGTGTCACCCCTAACATTAAATAGTGACATTTCTATTCCGTATCTAATGCTAGCGCTATTAATGCAACTAATTATACTCGTGGACTCGACTATCCGTGACGGAAATGGTACATCACTATTGTGTAGTAAGGTCATATGTGTCAGCTGACTTTAAATTATTGCGATTAGTAAACTATTTAATGTATAATTGTATTACTTACTAGTGTACACCGTAGTTTTCCCATTCCCGTAACCCATGGGATTAAATTGTCGGGATCACTATCGGGTAAAACTATCACACTAACTTGCATGAATTTCTATTCCATCCTATTTTTATTTTATTCTATCCCTGTACTAAACTTATTTATTACTGTTCTGTAAAAATATATCGAGAATACCTATACCTATTACATTACCTATGTAACATACAAGAAATCTGCCTAGATAGACTCACAAACGTTTACGTTCATGAATGACAATAAAAAAGCCAAAACGTCTCACAAAGAACAAACTCTAATACGTTTTAAAATATAAAGTGATTCGTTTCTAATTTCAATCAGCTACTTTATAAAAGACCTTTTGAGTTACAATTTATTTTAAATATCCCATCGACCTTCAATCGTTGAAATATAAATAAAATAAACTTTATGCAGAAGCTTTTAGAGTAGTATTACTAAGCCGGTAATCGACTAAATATATCTACGATTTCATAGCTTTGTAACACGACCCAACACTATTTACCTATTCATTTTCAAAAAAGGAACTTAACGCCCAAATCGACGTGTTAATACACAACAAAAGGAAAAATAAACGGTTTTGTATAATTCATCCAAGCTATATTTACCACCTTCAAATAATTCGCGGAGCCTTTAGTTGTATATTTTAAGGTCTAATTTTGTATCAACCTTTTTCTATAGCGTACATTTCTAAGTTGGCAATGAATATAAGCAAAAAAGAAAAAAACACAGCTCCCTACATTTTTTAAACATATAATTCGTAGTTTCAAATTGCGAGCACGGAGTTCTTATTTCAAAACAGCGAGGTGTCATTGGACACTCCCTAAATCCGTACGGTCGTCAAGTAAGTACTTATCTACGAGATATTTTGTTTTGAATTTGGAACGATACTTGAAATTTTTTTAAGAAAAAACTTTTTAGCATTAATTAATAGCATTAATTTTTCGCAGAATCAAAAGGACAACAAAACGTCGACAATTGTTTCGCCTCTAAACGAGGCATTATCAAGACTGTCTCAGAGAGAACAGCTTTTTCTTAAAAAAATTTTTACTTACCATTGTTTTGTCATGGATTTTCGCCAAGTAACGCCTGTTTCTATCCAATATTTGATACTTGAAATATTATTTTTAATTTTTTTTTTAAATTTTCTTTTATTTATTTTAAGAATTACTATATACCTACTAGTAAAGTAAAAAGTTTGTACTGAACAAAGTGACACCTCAGAAACTACTGCACCGATTTTAAAATTTCTTTCGGTAATATAAAGCTAAATTTTCAGCGAGTAACACAGGCTATATAACATCACGACAGAGTTAATAGGAGCGGACCAGCATTGCGTGCAGACCTTCGCTTGTTGGACGTTAATAACCGCAATCTCTCAGAAATGGTAATTCCTAGGAAAAAAGTTGAAAAGGTCATTTGCGTAGGTTATTTTACTATCTACAATTTTGGACATGACAATTTTTTTATATAATTCACTGTTTACGAGAAAAATCCAAAAAACCGAAAATTTTCAACTTTCAAACTTTTCAACTTTGAATAACTTTTTAGCACAAGTTGGATCGATGGGGACGATACCCTCGTCACGGCGCGGGGTGCAACGTACCAGGAGGCAGCACTCAAGGTCACGACGGGTGTTGCTCGAGTCGTGGGTCGGATACGGCAGCTGGGACTGGAGGTGGCCTTGCACAAGTCCGAGGTTCTGTGTTTTCACAGACCTCGGAACGGTCCACCAGAAGGTTCCAGCATAAATGTGGGAGGCGTTAGCATCGGCATCAAGCCCTCGATGAAGTACCTAGGGATCGTACTTGATAGCCGATGGAACTTCGGACCACATTTCCGAAGTTTGGTCCCCAAGGTGACGCAGGCATCGGTCGCGCTTTCGCGACTGATGCCCAACCTAAAGGGACCCAACGCCTCCTGCAGGAGACTGTACCTGGGGATCGTGCGGAGTATGGCCCTATACGGGGCTCCCGTATGGGCGGATAGGTTGGCGGTCAAGGGGAACGTGACTCTGTTAAACAGACCACTTAGAACCTTGGCCGTCAGAACCGTACGGGGGTACCGCACGATCTCCGGAGAGGCTGCATGTCTCCTAGCCGGGACCCCTCCATGGGACCTGGAAGCGAGAGCCCTTGCGTCATTGTTCCAATGGCGCAAGGAGGCGCTGGAGCGGGACCACAGGCCTGCGTCTCGAGAAATCGAGGACCAGCGGTCCCAACTCCGCCAGGATCTCATGGAGGCATGGAGGGTGCGACTTGAGCAACCCAAGGGGGGTGCCATCTTCATCGCGGCGGTGAGACCGATCATGGACGATTGGCTGCAGAGGCAGCATGGTGACCTCACGTACCGTGCGACGCAGATGGTTGCCGGGCATGGATGCTTCGGTAGCTATCTGTTTCGCATGCATCGTGAGGTCACACCCCGGTGTCAACACTGCGAGGTTTCCGACGACGACACCGCACTCCACACGTTGGTGGAGTGCTCAGCGTGGGCGAGTCAGCGCCGGGACCTCGTAGTGGGTCTGGGCGTGGATACCCTCTCGCTGGGGACCATGCTTCAAGCCATGGTATCCAGCGGGAGTAGGTGGAACGCGGCCGTGTCCTTCTGCGAGCAAGTCATGCTCGCGAAGGAGGCGGCCGGGAGGGAGAGGGAGCGTACCCTCCCCGCCGAGTTCCGTAGTCGGCGGCCAGGCCGCCCCAGACTACGCGACTACGCCCAAGACTATCGTCCTCCATGATCGGGGCCTGAGGACGGCGGGATCGCCACCCACCGTCCTTACAGAAGCAGGCTAGAAGGGTTGCGTGCTGCGGGGCCTTTGCCCCATAGCACGCAACCAGATTCACTCACTGACGCGGGATAAAACCCGACCCCAATGACGCGGGATTCTCGTCCCGACCAAACACCCGCAGAGACCACAGGGGTGGTCAAAGTCCGCCGGGCGCCACTAGACATACCCTCTGCTAGTAACCAGGGACGCCCGGCAACGGACGTTAGAGCGGCCGCGGCCTTGGGCCGCGGAATTAAAAAAAAAAAAAAAAAAAGTCGGATCGATGGGAACTTTTGATATTTGATTTATAATAATGTACTTAATACCTGGGCCACTTTGCAGCTCTATACGAATTAATGCAACCTTACAATTTTGTTCCGATTTTTTTAACTGAACAACTCTGTTAGCTACCTGATTTGAGATTTCTTTTTGAGATATTAGGGTAGGACTCGGTAAAATAAAGCTACTTACGAAAAATGAGCTTGCTGTTAACCAATATTTTTCAATTTTCAACGGCCCACGTACTATACATATATTAATAGATGAAAATACTATTTACACTTACTAAAAACTACACTATGCACATTAAAATCTACACTATATACAGGCATCAAAAGTCGTCCTCGTCGCCGACTGGCAATGTTTCCAGAAGGCTGGCAGAATTGCCACGTTGTATGGCAATACTTATTCTTTGAGCTAAAAAGTAACCAGCCTTTTACCAGTTTTTTAATTAATTACATACTTTTAGAGATATAAGCGTGACAATGATGAGTGGCAGTTGACAATGATATAAAAATATCCTGTGTATAAAATGAAAATCCTCCGACGTAATTTTTTTTCGGTTAGAATCATCCATCACCACCGGACAGCAACCAATATGATATTCAAAAACAATCCAACTAGGCATCAAATATTGAATACCAATTTCAATGCTCATTCACTACAGTAATTGCTAAAGTTAATATTTTATAAATTTATTGTAAGTTTATTTTATCTCATTGACGATTAATTTAGATCATTGCAAATTATTAGAACATTTATTTAACCATTGAGCGTTATGAATATTACTCAAAAATATTTCATTCAATTAACATCTATTCCTAAACGTCACGCAATTGACTTTCCTTGAACAGCCCTTCGGTATAAAAAAGAACATACACAACAACTAGTACTTACGGATCATCCGTACATGAAGTTCGAAATTTTGAAATAGGAATCGTATGTTTTTAAAATGGCCGCTATTGTCACCAAGTTGACACCGCGTTTAGGATTATTGATGTCAAGATAAGTTTTTTATTTGATTATAAGGTTTACAAAATTTATTTAAATTGTACAGCCTGGTGCAGCCTAAAGCTCCATCAGTGTTTCCATAGACATTTAAGAAGTATAAGACAATGCATAAACTTTCTATATTTACGCAAGCGTAAATATAGAAAGTTTATGCATTGTCTACAATCTTCACCCAAGGGTGAAGATTGTACATCCATGCACAACTTTAATTACTGCACAAAAAAAAACTAAAATCAACATTTCACCTAATAATAAGCTTCTAAACTCATTACTGATAACCCTAACATCATCGCATGCGCACGTTCTGACCCCCAAATTTATTATCGCATCGATCTAACCGCGAGATAGTGATGTAATAACGGTCTTCGGTATGTTTGTATAGTGTGCATACGTAAATGTTAAATTGGGTGGGTTGATAATTTGATAAGTGTATAGTTTTAAGTGATGAATTTCGTGAGTGGAATATGTCTGGTCATGCAATCCTCACCTGGCCCTGAGGTAGACGAAGTCCTGGGGAAGATTGAAGAGATTCTTGATTGATATATTCTAAGTAACCACTAGGTCCATCATTATGGGCAAACAGTAGAGCTTGTAGTGTCCGACCGAATGTTCGGTTTCGGTTTCGGTCGAGTTTCGGCAAAAAAACGAGTTTCGGTTATGTTTCGGTTTCGGCAGCAAACCTGCCGAAACTACGACCGAAACCGAAACTGCATTCGGGAATTTCCGCGCTGTGCTCGGGTGTGTTCGGCGCGGTAAATAACATCCAAGCGACGATGACATTTGGCCGCGTCTACGTGCGTAATCATGTCGTAACCTGTTTGTTTGCAGTGCATTTTGTTTGTTGTGAGTTTTCGTGTGATAGGTTTTGAATTCGGTAAGTTTTATCATGTGATATAATATAAGAGTACCTCGAAAAGTAATTTAATATAACAAAGGAGTACCTTATTAGATTATACTAGAATCAAGTTTACCATAAAAATCTAAACATTTTGTGGTTAATTTAACTCTTTCGCTAATGCTATATGTAAACAAACTTTAGTTAGGTACATGGTATTTACTATAGTGCATTAGTGGTGATAATATTAAGAATTTAGAATTTCACGTTCAATTTAATAATTATTAAGTAGGTACCAATATAATAATTTTTTTTTTTACAAATTAACACTTATAATTAAACGAGTAGATACCTACCTGGTTATTCGTATAAAATTAACACTTATACTTATTTTATTTCTGTTTTTCAATTTAAAACCTTATCCATAATAGTTCACGAACATAAATCAATAATTTAAAATACATTGAGTACCTACTGATTAAACCTAATAGAGAACCTTTCTTTTTAAATAGATTTTATAGATTATAATACATTTTCTTTATTTTTCTCTGAAAACATGATCCTTATAAGAAAGTTTCGGTTTCGGTTTCGGTTTCGGCCGAAACTGAGACCGTTGCCGAAATTCAGTTTCGGTTTCGGTTTCGGTCGTTAAAACCAGTTTCGGTCGGACACTAAGAGCTTGGTAACATTAAAAACATTATATTGGTCTTTTGGCTCCCATTTCCCCCCAATCTAAAAAGCTAACAATGAAAAAAAAACGGTCAAGTGCTAGTCGGGTTCCGTACCAAAATGGCAAAACAAATATGTTTGTTGTATGAGAGACCCCTTAAATATTGATTGTATTCTGTTTTTAGTACTTATTGTTATAGAGGGAACAAAAATACATCATCTCTGAAAATTTGAACTTTCTAACTATCGCGGTTCATGAGATACAGCCCAAGACATACGGACGGACGGTCAGAAGTCTCAGTAATAAGGTTCCCGTTTTACCCCTCGGGTACGGAACCCTAAAAAACACGAAAACCGCCGTCAGTTACTGGAATGGCACCAAATTGAAATGGGACTTTTTGCATTACAAACCCACAATTTGCCAGTAGTTTAGTCCCACGTAATAGGGGGCAAGCCTATTGCCGTCACTGGGCACATTTATCATGGGTTATGTCCAAAATGGCCGAATGAATTTAATAAAAAGCAGAAAGAAAGAAAGATGCCTCGCGATGAAATGTTGATTAAAGGCAACAAAATCTTACGTGTCAGCCCGCTATGGCTAATACTCGTAGTAAAAAACATTGAAAATAAGGTACAGTCTGGAACAGACGAATTGAGAACCTTTTAAAAATGGCAGTCTTAATACTTAAAGCGATCTTCTCCAGACAAATATGGATAATAGAGATAAAGAAATTAAAATACTATATCTAATGCTAATGATCATCTACGCATATAAAACACAGATTCGAGGAAACGCCATATGTGTAGCAACCCCAAACAACAATATTTTGATAGAATTTTAATTAAACACTCAATAGCCCAGGAGTTTGAATTAAAGAACATCATTTTGAATAATTTATGGCGGACGAACACGACATGTTTTTGAAAAAAAATATTTTAACATTTTTTTGGTTACAATTAATTTGGTTTGTGCATAATGAGCTGATAAAGTTGTTTATTGATATTTTTAGCAATTCAAATTGATTTCAGTGACCTGATGAGACTTGAAGTTACTTCAAAGGATTAAGGGTGGAGATGGAGACTGGTGGACTCAACTTGACGAACTAGAGAGACAAGAGGAAGAATAAGAGAGAGGAGGGAAACCATGTTTTAAAAGACTGATAAGTAAACGTATTTGTAAGCTTATAACTGATAAAACGAACAGAAAGATAAATAAATAAATGTAAATAATAAAATAAATATTGTTGGACATGCTCACACAACGTCATCTAGCTCAAACTAAGCTATAAGCTTGTGCTATGAGATCTAGACAACTGATACACACACTTATATATTTCTAAATACATACATAACATACATAGAAAACAGCCAAACTCCGAAACAAACATTTGTGGATCACACAAATATTGGATTCGACCCGGGAATCGAATCTGAGACTCCGGAGTCGAAAGCCGATGCACTACCGACCACGCCACCGAAGCAGTCTAGATAAAGGGTTACGCTTAGAACCTTTAGGGATTTTAAGCCATTTTCAACTGTATCAGAGAGCATCTCTGTCTTCCGAAAGAGTCTCAAAGCTTTCCAATACGGTGTGTTGTACATAAATAAAAAATAAATAAATTTATCCAAAGTGCCTGAAAACGACAATAGGATCGCTATTGAACTCACTGAAGTATCTCACGAAAAGCGGGTGTAATAAACGCCTCTTTTGAGAATAAAATGAATTTGTGTGTACATTGGTTAACAAGAAGGATCTACCCAAACTTATTGGGGACCTGTATCATCCAATACCAATGCTAGAGCCATGCTCCAACTGCAGAGATTCTATTACCTGGTATGTAACATTTTAATTAAAGGTAGTCCGAGACGCCCAGGACTGTAATTGGCTGTGCCACAGCGGCTGGCACGTAAGATTTTGTTGCCTTTAATCAACATTTCATAGCAAGGCAACGGGTTTAATTTTTTTTCAAAATAACAATATAGCTGCTACTTTTAATTAAATTCATTCGGCCATTTTGGATATAACCCATTATAAATATGCCTGGTGACGGCAATAGGCTTGCCCCCTATTACGTGGGACTAAAAATACTGGCAAATTGTGGGTGTGTAATACACCTTTGCCTCGGGATATAGGCGTGAAATGTGTGTATGTAACATTTTCATATATACGATTTCGGGAGTTAAACCGCATAATATTACCTTACTAGCTGTTGCCCGCAGCTCCGCCTGCGTGTTACTTTAGATTTACATAACTTTTTATTTATGAAGCGATTGAAAACCAAACCGCAAATTCAAATCAAAAAATCAAATCGTTTCTGAGATTAGCGTGTTCAAACATTCAGACACACAGACAAAAGTTCTAAAAACCATTGTTTTGGGTTTTATTGCGTTCATAAAGCCTCCCCACACCAGTTTATCTATTATATCTTCTATTATACCATAAAAATTCATCTTAAGATACGAAAATATGAAATATTATTTATTATCTACGACGTGTGTAATAGTCTTTTGAATTGTATGGCGAGCGATATTGTATCTTAAGTTAAAATATTATAGTATCTTAGCTGTGTGTAGCGCCCCTTAGTGAACTCCACTGCGGGTGACGTAACCCGTACTGAAGAGCTCTTCAATCTGATCTCACCCTCTTCCTGCCGATCCCCATAACAATGCGTGAACAACGCAGAGATGCTACTCCCACACAGTGGATAGCATGTTCGCGAGAACCGAACGTTTTAAACGTTCGTTTCTCTGCCTCTCGATAGTGGCCTGGAACGCCCTGCCTGTGCACGTGTTTCTTCCCACACATAACGCTGGGTTATTTAAGCGGAGCGTGAAGAGGCACATCAGTAGGTCGTCAAGTTGAGGGCCACTCTCTATAGTATTGTGTGCTGTGAGAGTGGCCCACAATCGCTAGACGTCGTCACGACTTACCACCAGGCGGGCAGCGTCAATTTGGCGAAACCAATATAAAAAGAAAAAAAACCTACGACAAACTTATTATTTGCGATTGGTACAGTACTCGGGTCTAGAGATCGAACCGCAAAATTAAGTTTGTTTTTTATTGTATATACTTTTCCGGGATAAAAAGTACCCAGCGTGGTGCCCAGAATATTAAAGAACAATTATACCAAGTTTCATCGTAATCGAAACGGTAGTTTTTGCGTGATGCCTGAACAGACAGACAGACAGACAAAAATTTTAATTTAATCACCTTTTTGGGTTCGGTGTCGGTCTAGTAACACCCCCCGCCATTTATTTTTTTGATATCTTCAATGTACAGAATTTTCACTTCTACAGATTTATTATAAGTAGGTATAGATTTAGGGTCCGACGCGCGACGTTCCGACCAAGAGAGTACCTCGATTGAAACGTCAGGCCCTAGATAAAGTAATTCGGTAATTTTACACGTTTAAGTCCCGTACTCGTATATATTAAAATGAATTCAGAACGCGATAGTTTAAAAACAATTATGTAGGTACCTAACATTAATCTTGGCTGTTGGTGGCTGTGGCCGTAGAAACTGAGTTAAAAATAGGTAAGTATGTAAGAAAAGCCAATTTTTCCCTGTAACTTAGTGTTTTTTTTAAACAAACCCTCTTTAACCATTAAAAAAAAACTTATAAAGATACCATAGAAACAATTAAGCGCGCCCGCTAATGTTTATTTTATGTAGATCGTATGTTGTCCTGCGCACGCGCACCTCTGATCCAATTACGAGCGGATCGCGATCCCATCAACTGATTACAACAATATGTTGTTGATCTTGATCCTTTACAAGTTTTATGGGATGATTAATTAGTATTATAGTTGAATGTTACGCATGTGAGTTCTGGTTAAATTAAATGTCTTCTGTTTTCTTACATTGTTACTAACAAGGCTCTCAATGCGGTAGATATCGTTCGTATTTTATATCCGACAGTCTGTTTAAAACTGGGTTTTATATATATACAGTCAGGAAATAGAATCTTTTCAGATTTACTGTTCTCTTTGGAAATAAGCTCTATATATCTATAGAAATTAGGCAGTGTCAATGAGACTTATGCTCGGAAGGCAGTATGGTCTTAAGACTCAAGCCTGTCCCTTAAATGGGCAAATTTACAAAAAAAGAACACTTCGGAAATATTTGGCGGGAGAATAAACACTGTTATGTCAGACGCCATTAGCCAAGCATTGGGGTACGAACACCTGCCATTATTTGACAAGACATAAATTAATTCCTTGTCTTGTGAAGGTGTCGGCCATAGATAATAATACAATCTAACACAATTATATTGATGTTAATTATTTTTGACAAGAGAAACTACTAAGCATAGACAATAAGCAATATTTATTGAGTGTCCTTTTAAGCTAGAATTTTTATCCCTAGATCCTTTTAAATAAACAAGTGTTTATTAATTTCAAAGTGTTTTTTACAATCAGTACATATTTTACAATAATACAGTGTTACGTATATTTACAATTTGTTGTAGATACTGGTTACCAAACTAGGCAAAAACCTGTATATACATAGACAATTTACAAAAAGATATACTTACCCATAAAATACTGAAACGCGAAAAGCCATCTGCTACACATATTGCACAAAAACACATATTATTATACGTTTCCTCTCACACATTCGTGTTTGATGTCCATATATGTAGATACTAGTGGTCGCCCGCGACTTCGTCTGCGTGGTAATTTGGATTTTTTCCCGTTCCCGTCGCGCCGCGTCATATTTTGAACAATTCACACAATATCTTTATAAATTGTAGCCTATGTGTTATTCTGATGTATATTGTAAAGTTTCATTAAATCCATTCAGTAGTTTTTACGTGAAAGAGTAACAAATATCCATCCATCCATACATACATCTTACATACTCACAAACTTTCGCTTTAATAATATTAGTAGGATGTAATTTGTTGATTTATTTATTGATGATATTATGTGATTTATTAAAACCTCTGATGATGCCGTGAGGTGAAACCGGTCAGTAAAAATAAAATTATGAGAGTGGAAAAGTATATAATTATGTTTTTGTGCAATATATGAAACGAGAAGGTTTAAATGTTAAGAAGATTTACGACTATACTCTGTCCATTCGTTTATTTTCTATATGACAGTACGATTTGACTTTCAATAATGATCTTTATAACAAAGTGAAGGTCTAAATGAAATACTTTATCAATTTTAGGATTTCATTTTATTAGACCTTCGCACTTTAAAGAAAATAAACGAATGGACATGGTATAGTTGTCGCTTAAATAGGCGAACAGTAGACCTCGCGAACATTAAAAACATTATTTGGGCTCTTTCCTCCATGTTACCCCCAATCTAAAAAGTTCACATCGAAAAAATTGTATTCAATGAATGAACATTTCTAGCAAGTTTCGTGAAGAACAGATAAACAATATCAACATACATACATATTATACATGCAGACAGACAGACGGACGAAAGCAAATGTCACTCGCTCGTTCAATGCTTAAAAAACTGGCCAAGTGCGAGTCGGCATCGCGCACAAAGGGTTCCGTACCAAAACGGCAAAAAAATTACGTTTGTTGTATGAGAGCCCCCTTAAATATTTACTATATTCTGTTTTTTAGTATTTGTTGTTATAGAGACAACAGAAATACATCATCTGTGAAAATTTCAACTTTCTAACTATCACGGTTCATGAGATACTTATAGCCCAAGACAGACGGAGGGGCGGACAGCGAAGTTTCAGTTATACGGTTCCCGTTTTACCTTATGGGTGCGGTACCCTAAATAACAATAAATAAATTAATGAAACTCGTGCGCATCTAATGCCATTTAATTTGGAGTATCATTGTATTTCACGAGTCATTAGTTTGAATAATTAATATTAACACATTGTAGTGCGTTTTTCACAGACCATTAACTTTGTTTGTCTATTTTGACCGACATTATAATCGGATGATGTATTTATAATTTCTGGAATGAATCCTATTTATTGTTTTCTTAATATATTATATTACATATTCATTTCTGGGTGTAAAAATCTAGGGATTTTACAAGTTTCATCAACATTTTGGCGTTATAATTAGGAAGGTCTATGTCGCCTGAACAAATATTAGGTAGGTATACATAGCAAAAAATGTTTGGTATCATCAATTCAATCACTAATATTTGCTCATTCTGTGAGGCAGTAATCGTTTAGTATTTCATACTTACATAATAATATTTCTACCAGGCTTAACATTAAAAATTATTCTAATATAAAAAAAGGAGTTCATTGAACTTGACAACAAAGGTTTAGCATTCGTCGATTATCATTTTCAAACGCATCTGCTTCGAAATTTGAATAATTAGGTTATATTTTTTTTAGACACACACACGAGGGACGTAGGTATAATCCAACCAAATTGAGAATCATAGAATTCATTCAAGAGATGCTTGTTTTCAGTTAATTTTCGAATACAATTTAATTTTGTGATCGATTTGTTTTATTTGGTCGTGTGTCACCGATCCCGCCATTACGGTTTTCATGTTCTGTTATATTTTTATAAACATTCACGTAAATTACCTCTTAACATGTTATTAATTGATACTGTTGACTTTTTGTACGCTTTTAAAGCCATTAAAAGGTTAATGTAAACAGTATGACTCTCTGGGGTATAGTGGAAATAATTTTTAAAACTATTTTGATGGAACAGGTTTTATTAAACAATAGTTAATAATTGCGACTGTGTCCTCATAGTGCCTATCGGATTACCAATTTTATAAAATAATATTATACTAGTAGGTGCTAGTAGGTAAGTATTTTGCCCTATCCCGTATCCGGCTATTTCCCTAGCGCATGTAATTTAAATAAATGAAATATTTAAATATGTTAGGACAATTCACACATCGCCATCTAGTCTCAAACTAAGCAGAGCTTGTGATGTGAGCACTAGATAAACTGATATAAATACTTATATACATATTTTTTTGTAAATACATACTTACATATAGGAATTATCAAAACTTCGGTACAAACGTATGTGTTATCAAGTTTGTCCCGACCGGGAATCGAACCCGAGACTCCGGCATCGAAGGCGGATGCACTACCGACCACGCCACCGAAGCAGTCAATTACCGTAAAATGGTCTTCATAGCTACATAATAAGATGTAGATAATTTACAATTACCGGGCAGACATGATAATTTACAGTTCCAATCTGACTGCTGACTAAAATACCTAACAAATTACTTAGGCACTTGTGGGGAAGTATACTGGGCCCATAACCTCTTAAAATACTTCTTTAAACTTTCGCGTTTTGTACACATTATTAGACATACACATTAGGATATACAGGCATACCACAGTAAGGATTTTCTTCCTTTTAAATAGAGGTATACAAGATTCCTAGGGCGCGGCACCACATTTAGCCCTAATGCATTTCTTTTGGGATATTAGAACCTTGTCAATGTCAGTGGAGTTCCCTCATAAGAGTACTCCATATTTGGGTACACTCCCAATATACCCGTGGTAGGCAGACAAAGCTGCTTGCCAGCCTACTTGATTTTTGATATTTCTAAGGGCACATACAAATTTATTTATTCGGACACAAACAATTGCAATATGTTCCTAGAAACCTAGAAATTTAATTTCTTCTACCTCTTGCACCTTGTTATCGTCATAATTAATGTTTATTTCGTCATACGTGTTTTTATAATTGTGCAATTGTACTAGCTTGGTTTTACTCAGATTTATTCAAAATTAGATAAAGTAGGTATGAGTGGTTTGAGAGAATATAGCGGAATCTTATTTTTTGATTAATTTATGATCTCTCAAACCAAGGAAATAAGATAAAAATTTAAAAAAAAACTTCATATTGGTCCTAACTCCCACCCAAATACTTAATAGAAGGCAAACTTTAATTAAGGTGACCACAGCTGCTAAACGTAATAGGCTCGGAACCTTGAGATTCTGGTGAAACCCTATGTAGCAGTATTTAAAGCAAATAAAAATCAAAGAAACAGCTGCACTTCATAAAAATACACTGTTGGCGCATGGCGGCATGCGTTCCGAATTCAATTTCGATAATTAAACGACAGTTGACAAAAACAATGAAAAGACTCGATTACTAAACGTGGCACGCGGCAATCGGAGCGTGCCTGTACTTACGAACACGAGCAATCGCGATAAAAAAAAACACTCCATTTTTTTAATTAAATTGAGATTCTTCACTAACTTGATCTAATAAAGCGATAGATGTCGCTTACACATACAAAAAAAATACAAAATAAATTAAACCTTCTCTACTGTAAATAAAGTTTATTTTTTGACAACAAAAATATGTACTCGAATTATAATGTCAATGTGAATTTGCCAAAATGTGTCTAAGCATTAAAAAATATGGTTGATTTTGCGTAATGACAGAATAGCGTGAGCTTTCCGGATGCATTGTGGTAATTAGACGATTGTTATGATAAACCAATGTTATCTCTATTACAGGGCGATAAAATTCAAATTGCTTTATGGTAATGGTGGTTCGTGACGGCGCGTCGTTTGCGCGCCAAACAAAATGTTTTTGTAACTTTTTTACGAGGAGTCATAATCGAATTAATATCGCAAATCGATTAATTAAAGTGAAATTATCGATGGATACATACTCGATACTGTAATTAATAGTGGTAATTGATTAAACAGAAGGTATCTCTATATATATAAATGAATCCCTATTTCCTTTGGTCACGACATCACGCGTGAACGGCTGGACCGATTTTGACAATTCTTTTTTTTGTTGTTTGTTATTGTTAGGAGAAGGTTCTTATGGAAGAAAAAAAATTGTTTAAAAAAATAATGCGTTACGAAGTTCGCCGGAACAGCTAGTTTAATATAAAAATGAGCATATAAATGTTGACGTGTTGTTTTCTTAATTCTACAAATTAAAATATGGTTTGTATAAGTGCTCCACAAGTCCGAATAATCCTAAAAAGTCTAAAGTCCTAGTTAGTGGCAATAGGCTTGGTCTCGTATACAGGGATACTGGTAACTTGATGTCTTCTAGGCCGGAGGGTATACGAGACTGTACTTGTGGTTGTATTTTAACCCCCACAATGTACGGCAAAAAGTTTACGGTTTTGGAGATATCGCATAAAAAAGGATTTTCCAAAAAAAAGTTACTGCATCTACCCAGCTGCCCTGTACTCTCCTATACCCTACTTCGAATTACCAGTAACCCTGTATAATATGTGCCTCTACCTATACTTTAAGAAAACGAGAGCGATGGGGTAGACAGTTTTATAAATACACATTTCATCTATCTTAGTGCAATGTAACAGGTAGCGAGCCTAAAGTATTAACTTATCCAATAACTTTTACTATAATATTGTCAGAGGCTTTTTCGACAGTCAGCAGGTGCACCGCGTGTAGACGCAAATGATTTGGGCTCCAGAGTTCCTAAAGAAAGCAGTTTGGTAGGTAGTTCCGGAGTCAATTCAATGCAAACAAAACTACAATCCAATATTTCCTCTTTATTGTAGATGACGGTATGTCTGACCAACACGTTACGCAGGGACCAAATTTGTTGCTGTGCGGTACGTAGATCAGGTATCAAATTACTATTGAATATTGTTTTTGAATACAATGAGTAACTTTTTACAATATTAGCTGATGTCCGGTATAATTTTTCTACTAAAGAGAGATTTTAACTGCATCAATCCTTGAAACTGTTCATCGACTGCTATCGTGCTGCACAGTCGTACAGTTATATATTCGTTCTAATTCTTTGTATGTTTTATATCTTTTAAAATTTACCTTAAAAATTAAAACCAACACCGACCATTTACACGCTTAGCCATTAAAATTTAAAAAGTACGATGCGTTCGTAAAACATACAGCCACATCCTGACCGGATGCGTGGGTTCCGAATCGGAAACGGATGAGACGTGTTAACGGAGGCGCCTGACGTGTGCCAGCGTTTAGCCACCCATTACGCCACCCTCTGGCACGAGTGGCATGCCGATTGCCAGGTAATGTCAGCACGGGCACGCGACACTAATCTGAGTGTAATTTAATTATTTTGGGAGATTTTTTTTTTAATTTTGTTACGCATAGACATTATATACTTTTTCAGTAGCAACTTCTATGGTCCCATGTAATTTGATGTTACAATGGGTCCAATCGGTAATTTCTATATTTATTTTTCAAGAAAGGTTAGAGCATGATCACGCCTGTATCTCCGAAAGAGTAGTCCGAATGAAACTCCCAAATTTGCGCCTGTGGCGATTGATGCCACAGACAATAAATCTAAAACTGTTTGTTATTGGATAGTGACATAAACATGGCATATAACTGTAAAGGGTCGATGAAAAAATAAAATATTTATTCTTTGGCGGTAAGTTAACTCCAACTAACTCTCTCAACGGTATTTCACCCAAGAATGAGTGGAAGATTACTTCTATGGATTCGTGGATGAAGTTTAAAACAACCAGTCATATCCAATTTTTGGTCATCCATTCATATTATAATTAGTTTGGAATGTTCGGTCTTGTAGTGAACAGCAGTATTCTTATGTCCGTGACATGGATGCTATCCACCTATAATAATATTCTTATTTTGAACTGTCAAAAGAAGTTAAAATACTGCCATCTATCAGATTTTTTTGGCAGCCTAAATTGCCAGTTCTATAAACGGGATTAGAACGTCCTCATTTCTTCGTCTGAGATGAAGTATCTGAGTACCTCTGTATTAAAAGCTAGGTATTCATATAAAGGAGAAAATAAACTACAAATAATTGCATATTCAATTTACTTATCTTCCTCACCACAGCATAATATTAATTATAATTACGAAGATAATTCAACTACTATCAATAAATAACATTAATATTTTAGAATTAAGCATTGTTTTTAATTATTTAGGCTAGCAATGTTACAGAATTACATATAAGCGACATGGCAACACAATTTTTATTACAAAACAATATTTATCGATTATGTACGAGGAAATCGATTTAGAAATGGAACTTTTAAAACTCATTTTTATACAAAACTATAAATAAATACATACCTACCTATTTACAAACAATGAGCACTCTTTTTTTTATTTGAATTTAGAATTTTCATGTTATAGGTATATTTTTTTACAAATTCATTGTAAAAAGGTTGTATATTTTTTTTTATAAATAGAAGATAATATAGGTAATTATAAACTAAAAAAATAATTATTGGTGTTTCCACAAGTTTGTCTAAATACAGAAAAGTATTAAAAGGAGATAAAATAAATTAATATTTATTGTGGCACTTTTTAAGTACCTACCCTAAGTAGGTAAATATTTTTAAAAACATTTCCTTTTCATTGTCTTAAAAACATTTTGTGTTCTTGTAATACATACTTCCTTCAGCCACATATACTTTCATACCTATAAACATGAAACTAGATTAGTAGATATGTATTAATATTAAATTACTTCAAGAGCTCGATAAAAAAATTTCAAAAATCAATACATACTGATTTCTGAACTTCTCTCGTTCTAAAATCAATAGCTCATAAAACGGAATTCTTATTTCAAAAAAAAACATCAGTTCTTTTGCATTCTATTTACAAAACCTCTAAAAAATAAATACATCACATGAGATTTTTTTTAATCATTTTATGTACATTTTTAATTTACAACATGGAGTGACACAGACTTTTGTACGTACGTAACATTTTTTTCTATGACGTTATAAAAAAAAATATGTTTAGGCGTGTTCAGATTGTCTTATATGTCTTTATATGTCTTACCATGGAAGTAGTGAATATTGCTTTTTATTTAGATGCTTATTTAATCAATGGACCAGACATTTTACGACTTTGCTAACCAATGCCCGTGAACTAAAAATAAACCTATAATATGCTATAATGGTGAATATAAGATCCTTTTCAAAATTTTATGATTGAATAAATTAGACAAAATTTATGAATTGCAAAAAGGAATGTTATTGTTTAGACAAGGGGGATGTTCTGCCCCAGCAGCTAATCTGGTAGGTGGCTCCAACGCTCCAGAGCATTCGCCTAATTTAAAAATAGTAGAAGGAAGCTGATTGCTTTCAAATACAGGTTTACGACTGATACGGTAGATACCTACCTAACACACATGTTGTCTTTTCACAGACAGTAATTTCATAAGAAACCAGATCTGACCACGCCTAAACTCCTCAATCAACATATTACAAATAACATTTGACTGATTTGGCATTTAATACATGATTTGATATGACTAGTTCTTCAAAACGCACAAATCAATAATGTCCATTTTCAGAGCGCGGGGGCTCAAGCGTACACTACACAAGACTTGACAACGGAGCCCTAGAAGTCACAGGGGATGCTGGAAGAGGCTGTAACTGCTGAGGAGCTTGCGAAGGAAAATATACCCCAGGCTCGCCAAATTGTGGATGCATCGGTAATGGAGTATGAGGCATCGACGTTGGTCGTGACTCGTGATAGAGAATCGGTACTCTGACAAGACGTTGAGCCGCATGAGCCATATTCGCAGCTTCTAACTCTGCAGCCAACTGTCTTTTCCATTTATTCCGCCTATTCTGGAACCAGATCTTCACTTGAGTTTCTGTTAAATGCAATGACGCAGCCAGACCAGCTCTTTCCGAACTGCTCAAATACCGTTTCATGTCAAATGTCTGTTCTAATTGGAATACTTGTGATCTAGAAAATACAGTTCTGGTTTTTTTCTTTCTTTTGCCGAGATTTGCGTTTGGGTCTCGTTTTTCGTCTTTGTCGAAGTCGTCGCTTTCGTCTACGTCTGGGTCTGAGTCTTGCGGGTCTGATGGTTGAGGGTAGAGAGCTGGATGTAGACGTGGGGAACGTGGGGAAGAGCGGGAAGGTGATGGTGGAGTTGGAGCTCTGGTTGGGCTTCGAGCTCTTGGAGATCCTCCTGCAGAACCGTCCTCGTTTGTTATGGAGTCATCTGTAACAACATTATAGGTATTTATTTTAAACAAACCGATGCCTTCGTCTCCATTTGCGTCAATATTTTTTCATTTAATTTTTTTGACTTCAAATATTACTGACCAATGTATTTACTGCTCTATGTAGGGTAATAGATGATAGTTATTCTGGCAAAAACGTGTTACATTTGACTAATGGAAAAATTAATAATGGCTTATCTCGGCTTATCTCGGAAGCTGCTAGACCGATTTTCACGGAGCTATCCATAGTAAGGTAACCGATGTTATAGGGATTAACTTAGGCTACTTTTTTTCGGAATTGACAGTAGAGGAAAGAAAGAGTAACTACTAAACCGAATTTGGAAATTAGATTTTTACCCTGAGTGACTCTACTTTTGTGCCGGTAATCTGTTCCAATTCCGAAAACAAAAACTACCTATATCACATGGTAATTAGATAATAGAAAAAAAAGAAATCCGACAAATTGTGCAATCGTAGGCGTTGTACAATTAACGATTGGTAGAAGTAATTGGATACAACAATATCCATTCCAACTCGGCTATTCTACTGACCAAGAAACCTTACTAGTGTAATCCTTAGTGATTTGTTTTTAAGCTCTATTGAGTTTACACAAAACGTAAGTTTACCGATAAAATACGGTTTCGAGTACTCGACTAAATTTGTAATAACCGGTTTGTATTACTTAACTAATTCTTAGAAGTCGACTAATTAGTTCATGTGAAGTTTTTTTTAGATGTTAGGTAGTTTGAATGATATTTTTTTTCAATCATTGATTAATGTGCGAAGTTTTACAATATTAGTGTGGAATCTACATCACAGGAAGTGTTTTAGATAGGTTCTTATTCAAGTTCTAAGTACATTAGGTATATTATATAATTAAAAGTAAATATTATCAGAAAGAAAAAAAAAGTACGCTAAATGACATAATTATCCTTATGGTTTCTTTTTTTTTCATAACACTATGCAAATAAAATTCAGAACCAACTGCATATTTACCGATAAGCAAAAACGAAAATTTGAATTCAAATATAGAACACAGCACACTATATTGATTGTCGTCTTTACACGCATGGATAGCTTGTATAATAGTACTAAAATATAAATCCATTCGTCTTTGCATCTAGTAACAGCATACATTAGGGTTTAATTTTGCACAGTCTGTAAAATAATACTTCGCTAAGACCTCTCTAATACAAAGACATGCAATGATTTGAAAGCTCTTGTTAATTTGCCGTGCAACAGAAAACCACCATTTTATCAAAACCTTTCAGTTCGAATTAAGTCAAAGGGTAACGAGGTCAGGCTTGTTTAGTTGTGATGTGTGATTTGCATTGATTTTAGAAGCCGTGTTCAGTAATCCTTTGTTACCGTTCGCATGCTGTTTACACAAATGCTTACACAAATGCTTACTAGTTAAGTAGTTTATGAGTTTGCAAATTCGTATACTAAAAGAAATAGGTATTTATAACCTAGCCATTGATATGTTTGACAATCAATATTAAAAATATGTCAATACTTTAAAGACTTGGCAGTATGATGCAAACCTTCGCCTGTCCTAAATAAACAAGAACAATCATTACTGACATTATTTTCAAGTTTTAAATCGACATTATCCGAATATTATGGATAATGTTGTAGTTTAATCCGAAAGCTTTGTTTTACCTTCACTGAACTTCTCTGAGGTCGTATGCAATTGAAATTCTTCAAACGGCTGGACTGATTTTGATGAAACTTATAATATATGTGTTCAAATAAATTTGCGTATGGTTTACATTTACAATTTGACCCGTTAGGTGGCGCTACTGTGGCGGTACGAAGTCAGTCTAGGTTTTAAAATATTTAGTACAAGGTTTAATAAAATCCGCCGAGCGCCACTTTTCACCGGGTGTCACTGGAAATACCAGAGACGCCCGGCAATGGACAAGAAAAAAAAAGCTTTAATGAAAGGGTATTTTTTATTGAAGGCAGTTTAATGTTCACCGGAACAGCTAGTGCTTTGGAAAATCACTCTTCCCGATAACTTTCCCAGGATATTTAGGTACTTAGTTAAAGTTGAATAAAATTGATTTCATGTTGAAATTTGATTAAGTAGGTACTAAAGTAATAAAGTCATAAAGTTTAAACTGTTATTTTAATGAAAATTACAAAAAAAAGCCGCTTTCATCTTCACTTTGGTGTACATCTAAAATAGTTTGAAGTTCGTTGTGTTTCTAAGCCTAGTCTATCTAAATTAATAAAAAAATGAAAAAAATCGAGCAATCAAAAACAAAACAACATTCGAAACCGCATTCGAAAATTAAAACGACCGCGCGACATCGCTAAACATAGAGCACCGCAACTGACGTAACACCGCATTTGGCGCGAACACTTTCAGATACGTCAACGTCATGAGTAGGAAAGAGACAAGTATAGTTTTGTTATTTCGTATGTGTTGTTTGCTCGGTTGGTACGCGTGAAATGGCGCGGCTTTTGTTTCGTCAGTGAGATGGGTTTTGGGAAATTAAAGCGTGGCGCGGGGTGAACAGGGATGTTATGGGGATTGCTTGTTTCGCGGTGTATGTAGCTTTGACGGTATTGTTCGGTTTTTGATGTCAGCCCTCGTTTGGAACAAGTTAGAAATTCATGTTTGTGATTGCGTAATTTTAGCTAGTGTCGTGTTGGCTCCTGTTTTGAATTTGGAATGATATTGGACATGATAACAATACTAACGTAAGTCTTAGTTCAAAATGCTGTTATTAAATCACGACAATATCCTCGAAGCGGTAGACAGAGGCGGTTATGACGTTCACATATCGCCAGTCACTATTGGTCCCATGTAAGGGGCAAACCAGAAACGTTTATGTTTGCCAAAACCTTTTATCGGCAGGTGTAACATTTGAAGGTAAGTCTGGATTGGGGACGCTTAGATCTTTTTTCTAAGTATAGTTAAGGTTCAAAAGTTCATTTTGTGCTAGGACAGATGTTACATAGGCACTAGTATAGTATTCTTTTATCTGTGATACTACTAAATAGAATGTCTGCAGTCTAAGCATTAGCCAGCGACTATACAACCATGGTTGTATAGTCGCTGGCATCAAGCATAATAGTCATAGATATTGTTGCTTTGTAATAATGGTTATGCACTTTTGAACCTTGACTATAGGTAATTACTACATCATTTACCTCATTCAAATATGTAGGTACTTAAAAATAGTTTTTGAAGGTTTTGAAGAAGAAGAATTTACGCATGTTTCAGTTAGAGAGTAAGATGGTGAATGCGTTACGAAATTGTGATAGTTAAGAAATGTGTGAGATAGTTACGTTTCGTATATGAGAAAAGAGAGAGGTGCGAGAACACATTTTCTTTCTCTCAAGAAATTTTACTTCAATAGTGTGGGCCATAACACAGTATCTTCAACCGACTTTCAAAAAAGGAGGAAGGTTTTTTTATGTTTGTTACCTCAAATATTTGGACTTAACTTTAACATATGGCTGTCAAGCATGGTCTACTAGGAAAAAGGACGAAGAGAAAGTTGCAGTTTGCCAGAGACGGATGGAGAAAAGTATGTTGGGAATAAGAAAGTCAGATAGAATATAAGAAACACAGTTATAAGACAGAAAACTACGACGTAACTGTGAAGACAAGACTTCTCAAATGGAAGTGGCCGGGCCATGTCTGTAGACTAGACCACAGGAGATGGACTAAAAAGGCTACAGAGTGGATCCCGAGAGACGGGATGAGAAGACAGGGTAGACAAAGAAAGAGATGGCGTGATATATTTGGTGAAAAGGTTGGATTAGATTGGATGAGAATGGTAAGGGAATGAGAGGCATGGAGACGATTAGGGGAGGCCTATGCCCAAGATGCATGCAACTTCTACATAACATTGCTTATTTTTTTAATTGTATATGCAACAGGTAGGAGTATTAAAGGCTTTTTTTTTAATATTTATACTGGGTGAACCAATTTTGTTTTTTTTTTATTGAAAGCTACTACTTCCAAAGTGGTCCCATTTCAATTTGGTCATATTCCGATAATTATTTGGTCACATTTCAGTAATTTGAAGTCGGTTGATGTGTCAATTTTTGACGTGTGTTTTTAAATCCCCCATTCACATTAATTCATATACACATCACTAGTTGCACAGATAACAAATAATGTCACGAGGTACCGACGGATTACCGCACTAGTGGGGCGTCGTCGGCGCCTAATCGATTCGGCGCGGATCGTGTTACAACACTGATTTGGTGTCATGTGATATGAATTAACTGAATGTGTTAATCGATATCAAAATTTGTAAGGACACACGCACACACACATATCACGCCTATATCCCCGAAGGGGTAGGCAGAGGTACATTACACACCCACAACTTGCCAGTATTTTTAGTACCACGTAATAGGGGGCAAGCCTATTGCCGTCACCGGGCACATTTATAATGGGTTATGTCCAAAATGGCCGAATGAATTTAATAAAAATGACTTTATTAAAAAATTATATTACTAAGGCTGAAGTGGTGCATCTGCCTATTAAGGAAGAGACTTTTTCTTCTGTCTGAACTCGAACCAGCGACTGATCCCTCTCCAGGAGGAACGTTCCACCAACTGATCAAAACTATCCCAAGACATCTAATTTTGTGATCACATTGTGTTAATATCGCGACGTACGGGTTACTTTGTGATTCATATTGTACTCGTAAAATCTATATATAGAAATAAAGGAATGTCCCCCTTAGCTCTCGAGAACTGCATATGCTCCAATGATGGTTGACCCCTCTATGGATAGCCCTCAATCTGGAGGCAAGCCAAAAAATCGAAAATTTGACCTAGCCTTAAGGGGTCAAAAGTTGTAGGCCAAAACCTATGACGTGGTGCGGCGTGAAGCACCGCGCTAGACACCGTTCTAGTTATACTCGTATAAGAAAAAGTTAGCATACTGCACTAGTTATAAAATATATTTGGCAAACATAAAAGTTTTCCTAAGACATGGATCACAATTTTAAGGTATTTAGCTGTGGGTTTGATAGCTGAATAATCGACGGAGCATTCCTCATCGCAAGGGCAGTGAAGCTGGTTCAAACCTAGACTACAGGCCTTCTATAAACTAACAGTCAGCCTGTAGGATATCGGCTTTATAGTTGTAGCTTGACAGGCCGATATCCTACTGCGTACTGGTAATATATGAGGTCCCTTAGACCGCCTAAAGAGGGGCTCGTGGTCTAGTGGTAACCGACAATGTTAACACATTGAAAAGGTTAAGCAGTCAGGCCGGTCTTAGGATGGGTGACCATTTCTTAAGACACTGAGACCCTTTCGTTCGGAGAGCACGTTAAGCCGTCGGTCCCAGTTGCCATACGAGCATCTATGGCAGACGTACCCCTAACTTGGAGCCCTAAATCAAAAATCCGACTGGTCTATTTACAGAACTGCGATATCGCCCATGGGTTGTCAGATGGGAGGTCAGATGGCAGTCTCTTCACGGAAAATATCAAAGTTCAGCCGAATCGCAGTTAGACTTGAAAGCCGACCCCAACTGAGTTGGAAAAAGGCTCGGTGAATGATGATGAGACTACCTAAAATTACACTTTTAACTCTTCCCAAAGAATTCACAAATATTTCAAAACCTCAATCAACCAAATCGGTGCAGCCGTTCCCGAGATTTAGCGAGACGAAGTAAAATCCATTTTTTAAATCAGTTAATGTTTAGTTAAACTTATTTATACCTCTAGGTGGTGAAGGTCTGTCTTGGGGTCGTTGCCAGTACCAGGGCGCTGGGACCAAACCCCCGTACCTTCCAGCGAGGGCACTCCATTGTGATATCAGACCCAATCTGCAACAAACCAATACACATATAATAATCATAACATATTATAAAACAAAGGAGCAGCAGACTCATCTACGCCCAGGACCATCGACCTCCATGATCGGAACCTGAGGACAGCGGGATAGCCACCCGCCGTCCTTACAGAAGCAGGCTAGAAGGGTTGCGTGCTGCGGGGCGTTTTCCCCACAGCACGCACCCAGATTCAGTCACCGACGCGAGATAAAATCCAACCCTAACGACGCGGGATTTTCATTCCGACCAAACCCCCGAAGAGGCCACCCAGGTGACCAAAGTCCGCTGGGTGCCACTGGAAGGAAATACCTTCTAGTGTCACCAGAGACGTCCGAAGCAATGGACATGAGAGCGGCCGCGGTCTCGCGGAATTAAAAATAAAAATAAAATAAAATTATAAAACAGTCGATTCCGTTCCCTATATCTGCTTAGATCTATAAAACTACGCAACGGATATTGTTGCGGTTTCTACCAAGGATAGAGTGGTTCTTGAGGAAGGTTTTTATTGACCGAGCGAGCGTAGCGTCTATATTTCGAGATTAGACAATTTTGCTTTCGTCCGTCTGTATGTATCTAGCAGCCACAGTTTTTATCCAATCTTCACGAAACTTGACACAAGTATTCCCCAGAAACAATATTTTTAGTGTGTTTTTTATTGGGGAGGGGGGATGAGGGGTAATACTCAAAAAATGTTTTTAATGTTCGCAAGGTCTACTGTTCGACCATAGGGCGACCACGTCTGCTAGGCTATATAAGTACAAATCAATCCACGTTCATTTTTCTCAATAAAACTTGGGAACAGCTGGACCAATTTTGGTTGATTCTTGAAACATTCGTAGAGGTTAAGGGAACGTTTAAAATGGCGGTACGAAGTTCGCCAGGAATTATACATAGGTGTTTTTTTTACTTTTAACAAATTTCCTTCGAATTATTTCAGATGCGAACAAGGCTGTGAAATATTTAAAAAATATTAAGACTATACTGCTGTTGTCAACTTTTTTGTAGCAGTTCATCAACAAGGTTTGGAAGTATGATTTCAAACAACAGCCCCACTATAAAGTGGTACCAACAAAGTGAATGACTAAACCTGTGTGTTATTAACGCCTCTGCCTACCACTTCAAGGATAAAGTTACTCTAAACTTAGAACAGTCATCGACACCTCGAAATATGAGCCTCTTTTCACACTTGTAGTGTTAAAAAACTATATAATCGGGTGAATACAAACTTGAGAAGTATTAAAATTGTGGTTAAGCGTTTTGTGTCACGCCTATATTTCCAAGGGAGTAAGCAGAAGAGAACTACGCACCCACGTATGCATGTATGCTTAGACCTTTAAAACTACGCTATGGATTTTGATTCGGATTTTAGTACGAGAAGCCCAGGACTTTAATTGGGTGTGCCACAGCGACTGGCACGTAAGATTTTGTAGCCTTTCATCAAAATTACAATATAGCTGCTACTTTTTATTAAATTCATTCAGACATTTTGGACATAACCCATTATATGTGTGCCCGGTGACGGCAAAAGGCTTGCCCTCTATTACGTGGGAATAAAAATACTGGCAAATTGTGGGTATATCCCCGAAAGGGTAGGCAGAGGTGCATTACACAATGCACCTCTGCCTACCCTATCAGGGATATAGGCGTGATATGAAATAAAATTATCATAGTCTTTTTTTTAATTCCACGGCCCAAAGCCACGGCCGCTCTCACGTCCATTGCTGCGGGCGTCCCTGGTGACACTAGAAGATATTTCCAGTGGCGCCCAGCGGACTTTGGCCACCTGGATGGCCTCTTCGGGGGTTTGGTCGGAATGAAAATCCCACGTCGTTAGGGTTGGGTTAATTTCCCGCGTCGGTGAGTAAATCTGGTTGCGTGCTGTAGGGAAAAGGCCCCGCAGCACGCAGCCCTTCTAGCCTGTTTCTGTAAGGACGGCAGGTCTCTGGGTCTGCCGGGTCTCTGGTTCGCACGTAGAAGGTATTTCCAGTGGCACCCGATTTCCAGAGACGCCCGAATCATAGAGTCTATCATAGTTTCAGGGATAATTAATACAAACAAACTTTTCAACTATATAATATCAGTGTCTCTAAACAAACTAAAAATAAATCAATCACCCACAAAACTAAAAACATCTACTCGACTAAAAACAAACTATTTCTTCGCTCGAGTTCTTTTGAAAAAAGGAATCTTCCACTTCCGTTGATAGTGACAATAGGGACGTAAAAGCATCGATAAATCACTTTGTGTGTGAAATCGATGCCAAATGTTAGGTTTTAGAGTAGTCCCTATTGTTGAGAACAAGCTTTCTCGCTTACCGCCGAACGGTATCGACGTATATCGATTATTGCTAAAGAGATTGCTCCCAGAATGCTCCAGGGACACTGATAGGGATGGGAAAGTGTTTATCGATGTTTCGTTTTTAAAATTTTTGTATTTCAAAGCAATGAATTTGCTTAAATTATTCTTAAATATTAATATAGAAATTGTAAATAAATCACAAAAACTGAAATGTCATCGGGGGGATTCGAAACCACGGCCTTTCCCTAACAGGAGTGATGCTTTGACGAACTGAGCTACGATGACCAATACCGACAACATCCAATCTTTGCTTCATAATTTCTAGATTGCGCTATCAAGGTTAGCGTTGGAGCCATGTACTACTACGGTACCAGGGTTTTTGAGAATCATAGAGTTCATCCCGCTAAGAGAATGAATTAAAGTGTTCCTTCAATTACTTGTGTGCTATGACGTCAAGTAGGACGTGTTTGATGACATTATCACAACATATAAAACTTTTTGGGTGCAAAGGGGCTCTACCAACATCTATAGGGCCCCAGCGACCTCACCTGCTAGTGGCGCACCTGCTGATAAACGGACGAGGCTCGTTAATTTACGGTACCTATGGAGTGGCTTCGGCCCCTACGTGGGTACCAGGTGGTACAACAGTGTTGGTCCGGGGGGGTACCACCGTGCAGCTGTGCTAAAGCCCCCCAAGTAACCCAGCCCAGGCTGGGTTGCGTTAGGGGTTCAGCAGCTGCACCGCCGGGCCCGGGGCGATGTATGGTGCAGCAGGCATGGGACCAGTGGGGGCGAAACGGAGTCTAGTGTGGGTGGTGTGGGTCGATTCGCCGGCCAGGGAGACCCTTAGCAACGGCGTTGCCGCGGCCGCCCGCAACACAGTCATGGGGCCCGCCTGGGGCCAACCACCCCAGGAGGCTGCCCCACATGTTGCGCATAATCCTGATGTGGGATCTCCGCTCCGGGTGGTAACCGGTGTGGGGTAGCGGCGGCCTTGCATCAGGGGGGTTTGGGAGCCCTTCCGTCCGGCGAGTCGGCTCCGACCTAACCACACGGTTCTAGACAAAGCTAGCCCCTGCGCTTTGTCACTTACTGCTGCACCAGATGTCGCCCTGTCTTCACGCTTCTTCTTCAAAATCTACAATGGCAGTGCAACAAAAAAGAAATAAACGTTACACAGCGACCCTAGAAAACCCCACAACTTCACATTTCGAGGTGGAGTTCACTAACGTCCGTGGACTCCATGCGAACCTCGATACCGTCCACCACCACCTTGAGACGGCACGGCCCGCTGTGATGTTCCTCACGGAGACACAAATACGCCGCCCTGACGACACGTCTTACCTGTGTTACCCCGGCTATGTCATCGAGGAACAATTTCGAGACAAAGCCGGGGTGTGCGTGTTCGTTAGGGCGGATGTTTGCTGCCGCCGGTTGCGCTGCCTAGAGAACCCCTCCAATTCCGTCCTTTGGCTGCACGTAGACCATGGCTCTATGAGCCAGATCTACGTGTGCGTCTACCGATCCCACACAGGGGATTCTGAGACAACAAAGCTCTTCCAGTACCTCAGCGAGACGGCTGATGAAGCGCAGGTGCGGTTCCCGAACGCTGACCTAGTATTTCTGGGGGACTTCAATGGCCATCACATTGAATGGCTGGGGTCCCTCAAGACTGATCATGCGGGTAGAGCCGCCCATGCGTTCGCTCTCTCCCACGGTCTGACCCAGATGGTATGCGGGATCACCCGGATACCAGACAGGTCAGATCACGCGCCCGCTCTGCTGGATCTACTGCTGACGAGTCGCCCAGCCCAGTACAGTTTCGGTAGGAGCCCCACTGGGTAGTTCCGACCACTGTGTTGTTCACGCTGGCATGAAGGTGTCACCTCCTGCACGTCCTGTACAAACGTCACGACGACTATGGCACTACTCGTCAGCGGATTGGGACGGTCTACGCGATTATTATGCGTCCGTCCCCTGGAGCCAGCGCTGCTTTGTAGGAAAGGCTCCTTCGGATAGTGCTTCTGCTATTGCTGGCGAGATCAGTTTAGGGATGGATTATTACATCCCTTTCACTGATGTCGCCAGTATCCGCAGAGCCCGTCCCTGGTTCGGGCGAGATTGTGCCAAAGCTGTTCGACAAAAACAGTCGGCATATCGCGCCTGGATCAGGGCCCGGGCTGTGCGCGACCCAAACGTGGGCCACCTCAAAGCAGCGTACAACCGGGCCACAAAGTCGAGTAAGAGGGCCTTTAAGAGAGCGGATGCCCAGCGCGTCGCGCGGCTTGGTCAGGAGCTCACTTCCCATCCCACGGGCAGCCGTGGATTCTGGCAACTGGCCAAAGCCGTGCAATCTAACTTTTGTCAGCCCTCGCTGCCACCGCTGCGTTACCCAGATGGAACACTGGCTCACAAAGCCCAAGAGAAAGCGGATATGCTCGCAGACCTCTTTGCGGCTAATTCCCGGGTCGACGACCGTGGCCTGCAGCCCCCCGCCATCGCCAACTGTGGCCACACAATGCCTGATATTGTTATCAGGCAATGTGATGTACGGGCAGTGCTGCGGTCACTCGACACGCGGAAAGCCAGTGGCCCTGACGGCATTCCGGCGGTGGTGCTACGAAAATGTGCAGCTGAGTTGTCTCCAGTATTAACGCGTCTGTACCGCCTGTCATACTCTTCAGGGCTCGTGCCGGAGGTCTGGAGGGAGGCGAACGTACAACCGATCCCCAAGAAAGGGGATCGGTCCGATCCAGGCAACTATCGACCCATAGCTGTCACCTCAGTCATTTGCAAGGTGCTTGAGCTCCTTATAAATAAGCAGCTCATGCAATTCCTAGAGGATCACTCATTAATCAATGATCGACAATACGGCTTCAGGCCAAAGCGATCAACGGGTGATCTTCTGGCATTCGTAACGCATGTCTGGGGTGGGGCTATGGAAAGGCACGGCGAGTCCTTGGCTATTAGCCTGGACATCGCCAAAGCCTTCGATAGGGTCTGGCATGCTTCGCTCCTTTCCAAGCTTCCGGCATATGGTCTACCTCCTCAACTGTGCAGCTGGATTGCCAGCTTTTTAAACGAGCGCCGAGTGCGGGTCCTCTGCGATGGCCAGGCTTCTCGCTTCTTGCAAGTGAATGCCGGGGTACCGCAGGGGTCCGTACTATCACCAACTCTCTTTCTTCTGCATATCAATGATATGCTATCCCTCGGGAACATTCATTGCTATGCAGATGACAGCACACTGCACGGGAGTTACTCGGTTCGTCCGACGGCGGGGCGATCTGAGATTGAGGAGGAGAGACGACGACTCGTGGCTGATCTCGACCGTAACCTCGACAGTATCTCTCAATGGGGTACCGAGAACCTGGTCGAGTTCAATGCCCGCAAAACACAGGCGTGTGCATTTACTGCGAAGAAATCCCCTTTCCTTCCCCTACCCTCTCTTCAGAATGCATTATTACCAATGAAGGACCACCTTGATATCCTTGGCATAGACGTTCGTCGAGAGCTCAATAATAAAAACTACATCGAAAGATGTATAGGGCTAGCTTCGCGGAAACTAGGAATACTGAATAAGGTAAAGAGATTCTTTACACCGGACCAGAGGTGTCTGCTGTACAAGACGCAGATTAGACCCTGCGTCGAGTACTGCTCTCACCTCTGGGACGGCTCCGCGAAGTATCTGCTGGACGCTCTCGACGCTATGCAGCGACGGGCTATCCGTATTATAGGTTGTCCGGAGGTAACGGGAAGCCTTGAGCCGCTAGCTCAGCGCCGAACAATAGCTTCCTTGGCCGCATTCTACCGTATTTACCACGGCGAGTGTTCTGAAGAGCTCTTCAATCTGATCCCACCCTCTTCCTTCCGATCCCGAACGACTCGTGCCGGGCAGAGATGCCACCCCCACACAGTGGATAGCATGTTCGCGAGAACCGAACGTTTTAAACGTTCGTTTCTCTGCCGAACGATAGTGGCCTGGAACGCCCTGCCTGTGCACGTGTTTCCTCCCACATATAATCCTGGGTTCTTTAAGCGGAGCGTGAAGAGGCACATCAGTAGGTCGTCAAGTTGAGGGCCACTCTCAATAGTAATGTGTGCTGTGAGAGTGGCCCACAATCGCTAGACGTCGTCACGACTTACCACCAGGCGGGCGGCGTCAATTTGGCGAACCAAATATAAAAAATAAAAAAAAAATAAAAAAAACAAAATCGCCCGTTCCGTATGTACGCTTAGATTTTGAAAACTACGTAACGGATTTTGATCCGGTTTTCACCAATGGCTAGAGTGTTTTTCGAGGGAGGTTTTCGTGTATAATTGGTCAAACAAAAGTAAGCTAATATAAGATTGTTATAGGATCAAGATTATTCAAGATAATTGAGAAACAAACTTATTTATTTCGAAACTAGCTGTTGCCCGCAGCTCCGCCTGCGTGTTACTTTAGATCTACATAACTTTTTATTTATGAAGCGATTGAAAACCACACCGCAAATTCAAATCAAAAAATCAAATCGTTTCTGAGATTAGCGTGTTCAAACATTCAGACACACAGACAAAAGTTCTAAAAACCATTGTTTTGGGTTTTATTGCGTTCATAAAGCTTCCCCACACCAGTTTATCTATTATATCTTCTATTATACCATAAAAATTCATCTTAAGATACGAAAATATGAAATATTATTTATTATCTACGTCGTGTGTAATAGTCTTTTGAATTGTATGGCGAGCGATATTGTATCTTAAGTTAAAATATTATAGTATCTTAGCTGTGTGTAGCGCCCCTTAGTGAACTCCACTGCGGGTGACGTAACCCGTACTGAAGAGCTCTTCAATCTGATCCCACCCTCTTCCTGCCGATCCCCGAACAACGCGTGAACAACGGAGAGATGCTACTCCCACACAGTGGATAGCATGTTCGCGAGAACCGAACGTTTTAAACGTTCGTTTCTCTGCCTCTCGATAGTGGCCTGGAACGCCCTGCCTGTGCACGTGTTTCTTCCCACACATAACCCTTGGTTCTTTAAGCGGAGCGTGAAGACGCACATCAGTAGGTCGTCAAATTGAGGGCCACTCTCACAGCACACAATACTATAGAGAGAGACAATCGCTAGACGTCGTCACGTCTTACCAGCAGGCGGGCGGCGTCAATTTGACGAAACCAATAGAAAAAGAAAAAAAAAACCTACGACAAACTTATTATTTGCGGTTGGTACAGTACTCGGGTCTAGGGATCGAACCGCAAAATTAAGTTTGTTTTTTATTGTATATACTTTTCCGAGATAAAATGTACCCAGCGTGGTGCCCAGGATATTAAACAATAATTAGACCAAGTTTCATCGTAATCGAACCGGTAGTTTTTGCGTGATGCCTGAACAGACAGACAGACAGAAAAAATTTTTTTAATCACATTTTTGGGTTCGGTGTCGGTCTAGTAACACCCCCTGAAATTTATTTTTTTGGTATATTCAATGTACAGAATTTTTACTTCTTCAGATTTATTATAAGTATAGATAAATGACAGACAGACAGACTTACAACACGCCTGTATCCCTGAAGGGGTAGGCAGAGGTGCATAACACACCCACTCTTTGCCAGGAATTTTGGGCCCACGTAATAATGGGTAAGCCGTTACCGGGTAAGAAAGAAATAAAGAAGAAAGAAAGAAAAAACATTTATTACTCCACTTACAAAATAACAAAAACAGCGAAAACAAAACAGGTTGGTATATAATAACAATACTTAAATAAAATAAATAAAATAATAATAATACATAATATATGTGGAGTAAATGAACAAAAATAGAAAGTTCACAACCTGTGATCATTATTAGGCGTATAATATGCCTCTGCCAACCCCATTGGAGAAACAGTGGTGTTCAATTGGAAGGAAATAAATTTACGTCTGATAAACTGAAGATGCAAGGGAAGCCGCGGGCACTAGGTAGTTAAACGATTAGATGAGAGATACAGTTTGCGAGGGATAAGCGAAGCTTTGCATTTGTGTGAGTGCATTGTACGTGAACGTATTATGTGACCTCTTTTACACACACACACGTGTTGTACACACAGCTACAAAAAGAGTTTTTAAGATACTTTTCGTGGTCACTCTCTACTCGACTGCACGTAGATGAACGTAGCATATGCTACACACGTAGCTCCGTGCTACGCGCATCTACGAATAACGTAGCTACCGCCTACGGACGTATTATCTCTATGGGGACTACGCTACGGTCGTAGTTATAATTTTTTTTTTTTATATATTTTTGGACATTCTCACACGACGTCATCTAGTCCAAATTAAGCTAATATAAGCTTGTGCTATGGGATCTAGACGACTGATAAACTTACTTATATGTTTCTAAATACATACATTAGTATACATAGAAAATATCCATACTCCGAAACAAACATTTGTGGATCGCTCAAATAATTCGACCCGAAATCGAACCTGGGTTCTCAGGGACTGCAGTCGCATACCACTGCCCCCTGACATTTCGCGTTTACGTTAAGTTAGATTTAAGTAATTTATTGTGTATCTTTATAGTAAAAAAAAAAAGAAATCAGAAAAAAACTAGTTTAACAATAATATCCTATTTTAATGTGTTGGGACCAATAAATGACTAAGATAAATTTAGACATTCTTAGACCGTTTCCTGATTTAATGTTTTCTTATCTCGGTAAATTAATAAGAATCATTCCACTGTTGATATGATTTCCTGGGACCAATTTTACAACTACTTAACAAATTTTGAATAAACGCGTTATATGCATAATGTATGTTTGAAAATTGTTGGTAAGTCCAGTGTTATAGTAAATATTTGACATTAAATTGGACACACAACTCGTAAAAGAAAACACCCAAATCCCATAGTAAAATAACAAAAATCGGAATAATAAATATAAACAAGCCATCTCCGTTCCGTATTACCAATTCGCCACCGTAATCCAGCCGGCGCACTTCGCACAAATTCCATTACACGATAAAGCGCTACCGTGAAACGAAACGGAACACCAACTCTGATTGGTCGGCACACCGCGCCCAGATTGGCCCTCTCGCTAACCCCGCCTCCCCCAAGGGTTGTAAAAATCGATGCACGAATGTGAGTTCACACCTTATAAAATTTTCCCTAGATTTCGGGTAATTGCCTACGATACGATACGATAATAAGCCTACGTGATGGCGCAATCTTTTTTTGTATCTAAGAATTATACGTGCGGGCTTCGTACGTGTGGTATTTTTTTAATAAACATAGCCCAAATAACTGAAAATGAGCATTCTAATCAGGGACCTTTGGTTTGAACATATTCACACAATGTCAATTAGCCCAAATTAAGCTAATATAAGCTTATACTATGGAATCTAGACAACTGGTAAATATACTTAAACATTTCTCAATACATACTTATCTATACTACTATTATTAAGAGTAAAGATTTGAATGTTTGTAATGAATAAACTCAAAATCTACTGTGCCGATTTCAAAAATTATTTCACAATTGGAAAGCTACTTTTATCCCGGTAATGTGTTCCCACGGGAACCGGGAACGAGTAAACTAAATCACGCATCCAACAAAACTACTGTCTAAATTAGTAGTGCCATTCATTTCTGCCTACCATCACGGAGATACTGACATTTACATACATAATCATTATGTATGTAAATGTCAGGTATTATTAAAAACTATGTTTAATTTTTATGGGACCAAATGGCAACTATTCTGCACCGAAATAAAGAAGAATCACGTAAATTGAATCATAAATCTCGGCGTAATCGGTGTACATACATAAAAAAATATACCGATCGAATTGATAACCTCCTTCTGAAGTATGTTAAATATCGTAAAAGATTAAAAAAAAACAATTTTGAAAAAATTCAAGGAGTTTTTACATCCTACGCTGGCAACATTGACTAGATACGCTCATTCTTTTTCCTGTCGAGTTCGCCGCGCTCCAGACACTTTCTATCTTCACACTGATAATAGCGTTTGTAGCTTTTTATACGCTAAAGTGTTTAGTTGTACCCGTTGTCCGCTACGGGGCTCTTTTGTGCCATTCTACTTACAAAGTACACTTTTCTATTACAGCTAAGATGCTACTTCAATCAAGTTTCACAATAAATTCTTTCTATTCTTGTATCTTCAAGACATTTTGCTGGGTTATTCCGATTACCTCGGTGGCACAATGGTACTATGTACGGACTGCCACGCTCAAGGTCTCGGGTTCGATTCCCGGGTCTGGTGGATAATGTATAATTCTCTTTAGAATTTTACCCAGATAATTATCCCAGAGTCTGGAACTTGTGCCCGGTGCCCTTGTGCCAATGGCAATAGGCTCGCCCCCTATTACATGGGACCTAACATAGCTGGCGAGATGTGGATGTTATGTTATGTTATTCCGTTTTGTCGCTATATTTAGCCTTTTAGGGAGTTGCTAAAAACCCTATTGACTCATTTAGACAGACGAGATTCTGGCCTGAAATAATTGTCAATTGACTCGACTGGTACTAACACTTTCGAGGGGTAAGAGGTAAATTCTCGGATTTACCTTTAGACGGAAGACTCAGTAATAGGGTTCCCGTTAAAGAACTCTATAAGGTAATATATTTTTGTATTTTAAAGCAATGACTTTGCTTAATCTATTCTTAAAATATTAAGAAAGAAATTATAAATAGATCACGAAAACTGATGTCATCTTTCAATTAAAACAAAATTCATAATTAGGTAACAAACATAAAAAAAACATACAGTCGAATTGAGAACTCTCCCTTTTTGGAAGTCGGTTTGAAAAATGAGTATTAAAGATAACTAGTTATCACGGCGAACTTTGTATCGCCTCAAATATATAAAAAAAAAAAAAAGAATATTCTAATATTTCATGCGAATGTATGTAAATTGAAAAACGCGACCGACGGACAGACAGACAGACAAATTGTCGTATTAAATATATAGATTACGAATTCCTACAATATCTTAAAATAAAATACTCTAATAAACATAGGTACATTCATACAACCCATAAATCACATCCAGCTACTTACATAAACTCCCTCAAAATATTATACTTGGAAGAAAGAAAAGAAAAATCAAGAACCGACAGTCCCCTCGGTAAATAAGCCGCGGCATTCCTTTATAAAGGGGGGGGGGGGCTCCCCCTTATGTAGAAACATTTAAACCGATAAGGTAAGTATACCTACCCCAATCTTGAGATGGTATATAAAGTGTGATGGGGTTGATCCAAGTGATGAGAGAACGCGACTTCGATGTGTTGCAGCTTTTTACAGGAATTATTTCTTTAAAAAGTTCTGTTATTGTGGCTTTAAAAGAAGTATTAAGGATACGGTTTATTATATGCGTGGTTAAATAATCAATAATGTGAATTTATGACGGAAATTTTCTTCTTTAAGCAGCTCTTAAATCTGCTATGTAAAGTGTAAAAAACTGTTGTTTTAGGACGAAATCAATTTTCGATTGTTTGATTGAGTTATCACCTATTGCGACTAAGAAAGAATTTTAATTTGTTTGTCAGAAGACAGCAATTTCAATCACCACACAGTACAAACCAAGTTGCTAACACTTTTAATAGTTCCACTGGACCCTGAAATACAGGAAAATTAAAAACCATTCTGTAATCCCAACCTAAATCTCAAAAGCCCAGACCGATGTTACATGCCTACAATCACTGCAGGTTTTTATTTAAAACTGTTATATTAAACGCTTATAAAATGTCTTTCTCTTATGACTTGTGTCAATAAGAAGGGCATTAGATTATTTATATTTAACGCTAAGGGATGCGGCTGGCACCAGAGAAGACGCTTGAGTTTAGGCCTATTAAGTTTAAAGAGGTATAATGGTACCATAGACTAATATTCTTTGGAGTCTGGTCTGATTTCTTCTTAAATGATTTAATAACAAACCTTTTCTCTGTTTTTATAATAATTAGTTTTATAACATATGGCCGGGATTCGTTATTGATTCATTTATCTGTAAATAAACATTCATTTATTTTATTTTATTTAAACTTTCACGTTTTATACACATTATAAACTTAAGACAAACGGGTGTTTTACGCGATTCTTGATATATATATCTACGACGATACTATACGATCTTTATAAGCTGAAGCTAGTCCACCCGTGACCACGGCTCTTCTAACAGGGTCGAAACGTCGGGTAATAAAGAGGTATCATCTCAATAATCGCGTAAAAGTTCCGTTTGTCTTAAGTTTATAATGAACTATATTCAACACAAAATAATTATTGAGCGGAGCGAAGCGAAGCTCTATCTTAGACGACAAGTGTAAATCGTTTGTGTGCCAACTCCTCCGAAACGGCTCGACTGATTTTGACCAAATTTGGCATGCTGGTCGACATCATACCCGGGAGTGCATATCTCTGAAATCATGAAAATAGAGCATAAAAAAAATTAAAAAAATTTGCCCCGCTCAACATTTGCAATTATTAGCATGCATTGCAGACCTAGTTAAATTTATTTATATTGCAAGTAGTTCGTAACAAATAAACTCTACAAGAAAATTACTTACAATTTCATAATACTAGCATAGATAATTAAAACATTTGTTTTAATAGATTCTACACACACACACACACATATCACGCCTATGTACCCACAATTTGCCAGTATTTTTAGTCCCACGTTAGGGAGTAAACCTATTGTCGTCACCGGGCACATTTATAATGGGTTATGTCCAAAACGGCCGAATGAATTTAATAAAAAGTAGCAGCAATATTGTAATTTAAAATAAAAAATTAAACCCGTTGCCTTGCGATGAAATGTTGATGAAAGGCAATAAAATCTTACGTGCCAGTCCTTTAGCACCTTCTAACTACGTTTAAATCATTATTTCGTAGCCATAAAACCGATAGTCAAGTCATGGTCATTCTCCAGAGATGATGAGGTACATCGTAAATTACTTCGTGTCACATAATAGGAGATCAACTTGAGCCGTTACGAGGGGATTGGTGACTAGAATTTGTGCTCAACTTTCCCTATATAGTTACTATTCTCTGGGGCTATCCTTCCGTCTCTGGGGTTGCCCCATACCCGGAGCGTCCGGCAATAATAATAATAAATAAATATTTTTGGACATTCTCAGCTTGATTTGGGCCCAATCCAAGCTATAAGCTTGTGCTATGGGATCTAGACAACTGATAAAACATACTTATATATTTCTAAATATATACATATTATACATAGAAAACACCCACGAAACAAACATTGGTGGATCACACAAATATTTGATTTGACCCGGGAATTGAACCCGGGACTCCGGAGTCGAAAGCGGATGCACTACCGACCACGCCACCGAAGCAGTCAAAGGACGATAGGATTTTTAAGAAAGTGATTATACTACAAAGGTTTATATATATGGTTGTTTTTATGTTTGTTAGGTACTCACGTGAAAATTACTGAACAGTTTCTCACTGTTTTCAACTTACTAGTAAGATATTTAAATTAAAATCAAAACTAGTACATACAACAAAACAGTCAAACGTTATTTATTTCCAGCTAAAATCTCTAATGATCAAAAGCCATTTAGTCAATTAAAAACAAAAAGATGTTTTAAAAAAATATTCACCCTAATTCGTGTAATCTTTGAATTCAGAACGCTCTTTTTTTACATAATTAGCCTGCTGTCAAAACAAGGATGAACACAGATCACGAATATAAAGTTGAGAACAAGATGGCGGCTATAATGACAGATCGTTTACACAGATACAAAATGTCCCGCCTTTGTAAATTAAGACAGGGAAAGGAGGAAAAGTGAGAATAAATGCGTTGTGTTCTTGTAATTTTAAGCTGTCAGTGTCGTCCATTGTGTACGAAGTGGTTCCAGCAATATTTCTTTGTTTGCTTCATAATAGTCTGTGGAATTGGACAATAGGCATTGTAATGTCTTAAGTTTCTAATAAAAACATAAATATACTTTTTAATATTATTTTATTTCAGTTTATAAGACACGACACCGACATTCGGATTCGATCAAACTTGAAGTTTTCACGGAGTAGGATTGAAGAAAAGTATTATAGAAATTCAAATTAAGTAGAATGTTTTGTTCAACTTTTCTGTCAACTTTATTTTTAATACCAGCCAGTATTCAAAATTTAAGTAATTAATCAGAATACTTTTGCGAGAACAACAATACTTAACTTAATCATAAGGCTGTAAATAGGACCTTAGCGGCCTTAAAAATGTATGTAAATCTTTCTAAAATAACCCCTAACTCAAACTCATAATGTACAAATCAATAAAACTAATTACATTAAACTTATAAAGAACAATTTTGTCAAAACATCTCAAGTTCATTCAACAAATTGGAGCACCGTCTCACTTCATGTCAAACAACGTCCATCTAAGGGTAATTTGTCTATTTTACTCTATTCCTTAGCCCATTTCTTACCCCATTTGGTGGGCTTAAGGGGTGTTGGAGATAAAAGGGGAAGATTCGTGTAAGGCAGTTTGATTAGATGGGGTAATGCTGGCTGGATTAAAAGGCTTCTTTGAGTTTTATGCGTGTTTGTGTTGTTTCGTATAATGATATAGGGCGTGTATTATATAAATGTAGTTTTCGAGGTGAAATTCATTTAGTTAATTTGTTTTTAAGAGTTTTTAGGGTTCCGTACTCAAAGGGTAAAAAGGGAACCCTATTACTGTGACTTCACTGTCTGTCTTGGGCTGTATCTCATGAACCGTGATAGTTAGAAAATTGAAATTTTCACACACATACATATATCACGCCTATATCCCCGAAGGGAATATGTGTGCCCGGTGACGGCAATATGCTTGCCCCCTATTACGTGGGACTAAAATACTGGCAAATTGTGGGTGAGTAATGCACTAACTACCCCTTCGGGATATAGGCTTGATATGTGTGTGTGTGTATGTGTGTTCCGTACCATCACAATGATGACACCATTGTGATGGTACGGAACCCTTCGGGCGGGAATCCGACTCGCACTTGCCCAGTTTTTTAACTAGACATGCTTCTCAGATTGTCTATGATTACAAAGAAAAAAGTTAACAAGCATCCAAAGAGTTTTAAATAAAAGCAATTTCTCTCGGCGATTTCTTTTTTAATAAAAAAAAATACCAGACCAAAGAGCTAGTATAATTATAGAACAATTTTAATACAAAACTTTCAGTTCGCCAACGATTTGAAACTCGTTATCTGTAGTCTGAGGCTAATAAGGCAGGATATTACCATAAACTTTAGGTACTTACTGTGGCTAGTTTTAAACTGATCTCCTACAAGCTATGCCTCGTTTACATTGACTTCGAGGCAAGTGGAAAGTTGTTTGTGTTCGTTGCTTCGTCAAGTAAGAATACAAAGCAGATAAACAGGTGGTGGAATGACATAGGTAAGTTAGAATAAAAAAAAGAAAATTGGAGTAAGTGGTACCTAAGATCAGTTGCGCACCGGATATTATCTATCGAGATACGTTATTTTGGGGTACAAAAAATATTTTTTTTAATTTTTTTAATTTGGACAATCAACAGTTATTACATTATCACTTAATACTATAGAAACAACACAATTAGTATTGTAAATAATTGATTATAGACTGAAGTTATGTTTGTTTAATTTGATTTTATTTTTATTTGCCATGTTCAAATATTCTATCCTTTTTGGGATTGATCTTGAAATGTTACCACCACTGTTACCAATGCCATAATACCATTTTAGTTATACATACTTTTCACTTACTAAATGGGTTTAAAAATAGCTAATGTCACTGAGAGATAATGTAGCTACATATTAATGATAAAATTCAATCTAAACAAACAATCAAATATTTTATTTTTATAATATTATTATAAGTATAGATTTAACTAACTAAGTCTATATAACTTACATCAGAATGTGAATTCAAATATGGAACAAGATAAGGCTAGTGAGGAATACTCACCTATTCTAGCAGACGTTCCAGTAAAGTAAACTCTCTGATATAAACGCTTCGTTGGAGATTACCCGCAAGCTAGCGGTCGACCACCGGATCGATCGCGACATTATCCGGAGTAGGGCCAGTTACTGTTACCTGCTGTCAGTATAATAGCTACTGTCTTGCTAAACGGTCCTTTATTAGATAAAGTGTACCTCTTTAGACTAAAATATTCTGACACTTCAATGAAAACGGCCAGTAAATCATTTCTATGATTGACGTCATCAACCACCGAGCCTTTTCCCAACTCAGTTGGGGTCGGCTTTCCAGTCGAACTGCGATTCGGCTGAACTTCGATATATTCCGTGAAGCGACTGCCATCTGACCTTCGATATCGATATCGAAGCTCTGTAGTTAGACCGCGAGGATTTCTGATTTAGGGCTCCAACTACCCCCAACGACTGCCATAGATGTTCGCATGACAACCGGGACCGACGGCTTAACGTGCTCTCCGAGGCACGGAGGGGTCTCAATGTCTTAAGAAATGGTCACCCATCCTAAGACCGGCCTGACTAGATGTTGCTCAACCATTGCAATGTGTTTACATTTTCGGTTACCACTAGACCACGAACCCCTCATCCACAATTGACGTATTTAAAAACTACGATAATTAGGACATTTATTTAGGTACACACATGACGAAAAACTAAGAGAAATCACAACTCATTTAAAAAAACCTCTTAAAATGGGCCGGGAGGAAAGAAAATGGTTGGTAGAAGATTTTTTTAAAATATTTTTGGATCAGAAGCCTGGCTATCTCTAAGCTAAAAGAGTTGTCTAGTATCGCCATGCAACGTATTAGTGCAGGTATCATTCTGGGAATTCCGATAACACTAACCGAGTAGGTTAACACATTGCAAAGGTTAAGCAACATTGTAGCCAGGCCGGTCTTAAGATGGGTGACAATTTCTTAAAACATTAAGACCCCTCCGTTACTCGTAGAGCAGCAAAAACATCAATGGCAGTCGTTAGGGTAGTTAGAGCCCTAAAACCAACTGGTCTAACTACAAAGCTTCGATATCGCCGATAGGTTGTGAAGGTCACATGGTAGATACATCACGGAAAATATCGAATTTCAGCCGGATCATTGCAGCGTTGGGAAAAGGCTCGGTGGATGAAAATTGTTGCTAAAAACTGCATTAAAGTCCGTTGCGTAGTTAAAAAGATTTGTACAGACAGTGAAAACAAATTTGTTTTGCGTAAAGATATGTAAATCCACTCACCTAGAAAGCATAGCATCATTTGCACTTCCAAAATGATTAGCTGCTAACGCTGCTTCCAGAACATTTGATTCTCTTCTAGGCTCAGCTCTATTAAGAATAGAACTGATTGAAAAACTAGTATAAGGAGCGCTGCCTGTTGCCTTCTCTTCTTTGTCCTTCTTTAACTCGTAGAATGGACTCTTCTGGTCATTTCTAGAAGGAGATGAGGTGATGTCAGGGCTGCTGGCTCCTGAGACAACGTTGACTTCGATATCTCGGTCGTCTTGTGATGACGCTGGCGAATCCATCGTTCTATTCTTTCATTTTCTGGGATCCTGGTACAAAATAAAAAGAAGTTAGTGAACATTTTCAGTCAAAACTTTTCAACCGACTTCCAAAAAAGGAGGTTATCAATTGGACTGGTTTTTTAAATGTTTGTTACCTAATAGTTTTGGACTTTTTTTGTTTTTTTTTTTAATTGAAAGGTACGTTGGTCCCATTTCGGTAAGTTGCAGTCGGTTTTTGTGTCAATGCTAGACGTTGTTTTCTATCCCACATAATAGACGGCGAGTCTATTGTTGTTTCTAGATGAATCACAAGATCTTCAGCTCTATAATTTTAATATAAATTTGTATTATAACAAGTTGTTATAACAACCAACAACTCACTTATACCTACATAGATATATCTACGAGTATATGAATCTACAGAGTTTCTTGGCAACCCATCCCCTCTAAGACGTTTAATATTATATATAATTCACAACATTTAAGTGCGTTATTGTTCTAAGCTTTATTTAACCCCGTCCCGTGAGTACTCTGGCTAATATTTCGAGGGATGAACCCCTATTGTTTTGAATAAATAACGAATCATAAGGATTTTGACAAAAAAATATCCGATAATCGCATTATTTGGTAAGAAAGGCTCAGACATCGTATCACATTTTTTTCAAATGTTCAAAAAAGGAAGACGTTCTTTAATTCGATTCGAATGTTTTTTTTTTATAATCGATCAGAACATGTTTTTTTTGGAATGTTATGGCTTTTAGCACAACTCGGTCATACATTTACCTATCATAGATAAAACTATAGAGGATTTGTTAACTTGGATGTTCTTCTTTTATTCAAAAGAGGTTAGAAGTGGTCGAATGTGCCTCTACCGTTAGGTTGCTATCTATCTATCTATATATAGAAATTGGGAATGTCCCCTTAGCTCTCGAGAACTGCTTATGCTCCAATGATGGTTGACTCCTCTATGGATAGCCCTCGATCTGGAGGCAAGCCAAAAAATCGACGTAGCCCTAAGGGGTCAAAAGTTATAGGCCAAAACCTATGGCGTGGTGCGGCGCGAAGCACCGCGCAAGATACCTTCTAGTATTAAACAGAGAACGAGTGTCACCCGTTTTCGACGCACTCCTTTACAGGAAAATAGGTGTTATTAGTTACATCTAGCTTGCTAAAGTCTAGACACTCTAACGATCTTATTCATAATGAGTTATCAGAGGTTTAAAATACCGTTAAAATCGGTATTATCTATTCATAATGAGCTATCAGAGGTTTGAAATAGGTACCAATTTTCATAAAAGCTCTTGAGCTCTTCTGGATCTAAACAGAACATTTTTCATTATTAATAAGGGGGTCAGGACGTACCTATGTTAGATATAAGTACATAATGCAACAAATAAGTAAGTATAACAAAATAGAAACATTTAAAAAAGTAATTATCCCACATAACATTGCAGTAATTATTGAAAGTGGCATTTTGATGACAACATGGCAACATTAATGTTTACAATACGCCAATTTATAATAAGCGCGCCATGAAACGAGCAATCGTGTTGAAAGGCTGTTTCCATTGCGGCTCATTGCGAGTGTACAGTTGGGAAACCCGAGCCGCGCCGCGCCGTCGGACATGCGTCGGACGTCGGATCACAGAATACATGTGAAACACTAATCGTAGTGTGTTGGTACTGTAGTGTACTGTGACTATTAGCGTATTGTCATCTATTTATATTACACTAGCTGGTTTTGTTTTGTTATTAATTATTTACATATTATTATACATTTTACGACAGTGAATAAAATTATAAGTTCGTATAGGAGGATTACCGCGTTCCGCCCGCGTGTTTTAGATGTTGTCGTTCCAATTCCCAAGCAAACACATACCCAGGATCAAAAGTAGTAGATACTCTCAGGGATAATGTAGCTACATATCATCATCATTCACCGAGTCTTTCCCAACTGAATTGGGGTCGGCTTTCCAGGCTAACTGCGATTCGGCTGAACTTCGATATTTTCCGTGAAGCGACTGCCATCTGACCTCCACAACCCATGGGTGATATCGTAGTTCTGTAGTTAGACCAGTCGGATTTTTGATTTAGGAATCCAGCTACCCCTAACGACTGCCATAGATGTTCGTATGACAACCGGGACTGCTTAACGTGCTCTCCGAGGCATGGAGGGGTCTCAGTGTCTTAAGAAATGGTCACCCAAAACCAGCCTGACTAGATGTTGCGTAACCTTTGCAATGTGTTAATGTAGCTACATAATCGTGAATGAATTTTCAAAATAGGATCAGTATAGTTACAGAGCCTATTTGCTTCAAACAAACAAATCTTTCCTGTTTATAATATTAGTATAGAACTATAGACTAGCTAGATGATTAAGTCCGCTGGGCGCCACTGGAGATACCTTCTGCGTACCAGAGACGCCCGGCAACGGACGTAAGAGCGGTCACGGCCTTGGGCAGCGGAATTTAAAAAAAAAACCACGTGATTTTGTTTACTCGTTCCTAATTCCTATGCTAACACTTTATTACTGAGGCAAAAGTAGTATTTGTCTCGCGTGGATAATTTAGCAACATATTAGTGAAAGAATTTTTAATATCGGTTCAGTAGTTAGACAGCCTATGAGCAAACAAAAAATGAAATCTTTCCCCATTATAATCTATATATAGAAATGGGAAATGTCCCCCTTAGCTCTCGAGAACTACTTATGCTCCAATGATGGTTGACCCCTCTATGATAGCCCTCGATCTGGAGGCAAGCCTAAACATCGAAAATTTGACCTAGCCCTAATGGGTCAAAAGTTGTAGGCCAAAACCTATGGCGTGGTGCGGCGCGAAGCACCGCGCAAGACACCGCTATAATAGATAGGTACGTGTGTTAGAAACTGACTGATAGGACACGACAGACAGCCGAAATAGAGGTCTGAATCTTGTAAATTTCTTCGTGAAGTGCAAAAGCCGTCCACAACTTGGATGAGAACATGCCCAAGTTATCATCATCTCAGCCTATTTGACGTCTACTGATAGGCAAAGGCCTTCCCACAAGAGGGGGAAATTCAGCCTACATACTTCCTTATAACACGCTTGGTTTAGGCACGGTTGGTATAGGGTTTTGTGTCTAGTCGCCCACAATCGCTAGAAGTCGCCGTCGTCGCGACTTAGGCGACATCAGGCACGCGGTGTCAATTTGGCGTACTTAATTTAAAAAGAAAGTTTCCCTTCTCTAAATATATTTATATATATATAGGTACTTTGATAAGGCTCAGAGTATGATGATGTATAATTTGTTATACGTAGGTCACACTATAAGTTTTGCGTAACTTAAAAAAACAACATGTTAAAACCAAAATATTATGTTTATTGCTTTTCAAAATACTCTCTTTTACATGTTAAATATTTTTTCATGCGATCGAACCATTTTTTAAAACAGGAGGACCACAGATCTGAAGGCATGTTTTCTACGTGCTGATTGAACGCTATCACTGCCTTTTCGGAGTTGGTAAAAGTGAAACCTCTCATCAAATCTTTGATTTTGGGGAAAATATAGAAATCACAGGGTGCTAGGGCAGGATTGGTGACGAGTTGTACTTTTTCGGGAGCTAAAAATGACTTTGTTTTGTTGGCCGTGTGTAAAGAAGCGTTGTCATGATGTAGGCGAACGCGGCTTTTGGGTCGTCTTTCGCGTACTTTTTTTAACACCCTGGTTAAACAAATGTTAGAATACCACTCGGCATTAACACTCTTTTGATCTTCAAGTGGAATTGTACAGATGGGACCCGTAGTTGAGAAAAAAAACGCGATCATTTTTTTACCAACGTTTCTCGCCTGCCTCACTTTTGTTGGCTTGTTCTCATTTTCAAACACCCATTCACAAGATTACTGTTTTTAATCGGGTTCAAAACAATAAATCCACGTTTCGTCTCCTGTGACAATGTCATAAACAGCATTAGAATGTCTGTGGTCTTACTTCAGTAGCATCTGTGAGCACCATTTCACGCGAGCCCGCTTCTGCTCCGCTGTCAGTTCATGAGGGATCCAACGACAACAAAGTTTCCGAACTTTCAATTCTTTGTGTAAAATTTTCTGGATTTGACTCATACCAATCCCCAATAGTCCTCGAATTGTCTCATAGGTAATTCGCGAGTTTTCTTCAATTAACCGCTTAACAGTAGCCACATTATTTTCGTTGACGGCAGTTGAAGGCCGCCCTTCACGAAATTCGTCATATAAAGAAACTCGACCTCTCTCAAATTCAGCAAACCATCGCCTCACGGTGCTCAAACAAGGTGCTTCTCTCCCAAAAGCATTTTGAAGGCGAGCGGCACAGTCTTGCGGAGAGAGGGATCTTTTAAAATCATAAACAATCATCGCTCTAAAATCTTTTCGAATTAATTCCATTTTCGGTGCATACGTAGAATTTTGATGTGTGATAAAAAACTATTGACAAATGATTTCCCGCCAATTGTGTCGTTGTTATTAAGAAGGTTGCAACGTTTAAAAAAATATAACATTCGAAATTCAAATAATTCCGATTAGCTAGAAGTGCAAAACATTTAGTGTGCCCCATGTACATAGTCACATTATGCTACGTTGACGCTACGTTGACGTGTTAGACAGTAATAATATGTATACAAAATGGCCGCCGTGGGCCACGCTTGCGGTTCGTAAATAAGACAGTTTATTACTTACCACCGATGTTTAATTGCTCGTTTATTAATAACTGGCTGTTTTAATCATAATAATCTACTTTGTAAAACCACAGAATAAATAATAGCTACTAAGTACCTACATAATATTAAATTAACATTTAAGGGCACTGAAGAGGAGAGAACTTATTATGTTTGTTTCGGGGTTTGTGTAATTTCTATGTATATTTAGTATGTATCTATTTAGAGAAGAAATACTCGACACTAGAAAATTCCTACTTAAGTATACTTTTTAATTTTATACTGTTCTTTCTTACTCGTAGGCAATCTCGACCGTAGCCCCAACATTTTTGGTCTTTAGAGCCGGATTTGAATCGGGATTGTGAGTGTTTGAATACAGCCATAATTTTGCTAGTACCTACCTATATTAACTTTTTAACAAGAATATTTATAAAAATATTTACTAATTATAATTAAATAAAGTGGTATTTAGACCCTCATGTCAAGTTGCAATAAATCACCATCTCCATGTTTAAACACAATTTGTTATCTGTGCTCATAACCTACAAAGTAACTTTTTTTTTAAAGTAGATATAAACACGAAAATAAACACTACCTATATCATTGTCGCCTTCTTCGCCATAATAATAATAATTTAAAAAAAAATGCAAATGAGTTTTGGCGGTAAAATGATTAACTCAAATCTAATCGAATCGATTAGTTTCTAATCGATTAAATTACATTTTTATATGGTATGTAATATCTGTCGTGGCTGTGAGAATTTTGGTTTGAATTACAGAGTGGTTCAAAACCACTCTATAATTCAAACTATATTCAATTCAAAACTATGTTCTATTGTTGCCGTAACATAAGGTTGCCCTATTTTTAAATGGGACCGAAAAGCTACTGACAAAGTGTGGGTGTATAATACACCTCTGTCTACCCCTCTGGGGATATCTAAGAGCATGGCAGTGTCGACATAAGTCTTTCGATATAAATGCAACCTATGATATTCCAGAAAACCTCAGTCACACAACCTCAACTAACACATTTGTTTTATTTTTCTGCGATAAGTTTATTATTTGAAATCGACGATTCCAAATTCAAAAAAATATTTTATAAATGTAAAAAAGTAGGTACCTACGGTTTATTAGATAAAATCACCAACGACGGGTGTTCGATATTCAACCGCGCGGAATTAAAATGTAATCGATACTTTTTATCGATTAGCTTTTTAAAACGCCTGTGCCTTTTAGTTTTTTAATTAAGTGTACACTAAACATTTTTAGTCTGTTGTCATAATACGCGCGGGAGAATGTTGAAGTTTGTTTTTTTTAGACGCAACGACTTTTTGTTAGGAATTGATTTTTGTAAAGAAATCTTATTTGTAAATAGTTTAAACTAAGTATGCAATTCATGCTGCTAATTGCAAATGTTGAGCGGAGCAAATGTTTTTATTACTTATCAGAATCAGAATCGAACACTTAAATTAATTAATCGAATGAAAAAAAAATCTAGTTTCATTGTTGACGCATGTGTTTCCATGGCAACCATTTAATCATCTGGTTTTTCGGTGATTATTCCTCGATGGTGCATCCGATTTCAAAAATCGTTTTTCCGACCCCACCAGCTTGTCTTGACCGCGCGTACCAATTTTGGAATTTCTAGCTAAATGTTGAAGAACTTTTTCGTCGATGTCCAGGACATTTTCGGTGATTATTCCTCCGTGGTAAGCTCTATTTTCATGATTTCAGATATATGCACTCCTGGGTATGATGTCGACCAGAATGCCAAATTTGGTCAAAATCGGTCGAGCCGTTTCGGAGGAGTAGACGCACAAACGATTTACACTTGTCGCCTAAGATTGAGCTCCGCTCGCTCCGCTCAATAAATGGTATCTTATGAAATATCAGTAAAGTAATTAATTGGTAAATCTTTAATCTAAATCTACTTTCTTTTAACTTGATTGTTTGTTTGTTTGAATTGAACAGGCTCCGTAACTACCTACTGTATCAATTTCGAAAATTCTATGGTCCTAATGCTAAATGATAATAATAATAATAACATTATCCACAGCTACATTATGCCTGAGTATAAAATAAGTACCTATAGAGAGTATAAAAAAAAAATTTAATTCTTATAATTCTCAATTTCATCGCAAGGCAACGGGTTTAATTTTTTTTCCAAAATTACAATATAGCTGCTACTTTTTATTAAATTCATTTGGCCCTTTTGGACATAACCCATTATAAATGTGCCCAGTGACGGCAATAGGCTTGCCCCCTATTATGTGGGAATAAAATACTGGTAAATTGTGGGTGTGTAATGCACCTCTGCCTACCTCTTCGGGGATATAGGCATGATAAGGCTCCTTCCTTTTTATAAGTCGGTATCGCATTGTAGTCTTGACCGTTCTAACCCAAAACTGCAGTAACAAGATTAGCAGATGGCCACTTCTACCCCGGACGGCGATACCATCGCTGTAAACTTTAATGTGTAGTAAAACTAACCCTTTGCATGCTTATCAGTTGAGTGTTAATTCGGCCGACGTACACACCGCAGCGATCAAGCAATAAGATTAGAAAAAATGTTTCTAACGAACATCTTTTTGTGTTTGCACGTTATGTCATGGTCTGTCAGTAACCTAAAAATTCAGAAATAAAATTAAGGAAAGTATTTATGAATTTTGGGTGTTTCCTAAGTCATAATTTATGTGTAATAAATACTATCTAATAGTGAGTTAACTCCTTCGTTAAACCGCAAAATACCTGCAATTTTGTCACGACGTCTAGTCCTAAATCAGAAAAGGTTATCGAACCAAACTTCCTTAAATAATATTTTTTGGAGTTTAATCCTTAAGAATCGATTTTCATATATAAGGCGCCCGGTATGAGAAAAATCCGAGGGGTAAAACCTACTAACAAGTAACGAAAATCGTGTCACGTTTTTGGTGCGCACCTCTAGTGCGCAACTTTCTAATTTGTTATGGTTAGATACTCGTACTTAAGGAGTAAACTCCAGTCGTGCGTCGGAGCTGACACACACACTTTTTTGGAGTTTACTCCTTAAGAATCGATTTTCATATATAAGGCGCCCGGTATGAGAAAAATCCGAGGGGTAAAACCTACTAACAAGTAACGAAAATCGTGTCACGTTTTTGGTGCGCACCTCTAGTGCGCAACTTTCTAATTTGTTATGGTTAGATACTCGTACTTAAGGAGTAAACTCCAGTCGTGCGTCGGAGCTGACACACACACTTTTTTATTTTATTAGCACCGCAATACCATAAGGTTTTTTGTGTAATACATTAGAAAAGAACATTCCCATTTTGAACACGTTTAGGTACAAGACACACATTAACGGGCGTATCGTGCGAGATAAGATAAATTATTATTTATCCTTACTTCCTTACTAGTATAATAAATGAAAAAATATACTCTATATTTCTGTATTTGAAACCAACGAGTTTGTTTCATCTATTCTAGAACCGATTTAAACGAAATTTGGCACAGAGATAGTCAAGACTGAGGAAGGCTACTTTTTATCCTAATAATGTGTTGTGGGAATTGGAGACTAATAAACTATTTCATGCAGGCGGAGTATCGGGCATTAACTAGTATTATATATAAAAGAGACAGCAATACACACAAGCTGTGAAAATAATCTACAACAGTAAAAAATATCGTATAATAATTACAATACGGTGTAAATGAAGCCAACCCGCCAGAGTCGACATCCATGCACATCTTAGTGACTAAAGGGTTGTAAAAATTAGACTTTGTAATATATATTTACGACAGTGGTCAACTGTTAAAACCTCATTAATAAATGAAAGAGCTGTTACAACTGTTTTAATGACGTGTTCGTATTTTGTTGGGAGTTGCGTTAATTTTATTTGAAACTTGCATTGCCGATAAACATGCCCGAGGTTTTGTTCGTACTTATATTAAACTTGTATATAAATTTCATAGAATATAAACACATTTAGTACGAGACGCCCAGGACTTTAATTGACTGTGCCATAGCGGCTGGCACGTAAGATTTTGTTGCCTTTAATCTACATTTCATCGCAAGGCAATTCAACAACATTTTTTTTTTTCAAAATTACAATGTAGTTGCTACTTTTTCATAAACTCATTTGGCCATTTTGGACATAAATAAATAAATAAATAAATAATTTTTTTTTTGGACATTCTTACACAACGTCATCTAACCCAAATTAAGCTAATATAAGCTTGTGTTATGGGATCTAGACGACTGATAAACATACTTATATATTTCTAAATACGTACATATTATACATAGAAAATACCCAAACTCCGAAACAAACATTTGTGGATCACACAAATAATTCGAATCGACCCGGAATCGAACCTGGGACCTCAGGGGCGGCAGTCGCATACTCATACCACTGAGCCACCGAGGCAGTCAAAACATGACCCATTATAAATGTGCCCGGTGACGGCAATAGGCTTGTCCCCTATTACGTGGGACTAAAATACTGGCAAATTTCTGGGTGTTATGAACCTCTGCCTATCCCTTCGGGGATATAGGCGTGATATGTGTGTGTGTGAATATACACTCTAAATCTCATTGAAGTATGTCGTCTTTTTTGCGATTGCGTACATACGATACTTACAAAGAAATATAATGATGGTTTCTGCACCAGAATCTGCCAAGTATTTAGTTGTCCCGAATTACTTTCTTTATGTCTTTACATAAAGAAAGATCAAAATCAAATCAAAATCAAAATATCTTTATTCATGTAGGTCACAAAGTAACACTTATGAACGTCAAAAAAAGAAAATGCTTCTACATTTACATTTACCGCCAGATTCGCAAGGCAATAGGTAGAGCCTGAGAGGAAAGAACCTGGCAAGAAAAACTCACGGCCACTCTTTTTATTCGCCAGTAAATACAATGATTCTGTTACAACAATAAAAAGGGGGCAAGGGCAGTACGTGACCATGTGTGGACCAAGTGAACTTAAAAATTATGGATCTCTGTTATTCACAAAAAAAGTCAAATACTAGTTAAAGGTGTCACATAATCTCAAAGTACCTTATATATACCTTACAATATCATAATAATAATAATTCGGGACAACTACCTACTGTCTTCAATATAAGTAGGTAACAAATGTTTTTATAATTTCAGATATGAAGAAACCTGGAAGTTTTCTAATAGCTATAGGCAGGCCTATGTCACTCGCCTGACAATCGCAAAAAACACGTGACGTCAGCGACAACTTCAAGTTGTAAGTCAGTAAGGTTTGTCTCTTGTTTGTAATACGGCATTGACCATAGAGTCGATATTGAGGCATTAACGTCATAATTATTGGTCAAATTATGCTGGCACTTTCCTGACAACCCTAACGTTCGATGATGTTCTCTGTAAACAAAAGAATTTGCTTTAATTAACGTTGGAGTGCAAGTTCTGTATGTAAGTACTATTCCCTTTTCTGTGCCTATATTATACCTAATAAGTATCTCGCAAATTCTTGACTGTAATATTTTCTATATACCTACCTATAGCAAATATTACAGTCAAGAATTTGCGAGTAATTCAATAATGAAAAGGTTAAGCAACATCTTGTCAGGCCGGTCTTAGGATGGGTGACCATTTCTTAAGACACTGAGCCTGAGATTCATAAACAGAACTTTACTTCGTATCAAAGTAGACTTCCGAAAGTGTACTTTCAAATCTCAAAGTTTACTATGGCTGATTTAAATTTCATAGTCGGCACTCGGACTTTACTAAGGAAAGTACTGCTCTACTATATACTATACGCTGTAGCTTAGTAAAACCAAAGTAAACTACAACAGTTTAACAACAAGTTTATATTACTTAACACGCGTAAATTAATTAATAATGCTAGATTTTTCGTAAAAAAATTAAATATTTTGAATACATTAGCTCATAAAAATGATTGTCACTGCATCGCGACTACATATTTATAATATTATTAACATAATACTGCGTTACTGAAATATTCAATATGTAGTAAAGAAACGTAATTTTGAGCCTTTCTGTATAATCTGTTTATTCATGTCAAACAAACAGATCACAGGAATGACATTGACAATTATGAGCTCATAACCCGGGCAGATTAAATAGACCAATATATTATAAATTTTGCACGAGGCACAAGACTATTAAAATTAGTAGCATAATCATTCAAAGTTTACTTTGAAACGTAAAGTCGACGATATCGTGCACTAGTAATTTACTAAGTAAAGTAGGGTTCCCAAAAGTAAAGACTGGCCTTAGGCTTGACTATGAAACATTATTTTGAGTGAAAGTGCGCCTTTGCTACAAAGTAAAGGCTTAGTGCGGTTTATGAATCTCAGCCTGAGACCCCTCCGTGCCTCGGAGAGCACGCTAAGCCGCCGGTCCCGGTTGTCACACGAACATCTATGGCAGTCGTTAGGGGTAGTTGGAGCCCTAAATCAAATATCCGACCAGTCTAACTACAGAACTTCGATATCGCCCATGGGTGTGGAGGTCAGATAGCAGTCGCTCCACGGAAAATATCGATGATCAGCCGAATCGCAGATAGACTGGAAAGCCGACCCCAACTACGTTTACTACGAGAAAAGGCTCGGTGGACGATATAAATTGTACATATTTTTGAAATCAGCTTTAAAAACTCTTCATTTTGATACCCCACTCGATAAGTTAGACCAAGATTTTGTATTGGCAACGTACTCTGTATCGCCAAAAAGCCAGGGTATATTTTTTATTCACATTTTGTGTATCCTAGGACACTTAAGCGATAAACACCTTTCGTTTGAGACCACATTCGTCGAAATCCATCCAGCCCATAGAGGGAGACAAAGAAACATACATAAATACATATGCGCGAAAAACATAACCCTTGCTTACGCTTTCGGGTAGTTATTAAACTAACCGCAAAAGTTAAATATAACATTAATTGCTCCCATAGTATGGTTCACACCATGATCCAAGCCACCATCACCTGCAAATGGTAGTAAAATGCTACTTTTTAATCCCGGTAATATATTCCCGTGGGATTGATTCCCAAGAAACCTAGAACATGCGAGCGGAGCCGGGGACATCAGTTATCAAGTATCATTTAAAATAAAAAATTACAGGCCCTAAGTTTTAAGTAATCTTATAAATCTTTTGTAATAGATCGTACTTACATACTTATAAATAGTCAAACGTAGTCGTCCGCGTCGTTCCAATTTCAAAATTACTAATGGCCGCTAATAACTTGGAGAACACTAATGACTATTATTGATCGTCTATGGTAAGTACACAATAAAAAAAAGTAAATAACTGCCACAGACAATTTATATGAAATTAAACGCGCCAATCCCAAAGGAGGTGGCGATACAGTCATGCTATGACACTACTCATACATTTTATATCTTTCTAATTACCTAACAAACACTTTAACTAATTAATTCATACATTATATTAAGCTCATAATTGTTTGACAAATCGTTCTTATTATGACTATGTAAGGTCATGGATGTCATTAGAGCATATGGGCACAGAATATGGAATACCCGTAGTACTTACATACAGAACTTGCACTTCGATGTTAAAGCACATTCTTTTGTTTACAGAGAACATAATTCGAACGTTAGGGTTGTCAGTAAAGTAAAATATTAGGTCTTTACCTATGAAATTGCCGTTTTGTATGAAAAAGTTAAACGATTTTTTTTTCATGTATTTTTTATTTGTAGGTATTAATCGAAGTAATTACCCATGCAATCAATGCATCTTTGCCAACGCAGCGGCAGTTTATTGATGCCCTTCTTAAAGATATCAGCTGGACGGGAGGCAACAAATTCTTCAAAGGCATTTAGTACTGCCTCTCGGGTATTGAATTTCTTTCACGCCAAGAAGTTATCCAAATTCTGGGAAAAGTAGTACTCTGTAGGCGCTAGGTCTGGTGAGTATGGCGGATGACTGAGAGCTTCCAACCCCAGTTCTTGCAACTTGGAGACCGTCCGTCTGTTTGCAGTATGAGGTCGCGCATTGTCGTGCATGAGCAGTGGAGACGAGCGATTGACCAATGCTGGTTGGAGATGTGCCAGCTTCTCCATCATTGTGTTCAGTTCTTCACAGTAGACATCTCATCAGTAATGCTCACCCCGTTTGGTAAGAAACTGTGATGAATCACACCAGCGCTAGACCACCAAACACTGACCATCACTTTTCTAGGGGTAAGTTTTCGTTTAGGGCATTGTTTAGGTGCTGAACCAGGATCCAACCAACTTGCTGAGCGCTTGCGGTTATCAAACAGAATCCATTTTTCATCACAAGTAACAATGCGGTTCAAAATTCCTTCATTTGTGTGTCTGTTGAGCAATGCAAGGCATGTCTCGACGCGTACTTCGCGCTGGCGATCATTGAGTTCGTGGGGCACCCATTTGTCAAGCTTTTTTACCTTGCCAATTTGACGCAAATGGACCAATATTGTTTTGACGCTAACGTCGAAAGCTGCTGCTAATTCAGCCGTAGATTGTGTATCATCAGCTTCCACAATCACCTTTAATTCGTCATTGTCGACCAAAGTCCAAACGGCAATTTCATAGGTAAAGACCTATTATATACCAGCATAATTTGACCAATAATTATGACGTTAATGCCTCAATATCAACTCTTTGGTCAATGTCGTGTCACAAACAAGAGACAACCCTTACTGATTTACAACTTCGAGTTGTAAATCGCTGACGTCACGTATTTTTTGCGGTTGTTAGGCGAGTGACATAGGCCTGATCCATATCAGGCCTATGTCACTCGCCTAACAACCTATTTATTACCCATGTAATAAATAGATTGACTAGGTATTACAGACCGAAATACCTTCAGGTGCATACCAGAGAAAAAAAAACAAGGTATTATCTACGTCTAATCACTACACATTATCTATAAAACTACGCAACGGATTTTTATGCGGTTTTCACCAATAAGTAAATAGAATGGTTGTCTAGGAAGGTTTTTGTGTATATAATTTGTCAAGCGGGCTGCTGGCGTCCGCTAGTGTATTATAAAATACTTTACCTATTTTCATGTATTTTTTATAGATAACTAAAATAACTCTTGCTAAGATTATTAAGAGAAGTGCGAATGTACTTAAGTTTACCTATGCTAAACGGCTCGTAATCTGTTAAAATTATAAGTACCTATAATATTTTTCCAGTCAAGCCTACCAAATTTTAGCACGTAAGATTTCTACAAAACTTATTACACTCGTATTTACATACGAGTATAAATACATCGACACGTTGACGTCATTACGTGCCCATTAGGTTAAGATATATTTATTTTTATTCTTATTTATAACTAAAAAGGTATTTATATACTAACTAATATAGTTATAAGATTTATTTACTAATACAGTTTTGTAATATTTATATGTATTTGTAGGTTTAAGGTATATATCTATGGGTCGTTGAATAAGTTAATAAATAAATAAATAATAATAATAAATATGTTAGGACAATCCACACGCCGCCATCTAGTCTCAAACTAAGCAGAGCTTGTGATATGAGTACTAGATAAACTGATATAAATACTTATATACATTTTTTTTTTGTAAATACATACATATTATACATAGGAAACATCCAGACTTTGGTACGAACGTATGTGTCATCACACAAAGTTTGTCCCGACCGGGAATCGAACCCGAGACTCCGGCGTCGAAAGCGGATACACTACCGACCACGCCACCGAAGCAGTATATCATCTTGTAACTGTTCTCTAAAATATTTAAGTAGATATAATAAATTATAATTCGCAAAAACAAATGTCATCGGCAGAACTCGAACCTGCACCTTTCCCTAACAGGGGGAATGTTATAACTAAGTACTAGCTACGATGACCATTCTGAATTCATTCAGTTTTTGCTTCATATAGGTATTTCTAGATCGCGTTTTTGGCGCGCTTTTTTAGGGAATCATTTTTATATCAATCAAAAATCAAAGAATCAATTTTGTTTATTCAGTTTAGGCACATATGAATGTCAAAATTTTACAATTTCATGTCAAGCAATATTATAAAAATAGTAAAGTACATAAATAACCATTTGAAAATGATTCTTTCGCTGGTTCGGTTAGTTGGTTGGTTCTACTGATACCAGCATGAAACTCAGATAGATTATCCATTTTCTTTTTTTATATAGCTATTTAGGGCGTAGATTTATATGTAGTTTAGAATATAAAAGAATAAAGTTACAACATTAATACAAAATACATAACAAAACAATTTCAGTTTGAATACGTTAAAATGGCGGCCTGTAACTTTAAAAGTAATTTCTTGGCCATGTTTTTGTAACAAATAAAACGAACATTATTAATAGATAAAGCTATGATTCTTCGGCCCAATAGATTAGGTAGTTACGACAAATTTTAGGTAGTATTCTAGGTATTTTATTAACCATTAAGTTTAACTCTCCACTCCAAAAAATTAAAACATGTCAGAGAGCCATGGAAAGAAGTATGATAGGCGTCACGAAAAGGGATCGCAAAAGAGCAGACGAAATAAGAGATATAACCAAGGTAGAAGATATTATAAAGAAAATAAGACAGTGGAAGTGGAGATGGACAGGTCACATGAGATAGTAAGACCAAATGTAACAAAATCATAACAGAATTGCAACCACGGGATGATAATCATACAAGAAACAGAGATAGACAGGTAAGACGGTGGGCGGATGAAATCAACAGAGTCAGAAGCATTACCTGGTCAAGAATAGCCAAAGATAGAAATTAATGGTTGGTAGAGGCATATGTGTCACAGGACACGCTGAACACTGAACCGAAAATCCGATATGATACTCGTATGTATTGTAAGTTTAGTTTCATCAATAAAGGCTTAATAATAATCATAAAAAAATACAAAAAAACTTACCTACCCAATATTAAATTATTCAGTTCTATCCACACGTTAATATAAAGAAAATGTTAGTAAAATTCACTAACACAAAAAATATATTTCCAATAAATTATCCTTTCATTGTATTCACAGTCACAATCGAAAAACAATCACAACACAAAAATTGACACAATCCAATTTTTTTTCAAAAAACAATTTTTCCGTTAAAACATTTAGAAGTGACTCTCCCGAGTCCCTTGAGTTACATACGACTTCAAAACAGCAACTGACAGAACTACCCTTAGAATTTGGGGCGTCACTATCCCAATGTACCACCCCTTATATCAACCAACCGTACGCCTTATATCCGTCCTTCTTCTACAAATATACAAACATAAAACTAGCTTCAAAATATACAATGTTGAACTGTATTTTCTTGAATGTAAAGTGGATGTTGAATGTAAAATGTATGGTAGACTTCGGGGGTTGGGTAAAGATAGGTAACACAATTACAGAACCCGCTTAGCTTTTAAATCGCTGAAACTGTTTTCATGTTTTTGCTAAATTTGGTGGACTCTTGGTTTATAATGGTTGATATTTAGCGGTCCACCGCTTGCTATTTATTTTATTACAATTTTAGTGTAATATAAACTTTGAATGAGGTATTTTAAGTTTAAATTATATGGAAATGGGTTTTTCTTGTATGTTGTGATATAATTATAAATAGTTTAACGTTTTTTTTTTGCTGTCGTACTTTAGAGAATGTTAAAATTCCAGTTGTTAGAAATTAAAATTCCAACATCGCCTACAACCGTAGGCGATGTTGGAATTTTAATTTGGATTAGAATGTTTTATTGATTTTTCTTTTATACACCGTGAACGTACCACCGTTTACAAAAACATTATTTTGGACTCAGTTTCGATTACAGAATAAACTGGAAGTATTACTTTGAAAAATAAACTTCTTTTTTTACAAAAATATTCCAGCTTTTTAGTTTCACACTTTTGTAATACAGCTTCTCATACCAACTTACATTGAAGTATATAAGTTGTATATATTTCTAAAGTCCTCTTTAAAAACTCTTAATTTTGATAACCCACTCGACAAGTTGGACCAAGTTTTTTTTTTTGATAACGAACATTTTCGCGCCAATAAGCCAGGGTATAGTTTTTATTCACATTTTATGTACCCAGTGACACTCGGGAGATAATTACCTTTCATTTGAGATACCATTTGTCCAAATTCATCCAGCCTTTAGGCCTGTAGAGGGGAACAAGGAAACAAACATACATACGCGCGAAACACATAACCCACGCTGACGCAGTCGGGTAAAAAGTTTATAAAGGCGCACTTTTTTCTTTAATTCCGCGAGACTGTGACTGCTCCCATGTCCATTGCTGCGGGCGTCTCTGGTACACACTCGAAGGTATTTCCAGTGGCGCCCGGCGGACTTTGGCCACCTGTGTGGCATCTTCGGGGGTTTCGCGTTAATCCCGCGTCGTTGGGTTTTAGAATTTTCTGTCCGAGTGATATAGCTTTGAAGGAATTTTCAAAATCGGATCATTAGTTACTGAGCCTGTTCGCTTTAAACAAACAAACAATCAAATTTTCCTCTTTATATTATTAGTATTGTTTTAAAAAACCGCTGGCACCCTGGAACAGTTCTTCCATACCTAGGGCCCAGGACGCCCGGCTATGGCCAATACGGTGGCCGTGAGTTATAAAAAAAATTAGGTGCAGACACATAATTTCTCCTTTTTTATTAAAGTAGAGAAATTCACACTAAAAACATAACTTGTTGAGTTCAATGCCATAATATTAGCGAAATGTGTTCTAAAAGTAAATAATACTAAGTCGCCACCCTGCTTCGCGGCAGCATATTAGAGCGCAGCAAGCATGACATTTGTGTAAAAAATATCTTTTTTTTTTAATTTTTGAGGGCCAAAATTGAAAATTCGGGCTCCTTTAGAATGGTGTCCGTTAAATCTAGTTTAATTTGATATATAAATTGTTGAAATCGGTAAAGTATTGACAGAGATCTCGCATAAGAAAGGATTGAACTTTCTTGCACCATGAGAGCTTCGCTCGCTACGCTCTAATTAGTAGAAAATGTGTTACAAAAGTGTATTGTGTGAGTGATTGAGTATGAGTAAACACTTCTGATGATACCATGAGGCGAAACCGGTCAGGGTTTACTGAAAATAAAAATATTTGTTAAATGGTGTATAAGTGAGTTTTTTTTTCCAAAATGTATTACTATAAGCAGGCCTATGTCACTCGCCTAACAATCGCAAAAAATACGTGACGTCAGCGACAACTTGAAGTTGTAAGTCAGTAAGGGTTGTCTCTTGTTTGTGACACGGCATTGACCATAGAGTTGATATTGAGGCATTAACGTCATAATTATTGGTCAAATTATGCTGGTATATATTTTACTTTACTGGACAACCCTAACGTTCGAATGATGTTGGAGTGCAAGTTCTGTATGTAAGTACTATTCCTTATTCTGTGCTATAAGTTCCACCAAGTGCCGACAATCGAAAGCATAAAATTATATAAAAACATAACCGTTTTTACGCTATTAGGTAAAACTGCTATAGATATTCCCACTTATTCTCATCTCAAACAATACCGTTTTATTTCTTCCCGCATAAATATTTACCGAAACGCCCTTAAGGCTACATCTACACTGTGCTAAATTAGTGTGGTCCCCGCGGGCAACTGCGTCCCGCCAGTGTGAACCACCCTAATGACTAATTTGCCCGGTAATTGCCCTTGTAGTAAGGGTGGGTTATCTCTGCTTGACTATATAGGTACCTACATATTATAAGCAATAGATGTAATAGGTACCTATTTAGTGTTAAAATATAATAGTAAGTTGTGAATAAATAAACAAATATGTAGAAAAATAAATATTATAGTGCTTTAGTCTTTTCAATGAGATGAGGTAAGGTTTTTTTATTTAATTAATATCGACGCAGGATGTTCACCAGAGTGAAAAACTTGTCTGAAATATGGAAAAAAATCATAACTTTATGACTACTCATCCTAGGAATTTGATTTTAAAAGTGATAATTAATTATTTATTGCGCTACACCAGGGGTTCCCAAACTTATTTTGTCTACTGCCCATTTTGATAATAAATTATTTTTAGCGCCCCCATTTTTTTTAACTACTTTTAAACCACAATAACTTCAAATGAAGAGTGCGCCCTGGTAAGCGCTGGCGTCCACTAGCGACACCGACGATTTTTATTAATCTTGGTGAATACAAGACATTTTTGAAAAAAAATCTCTGTGTCTTACCACCGCCTTTAGGCCTGCAGCGACCACAAGGGGGTGTTATCGCTAACTTTGGGAAACACTACGCTACACATTAGCTGTGAATGTGTCCTTCTAATCTAAATCAAGTTATTAAATTATCCCGACCCCAAGGATGCGGGGTAAAACCCGACCACCATGCAGGGGTCACACAGGTGGCCATGGTCCGCCTGGCGCCACATATGTTGATTAAATGGGATACCACGATACCACGCGATTATACCATGTATATCGCGCAAACTGATACTTAAAGCAAAAAAATGTCCTTGAAACCTCTCAATGTTTTTAAAAGACCTATTTCAAAGGGTATCTAAAAGGGTATCATATACCCAACACGATGACATAGACACACACACACACACACACACACACACACACACACACACACACAGCATCACGCCTTTTTCCCGAAGGGGTAGGCAGAGGTGTGCAAACACACCGACATCTCGCCAGCTATGTTAGGTCCCATGTAATAGGGGGCGAGCCTATTGCCATTTACCGGGCACAAGTTCCAGACTCTGGGATAATTATCTGGGTAAAATTCTAAAGAGAATTATACATTATCCACCAGACCCGGGAATCGAACCCGAGACCTCGAGCGTGGCAGTCCGTACATAGTACCATTGTGCCACCGAGGTAGTCATAGTCATATGACATAGACGCGAGAAAAAAAATCATCCCCGCCTTATGTGTAGGGAAGGTCATATAAAATAAATTTTCATAATTTATAGCACACATAGGTACTTATCCATGTAAAGTTTCATGTTTCTAGCACTAACCGTTTTTGAGGAAAGCCGAGGATGGACAGACAGACAGACAGACGGACGGATATGATGAAACTATAAGGTTCCGAGACTTAAACTACGGAACCCAAAAGTCCTTAGGTGTCCTTAGGTACAAATGTTTTTTTTTGTGTTCTGCCTGTGTTCGTATTTATTTTTTAATTTTAGAAATCCAATATAATTAATTATCCTTATTTGTTCATTTCATTATTTGTAGTCGTTCATTCATACTTACTTACACATAAAAGCAAGCGTAGCGACATCTGTAGTTGCAACGTGCTAACACTTGCAAGTTATTTTACTGCCATCTGTCGAGTGATATGCGAACTACATCGCGGGGAATTTGCTATGGTGTAGTCTTGCTGTTAATGAGGACTTGCTGTAAGTACAATATTAAAACTATAGATGGCTGTATTTAACATTACTTTTCTAAATGAACTAATAGAGTAGGAACGAATTTTATTATCCGACTGCGTCAGCGAGGGTTGTTTTTCACGCGTATGTATGTTTGTATGTATGTTTTTTGTTACTCTCTACATGCCAAACTGGATTTGGATGGACACGTTTGTTGTATGGAAGCCCCTTAAATATTTATTATATTCTGTTTTTTATTATTTGTTGTTATAGAGACAACAGAAATACATCATCTGTGAAAATTTCAACTTTCTAACTATCACGGTTCATTAGAGTCGGACAGAAGGACATCAAAGTATCAGTAATAGGGTTCCCGTTTTTCTTTTTGTAAACGGAACCCTAAAAAAGCCGACTGCACTTAACCAGATATTTAACTATAAGCAGGTGGGACCCGAATATTACCCAACACTCGCAGTATCTCAGTATCTCCTCGCGGGTTTGACGTACATTGTTGTTTATGGTATAAATTATTGTTGTTGGCATGCACCTTTATCGACGGGTCAATTTGCGTCAATTTACGGGTTATACCAGTATACGTAGGTATACTGGTGTAACCCGCAAATTGACGAAAATGACTTTTTAGCATGAATGGCCTTAAAATAACCAATTGTTTTCATATCTGTAAAATTTATTTTAAAATTTCTTTTGGTTTCGGAGGTACAAACTCGTAAACTGATGTAAGTACCACAATTTAAAGCCAGGTAGTTCACGTAGTTGCGATCCACGTGCCGCGCGAGTGTAAGTGATAAAGTGACTGCCACACCAGTATACGCGCGGGGACGATACAGCGCGTACGTACGATGCGGATGTAACTGCGACGAATTTTAATTTACGTATTGAATTTCTAAAAATTACTCATATTTACGACGTTTTGAGTGTTTAGGACCAGTAAACATAAAATAATAATAATTATGAAGCGTTCTCGGGGTCAATTAATGATAAATTTATTGAAAAAAGAACGCAACCCAAGGGGGATGCCTATCCCCACTACTGTGGTGCCTGCTAATAGATGAACTAATAAAGAAGATAAACGGGATGCACATATATACGCAAGTCTACTCTGACGACGGTGCTCCTAATTACAGGAAAAGTCCTCAGCGTCATGTGTGAAATCATGAACAGAGGGCTAAAAGAAGCGTTAGTATGGTGCAGGAGTAAACCTGAACCCCGATAAAACGAAACCAGTTTTGTTCACCAAAACGAGAAAAATAGAATGTGCTATACCAGTGAGACTAGCTAATCACGACCTAGAAAAAGTTAGGGACGTTAAATATCTAGGAGTAACCCTGGACAGCAAGTCAACTTTCAAGACTCATATCAGCAACACATGAAAAATTCATAAAGTACAAAATGAATCAAAGAATCAAAGAATCAATTTCATTTATTCAGTTTAGGCACATAAAGAGCAAATATGAATGTCAAAATTTTACAATTTTATGTCAAGCACTATTATAAAAATACTAAATTAATTAGGTACATAAATAACCATTTGAAAATGATACTTTCGCTGGTTCGGTAAGTTGGTTCTCCTGAGAAGATACCAGCAAGAAACTCAGGTAGATTATCCATTTTCTTTTTTAATAATGTTTTGTTTACATTGTGTTACAATTTGTATTGTACGAGTGGCTAACAACAGCAGATTAGGGTGACCATGCATTTTTATCATTAAGATATTTGTCTACATTATAATAGCCTTTCTTCATCAAGCGTTTTTTCACTACTATTTTAAACTTATTAAGAGGCATGTGAACCAAATCCTGCGGAATTTTATTAAATATTTTTATTCATTTGCCTACAAACGAATTACCAACCTTATGAAGTCTAATTTTTGTCATTGCCAGTTTATTTTTATTTCTTGTATTATAATTATGGTTGTCGGATCTTTTTTTGAAGAGTTCTATGTTCTTCCGTACATATACGATGTTGTCGTAAACATATTGAGAAGCAACGGTTAAAATAATAATTTCTTTAAATAGTTCTTTCAGCGAGTCACGGGGTCCGAGTCTATAGATTGCTCGTATAGCTCGTTTCTGTAATATGAATATTGTCTCAATATCGGCAGCTGAGCCCCATAGCAGCAGACCATATGACATAACGCTATGAAAGTAGCTAAAATAAACTAATCGTGCCGTTTTTTCATCAGTCAGTGACCTTATCTTTCTGACCGCATAGGCAGCCGAACTAAGTCTTCCTGCCAAGGCTGTGATATGAGAACCTCATTGCAGTTTACTATCTAAAGTTATTCCAAGAAAAACTGTGGTATAGGTAATATGAGTATCCACCTGTCTAACATTGGGCATAGTAAATTTTACACATTTTGTTTTCTTCGCATTGAGCAGCAAGTTGTTACTTGTGAACCAATGCAGTATTTCCGAAAGGGTATTATTTACATCGTCAAGTACTACTTTTCGTCTAATGTATATTTCGTCTTAATGTATCTTTCGTCTTAATGTATCTTCAAACGCGTCTACGATATCCCAATTTTTTCTAAATCAACAAGAAAATTCTGATAATATCGAAATTCCCTTTTGGCAAAGGTTAAGTACCATGAAAACTTCTATTCCGGTTTTAAAAAGAATCCCTCGAGGTGCGAGACCCTCTGTGGCTCAATGTTTAGCCTCCTGCATTGGTCAAGTAGTCCGGGAATATACCTTTAGCGCTTGGGAACAAATGTTAACCTTACCTTATAGAATCCTACACGTAAAGAAAAGGCCGTTGACATCTTTGACGGTCCAAATCAAAGAAAATAGTACAAACAATTTTAACATTTTGAATTAAAATTCAATCCACATTTCGGCCCCTGATTATTCTCAGGCCAAGAAATTAAAACTTGTAGAGAATAAAGTAAGGGAAGGCGACATCAGTGGGGCGGCAAGGCTACTTTTTAGTAGCGACGTGCTGGCTCCTTATTCTGTAGAAACTTTGACGGGCTTGCAGAGTAAGCACCCACCATCCGCAGCTGACCTCTCTTTCCCTGATCTTCCGAACAACGATACAGACAATCTTGAGACTACTGCCAAGGATGTGCGCACAGCTGTTGACTCCTTTCGCTTTGGATCAGCTGGTGGACTTGACGGTCTGACACCACAGCACCTTAAGGATCTGTTGTGTCCGAGCGCTGGGGAAGCTGGTGATGCACTTCTGAGGGAGCTAACAGCTCTAGTCAACCTCATGCTCTCAGGCAATGTGGACAGTGGCATCATAGATATTTTGTATGGGGCCATTTTATGTGCCCTTAACAAGAAGGATGGTGGCATTCGTCCCATTGCCGTAGGTAGCACATTGCGGCGTTTGGCAGCCACAATTTGTTGTCGTTTTTATAGTACGGAACTTACTACCAAATTTCAGCCCCTTCAATTAGGTTTTGGTTCAAAAGGAGGTTGTGAGGCCGCAATCCATGCGCTTGCAACATACCTTGACAGTAGCGAAGATGGAGAGGTCATCTTGAAAGTTGACCTGAAAAACGCCTTCAACTCTGTAAACAGGGACACCTTGCTGACACAGGCCAAATTAGAAACCCCCAAAATATTTAATTTTCTTTGGCAATGCTATAGTCAGCCAACAAAATTAATTTATAAAGACCACCTTTTGAATTCAGCCGTTGGATGTCAGCAAGGTGATCCGTTGGGACCAGTAATCTTCAGTTTGGCCATTAACCCAATAATTCAAAAAATAAAATTCAAATTCAACATTAAAATTTGGTATCTAGACGACGGGACTTTAGGGGGAAAAGTAGAGACAGTTTTACAAGATTTAACCCTAATAAAGAACGAGTTTCAGTCAATTGGCTTAGAACTGAACCCGAATAAATGTGATATTTTTATATCTGAAAACACAGATAAATTAACAACAATCTCCAAATTCAACTGTCTGGCCCCCAACATAAAAGTTTTGGACCAAACTTCTTTACGCCTCCTAGGGTCCCCGATTTTAGAAGATGGCTTTTCCACTTTTATCGAGGAAAAAATTCAAAATTTTGATCAGGTTATTGATAGTCTGTGTAATATCAGTATTCATTCAGCTTTCACTATTCTTCGTTTTTGTCTTTTCGTACCCAAATTTACACATGCCCTCCGTTCAGGACAATTTTGGAAAAATGTAGAAATTTTGGGACTAGACAACTTAATACAAAATTCTTTGTGTAAAATTTTAAATGTAAATATTAATGACCGGGCCTGGGTCCAAGCGTCTCTTCCAGTTCGCTTGGGCGGGCTAGGTATTTGTAGAGTCACAGATGTCAGTCTGCCAGCATTTCTGTCGTCGGTCCATAGCACCGAAGAATTAGTCAGGAAAATTTTGTCAAATACACTGATTGATTCCGAGGTGCGATGCAAGACCGATGCCATAAATGCTTGGAGAATGTCTTGCCCCGACACTGACCTGACCTCACGCCTAGGCTCACAGCGACTGTGGGATTCACCGCTCTGTAAATTGAGAATTAATACACTAATTGACACTTCTGTCAATATTTCAGAGCGTGCACGCTGATCCAGCACGCGGATCCAGGCGCTCCCATCGCCCAACATCGATACAATGTTGGACGACACTACCTTCCGCATTGCCACTTGCCTTCGGCTGGGTACACCTTGTGTATCCCCGCATCATCGCACCTGTGGAGTAGCCGTCGATAATCTGGGACACCATGGCCTTTCTTGTAGCAGAAGCGCAGGTCGTATACCTCGGCACGCTATTCTAAACGACATAATTCGTAGGACTCTTTCCACCGCAGGTCTTCCGGCCGTACGTGAACCAAACGGTTTAGCACGAAGCGATGGAAAGAGACCGGACGGTATGTCGTTGCTACCGTGGAAGATGGGAAGGCCTTTGGTGTGGGACGCTACATGCGTTGACACCTTAGCACCTTCACACCTTCCAAGCACATCCGGATGTGCCGGCGCTGCTGCTGCATCGGCTGAAGGCTTTAAACGGCGTAAATATGCTAACCTAGCAGGTGATTACATATTTGAGCCGTTTGGGGTTGAGACACTGGGGTCATGGGGTCCGAGTGCTCGCCGCCTTTATAGAGACATTGCTAAACGCCTAATCGATGCTTCTCAGGACCAGAAGGCTGGCTATTTTCTGGCCCAAAGAATAAGTATCGCCATCCAACGTGGCAACACAGCCAGCATTCTGGGAACCCTCCCAGTCGGCAATGACGCTGACGATTTTTTAAACGTTATTTTGTAAATATTAGATAGAAACAGGCGTTACTTGGCGAAAATCCATGACAAAACAATGGTAAGTAAAATGTTTTAAGAAAAAACTTTTTAAATTATATAATAGCATTAATTTTTCGCAGAATCAAAAATACAACAAAACGTCGACAATCGTTTCGCCTCTAAACGAGGCATTATCAAGACTGTCTCAGAGAGAACAGCTAGATATTTTGTAATGTAAATATTTTTAGTCTATAATTATGTTTATTTTGTATATTGTAATTCTTATTGTAAATAAATACTTAGTATAATTGTAATAATACACATGCACAAAAGCCAAAATGGCAATGATGCAGTGTCCTTTTACTAATAGGAAGAACCTGGGGAATAAAACCATCGGTAGTGCTATGGATATACAAGGCAATAATTTTGCCAAGAATCCTGCATGGAGCCCTGGTATGGTGGCACAAGGCTGCCGCAGGTGAAAACAAAAAAAAAACTAGACGAAGTCCAAAGGCTAGCCTCATGACCCCGGGCGCGATGAGGCCACACCAACAGCCGCGCTAGAGATCATATTTGGGCTGAACCCCTTGGACTTATAAATAAAAAGAAGGGCCACCGAACAATGGTTCAAACTCAGAAGCATTGGCCTATGGACCGAAAACTTCATGGACAAAGGTCATGCAAGTATAAGCAAGAACAACGAAGAAAGGTTGTCAATGATCCTTTCCAATAATGACCTTATCAGGAAGGAAAGAATTTTTGACAAGAAATACATAATACCCATAGGGACACGAGATGAATGGAGCATAGATCCCAGTGATACTATCTGCTATACAGATGGTTCAAGAAAGGAATTGACTAAGTTATCTGGATCCGGAGTGTATATAAAATGATGGACAGAAATAAATAAGTAAATACCCCTAGGAAGATTTGCGAGCATCTTTCAGACAGAGATATATGCCGTAAAGGAATGCAAATAGTGGAACACCTTACTACAACGGGTAAGGTAACCATCTACAGCGATAGCCAGGCTGCACTGAAAGCACTTGATAGCGGAGTCAACATCAGCAATAGTTATGGAATGTAAGAAATCATTGGACAGACTGGCCAAGAACACCGACCTAACGATTACCTGGGTCCCCGGACACGAGGGTAACACGGGCAACAAGCGGGCCGATGAACTAGCCAGAGAAGGTGCTGACGAAAAGTTGGTGGGACCGGAGCCCCGGCTGCCCATAGCGCATAAAATCACCAAAGGAGTAATCAGTCATAGAACAAAAGTAGAAACCAACCAAAGATGGAGGACCTCGACTGGAATGAGACAGTCGAAAATCTTCATCAAGGGAATGGACAAGAAAAGGACGAGTCATTTCATGAAACTCCCAAGAGGAAACATGAGGCTCGCCATAGAAATTCAAATAGCTTACAAGAGCCTGTTGCCAATTGACAGAAAAACATTCAAAGATCTTCATGATCTTTGTCGTATCTTGTCTGTATCGCAATAGACGTGACGATAGCAGACTCTGTGTACATCCCTCAAAAACTACACTCATGCACAATAGTTTCTTTTGTCTGGCTCCAATAATATACAATAAATTGCCTAAGTGTTGGAGGGTACTAACTGCTCATACATTGAAAAAGAAACTTAACACATTATTGACGGACAAAGCTTATTATGATATCGACGAATTTTTAATTGATAGTATTATATGAAAGTGACATTGCAATTATAACATAAATTCATTTTAATTTTACTAAATAATAGGTTTTAAAAATAATTATATTATGTAGCTTGTTATGTTGCTGTAACTGTATTAGCATTGGTATTCTGTTTCTAAATGCAGGCTCTCAACATTTGCACGCCGTACAGGTAAAACATGAAAGATCTCTTTATTTTAAGACCTTCCATCTTGTATACTTATGTGTGCACACTCATGTTTAAGCAAATAAAGTTTATCTTATCTTAACTTTTATCTTTGTAAATCCAATGTGATTCCGGAGCCATACCATTACTATTACAATAATTTAAAAACTGGGTTGGAGGATACTGTAAACGTATCTGACTAGGTTTATATTTTGTTAAAATAAATCTTCTTTTTGTTTTGAGTTATTTATACCACTAAGTTGATTGTTGTTGCGGTACTTAATTGTGTAAGGTAATCTATATTCTGTAAGACAACTATTTAATTAGTCCTAGTAGTCGTACAGTTCCTACCTAAAAATAATCGAACATTTTGTTAAAGATATATAATTTTGTATTAACATGGTAAAGAAAGCACTGATTACTTAACCAATTAATATTACTAAAAACAAGAAGCTAAATATATTTTTTTACAGTTTATAACTTGTTAAAGACTGATTTAATCATTTAAGATCTCATTAATCTAATAAAGAAGATATTTACTTTCTAAGAGAGAATTTTGTGATATTTTTGATATTTTACTTGTTAAATGGTAAAGATTTCAAAAGTGTCAAAATAAACGTGATTTACTATTTTGTACTTGTTTGTTTCATTTTACCATAAAAAAATCAGGTTCATGACCACAACACTACACAGATTTCTGGTACAAGTAGTTTCTCAGTACCGTGTAAATTAGTGCAAGTACTAAAAGTAGATAAATGAGAATTTTTTTCTTATATTTCGAGGTTTCATGATTTACAACATACACACATATGTATGTTAAATAATGTATATTTCTTCTATTTTCATTATTTAAAAAATAAGCCGGAACATTGTAAACTAGTACAAGTGGCCACTTGTAACAGTGTACCCGTATGGATACATTGAGGAAAACAAGCTAAACAAATGCAAGTACAGCTATTTTCTAAAATACAAAGAAATATAAAAAAGTATATATGCAATGTTTTTCCTTTAATTTTCAGGTATAACATATTAAAATTTTAGAAATTTCTGTTGAACTTTGACAAAGTCACAAGCTTTAGAACCTTAGATCAAAAATACTATAGATATTGGTTCTGAAACGAATACAACGCGGAATCTTGGCACTCGAATACATATATAAAATAAACAAGATTGCACATTGATGGTTGATATACAAATAATTAATAATAAATAATACAAATGCATCTATGTACAGCGCTGTCTTCGCATCCCTCGAAAGTCGGCAAGCGGAATAGGAACTTGTTACGGATTCCATGCGCTAAGGTTATAAAAGGAATGTGGAGCACATTGCATATAAAACTTTTTTTTAATGAAATACGATGAGAAAGATAAACTTAAATTCACATTGTTTTATTCACGTATAAATAAACGTATAAAATAAATTATATAGATAAAAGATTACAAAAACAACAACAACAACAATCAACAATTATATTTTCACACACAACCTGTAGCCTAAAACAAACAATCAATCAAATAAATTTATGGGTAGGTACACATATCTACGATACTTACCTATGAAATATTTGAAAATACTAGGTGGTTGTTACTTCTCTTTCACGTGCTATTATACGCCTCCATTTTTCTTGTCTTATTGCATTATGGGGAAAACTTAAAACAAAATAAGATATATTCAAAAAATATATAAAACAGTAATCAAAATAAAATTTAAAATAAATAAATGACGACTCTATTTTTCTGTATGAGACTTGTTCTAACATTGCGGTGTGAAGTTGCGCGCTTGTTAGGTGTGAAGTTGTTCAACTTCACCGAGCAAGCGCGTAGTTTGCACAGTTAAAAATAACCATAATATTCTTAAGCAGTGCATTATTGCACATGAAAAGCAATTAACAATGTGAACTGATTTTTACTTGTCGAAAGTATGAGACTCCATCGCGCACGAAATTAAAATTTTTAAATGCAAGAGTTTATAGTTGGCTCGCGTCATTGTTGAAAACTACAATGACGCGACGAAACTACAATGTACTATTGTCTGATTATTATTAAGTATGCTGTAGCGCGATTTTACGAGATTACGTTCTCTATCTTATTTATTTCGACGTAACCGCCCGTGTTCCGGCGAATACCCAGTTTAGTATTCATATATCTGTGCCTAGGGTAAGAAAATCTCCTTATTCTGTGTCAAGGCCCTCGCGGGGCTGAAGGGCAATGAGCGAGCCGATGTACTCGGTAAGAAGGTGGCTCTGAAATTGAAGAAGGCACCGGACTACAGTTTGTACCCGGTTTCATTCGTGAAGCGTGTTCTGGGTCAGCGCACGCTCGCTCCACGAGTTGAACGAGAGGTACAAAGGAGGTACGACCGCCTCCGTCACCAAGCTTTTCCTCCCTTGACGTTCATTGCTGGGCGTCTCTAGTACGCACCAGGAGGTAGGTATTACTTGCCCACCAAGTGCCTTCAATCAAAAGTATAAATAAGTAGTCTGAAAACATCAGGTACGGCTGAATTGATTGATATAGACCGAAAACTAAAGTTAATTAACATCTGAGAACATCTTTGGTATTTGGTGTCCAACAGACTCAGCGGCCATCCACAGGAGACAACGCAACAAACTCGCGAAATTAAGGTCATATCGGGACAACATTCCTAGAGTCTACGCACCACAGTCTTGTCTGAATAGCAAGTTTTATTCGAGACCCAAGAATTGGTAAAACGAATGTTGAATTCGAGAAAATCGAAGACGCCGAAAACCCACATTTGCAGATAATATCATACATGTAAATTCAAGACACCCATTCAGTTATAAATATGCCGCCTTTCACTAATAAGCCGCGCAAGATGACAATGGGATTGGCGGCCATGTTGGTGACGTCATAGTGACGTAGATTAACCTACAATACTGTTTTGTTATCCGTTTTTTTCAGCGATTCATGACGTCAGAGAGTGGTTATTGTGATAAGGTTCTATCCTACTCTCATCGTGCGCAGGTTATACTGTCGATTATCTTCGGGATCAAATGAAACTCAGGTATCCGTGCCTATTTTTATCGAAGAAACATCCCTTCTCGATCTCTAAATCCAATACGTAGAAATTCTCATCCACCACGTCAATCTATAAGTGAAGTTGATGTATCAAATGGCTCATAGGATTTTAATAAACAAAAAATGGAAATAGAAGTGGAAATTTCTAAAGAAAAGCTTCAATTTGCTAGAAGTGAAAAATACAAGTCAAATTTGGAACTACAATAAACTTGAAAAAGAATTGAATACAGCCATCAGAGTTTACACAACCGTTTTATTTACGAAACGTTCAAGTAATTGATGATTGCAATTTACAAAATGCAATGTCACATACTGCAGACGTCAGTTGAACGGTGTGAAGCTGGCAGCTAATTTTAGCAGCCTATAATCCGACTAAATTTACATGGTAATTTTTGTGTTAAGTTAGCAGCCTTCGTTATTTTTAAACGATATTCTTATGTTGCTGTACAATTTATCTATCAAACTATTTAAGCGATTGCTAAAGCATCAATTAGGATCATTTGAAAGCGGTAATTTCGTAAAATGCATTTTCAAAAGTTTCGACATCGTTGCATTTCAGCACTTGTGACAACTCTTATATCTTATTTTTGGTACTTGTATTGTATTATTAAGATAAACGATTACATAAGGTGTATTTAGTAACCAGTTTGGTTGCAGCAATTTAACTGCATAACTATAAAATGGACCACTGAATTAAGAAATTAGCTAAAAATTATAACTATACAATGGTTGTTGGTAATTTTTGACACTTGTGACCATTTCAAAGGTGGCAGTTTCATATTATAACCCTGAAACCACCAGACGAACAAAAGCATTGATTTTTCAGAGTTAATTGATTATGGCTGGTGGTGTTGTTAGCTGCCCCATTTATTTGGATGTTTTGGGCATAAAATCATTAGATATTTATATGTCGCATCGAATAGGTGTATTTTCAAGGTCTTGTCCCAGATATTTAGTGCTTCGAAATGCATCTTCAAAATTTTCAATTCATGTTTCTTTTCAGTGCTTGTAAAAACCTTTTATCCCCATTTTATGGTGATAAAATTGTATTAATAAGATAGATTATTACATGAAGCGTACATAAGGACCAGTTTGGTCAGAAAAGTGACGTCAGAAGTACTGGCAACTTCTAAAGAGCTACTAGAGGAAATACCGAAAAGCCGTTAGACAAAACAAATAAACCCTGAACGCATTGAAGAGGAGCAGTGGAACAAGCGGCAAAGAAAAAGATACTGTCATTATGATGGAATTTTATAAAATTCCGAAATTATAAATGAAGACATTACATTAATGTGAAACTAATATATCCTATTTGTTTAAATGCACATTATACTATAATCATTATTTGCCTCAAATCAAAAATCCACTTGGATATGGCGCAGCAAAAAAAACATTTATATTTGAGTAAAGCCATGCTGTTCTTAAGTCAAAAACTGATAAAAATTACAATCGAGAATATATTGGTCCCTGATCATGTGTTACAAGGAAACTCATATAACTGCGGCTCTGTGATTGTAAATATTTTTGACAGAATCGTTAATGATAAAGATTTAAAAACGCCAACTAATTTTGACGACTACAGACTGAAATTAAAAGACATGCTCCTCTATAGAAGTTCAAATATGGTCGATTTATGTCTATGTTGAGGTGTTCCTGTTTTTCTTGATTGTTTTAAATGTAGTCATTGTCAAAGAAAAATTCTTAATAAATGTATGTTTAAACCCGAACAAATAAAAAAGAAAAACCAAACACCATCTTTGGAGGCGATATGCTTTTTATGCAAACGATACAACGTAAAGTAGGTGTAGATTTTTATTTAAAACTGTGGAAACGAGCATAAACAACGCATAGCTAAAGGCAATATAGGTGGGCTGGTCTAAAACGTCTAATTCGATTAAATTCAACATTAACTTTAAACAAATCAATGTGTCTGTTTGTCGCAATACTAATTTTACCAAAACGAGGTTACCAAACCTAAACCTTTAAGATACCTTCTCTTATTTAGTGCTCCATGTGTTGTTCAACCTATTAAATGCCTAAAAGATACATAAAAGAGGAGAACAGGTGTCAATAACCACTACCTAACAGCCATTTTATATTTAATTTTTTTAGGACATCTCTAATTTCAGTGATCCATTTGATGGTTAAGCAATTAAACTGCCGCAACTAAACTGATTTCTATGTACGACTTATGTAATAATCTATCCGAAATATATAAGATAAGTTTCATTCCATGGGGATAAGGGGTTGGCACAACCACTAAAAATAAACAATGTTTGTTTTTTTTAAGATGCATTTCGATGCACTATATCGTTCGTCTGTTGGTTTCAGGGTTATATTATCAAACCGCCATCTTTGAAATAATCTCGATCTTTGGTCTAGGTAATACATGAAAGCGGGGAACAGATGTCAAAAATTACTAGCAACTTGTATAATTAACTTTTTTAGCCAGTTTCTCATTTCAGTGGTCCATTTGATGGTTAAGATAGTTAAACTGCCGCAACTAAACTGGCCCTTATGTACGCTCTATGTGAAAATCTATCCTATTAATTCAATTTACATACCATAAAATACGGATAAGGGGTGGTCACTATCACTGAAAAGAAACAAGAATTGAACATTTTGAAGAGGAATTTCGAAGCACTATATCTGGGTCAAGATATCAAACTGCCGCCTTGAAAACACATGTGTTCGAAGCGACATATACCTGTCTAATAATTTTATGCCTAAAACATCCAAATAAATGGGGTTTAGTATGCTAACAACACCAGCAGCCATGATCAATTAACTCTGAAAAAATCAATGCTTTTGTTCGTCTGTTGGTTTAAAGGTTGTATTATCTTGTTTATTGCTCTATGTGTTGTTCCACCTATTTAATGCCCAAAACATACATAAAAGCGGTGAACAGGTGTCAAAAATTACTATAATGTACATTACATTTTACGAAATTACCGCTTGCAAATGATCCTAATTGATGCTTTAGCAATCGCTTAAATATTTTGATAGATAAATTGTACAACAACATAAGAATATCGTTTAAAAATAACGAAAGCCGCTAACGTCACAAAAATTACCATCTTAATTTAGTCGGATTATAGGCTGCTAAACTTGGCTGCAAGCTTCACACCGGTCGTCAGTTGCCACTGGGGTGACCGGGGTAGGGTTTGTCGTAAATGCCACAAGTTTTTTATGTTTTTAACGTATGTATTTGAATTATTATTGTGTAATTTGGTATTTAGTGTCCAACAGGCTGAATTTCTTAACAAAATGCGCTATGAGTCAGCGGCCATTCACAGGAGACTACTCAACAAACTGGCAAAATTAAATTCATATCGGGACACCAGTCCTAGAGTCTACGCACCATAGTCTTGTCTTAATAGCAAGTTTTATTCGGGACCCAAGAATTGGTGAAATAAATGTTGAATTTGAGAAAAGCAAGAAACCGCTGAAAACCCACATATGTAGACAATATCATACAGTAAATTCAAGACACCCATTCAGTTATAAATATGCCGCCTTTCACTAATAAGCCGCGCAAGATGACAATGGAATTGGCGGCCATGTTGGTGAAGTCATAGTGACGTAGATTAACCTACAATACTGATTTTTGTGAGTGTCATTTATGCACACTGAAAACAGGTAGTATGATAGTCAAGTCAGACCATCAACTACTTCCTAAAATAACCCTAAATCTATTGGCAAACAGGTTGGTTGCTTATGTAGATTATTATAAAATGTACACAGGAGAAAAGGGATATGTTGTTAGCTTAATAAATATAGATTACTCCATAAAATAACTATTAATAGAAGATAACATAACACTTGACAAAGGCCAGTAGATACTTATCAAGTTTTATAATAGACCATTGTTTATTTCATTTGACAGATGTTAATCGGTTCCAATTATTTAACGTCGAATTAGCCACTGTTATATTTAGACCACGAATTTTACAAAATCCCGAAATTATAGATGTAGACATTAATATGAAACTTATATATCCTATTTGTTTAAATGCACATTATACTTTAGTCATTATTTGCCTCAAATCAAAAACATTAACTATTATAGATCCGCTAGGATATGGCGCAGGAAAAAAACATTTATATTTGAGTAAAGCTATGCTGTTCTTAAAACAAAAACTGATAAAAATTACAATCGAGAAAATATTGGTCCCTGATCATGTGTTACAAGAAGACTCATATAACTGCGGCTCTGTGATTGTAAATATTTTTGACAGAAGTGTTAATGATATAGATTTAAAAACGCCAACTAATTTTGACGACTTCAGACTGAAATTAAAAGACATGCTCCTCTATAGAAGTCAAATATGCTCGATTTATGTCTATGTTGAGGTGTTCCTGTTTTTCTTGATTGTTTTAAATGTATTCGTTGTTAAAGAAAAAATCATAATAAATATCAGTTTAAACCCGAACAAATAAAAAAAAGAAAAAAAAAAAACGATCTTTGGGGGCGATATGCTTTTTATGCAAACAATACAACGTAAACGTAGGTGTAGATTTTTATTTAAAACTGTGGAAACGAGCATAAACTACGCATAGCTAAAGGCAATATAGGTGGGCTACTTATGTAACAATCTATCCTAAATATATAAGATAAGTTTCATTCCATGGGGATAAGTGGTTGGCACAACCACTAAAAATAAACTACTATTTCTACCCAAAAGTAGGTAGGACGTGGACTTTTCGATGTACGAGGCCCCTACACCGCCATTCACTCAATGATGCATCGATTAGGTATAAGCCGCGCAAGATGACAACGGAATTAGCGGCCATGTTGGTGACGTCATAGTGACGTAGATTAACCTACAGTACTGTTGTGTTATCTGTACTTTTCAGCGATTGATGACGTCACGAAGTGGTTATTGTGACAAGGTCCACTCACATCGGGAAGAAATGAAACTCGGGTATCCGTGCCTAATTTTATCGAAGAAACACCCCTTCTCGAACTCTAAATCCAATACGTAGAAATTCTCATCCACCACGTTAATCAATAAGTGAAGTTGATGTATTAATTGGCTTATTGGATTTTAAAAAACCAAAAATGGTAATAAAAGTCGTAATTGCAAAAGAGAAGCTTCAATTTGCTAGAAGAGAAAAATACAAGTTAAATTTGGAACTACATAAACTTGAAAAAGAATTGAATATACAGCCATGAGAGTTTACACAACCGTTTTATTTACGAAACGTTCAAGTTATTGATGATTGTAATTTACAAAATGAACAAAATGTTCAAACAACACAGTCGAGTGCTGATTAATATAAAATAAACAAAGTGTTCAAACAATAGAGTCAAGTGCTGATAATGAACAAGCTGCTCATATACAAAATGAACAAAGTGTTCAAACCAGTAGAGTGCTGATAAGAAGAAGCTGATCAATACAAAATGAACAAAGTGTTCAAACAACAGAGTCAAGTGCTGATAATCTCTCAAGTAAACGCCGATCAATACAAAGTGTTCAAACAACACAGTCGAGTGCTAATTATGAACAATATGGCGATATTTTACAAAAAACTTTGAATGAAAATTTTTAATCATAGTCAATCATGTATTTAATGTCATGAAAATAAATTATTCATTCAAATGGTTGTATGTATTTATGTATGACTGTAAAACTGCCTTTGCTTTCTCATCAAGTTCTTGGTCCGCATTGTTAACACTACAACTACTGTTATGTACATTTTTTTTACTGCTTCGGTTGCATGGTCGGTAGTGCATCGGCTTTCAACTCCTGAGTCTCGAGTTCGATTCCCGGGTCGAATCCAATATTTGTGTGAGGCACAAATGTTTGGTTCGGAGTTTGGGTGTTTTTTTATGTATACTATGTATATATTTAGAAATGTATACTTAAGTATGTTTATCAGTTTTATAGATCCCATAGCACAAGCTTATAGCTTAGTTTGGGCTAGATGACGTTGTGTGAGCATGTCCAAAAATATGTATTTTAAAAAAATAGACAATAATAGGGTAAGTCCAGGATAGATGCCCCCGCTTTTGAAAAGTCACTTTTTAATATGTAACATGATTCGACGTGGAGTCACTCTTCACCAACGTTCCCGTTCAAGATTGCCTTGAGGTCATCAAGAAGAAACTGAAGGACAATGGACTGTCCAACAAATACATTGTTCTACTTAGACATTGCCTAGAGGGTAAATATTTTCTTTATGGTGGACAGCATTACCTCCAAATCGACTGAGTGGCCATGGGTAGCCCCGTAGTATCGGTAATGGCAAACATTTGGATGGAACACATAGAAGATTCCATAGACATGCAGTTAGCTCAGGTAAAACTGTGAAAGCGATATGTGCATGATGTCTTCTGTATTATGAAAGGAGGCACAAGGGAAGTAGAAAATTTTTAAGCCACTTGAACTCCATACACCGGAACATCCGGTTTACTTATGAGATGAGCAGAGCACCAGCATTAATGCCGTACGTGAAGGGAGTGACGAACAAAATTGGAACAGTACTACAAAAATACTCCATTAAGACTGTATATAGGTCACACTCCAAAGTCGTATACCACCTGCGAACCCCTAAAGATTCCATTCCTCTACAGACACAAGGTGTTTATAAGGTAGACTGCAGCCGTGGTCTCTGCGATAGTACGTTTGGTCTGTCCAATGTATGAAATATTGGACAGACCAAACGTACTATCGCAGAGAGGGTCGAAGATAAAATCACAGCTGTAAAAAACCGCCAAATAAACAAGTCTGCGATTACCGAGCACTTGTTGGAATCGGGTCCCAACCACTGGATCTACAAGCCACATGTCTTATCCACTGACGGGCATTATTACTCCAGGATAGTGCAGGAAGCCGTCGAAATAAAAAGTATTATATTCTTTAACCGGGAAGACGGATATCGACTATCTACGTCGTGGAATCCGGTGATCAGCAAATGTACTCGCTTACGTAACCTCAACGAACGCCCGCGTGTAGATACTATTAGTGTGGCGTGCCGTGGTGCCTCTCCGAACACAATATTCAGTGACGATGAAGTGAGGGTAGCTGAACAAACCCGCACTTCACGAAGACGACGATGAGCTGAAGTCAGTCCACCCGTGACCACGGCTCTTGTGACGGGGTCGAAACGTTGGGTAATAAAGAGGTAGGTATGTATCTATCTCAATAATCGTTTGTCTTAATGTTATAATGTGGACAAAACGCGAAAGTTTAAAAAAGTTTTATATATAATTGTAGCAAACTAAACCAAATTATTGCAGCTCTTCCCACGGAAAAACATTGCCGGAATCGAGAGTACCTATCCTATTTCTACATATTAGACCAATTCTTGCACTCACACGGTGCAAGAATTGGTCTAATGCACTAGGTACTTATCATCCAAGTCTGTTAAACGGTTTACATTTAATAGAGTTAGGTACATACATTTAAATGTGAGATACCAATCGTCTGGGTCGACGTATCTTTGCGACCTTGGAGGACGCTCTGGATGTCGCCGTCAGTGCACCAGGTGGTTCTGACAAGCGTCCAGAGGTTGTGCCCGACGATGTCTTTAATTTTCTTGGTGTGGCCTCAAAGCTGATGAGTGGCAGATAATATTTACTCCGAACTATTTAGTGTAACGACAGCACCAAGCTTCACCGATCGTTGCAAAACCACGGAGAGAACTGATGGTTGCCATGAATTCAGAGGTATTATCGAAACCCCGGCTTTCTCTGTCTTAGCACCACAACAAAACAGTTAACTAAAGACCACCCCCCATTTATATTATTTCACCTACTTAATGTACCATGAGAATATGAAAGAAAAGGAAAACAAACGCACCCAGTAGATATCTATCGCACCATCGGCAGGTATAATTATTTTATGACCCTCCTTGCAGATAAATCATTTAAAACCGCAAACGCAATAAAGATGAACAATGAAGGGACAACTTTGGCCGAAAGCAGGTAATAGCTTTAAAGCGTTTGCCCGCAATGAACTTAGTTATTGAAGATGGATAGTTAGTTACCTACTTATGATAAGGTTAAGCAAACCTTTATTTACAATGTACACAAAGTAGTTAACTAAATGCTTTAAAAATATTCTTGTAAAGTACTTGTAGGACGGTCGTTTTTCGGACGTCTCCGTTATACATCGGCCGTCGTCGGGGACCTTTCGGCTCACCATGGCGCTTGCCCATACGAGGACACAACTTATACGATCACGACGCAAGGCACACGCTCGTTTGATACCTACTTACTCAATATTAACGCCATAGTGTACGCGGTCGAGATTAAAATAGTATACCTACTTGTTTATACAGTCCACTGCATTTCATTTAACTACAAGCTGAGCATCGCAGGAACAGTCGTTTACTACCTTATTTAGATAAATAAGAGATAAGGTTACATGTAGTTGACACCTGGTACAATAACAAGTCGTTAACAATGTTCCATCTCTGAACAATAGACACTTGCCCACGTACTTACCGTATCCACTTACCAGATGACGAGAATATGACGTCATAAAGTGCATTATTAACAAACTGTTGGTTTTTATAAAAAAACCAATCGTTTTAGACATAGAATCTATATTTTAGTCGGCCTGAGTTAGTGTTTATAAGTACATGAGACTATAGGTATCACGTTAGCTCCGTCTCCTATTGAAGCCGTCATCTTATTACCTACATCGGTTGCGGCAACGCCCCCACGTTGTGTGTTTGCGCACACGCAGGTTAGTTTACACACAGAAAAAAGTAGACATATACATAAGTTGGTTCAAGAAAATAAGATCTAGCTACAAATTGTATCACAGTTTACAAACTGTATACCTACTTATGCCTGATGTTACAGAAAGCGATAAGGCAACTTGTAGTGTACAGTTAGAACTCTAGCAAATGGTTTAATGTAAAATTTTAGTTTTTAGAAGATATATCTAATAATTTATGGACATGGATATTAATCGGTACTTGTACCGTTGCCTTTCATCAACATTCCATCGCAATGCAAAAGATTTCAATTTTTTTCAAAATTACAATATAGCTGCTATTTTTTATTAAATTCATTCGGCCATTTTGGACATAACCTATTATATGTGTGCCCGGTGACGGCAATGGGCTTACGCCCTATCACGTGGAACTAAAAATACTGGCAAGTTGTGGGTGTGTAATGCACCTCTGTCTACCCCTGTGGGATATAGGCGTGATATATATATATGTGTGTTTACTTATTAGACAACACTCATTTCGCTATCCTGAGTTAACTCCTATCTACCACACTCTCCTCCAACTCCATCATACCTTACTCTATGTTTACAAAATAAATAAATGTATTGAAATAGTCTAACGTAGCATAATAATAATTACTCAGTTAAATAAGGGTCTAATATTATTGCCAACAATTTATCTACACCCACAAGTAAAAGTATTATCTAGCTAAGACGATGGTCATTAGCACGTACCTGAAGCTAATGACACAGGTAATGAAGGCCGCCGGTGCTCCTTTATACCCCTGGGGGCTGTTCTACACGGAAAGCATATAAATACGCCGAAATCCGGTTAAATTGCACAGACACTAACCCGCTCGCACTGTGTACAGTCGTCTCAGTTTTCACTTAATCTGACTATACAAGTACCTACATAGACATGGCTCCTCAAGCAGTTACCTCTAAGTGCCATCAGGTGCAAGGCACCATCAAGAAGTTGCCACCAACAGTCGGCAACAGTAAGGTTGCTCCCAAAGCTCCTGAACATCCTAAACCTGGCTCCAAACCGAATTTTACAATAATAAAGAAGAAGAATGCGGTTAGAATATTACCTGTGAAGAAGGTGTATTTGAGAAAGGATCAGGAGCACTTGGTAAATCCTAGTCAAAAACTGTAAAGTAAGCTCCAGAAGTTATTTGGTGACGAATAACTCATCTTCACCTACAAGCTGGTTCACCTGCTGAGAGGTCGACTATCCCTTCGACTCTGTCTACTGTTCGGGGATAAATACTTACGCGATTATTCGTAAAAACACATTTTTGGGCATGGGAAGTGTGTCATTTACATAAACGACTGCCTCGGTGGCTCAGTGGTATGAGTATGCGACTGCCGCCCCTGAGGTCCCAGGTTCGATTCCGGGTCGATTCAAATTATTTGTGTGATCCACAAATGTTTGTTTCGGAGTTTGGGTATTTTCTATGTATAATATGTATGTATTGAGAAATATATAAGTATGTTTATCAGTCGTCTAGATCCCATAACACAAGCTTATATTAGCTTAATTTGGGCTAGATGACGTTGTGTAAGAATGTCCAAAAATATAAATAAAATATAAAAATATTCGGATGGAGTAAATGGCTATCTTCCCACAACGCACGGATATCTCCCATCCGTGCATTGGCTGATGGGTTTGAGGAGGAGTACAAGTTACCTAGATACTCAAACCAAGTCTGGTATGATACCTTCACGCGGTGCTGCCCGTTTTTGGTCTGATTGCCTCTGAAACAGCCGTAACAGAACTCATACAGGCGCTTCCCTTCTTTTCCCACTCCTTTCATATATTCCTGTCCAATAAAATAAACCTCAAGATTATCGCTACCTACCTAATTGTTTAATTAGATACTTATTATTGTAAGATAGATCATTATGCGATATATGGCGCCATCTAGTGATTAATAGTGCTACAAGAAAATGTTTAGGCTTATAGACTACTTTATGAATACAAATATATTATTAATTTTCTTTTCAAAATGCCTTGTTTTATTTAATACTAGTACTAACTGAGTCGGCGAACTTCACACCGCCTATATGAGTAACAGTTCAAAAGGCTTCATGGGAAGAATTATTTATTCATAACAGGTATTCAAGAAAAAAAACGTCAAAAATTGACACAACCGAAGTCAAATTACCGAAATAGGACCAAATAATTGTCGGAATGGGACCAAATTGGGAAGTAGTAGCTTTTATTTAAAAAGAAATCAAAATCTGTTCACTCAGTCCAAAGATATGAGGTAAAAAACATAAAATATCGTACAGTCATATTGAGAACCTCCTCCTTTTTTGGAAGTCGGTTGAAAAGGAAAGCCATTAGTACATTTAATTAACACTGGCTGACCCCGCGAACTTCGTACCGCCTAACAGTCGATTCTTTATTTTTTTTTCAGGCAATTTTTTAATTTTTGTCATTCGACGTATGAACGTAAGTAAGTGGGGGCCGGACCGGCTAACAAGGAACGCTCCGTACCCCGGGCGGCCGCGCGTTGTCCAGCGCTGGTGCACCGACAACCATTCTCGTACTTCAAAGAATATTCTAAAAAAAGAATTAGCGAAATCGGTTCAGCTGCTCTCGAGATTTGCGCTAAGCAACACATTCAGCGATTCAATTTTATATTATAGAAGATAATAAAAAGAAACCGACTGCACCGAACCAAATATTATCTAAGTATTAGCAGACGGGACTAATATAATCTATACTTATAATAAATCTGTAGAAGTGAAAATTCTGTACATTGAAAATTTCAATAAAATAAATGGCAGGGGGTGTTACTACACCGACACCGAATCCAAAAATTAGTAGTATTCTCTATTATACCATACAAATTCATCTTAAGATACGAAAATATGAAATATTATTTATTATCTTCGACATGTGTATACAGGGTTATTTGTAATTAACTAGCATCCAGATAAATTAACAACAATCTCCAAATTCAACTGTTTGGCCCCCAACATAAAAGTTTTGGACAAAACTTCTTTACGCCTCCTAGGGTCCCCGATTTTAGAAGATGGCTTTTATCGAGGAAAAAATTCAAAATTTTGATCAGGTTATTGATAGTCTATGTAATATCAGTATTCATCCAGCTTTCACTATTCTCCGTTTTTGACTTTTCGTACCCAAATTTACACATGCCCTCCGTTCAGGACAATTTTGGAAAAATTTAGAAATTTTGGGCAGACTAGACCACTTAATACAAAATTCTTTGTGTAAAATTTTAAATGTAAATATTAATGACCGGGCCGGCAATGACGCTTGGACCCATCCAAGCGTCTCTTCCAGTTCGCTTGGGCGGGCTAGGTATTCGTAGAGTTACAGATGTCAGTCTGCCAGCATTTCTGTCGTCGGTCCATAGCACCGAAGAATTAGTCAGGAAAATTTTGTCAAATACACTGATTGATTCCGAGGTGCGATGCAAGACCGATGCCATAAATGCTTGGAGGATGTCTTGCCCCGACACTGACCTGCCCTCACGCCTAGGCTCACAGCGACTGTGGGATTCACCGCTCTGTAAATTTCGAATTAATACACATATTTGAGCCGTTTGGGGTTGAGACACTGGGGTCATGGGGTCCGAGTGCTCGCCGCCTTTATAGAGACATTGCTAAACGCCTAATCGATGCTTCTCAGGACCAGAAGGCTGGCTATTTTCTGGCCCAAAGAATAAGTATCGCCATCCAACGTGGCAACACAGCCAGCATTCTGGGAACCTTACCAGTCGGCAATGACGCAGAGGATTTTTTAAACGATACTTTGTAATGTAAATATTTGGAAAAAGACCCCCCCCCCCCTCTCTAAAATCTAAACGGGTGGCTCTAAAAAGCTGAAAATATTTATGATGGTAGGCAATGTAATGAACTTTTAACGAACACTGTAACGGATTGGATAACTTCTACTTCTTCTTAATTTGCCCGGTTTATTTTAGTTAATTCCACACCTACGTGCATTGCCTCTGGTTAGCACTAAATGGCCTTGTAATGGTGTAGTTGGATCTCCTTCTTCTAAAGCAGGTGAAATAAATATATCTTTTATGATTTATTTGTTCATAAAAGCTTATTTATTTTTCATATAAAGACAAGTATTTATCTAGAAGAAGTTAGAGAAGGCCCATCAGTTGCTCACATAAATTCTAATTGCAAAGAAGTCATCCTATTCTATTAAAAGATGGATACAAATATGTAGAGCTTAGGAACAATAAAGATTTAACTTAAATGTGGCATTGCTCGAAAAATTCGTCTTCTCAAGGTATGATCAAATTAAATTTCAACAACACCACTAGGTACTAAAAGCAACTGATCACAATCATGACGGTGACTGACGTGGCGAAAAACGATATTCTTATCGATTCCTTTAGAATCATAATCTCTTTAGATTTTCACAAAAATCATCTCATTATTCATGTGTCTTTTGATCGCGACTAGAACCTTTTAGTCGCGATCAAAAGAGACATGAATGATTTCATGTGAACAATCATAATATTTTAGCACAATCGCAAGTGCAATATTCATTCTACGCTAAATACCTTTGTACCGAGTAGGCGAGCAGACTAAACGAAGCACCACCTCTGATGTCACATCATACGAGAAGGCAGTTCTAGTCCTTCTACAAGCTTCTATCAGTTTCTACCTGCGCATACGCCATAAGCCACACCTCCTTATAATTGAACTCTCCAATTAGGTGCAAGCGAGGAATTATAAGTACTACAAATTTATAGGTATATTATACACGTCCTTTGTTTAGATTCACGCCCATTTAAACCTGTTTGTGTCAAGCCGAGAATATACTTGTATGATATAAATACGAATACATTTCGCTAATAAAATCAATCACATACTGTTACTACGATCGTTTCAATACCTCTCAACTAACACTTCACCTTAATATTAAAATTTCTCTTTTTTTTGTAATAAAAGTACAGGTAGGTACTTAGATAAGTACTAAATTATTTTCAATAATTGTCGTATTGGTTTTATTTCTAAAGTCGAAATTGGGACATGTTTGGCCGAACTCATGAATTCTAAATTCGATGGTTGAAACGATTCTCAACCTGACTGTACGGATTTTTGCAAAAAAACCTATGTGTGTCCAGTTGACGTCAACTTAAAAGTTATTTATTTAAGTTTCGCTATACTTGTATAATGTAGAATATACTTGTATGTATATATCTCAATAATCGCGTAAAAGACCCGTTAGTCTTAAGTTTATAATGTGTACAAAACGCGAAGGTTTAAAGAGGTATTATTATTTTTATTATTTGTACATTGCATGCCTAAATAGGCAGGACATGTGTTTCTTTAACATCAAATAGTACCTAAGATGTACTTATGTAACATGTTCAGCAATAAAATGAATAAATAAATAAATATTTATAAAATAAATATTTTTGGACATTCTCACACAACGTTATCTAGCCCAAATTAAGCTAATATAAGCGTGTGCTATGGGATCTAGACGACTAATAAACATACTTACTTATATATTTCTAAATACGAGTACATACATATTATACATAGAAATACTCAAACTTCGAAACAAACATTTGTGTGTTATACAAATAATTTGGTTCGACTCGGAATCGAACCTGGGACCTCAGCGACGGCAGTCGCATACTCATACCACTGAGCCACCGAGGCAGTCAATAATTATTGATTGATTGATTTATTGATTATTAGCGTAAGACTAATGATTCTTTTTAAATTAGTTAATATCCTTAGAAGACATGTTTTTGGCAAAGGTATTTTACGGTATGTTCGTAGTTTTCTTTGTTCCCCTCTAACGACTGGATGGATTTCGATAATTGAGATAATTATAATCATGGTAATGTAATTTCAATATTTTTATTGAGCGAAGTTTACGAAGATCTCTCTTAGACGACTCGTGTATTTCGTTCGTGATCGAACTCCTCCTAAACGACTGGACCGATCTTTTTGAAATTTGGCACGGTCAAAGTGACCATCACCGTGAGTGCATATATCTGAATTCATAAAGATCGGTCCAGTCGTTTAAGAGTTCGACCCGGATCGACAAACTCAGCTCAATTATTGCAACAGCAGAATGCATTGCATACTTAGTTTATTTACTAAACATAGGCTAAGGTTTGATGAAGTTGGAGAAGAGTGTATAATGTCATCATCTAAGAAAAAAAGTAAGAAATCTACTGGAGGGTACTGGAGACCTACTTACACGGCTGGTTTTCAAACAAAAAAGTACCTACATACGTAGAAACATAGATATTATTATAGGTATTCACAACTAGCTGTTCCCCGCAGCTCCGCCTGCGTGTTACTTTAGATCGATATAACGTTTTTTTTATTTATGAACCGATTGAAATAAAACAAACTTTAAATGTTTAGTTGAATAAACCACCACGCATTACTGAAAACCACATTCAAATCGGTTAAGCAGTTTCTGAGATTAGCGTATTCAAAAATTAAGACAAACAGACAATAATTCTAAAAACCATTGTTTTGGGTTCTATTGCGTTCATAAAGCCTACAACAGTTTCTCTATTATATCTTCCCAGTCCAGTCCAAGACTATAGTTTTTGTAAAATGATATAAGAAAAAGTTAGCATAGGTATGTACTTCACTGCTTATAAAATATAATATGCATACAATATATTAATTACATATAGATTAGGCTATCAAGTATAAGGAGAAAGACTAAAGTTGCAGATGTCACATATACAGTGAGAAGACTTAAATGGAAATGGGCAGGCCATCATATGATAAGAGACAGGCGAAATAAATGGTCCAAAGTGGTCACTATGTGGTACCCTCGTTATGGGAAGAAAAAACCTGGAAGACAAAAAATGAGATGGGAAGAAATTAAAACAAATGCTGGGATAACATGGCGCAGAAAAGCCAGAAACCGAAAAGTATGGCGAGCTCTAGGGGAGGTCTATGCCAAGAGCAAGCTGATACAGATGTCTTGAAAAGGAAATATAATAATAATATAGTAATATAATATAATAATATCCTTAATTAATAATTATTTAGCAATTTCACAGTTAAAATCATACACGATTAAAATTAATGCTAAACTCTAAATGTTATGAATATTTAGTTGATAAGAAATTTGTTAATGAATGTTAAACAGTTACAAAAATTAATAGGATATATATAGATAATAATAATGTTTGTTATGATAGTATTTTATTTCAGTAATAAAGGCTATTTGAATTTGAATAATATGTGAGTGATCTCGTAAAGTAGAACAAAAAGGCTGTGTGTTGTACACAATGTTACATACACATGTATTATACACACAGCCTTTTTGTTCAAACACTCACAGAAATGCAAAGCTCAACTTACGCCTTTTACCTATATTTTTGGAGTTTACTCCTTAAGAATCGATTTTCATATATAAGGCGCCCGGTATGAGAAAAATCCGAGGGGTAAAACCTACTAACAAGTAACGAAAACGTGTCACGTTTTTGGTGCGCACCTTTAGTGCGCAACTTTCTAATTTGGATGTGAGTGTATTAAGATTATTATTATTGTTATTTCCTTTATTTAACTTAATTACATATTTAATACATTTTTAAATAAATCTATAAAAAATACAAATATATTTAAAAATATAAAAAATAGTGACCCACCGGCATCGGGTACAAGGACCAAGCTACCGGTGGTTAGGGCTCCAGAGAGAGGAATTTCCTCACGATGCGTGCCGTATCGAGCAACACTGCCTTCTGCATCAGGCCCTTAATCCAACCGTCTAACGAGAGCCTCTGTAGGTGTTGGTCGAGGCTCTTGGCGATCAGTCCATGCACGGAAACGACTATCGGTACAATAATAGCTGAGCTTACATGCCACATGTCGACAATCTCGTGGGCCAAATCCAAGTACTTTACTTGTTTGTCTTTTTCGGCTTTCACGAGATTGCCGTCATGCGGAATAGTAATATCAACTATTATTGCACGGCGCTCTAACCGATCTACCATCACTATGTCAGGCCTATTTGCAACAATAGTCCTGTCAGTGATAATAGATCGGTCCCAGTACAATGTGATATGATCATTTTCGAGAACTGGGTCGGGCACATACTTGTAATACGGTACTTCTGAATCCACGAGTTTGTATTTCAGAGCAAGTTGTTGATGGACAATCCTAGCTACTTGGTTATGCCTATGCAAATACTCGCCGTTAGCCAAACTAGAACAACCAGAGATAATATGCCTAAGGGACTCTCCAGGACGGTGGCACGCCCGACATATGTCAACCGTACCATCCTTCAGAATATACCTCCGGTAATTTTTAGTCATGACAACTTCGTCCATAATTGCAAAGACAAACCCTTCGGTTTCTCCAAATAGATTACCGAATCGTAGCCAGGATACCGATGATTTTAAATCAATATCAGGTCCATGTAGGGCCTGATAGAAACGTCCATGTAACTCTTTACCCTTCCATACATCCATGCGGTCATTGGTACTTAGTATTATAGGTTTGCGCCAGTTCTCTTTAGCCAAACCGAGCGGGGTAAATCCGTTGTCTACTGCAGCAACATCACGATGCAAATCCTCGTCCACCCGCAGGAAGTATTCCCTAAGATTGCACACCTCACGGTTGTGAAGGGTCTTAGCATTAAGAAAGCCTCGGCCCCCACACTTCCGTGGTATGTACAACCTCATTACAGATGAACGCGGATGATGCATTCGGTATGTAGTGAGTAGCGTACGGACTTTTCTATCCAAGGCGTCAAGTTCTGTCTGAGTCCATCTGAGTATGCCAAACGAGTACACTAAAACTGGCATGACCCAACTATTGTAGGCTCGCACCTCGTTACCGCCCGATAAAAGACTCTTAAGAACTTTTTTCAGGCGACCAAGGAAGCGTTCCCTCAATAATTGTTTCATGTCAGTCTCTGATATGCCTAACGCTTGTGACATACCCAGATATTTATAAGTATCGGTTGCCGAAAGGGACCGAAGTTGAGTGGAATCCGAAAGTTGTATTCTTTCGGAATCCACTATCCCACCCTTCTTCACATGCATGCTTGCACATTTGTCTACGCCAAATTCCATTCTGATAGAATTACTAAAGATTTCCGTTACCTTTAGTAATTCCATCAGTTGGTGACTGTTTGGGGCAAGTAATTTTAAATCATCCATGTAAAGAAGGTGAGACAAAACCTGGCCATCTTTCCGCAACCGGTACCCTAGACCTGAATTCTCCAGCAAAGCGCTGAGAGGATTCAGGGCCAGACAAAACCATAAAGGACTCAGACTATCGCCCTGAAATATACCACGCTCAATCTTTATCGGTCCACCATTACCACAAGCCTGTCGGCATCCTGAATAGCACAAGACGGTCTTCCATTGCCCCATGCATGTCCCTAAGAAGGTACATAGAGTTGCATCAATCTTATACAACTCCAGCACCCTCCTAAGCCATGAATGAGGCACAGAGTCATAGGCCTTCTTGTAATCTATCTAGCATGTCGCCAGATCCTTGCGATTACGGCGTACCTGTTGGCTAATAACCATATCCATAATTAGGAGCTCTTTAGTGCCACGAGCCCCACTTCTACATCCATTTTGAGAGATTGACATGATGTTGTTGTCAGTTATGTGGCGCGTTATTTTTTGTCTCAAAATAGATGTGAGAAGCTTATAGACCGTTGGTAGGCATGTAATTGGTCTATAATTTTTAGGCTCTATGGCACTACCAGATTTGTATAAGAGATGGGTCATACCAGTAGTTAGAAAATCGGGAAGCGATCCTGATTCCAAACATGATTGGAATTGAGCTGCCAACCGTCCGTGTGAACTACGGAACCATTTTATCCAAAAATTGTGCAGTCCGTCTGGTCCTGCTGATTTCCAGTTTGGTAACAGACGGACTGCGTTGGTGACATCACTATCTATGAATTTTAATGGTTCCATAGTTTGTATCGGTTCACACAGACGATTAACATCCCGCATCCAACCATCCTCTGTGTGGCTAACAGGAGCCGACCAGATGCCACTCCAGAATGCAATGGTGGCATCATCATCTGGCCGGCGCTCGTCAATCACACTTGAATCAGATCGCTCCCAATCTCTGTAGACCCATCTCTCATCTTTTTGGAACATGCAGTTTTGGGAATACCGGTCCACTCTTTTTTTATATCTTTTTATACGATTTGCCCACGCATAGACTTTTTGCTTCAGGTAGTCAATGCGCTCTGTGACCCGAAAAGCAAATTCTTGGGATCTAATATTAGTCCCCAAGAATGCCCGTTTCACAAAGCGCATCACTCTAGGGCGAGTATTGCCCGACCTGAAGCAAATAAGTTTCCCAATGAGTGCCCTGGTCTCGGCAATACGACGTTCAATCCTATACTGCCAGGCTGGTGTAACAAATTTCGGTCGAGTAGCTTTATCATTTGATAAAAGCTTAATATTTGCTACTCGACATGCCGCAACAGCCCCACAGTAGAGAATCGAATGTGTATCACCGAGATTTTCACTACTGTTAAAATAGTCTGACAGTAGTGAATCCAGAGCACACATTAGGGCTATATTTTTCTTATGCGTAGGCAAACGCGGTAGACGAGGTCTTTCGGTAGGTGTTACGTTTCGATATTCCCTCAGTGCACATTCCAAAGCGCTCCCTAATTGTACATTGCAATGAGTACTTACATCTGTAACCCCGGTATCTAATAAATCATCATCAGTGGGACGTTGTGTGGAAACAGTAGGAACATGTGTACCTGATGATGTAGGTATTGTGATACCAGGATTACCCTGTAAATCTGAGCGAAGCCTCTCAAGCACGGCATCATCCAACATATGACCACGTTGTATAACCCGCACTTGATCCGACAGACGTTGCGTTGATACGTTAACAGTTGGTTCGAGCTCCTGAAACAGAGACAGCATTCCTACACGATACGCAGTGAGATTAATTCCTCCCTCTGTAGCCGCATAATATGCCCGCATGACGTTCTCGTTCATGGAAGAAGTCCATCGCATGCGGTGCACATTACCACCGGCGGCGGGGTCCCTAATCGAAGCCGGAGGGCGTCGGGGTCCCAAGCAGGTCGGTGGCCGGCCTCTCCCCTGCCGACGTACAGGTGGAGGTGACGTCGGTGGAGAGAAATACTCGTCGCTGCTAGAGCTCGACGCCTCACCAGTAGCCAAAGTTTCCGGCAAATGGGAGGCGGAGCTATGCGACGAGTCCGGGGTTGGTAATTGTGCAGTTTGTCTATCTCTGGCTCTAGCTCTTGTGAGCATATTTATCCTTTATCATCATCCATCCATTTCTTGATATTGTTTGTATTTGATTAATATTTTCTTAAAGTGACATATGCCAAACATCTGCAATTTGGTATTTTTTCTTTATCTTGATAATATATAGTTTGTATATGTAATTTATAAATTTATTGCAAATCTTGCTATGCAATATATAATTATAGTATAAATTTAGACTGTAAAATTAAATAAAAATATTAAAATAATTTTAAGATGAAAAATGACGTTCGATGATATTAAGGGTTGCCAGGTTGTTATTGTTATTTCGTTTATTCAATAACATTCTTATTTTATACATTTTTAAATAGATTTATAAAAAACACAAATACATTTAAAAATATAAAAAATAGTGTCCCACCACTAGCGGAGTAGGACCAAAACTACCGGCGGTGGAGGCTACAGACTGAGAAACCTCCTAACAATACGGCACGTGTCGAAGATAACAGCCTTCTGAATCTGACTCTTGATCCAACAATCTAACGAGAGTCTCTTGAGGTGTTGATCGAAACTCTTAGCTATTAGTCCGTTTGCCGAAACGACCATCGGGACAATGATCGTCGAGTCTACGTTCCACATGGCGGTTATCTCGAAGGACAGATCAAGGTACTTACTAAGTTTGTCCTTCTCTGCCTTAACAAGATTCTCGTCATGCGGGACGGCGACATCGACGAGCACTGCCCGACGCTGGGTCCGATCAACCAACACGATATCGGGCCTATTGGCAACAATAGTCCTGTCCGTGATGATTGATCGGTCCCAGTAGAGCAATGCACGACCATTCTCAAGAACTGGCACTGGTGTGTACTTATAGTACGGTACTTCAGACTCAATAAGGTCATATTGAAGATCAAGTTGCTGGTGGATGATCCTGGCTACTTGATTGTGCCTATGCAAGTACTCGGTGTTAGCAAGATACGAACAACCGGAAATAATATGGCGAAGTGATTCACCAGGACGGTGGCATGCTCGACAAATGTCGACCGTACCGTCCTTCATGATGTATTTCCGATAGTTGTTCGTTTTGATAACCTCATCTGCAATTGCACAGGCAAAACCTTCAGTTTCCCCAAAGAGGTCCCCAAAACGCAGCCAGTTCACCGATGCGAGCAGGTCTACATCGAGTCCTGTTAAGACTCGGTAGAACCGCCCGTGTAGCTCCTTGCTCTTCCATACGTCCTTACGGTCTTCAGTACTTAACACCTTTGGTTTACGCCAGTTCTCGTTAGCCAAGGAAAGAGGTGTAAGGCCCTTGTCAACTTTCACAACATCGCAATGAATGTCACATCCATTCTGTAGGAAGTAATCCCTGAGACTGCACACTTCACGGTTGTGGAGGTTCTTGGCATTCAAAAAGCCTCGACCCCTCCACTTCCGTGGAATGTACAGTCTCATGACAGACGACCGTGGGTGTAACATTCGATGCAATGTCAGTTGTTGACGGACTCGCCTATCCAGGGCGTCTAGTTCCGTTTGAGTCCACCTAAGTATGCCAAAGGAGTACAACAATAAAGGTATCACCCAACCGTTGAAAGCCCGCATTTTGTTACCACCGGACAAAGAACTGTTAAGAACTTTTGTCAGGCGGCCAAAAAAACGTTCTTTCACCGATTTCTTAATATCCTCTACCGCTATACCCAATGACTCTGACATACCTAGGTATTTGTATGTTTCGGTCTCGGTGAGAGATCTGAGAGTTATTATCTCAGAAAGTTGTAGATTCGGTGAATTTACAACCTTCCCCCGCTGTACATGCATAACCGCACACTTATCAACACCGAACTCCATCTTAATGGCATTACTAAAAACTTCCGTAGTTTTTAATAATGTCACTAAATCTTGGTGCTTCGGTGTGAATAGTTTGAGGTCATCCATATACATCAGGTGAGAAATAACCTCACCCCCTCTACGAAACCGATAGCCTAGCCCTGAATCCTTCAGCAATGTGCTAAGTGGATTCAGTGCTAAACAAAACCACAATGGACTCAAACTGTCGCCCTGGAATATACCACGCTCAATCCTTATCAAGTCATGCGAATCAGAGGCGTACCCACCACTACCTGGTTTACGAAGGACTGTGGTCCACTGCCCCATACACGAGACTAAGAAGGATTTAAGAGTCGGATTAATTTTATACAACTCTAAAATCCTCCTCAGCCATGAATGAGGCACCGAATCATAGGCCTTCTTGTAGTCAATCCAGGCAGTAGAGAGGGCGCCCCTACTCCGCTTGACCTGTTGGCTAATGGCCATGTCAATAAGGAGTAGCTCCTTAGTACCACGTGACCCAGCCCTACATCCATTCTGAGCGTTATCTAAAATATTGTTAGACATTATGTGTGAATTTAATTTACTTCTCAGAATGGATGTAAGGAGCTTGTAGATGGTAGGTACGCAAGTGATAGGTCTATAGTTTTTAGGTTCCGTGGTACTACCTGATTTATGGAGCAGGAAGGTGATGCCAGTGGTCATAAAAGCGGGTAAGGAACCAGACTCGAGGGCTTCTTGATACTGTGTTGCCAAGCGTTTATGCGAGCTCTGAACCCACTTTATCCAAAAGTTGTGCAATCCATCCGGCCCAGGACTTTTCCAGTTCGGGGCCTTACGAATTGCACAACTAACATCTTCGGAGTCTATGGTAATAGACTCCATGGGTTCGATGATACTGCATTCACGCTCGACGACACGGATCCAGTCGCCCTCCGAATGTTCGACGGGCACCGACCATATGTCACGCCAAAATTGATTCATGGTGTGAGCATCTGGCAGTTGTCCGTCGCTCAAACGTTGTCCAGTTCCCTCCCACTCTCGGTACACCTTCCTTTGGTCACTTTGGAAGATGCGATTCTGCCAGTATCTATTTACACGCTCTCTATAACGACGGATACGGCTTGCCCATGCATACACTTTCTGTTTCAGAAAGTCAATACGTTCCGTGACATTGGTTAAGTATTGCTGGGGACGAATACCGGTCCCAGCGAATGCCTGACTCACGAAACGCATGACCCGGGGACGACTATTTCCCCGGCTAAAACAGATAAGCTTCGCAATGAGAGTCCTAAATGTGCCGATACGTCGCTCGATTCTTGCCTGCCATACGGGCATACCACCCGATCGTGGTGCACGGTTAAATTCAGGGAATTTAACGCGTGCAACACGACAAGCGGTAATAGCTCCACAGTAAAGAATCGAGTGGGTATCGAGCAAATCATTGCTAGTCCGTAAGTACAGAGCTAGCAACGCATTCAGGGCTCCCATCAACGCCAGATTTCGTCTATGCATGGGTAAGCGTGGTAGCCGTGGTCTAGAATTAGGTGCAAACCTATATTGAGAGATCACATCTTCTAAAGTACTCCTTAATTGCTCGCTTACCTGGACAGATATATCACTCGTATCATCTCCCACGTCGAGCACGGTATCAACTAAAGTGGCACTAGTTGCAACCGTGTGTGTAGCAGGTGACGGTGCTCTCGTTGACGCTGGAGCTGGTCGAGTAGATAACACTTCCAGGCGTAGTCGATCAAGCACAGGTTGATCCAACAACTTGCATCGTTGGATAGCCCGCACTTGATCCGATAGTCGCTGGATGGCAACGGTCATTGTTGGTTCAAGAGCCTGAAACAAAGGAAGCATCCTTGATCTGTAGCCTCATAATATGCCCGCATGACGTTTTCATTGATGGATGAAGTCCATCGCATGCGGTGCACAATACCACCGGTAGTGGGGACCCTACTCGAAGCTGGTAGGCTTCGGGGCCCCAAACTGCTCGGCGGCCGGCCTCTCCCTCGCCGGCGTACAGGTGTTGGCGACGTCGGCGGGGAAAAATACTCATCACTTGACGATGAACTCGACGCCTCAGCAAGCACTTGTGTCGCAGGAGTGCGGTCCAGCGCTTGCGAGGCGGAGCTAAGTGATGAGTCCGGGGGTGTTATCTGTGCATTTTTACTCCTGGCTCTTGTTATCATCGCTATCCATAATCATTCATAATATTTATTTTCTCGTAACATTCTGATATTTTGATAGTTGACGTTTGTCAAAACTTCGCTTCATATTTGCAGACTTTGGTATTCTTGTAATAAATTGTGAAATATAATATTTATGGACTTTTTGGTGATATAATTTAGAAATCAGTAAGAATTTTAAAAATTGAGGAAGATATTTGAGATAAAAATATTAAAATATTTTATTGATGAAAATGACGTATGTACAGATGTCCAGAGTTGCCAGTTTTTTTTGTTATTATTATTATACTCATTTATTCAAATTATTCTCTTAACATAATTTTTTTTACAATATTTATATGAAAAATTACATATAATATTATAAAAAAATCCATGTCAGACCACCACCAGTAGCGGAGCAGGGCCCAAACTACCAGCGGTAGAGGTCACAGACTGAGAAACCTCCTAACGATGCGTGCCGTGTCGAGGACGACAGCCTTCTGTATCTGACCCTTGATCCAACAGTCTAGCGAGAGTCTCTTGAGATGTTGATCGAGACTCTTCGCTATTAGTCCATTTGCCGAAACGACTATCGGGACAATGATCGTCGAGTCTATTATTATTATTATTATTGGAGTTTACTCCTTAAGAATCGATTTTCATATATAAGGCGCCCGGTATGAGAAATATCCGAGGGGTAAAACCTACTAACAAGTAACGAAAATCGTGTCACGTTTTTGGTGCGCACCTTTAGTGCGCAACTTTCTAATTAAAACCTCGTACTTAAGGAGTAAACTCCAGTCGTGCGTCGGAGCTGACACACACACTTTTTATTTTTTTTTTGGTGAGTCAATTGGGTTTTAGTTTCAGGAGTGGCGCTTAGGCGTGGCCTTCTCCTGGAACCGTTTGCAAGTTGATTGTTTAGTTAGTGAAGTGTTTAGATGTTATGTGTCGTTAGAGTGTTTTAGTTGATTTACGATATAGGTGATGTGGTGGAGGAGTGAGTTAAGTGTTTCTGGGGCAGTTATAAATAAGGTGGTTGAGGGTTTGCGAGATTATGTTGGTGGGAAGTTCGTGGGGTCATGATGAGTAGGAAGGAGTTGCTTGGTTAGGTTAAAGGTTTGCGAGATTGTGCTGGTGCAAGGACAGAGGTCGTTGTTTAGGTTTAGTTGATTAGGTTAGGTTAGGTGGGACATCCGCTTTTGTGTGTGGAAAAGTTACAGGGGGTCAGTACTTTCCACACACTCCCTTAGTCGCCTCGTACGACATCCACGGGAGGATATGGGTTGGGGCTATTCTATTCTGCCGGCCACCACACGGCGGAAATTTTACCTATTTTAGCGGTTCCTTTCAGTTTCACCCGTGTGGTAAGAATCTAATTATTTGTTTACCTATATCTAGTAAAGCATATGTTGCTCGGGCTTGAAGTATCTATCATTCTAATAGTGAACGAATTTTTGAAATGAATAAATAATTTATTTGAAAGCAACATAGGCTCATATAGTATCAATTAAATATTAAAACAATAATAAATTATAATGGTTGCCATTGACGAATATCTCCCCCCGCTAAGGCACTACAATGGTGAACATGAAGGCTATCAAGCCTCTGAGCGATCATGTTCAGGATGCTGTTGTCGCTACCCCGCACCCTGCGAAATAGGACTAATAGTTTTTGAATTTATTTGTTACAAAGAAATTAATCTTTCTTCTTCAAATATTTATTATCTAGTTAGTTCTGAGACGGCACATTTACAGTAAACCATTTGCTAGGTTTCTAGCTGTACACTGCAAGTTGCCTTATCGCTTTCTCTAACATTAGATAGTAGGTTTAGGTACAGTTTGTAGTTCATTCAAAAAGTGTGATACAAATTAGATGGTCTTACGCAAAGTGTTGGTATAATAGTTCTTGTACCAATTTACATTTATTTACTCTACATCTGTTCACTAAACTGCGCGTGCGCAAGCACACAACGTGTGGCGGTGCAGTGGAGGCGTGGCCAAAACCTCTGTAGTTACTAAAATGGCGGCGACAATAGTAGGCGGAGCTAACGTACTTATCTATACTCTCTTATACTTATAAACACTAACTCAGGGTGACTAAATCTGCCGGGCGCCACTGGAAATACGTTGCTTGTAACCAGAGACGCCCGGTAACGGACGTTAGAGCGGCCGCGGAACTAAAAAAAAAAGGCGACTAAATTATAAAATCGGTGTCTGAAACTATGGGTATTTTATAATCCAAAAGTATCTATGGAACATAGAAACTATTTGTTATTGTACCAGTTGTCAACTACAAGTTACCTTATCTCTTATTTTATCTAAAATTACACGAGTCCTACTTTTCTAGAATATTATATAAGGCAGTTTAGTTACATAAATTTTGTAAAAAAAACGTTTACATTACTTTCTCATAATGCATCTTCAAAACCTAAGTATATGTACAAAGTTGTGGTCAAACGTTATAAAGCTATTATTTCCCTACTATCGGCAAAAATTGTCTCTTCATTGTTAATCTTTATTGTTCTGGCGGTTTTAAATGATTTATTGCAAGGAGGGTCATAAAACTATTATTGTTATATTTTTGTTTCATATTCTAACGTTGCACTAAGTAGCTATTGTCTGTTGGCGTTATTGTTTATTTAACTTAAGAGCCATTTCACGTTTTCGCACGAATTTCTAATATTTTGAGCTCCTAAATTACCATAGTCTGTAATAACTAGAAAATATTGAATATGCGCAAAAAATGAGCCAAGCTTTCGTGTTGACGTTTAATGTAACACATTTACTAAAAATAACTTATTTGATCTATAGGTAGTAATCAATTTCCCACAAGCATTTTATTGAAAAACGGGCGCAGAGTTGATTTCAGAGTCGTATTTCAATCAAAAATACTTATTAATTGAGTTTAAAAAAATACATAAAGCATTGGATATATATTTTAATCGTCATTTAATGTAACAGATGATTGAATTGTATTACAATTATTTAGTAAAAAAATAAACCATTCGGCCAATTTTTGAGTTTAACATCGCAATTTGATCGTGATTTTTGGCTTAAATACACAGTAATTACAAAAATAAAATTATTCCAAAATAAACTACATTCATTAGAGAACCGATTTCTGCAGTAATATAGGAAATTCTTGCATATACTTTGTCAAAATATTGATATAACTTCAATCGAAATTACAATAAATTACGATACACAAGTGGGCACCGCTTAGTACGGCGCGAGCGCCCATTGGAGAAGGACCTGTGTCATTTTTTCCCGCGTCCCGATTATCGAGCATTCGTAGAGTGAAACCATTATTGTACTGCGACCACATTGCTTTGATCTGCTTTGTATTTTTTCACAAGGTAAATTTTGGTTTATTATCAAGTATACTGTATGATTTTCATTGTTTGTAGAAAAAATATATATTTTTGTTTTATTAGTTTTAGCAATGGGGCGCAAGGATTGCGTATACCGTTGTGTTAAAAAAAGGAAACGTGATAATTCTACAGCCTTAGAGAAAGCAACAGAAGTGAGGTAAATATCTATTTATTTTTTTTTACAATATTTATTTACATAGTAACTGATTATTTATTGATTAAACATACAAATTTTTTTTTTATATTTAGGTCGACAAATTGACGCCACCCGCCTGATGGTAAGCTGTGGCGACGTCTGGCGATTGTGGGCAACTCTCACAGTACACAGGAATACTATAGAGAGTGACCCTCAACTTGACGACCCAGTAATGTGCCTCTTCACGCTTCGCTTAAAGAACCCAGGGTTATATGTTGTAGGAAACACGTGCGCGGGCAGGGCGTTCCAAGCCACCATCGTTCGGCAGAGAAACGAACGTTTAAAACGCTCACTTCTCGCGAAGACGGTTTCCACGGTACGAGAGTGACATCTCTGCCCGGCACGCGTTGTTCGGGATCGGAAGGGAGAGGGTGGGATCAGATTGAAGAGCTCTTCATAACACTCACCGTGGTAAATACGGTAGAACGCGGCCAAGGCAGCAATTGTTCGGCGCTGGGCTAGCGGCTCAAGGCTTCCCGTTACCTCCGGACAATCTATAATGCGAACAGCGCGTCGCTGCATAGCGTCGAGTGCGTCCAGCAAATACTTCGCGGAGCCGTCCCAGAGGTGAGAGCAGTATTCGACGCAGGGTCTAATCTGCGTTTTGTACAGCAGACACCTCTGGTGCGGTGTAAAGAATCGCTTTACCTTGTACAGTATTTCTAGTTTCCGCGAAGCTAGCCCAATACATCTCTCAATGTATTTAGTGTTATTGAGCTCTCGACGTACGTCTATGCCAAGGATGTCTAGATTATCCATCATTGGTAATGTTGCATTCTGAAGAGTGGGTAGGGGAAGGAAAGGGATTTTTTCGCTGTAAATGCACACGCCTGTGTTTTGCGGGCATTGAACTCGACCAAGTTCTCGGCACCCCATTGGGAGATACTATCGAGGTTACGGTCGAGATCAGCCACGAGTCGTCATCTCTCCTCCTCAATCTCAGATCGCCCCGCCGCCGCCGTCGGACGAACCGAGTAACTACCGTGCAGTGTGCTGTCATCTGCATAGCAATGAATGTTCCCGAGGGATAACATATCATTAATATGCAGAAGAAAGAGAGTTGGTGATAGTACGGACCCCTGCGGTACCCCGGCATTCACTTGCAAGAAGCGAGAAGCCTGGCCATCGCAGAGGACCCGCACTCGGCGCTCGTTTAAAAAGCTGGCAATCCAGCTGCACAGTTGAGGAGGTAGACCATATGCCGGAAGCTTGGAAAAGAGCGAAGCATGCCAGACCCTATCGAAAGCTTTGGCGATGTCCAGGCTAATAGCCAAGGACTCGCCTTACTTTTCCATAGCCCCACCCCATACATGCGTGACGAATGCCAGGAGGTCACCCGTTGATCGTTTTGGCCTGAAGCCATATTGCCGATCATTGATTAGCGAGTGATCCTCCAGGTATCGCATGAGCTGCTTATTGATAAGGAGCTCAAGCACCTTGCAAATGACTGAGGTGACAGCTATGGGTCGATAGTTGCCTGGATCGGAGCGATCCCCTTTCTTAGGGATCGGTTGTACGTTCGCCTCTTTCCAGACCTCCGGCACGAGCCCTGTAGAGTATGACAGGTAGTACAGACGCGTTAATACTGGAGACAACTCAGCAGCACATTTTCGTAACACCACCGCCGGAATGCCGTCAGGGCCACTGGCTTTCCGCGTGTCGAGCGACCGCAGCACTGCCCGTACATCACATTGCCTGATAACAATATCAGGCATAGTGTGGCCACAGTTGGCGATGGCAGGGGGCTGCAGGCCACGGTCATCGACGCGGGAATTAGCCGCAAAGAGGTCTGCGAGCATGTCCTTGTCTGTCCTGTCTCTTGGGCTTTGTGAGCCAGTGATCCATCAGGAAAACGCTGTGGTGGCAGCGAGGGTTGGCAAAAATTAGACTGTACGGCTTTGGCCAGTTGCCAGTATCCACGGCTGCCCGTGGGGTGGGATGTGAGCTCCTGACCAAGCCGCGCGACGCGCTGGGCATCCGCTCTCTTGAAGGCCCTCTTGCTGGACCTAGTGGCCCTATTGTTCGCTGCTTTGAGGCAGTTCACATTCGGGTCACGTGCCGCCCGAGCCCTGACCCAGGCGCGATACGCCGACTGTTTTTTCTGGACAGCCTCGGCACATTCACGCCCGAACCAGGGGCGAGCTTTGCGGATGCTGGCGACATCAGTGAAAGGGATATAATATTCTATCCCTAGACTGATCTCGCCAGCAACGGCAGCAGCGCTATCCGAAGGCGCCTTCCCTTCAAAGCAGCGTTGGCTCCACGGGACGGACGCAAAGTAATCGCGGAGACCGTCCCAGTCTGCCGACGAGTAGTGCCATAGTCGTCGAGTCATTTGCTCAGCACGAGCAGGCGGTGGCACTTGGAAGCTGGCGTGCACCACACAGTGGTCGGAAGTGCCCAGTGGGGCGCGTACCGACAACTGTACTCGGCTGGGCGACTCGTCAGCAGTAGATCCAGCAAGGCGGGCGTGTGGTCTGACCTGTCAGGTATCCGGGTGATCCCCTGTACCATCTGGGTCAGCCCGTGGGAGAGAGCGAATGCATGGGCGGATCGTCCCGCATGATCGGTCCTAAGGGACCCCAGCCACTCAACGTGATGACCGTTAAAGTCCCCCTGGAAAACCAGGTCAGCGTTCGGGCACCTGCGCATCGTCAGCCATTTCGCTGAGGTATTCGAAAAGCCTTGTTTTCCCAGTGTCCCCTGTGTGGGAGCGGTAGACGCACACGTAGATCTGGCTCATAGAGCCATGACCCAAGAAAGGCAAATTCAATGCATTTACGCCAATTATTCATAAAGCATTAATGAGTATTTTATTGTTAATCGACAATAATATGTGATTGTTTTTATCCTAATTGTTATTATATTATTTTACATACCTAACTTCTTGTTTTTCTATTTACCTAACCTGAAAATTTCATTAGACTAAATAAAATATCGTTCCCGCCTAGACCAATTCCACTTTTTTAAATTTAAATCGATTTAAATATATAACTTTCATAAATCTCATATAAAATCACATTACGGCTCAAGATTGCTTCGTCCGTCTCGTCTCTCGCGTTACACTGTTTATGTTACGTTTGAGTGAGTAGTTACGCACACATAAACAATTATACAGTATTTTACCTAAACTCAAGCGCAATCATTTTGTGAAATGGGTCTTAATCTCTTCTTATTGTAACCCTTTTCTGTTGTAGTGATAAGACAGAAAAAGCCAGGATTTCGAGACTATATAAACCTCTGAATTCGTGGCAACCATCAGTTCTCTCCGTGCTCTTGCAACGATCGGTGAAGCTTGTCGCTGTCGTTACACTAAATAGTTCGGAGTGAATATTATCTACCACTCTGATGAGTGGTAGATAATATTCACTCCGAACTATTTATTATTTATTAATTATTAACTATTTATTAATTATTTATAGCTGATGCTATGAGCCCACACCAAGAAAATAAAAGACATCGTCGGGCACAACGTCTGGACGCTCGCCAGAACCACCTGGTGAACCGACGGCGACTTCCAGAGCAACCTCCAAGAGCCCAAAGATACGTCGATCCAAATGATTGGTGGATGGACATCTCACATTTGAATGTATGTACTTAACACACTCACATTCAAACTGCGTAACAGAATAGTATGAACATTAGCACATAGATAGACTATTATAATTTTTGAACAAACACAAGGATAATTTGGTTCTGGCAATTGAGTTATTTTATTCAGACTTCTGTACCGTAAACAATAATGTTATTTTTACAAATTTATTATAACTTGAAAAACAATATTTTGATGTAAGTAAATTGGTGAGTACATAATCATATACTAATCAGATTGTATTTTCAGATCGAACCTCTGCAGCTGAGTGAAGACTCAAGCTCTGAGTCTGAATCTGAAAGAAGAGCAACAAAACCACCAATGAAAGTAAATGCCTATTTTATACATATATTGTAATCAGGCCTCTATCTTCAAGGTGGTAGGCAGAGATACATCACACACGTTTTACATGGAGCGCGAATATGAGCCTATTGAAAATTACTCATAAGTAGAGTCTTCTAGTTTTAATTAAAACCCCCACAATTTTCTTTACACAATTTTAAAATAAATATATAGATACATAGCTAAGAGGTGGCGCTAAGATTAATGTTAAGAAATTCTTAAATTAGGTACCTTTCTAAACAATTTTTCTAATAAGATTGTATTTTCAGATAAAACCACAGCAGCTGAGCGAAGACTCGAGCTCTGAGTCTGACACGGAGATAACACCTAAACAAGTTCAAATCAAGGTAAGTCGCAGATATTTTCACATTCTGATTTTAAGTGCTTAGTAAGACGTGGTGACTATTTAAGTGCTAAGGTAATACGTGGTGACTATTTCAAACATTAAACTTCCTGGATACTGGCAATAGGCTCACATGTATGTGTTTAGTTATTTAAATGCCACGGTCTAAGGCCGCTTCTACGTCCATTACCGAGCGCCTCTGGTTAGCACACAAAGAATTTCACCTGTATGTGTGACTAAGAAATTTTCAGACTAAAAGCGGACGTATAACATACCTCTGATTACCCCCTCTAGAAAAATTACGGGATTATATAATAGTGTTAAACATATTTGTGAAGACTCGCGCTGGAATATCTTTGATTATAATTATGTAAGAAGTCGCTATTTTTCTGTAAAGTTAATTCGACAATTTTTTTAGCGTCAAGATTCGAGTCGCCAGGACCACCTGTCTAACCAACGGCGACGTCTATAGCGTCCTCCAAGGTCCCAAAACTACGTCAACCCAGACGATTGGTGGATGGACATCTCACATTTAAATGTATGTATTCGTATTTAACTCTATCAAATGTAAACTGTTTTAAAGATTTGGATGATAAGTAGCACATTATAGAGATAGATAGACTATCTCCCTCGTAGAACTACCAGTGGTACAAAATAGTGGGTCTACGAGAAAACGTCCACCAATTCTTTCTTGTCCTCACTCATACTCTTTATTCTGGAAATGTGTATTAAAGAAAAGATGCAGTAATTTAGTTCAGTTCTCTACAATTGAATAATATGTAGAATTAGGCAAACAATTATACTAATTAGATTGTATTTTCAGATAAAACCACTGCAGTTGAGTGAAGACTCAAGTTCCGACTCCGACTCTGAGGGAAGTTCAAAAACTCTGCAAAACAATGTAAGTTACTACTTTTTACTTTTTGATATTTTATAAAATGGTTTCCTGCGGGAAGGATACCTGCTGATCAATGGCAATGACCTTGGCGAACATATACAATCAGCCGTGAATCATCATTCACCGAGTCTTTTTTACGATTTGGCTGAACTCCGATTTTTTCCGTGAAGCGACTGCCATCTGACCTCCACAACCCATGGGCGATATCAAAGTTCTGTAGTTAGACCGGTCGGATTTTTGATTTAGGGCTCCAACTGCCCTAATGACTGCCATAGATGTTTGTATGACAACCAGGACCGACGGCTTAACGTGCTCTCCGAGGCACGGAGGGCCTCAATGTCTTAAGAAATGGTCACCCATCTTAAAACCGCCCTGACTGGATGTTGGTTATGTTGCAATCAATCTAATTCAGCTATCTTTTCATTGTCTGCAGGTCCCTCTAGCGCAGCGCAAAACTACCACCAAAATATTCGACACAAAGGTTTACAGAATTGACCCTTGTGTCATTGAGCTGTCATCGGATGATGAACCAACATCCAGTGACTCCAAAAGGAACTGGTATCAGAAGTATCCGTACGGCATAACTGCCTTTTCAGTGCAATCTCTCTGGGAGCAGTTTGAAGAAGCTGTAGGTTCGATTGGACCTTGTGTCATTGACTTGTCTGGAGATGACGAGGCAACAGACTATACTGTTGTTTCGAGTGACTCAGGGAGAAACTGGATGAAACGTTATCCGTACGGTATAACTGCTAATTCTCCTCAATCTCTTCTGGAGAAGTTTGAAGAAGCTGTAGGCAGTTGAACCTGGACTGGACCACCTGCTGAAAGACCAACTACCCCTTTGCCTCTGCTTACTGTTTAGAGGTACCACCGTGATTATGTTTGTAACACATAATTAAGATAAAATTTTTGGGCATGGGAAGTGTGTCATTTACTTATTCCGGTGGAGTAAATGGCTAACTTCCCACAACGCACGGATATCTCCCAACCTTGCGTTGGCTGATGGGTTTGAGAGGAGTACAAGTTACCTAGATACTCAAACCAAGTCTGGTATGGTACCTTCACGCGGTGCTGCCCGTTTTTGGTCTGTTTCCCTCTGAAACAGACGTAACAGAACTCATCCAGGCGCTTCTCTTCTCTTGGTCCAGTCCTTTTATATTATCTTTCCAGCCAATAATATTCTTAATTGTACCAGAATCACTTAAACTTCAAAATTATCGCTACCTAGTCGTATATATTAAAATAGTTTAATTGTATGATAGGTATCCGGAAATCCTAACCAAGGAGATCCGAACATTCCAATACTCTTGTATAACCTACTAATTAATGGTGCTTGGTAAGATAAATATGTATCTAGTATATTAAAACAAATATAACATCAATTTTATTTTACTCTTCTCAAGACCAAAAGGCTACTTTTAGCTCAAAGAATAAGCATTGCCATACAACGTGACAATGCTGCCAGCCTTCTGGGAACATTGCCAGTGGTGACGAGGCGGAGGAGTTCTTTTTACGCCTGTATAGTATAGTTTTTAGTAAGTGTAAATAGTATTTTCTTCTACTGTTAATTTTCTTTCTTGTGTCCCTATTGTAAATAAATTCAATCGAATTTTACAAAATGACTTGTTTTATTTAATTTAATTTATTTTACTTATGTACTACACAATGTACTACACTTTACTAGGTACCTACACACCAGAAGGTAACAGAGCGAAAAGAATAATAGTAAGGATAGAGGTATAGTACAAAGGCACCACAGATTTCAAAAGAAATGTCTTCCAGTGGGCCAGGGGAAGGAAATGCTTGGTAGAAAAAACTTGAAGTGTGCGTAGGTTGAATTTAGTAAATACTTAAATAAATACATACTCATACTACGAATGCACCTACATATACATACATATACCTATTTGCCGATGTGGTACGGAACCCTTGGTGAAAACCACATCAAAATCGTTGCGTTAAAAATCTAAGCATATAGGGAACGGAAGCGACATTGTTTTATAATATACAGGCAATGATTTTAAATACAATGGATTTCGGATCATCGCTCAAAAGTGTCCGAACTAAAAGAGAAACAAAACGCTAAAAGAGAAACAATCGCGCGCCAGTCTTGATTTTGACAACTGAACGACAACACGTTGCACAATGCCGTACTGTATTGTAAAAACGTGTAAAAACTACGAAAAAAAAGCAAATTGAAGACGGTGTATCATATTTTCAGTAAATAAGCTTTTGTTTTATTATTTGCAATTTATTATTTCACTTAAAATACAGTATTTCGTCGATAATAAATTAAAAGACAAAAGTAAATATTGCAATCCAGTCCAATACCGAAGTACCTATCTGTCTCATCCCAAGCTCAGTAAAAAGAAAGAGACCATTTCATTTTCACTGAATAATGTACTAACAAAATGACCATTCAGATTTATTCGGATTACCGATAGCGATAAAACTATTTGGAACAAAGATTATAGTGGAGACGCCTTGGCTCTTTATGATTTTTTTTTCGTTATATGAACCAACATCTATTTCAGTTTTCCTCGGGATCCAGTACACTGTGCACAATGGAAAAATATTATTGCCCTAGCACGGCGAGAAGAATATTTTGATCCAAAAAATAACAATCTTGTTTGTTCGGCTCATTTTATGGACATAACAAAAAGAGGTCCGATCTTTATGAAACTTGTACAAGAATCCCTTGATTGAATGGAGGAGATAAGCCCAAAAATGTTTTTAATTTTCACAGGGTATCATTGTTTTGTCATAAATATAATTACACATGTCATTTTATTTCGTGTATGTACTGTTATTTTCTTTTTATTTGGATTCTCGGTAATGTATTCCCACGGGAATCGGGGCCGAGATAACTATATCTCGCGGGCGGAGTCACGGTGATCAGCTAGTAGCCAATAATTTCGTATCCCAAAAATTACCCATAAGATAAAAATAAATTAATGATGCGCAGTTTTAGCAACTAATTCAGTCACTTGAAACACGGCTATCTTGTAGTAGACGTAGCGACATAGCGTTATGAAAATAGTAATGAAAGCGGAAGAACTTTGACACCCGCAAGAAGTTTGGCATTTATAATATTATAATTAGTTAAATTCATTAATTCCCTTTTTGTTATTCATACACTACAGTTACTTATTATGAAACTGACTCGAAAAAAAAAATCTTTGTCAGTCGTTAATTAGTTTTTCAGCTTATTTCGTCTAACATAAACACGTAATTACAATTTATAAAATTATGGAATTTATTGTAGTCTTACAACAATTATTACGCCTACGTAGGTACATATCATGGAATCCTTAAAAGACTTTAACAAAATAAACCTACTCCATTGTTTCTATGTTCACGTAGTTCAAGTATAAGCTGCATAAGGTGAATTAGTCAGGCGGACAGATAGAAGCTACGTAATGCGATAAATTAGTGCAAACAAAAGTGAACACTATTCCGTTGAATCAAGGTTTAAATATTAATATGAAATTTGTTTATATCTATGTATGCCTATGTATAATGTATAGGTCGACTCGGGACATTATTTTCTTGCGATTTGTTCTAGATCCTATGTCCGTTGTATTATAAGGTCTTTGCCTGTATATTATAGTTTTTAGTAAGTGTAAATAGTATTTTCTTCTACTGTTAATTTTCTTTCTTGTGTCCCTATTGTAAATAAATTCAATCGAATTTTACAAAATTACTTGTTTTATTTATTTTAATTTATTTTACTTATGTACTACACAATGTACTACACTTTACTAGGTACCTACACACCAGAAGGTAACAGAGCGAAAAGAATAATAGTAAGGATAGAGGTATAGTACAAAGGCACCACAGATTTCAAAAGAAATGTCTTCCAGTGGGCCAGGGGAAGGAAATGCTTGGTAGAAAAAGCTTGAAGTGTGCGTAGGTTGAATATAGTAAATACTTAAATAAATACATACTCATACTACGAATGCACCTACATATACATACATATACCGACAAATAATAGATCCTATATACAATACATTCCATATAAAATAAATATACCTACACATTAATGAAATTTATATAATACTCGTACATTATTTACGCTATTCCTAATACGAAGGTACTTAAAATGTGCATTATTAGGTAGCTATGGGGTTGATGCATTGTGTGTGGCTGGCTTGTGATACCTTCTAAGTTAAAAGTAAATCTCTTAACAGTCACTAGAAATATAATACTTTACCAATAGAAATCACCGAAACACACGTAACTTTGTTTTGGCACTAAATTAAGTTGATACTAAAATAATAAAGATAATATATATAATTGTCAGGAATACTAATATAATTTTAAGCTATAAGAAGTTTTAATAATTAATTAGGGGTACTCACTCCCAAATGCCCATTGCAACAGATACTTAGATACTTAGGTCCTATCGATAAAATCCATTTTTTTTAAATCGATAAAATACTATCTAAGTAAGATTATTGGATGACAACACACAATATTGGAGGACATCACACAATTAATACTACTTTACATTGTTAAGAATACATATTTAGGCACCTACTTACTTACTTTTTTCTTTTACGCCGCCGGAACGCACACTTCGCACTCATCTGGCGGATAGTGTTCGTAAGCCGCCATGCCGCAGACGCACCAAAAACTACTCAAATATAACATAGCTTCGACAACTAAATATGAATTATAATTCATATTAAGCACTAAGTGTGCCTCTTGACCCGGAGACACGTCCAGGACGTTGATTCTCCCACAATTGAGGCACACGTTACTCCACTGCCATGGCCATATTAAATTGTTCGTAATCATAAATATAAAATCGTCCCGGAACATAAATCATCCTTTTCGACTTCCATGTTAAATGGCGGAGAGTGTATTAATGAATTTATACTAAGAATGCTTGGTAAGTACTCAGTAACCTCTTAAAGGCCCTTTAAGGGTTACTGGGTACTACAAAGGGACTCTGAAAGCAGGAAAGCTCTCGAAGTCGGATTACCTAAAAATACAAAGGCAAGTGTCATCTGATATGTTTACATTACAGTGGTTTTTATTCCAAGAGGCCACACGTTTGGCCAAAGTCCGTCGGGCGCCACTGCAAATACCTTCTGGGGTCACCAGAGACGCCCGCAGCAATGGACATGGGAGCGGATGCAGTCTCGCGGTATTTAAAAAAAAAGGGTTCCCTACTCAGTACATAAAACCGAGGCGTAGCATTTAACTTACTCTCACTCAATAATACACATTATTATTTGATTGAAAATTTATTATGAAAAAGCAATAAAACAAAAAACTCAATTAAATATATTAACAGTAACCCCCCTGAGTAACATAGGTTACTTTTTATCCCGGTAATGTGTTCCCACGGGAACCAGGAACGAGTAAACTAAACCACGCGGGCGAAGCTGCGGCGATCAGCTAGTACATTATAAACTTATACCTTTACCGGTTCTGTAGTTTCAGAGCCTGTTCAATACAAACAAACAACTTTCATTTCCTCTTTTTAATATTAGTATAGATTATAATCATAACAGAATGAACCAATAAAGATGTTTTTGTTTACAATAAAGCATAATAATAAATATTTACAATATTAATAACGATCTTTTTTTTTTAATTCCGTGAGTCCGCGGCCGCTCCCATGTCCATTACTGCAGGCGTCTCTGGTGACACAGGAAGGCATTTCCAGTGGCGCCCGGCGGTTAATAACGACCTAAACTAAACTAAATCTAAATAAGACCTCCAAATTCATTAAAAATAAAGAAAGCGCAACATACCCTGAATATCCCGTGAAAGTGTGAGAAGAATAAAAGTAGAAATGGTATGTTAATAGAGAATTAGAATGAAAGATGATAGATTAAGAATAGTTTGGAGCCCTTTGACGGCTATCGCTCCTAGCTAGTTAGCTTAGACAAGATACTCGTATATGTATAGAATAGGCTTTGTCATCAGCAAAGGTGCACACATAAATGGAATTAAGTACCCAAAAGCCTAGTATCAATTAAATATTAAAACAATAATAAATTATAAAGGTTGCCATTGACGCACATTCCCCCCCGCTATGACACTACAATGGTGAACATGAAGGCTATCAAGCCTCTGTGCGATCATGTTCAGGATGTTGTTGTCGCTGCCCCGCACCCTGCGCACCAGGGACGCGCACCTCGTACGAAATAGGACTAATAGTTTTTGAATTTATTTGTTACAAAGAAAATAATCTTTCTTCTTCAAATATTTATCTAGTTAGTTCTGAGACGGCACATTCACAGTAAACCTTTTGCTAGGTTTCTAGCTGTACACTGCAAGTTGCCTTATCGCTTTCTCTAACATTAGATAGTAGGTTTAGGTACAGTTTGTAGTTCATTCAAAAAGTGTGATACAAATTAGTTGGTCTTACGCAAAGTGTTAGTATAATATTTCTTGTACCAATTTACATTTATTTACTCTATATCTGTTCACTAAACTGCGCGTGCGCAAGCACACAACGTGTGGCGGTGCAGTAGAGACGTGGCCACAACCTCTGTAGTTACCTACTAAGATGGCGGCGACAATAGTAGGCGGAGCTAACGTTGTACTTACTTATACTCTCTTATATATAAACACTAACTCAGGGAGACTAAATTATAAAATCGGTGTCTGAAACTATTGGTATTTTATAATCCAAAAGTTTGTTAAAAATGCACTTCATGACGTCGTATTGTCGTCAACTGGTAAGTGAGCAACGTAATTAAATAAGTAACATTGTTCAGCGATGGAACATAGAAACTATTTGTTATTGTACCAGTTGTCAACTACAAGTTACCTTATCTCTTATTTTATCTACGGGTAAATAAAGTCTGAAGACTGTCTTACAAGAGTCCTACTTTTCTAGAATATTATTTAAGGCAGTTTAGTTATATAAATATTGTAAAAAAAAGGTTTACATTACTTTCTCATAATGCATCTTCAATACCTAAGTACAAAGTTGTGGTCAAACGTTATAAGGCTATTATTTCCCTACTATCGGCAAAAATTGTCTCTTCATTGTTAATCTTTATTGCTCTGGCGGTTTTAGATGATTTATCTGCAAGGAGAGTCATAAAACTATTATACCTAGGTACCGATAGTGCTATCTTTTTGTTTCATATTCTCACGTTGCACTAAGCAGCTATTGTCTGTTGGCGTTATTGTTTATTTAACTTAATCTCTTCTTATTGTAACCCTTTTCTGTTGTAGTGATAAGACAGAAAAAGCCAGGATTTCGAGACTATATAAACCTCTGAATTCGTGACAACCATCAGTTCTCTCCGTGCTCTTGCAACGATCGGTGAAGCTTGTCGCTGTCGTTACACTAAATAGTTCGGAGTGAATATTATCTACCACTCATCAGCAATGAGCCCACACCAAGAAAATAAAAGACATCGTCGGGCACAACGTCTGGACGCTCGCCAGAACCTGCACCTGGTGAACCGACGGCGACTTCCAGAGCAACCTCCAAGAGCCCAAAGATACGTCGATCCAAATGATTGGTGGATGGACATCTCACATTTGAATGTATGTACTTAACACACTCACATTCAAACTGCTTAACAGAATGGTATGAACATAAGCACATAGATAGACTAATTTCTGAACCAACACAAGGATAATTTGGTCCTGGCAATTGAGTTATTTTATTCAGACTTCTGTACCGTAAACCATATTGGTATTGGTATTTTTACAAATTTGTTATAATTTGAAAAACAATACTTTGATGTAAGTAAATTGGTGAGTACATAATTGTATACTAATCAGATTGTATTTTCAGATCAAACCTCTGCAGCTGAGTGAAGACTCAAGCACTGAGTCTGAATCTGAAAGAAGAGCAACAAAACCACAAATGAAGGTAAATGCCTATTTTATACATACATTGTAATCATGCCTCTATCTTCAAGGTGGTAGGCAGAGATACATCACACACGTTTTACATGGAGCGCGAATATGAGCCTATTGAAAATTACTTATAAGTAGAGTCAGCTACTTATAAATATTTAGTAATTTCCTAGTTTAAATTCTACATCGACCATTTTCTGTACACAATTTTAAAATAAATATATAGATACATACCTACGAGGTGGCGCTAAGTATATTAATGTTAAGAAATACCTACTTAGATTAGGTACATTGCTAAACAATTTTACTAATAAGATTGTATTTTCAGATAAAACCACAGCAGCTGAGCGAAGACTCGAGCTCTGAGTCTGACACGGAGATAACACCTAAACAAACTCAAATCAAGGCAAGTCGCATATTTTTTTTACATTCTGATTTTAAGTGCTTAGGTAAGACGTGGTGACTATTTCAAACATTAAACTGCCTGGATACTGGCAATAGGCTCACATGTATGTGTTATTTATTTAAATGCCACGGTCTAAGGTCGCGGCCGCTTCTACGTCCATTATCGAGCGCCTCTGGTTAGCACACAAAGAATTTCACCTGTATGTGTGACTAAGAAATTTTCAGACTAAAAGCGGACGTATCTCATGCCTCTCCTAACCCCCTCTAGAAAAATGACGTGATTATTTAATAGTGTTAAACATATTTGTGAAGACTCGCGCTGGAATATCTTTGATTATAATTATGTAAGAAGTCGCTATTTTTCTGTAAAGTTAAATCGACAATTTTTTAGCGTCAAGACTCGAGTCGCCGTTACCACCTGTCTAACCAACGGCGACGTCTAGAGCGTCCTCCAAGATCCCAAAACTACGTCAACCCAGACGATTGGTGGATGGACATCTCGCATTTAAAGGTATGTATTCGTATTTAACTCTATCAAATATAAACTGTTTTAAAGATTTGGATGATAAGTAGCACATTATAGAGATAGATAGACTATCTCCCTCGTAAAACCACCAGTGGTACAAAATAGTGGGTCTACGAGAAAACTTCCACCAATTCTTTCTTGTCCTCACTCATACTCTTTATTCTGGAAATGTGTATTAAATAATAAATGCAGTAATTTATTTCAGTTCTTTACAATTGAATAATATGTAGAATTAGGCAAACAATTATACTAATTAGATTGTATTTTCAGATAAAACCACTGCAGTTGAGTGAAAACTCAAGTTCCGACTCCGACTCTGAGGGAAGTTCAAAAACTCTGCAAATCAATGTAAGTTACTACTTTTTTATATTTTATAAAATGGTTTCCTGCAGGAAGGATACCTGCTGATCAATGGCAATGACCTTGGCGAACATATACAATCAGCCGTGAATCATCATTCACCGAGTCTTTTTTACGATTTGGCTGAACTCTGATTTTTTCCGTGAAGCGACTGCCATCTGACCTCCACAACCCATGGGCGATATCAAAGTTCTGTAGTTAGACCGGTCGGATTTTTGATTTAGGGCTTTGACTGCCATAGATGTTTGTATGACAACCAGGACCGACGGCTTAACGTGCTCTCCGAGGCACGGAGGGCCTCAATGTTTTAAGAAATGGTCACCCATCTTAAAACTGCCCTGACTGGATGTTGGTTATGTTGCAATCAATCTAATTCAGCATATCTTTTCATTGTCTACAGGTCCCTCTAGCGCAGCGCAAAACTACCACCAAATTCTTCGACACAAAGGTTTACAGAATTGACCCTTGTGTCATTGAGCTGTCATCGGACGATGAACCAACATCCAGTGACTCTAAAAGGAACTGGTATCAGAAGTATCCGTACGGCATAACTGCCTTTTCAGTGCAATCTCTCTGGGAGCAGTTTGAAGAAGCTGTAGGTTCGACTGGGCCTTGTGTCATTGACTTGTCTGGAGATGACGAGGCAACAGACTATACTGTTGTTTCGAGTGACTCAGAGAGAAACTGGATGAAACGTTATCCGTACGGTATAACTGCTAATTCTCCTCAATCTCTTCTGGAGAAGTTTGAAGAAGCTGTAGGCAGTTGAGCCTGGACTGGACCACCTGCTGAAAGACCAACTACCCCTTTGCCTCTGCTTACTGTTTAGAGGTACCACCGTGATTATGTGTGTAACACATAATTAAGATAAAATTTTTGGGCATGGGAAGTGTGTCATTTACTTATTCCGGTGGAGTAAATGGCTAACTTCCCACAACGCACGGATATCTCCCACCCGTGCGTTGGCTGATGGGTTTGAGAGGAGTACAAGTTACCTAGATACTCAAACCAAGTCTGGTATGGTACCTTCACGCGGTGCTGCCCGTTTTTGGTCTGATTCCCTCTGAAACAGACGTAACAGAACTCATCCAGGCGCTTCCCTCTCTTGGTCCACTCGTTTTATATTATCTTTCCGGCCAATAATATTCTTTGTTGTACCAGAATCACTTAAACTTCAAAATTATCGCTACCTAGTCGTATATATTAAAATAGTTTAATTGTATGATAGGTATCCGGAAATCCTAACCAAGGAGATCCGAACATTCCAATACTCTTGTATAACCTACTAATTAATGGTGCTTGGTAAGATAAATATGTATCTAGTATATTAAAACAAATATAACATCAATTTTATTTTACTCTTCTCAAGACCAAAAGGTTACTTTTAGCTCAAAGAATAAGCATTGCCATACAACGTGACAATGGTGCCAGCCTTCTGGGAACATTGCCAGTCGGCGACGAGGCGGAGGAGTTCTTTTTACGCCTGTATAGTATAGTTTTTAGTAAGTGTAAATAGTATTTTCTTCTAATCTCTCTGTTAATTTTCTTTCTTGTGTCCCTATTGTAAATAAATTCAATCGAATTTTACAAAATGACTTGTTTTATTTATTTTAATTTATTTTACTTATGTACCTACACACCAGAAGGTAACAGAGCGAAAAGAATAATAGTAAGGATAGATGTATAGTACAAAGACACCACTGATTTCAAAAGAAATGTCTTCCAGTGGGCCAGGGGAAGGAAATGCTTGGTAGAAAAAGCTTGAAGTGTGCGTAGGTTGAATACAGTAAATACTTACATAAATACATACTCATACTACGAATGCATAATATGAAGGTACTTAGAATGTGCATTATTAGGTAGCTATGGGGTTGATGCATTGTGTGGCTGGCTTTTTTTTTTTTATTTCCGCGTCTGGCTTGTGATACCTTCTAAGTTAAAAGTAAGTTATCTCTAAACAGTCACTAGAAATATAATACTTTACCAATAGAAATCACCGAAACACACGTAACTTTTTTTTGGCACTAAATTAAGTTAATACTAAAATAATAAAGATTATATATATATATAATTGTTAGTAATACTAAAATAATTTTAAGCTATAAGAAGTTTTAATAATTAATTAGACTCACTCCCAAATGCCCATTGCAACAGATACTTAGGTCCTATCGATAAAATACTATTTAAGAAAGTACTTATTTCTTTGGCAAGATATAAATAGTGACTGAGATGTAAGTTTACAAGTCACCAAAATGCTAAATAATAATAAAATAATAATAATAATAATATCTACAACTAAAGAAACACTAAACAAAGAATACCAAAGGAGAGTAAATGCCATTTGTAAAACACAACTTACTGGCAAATACCTCATAAAAGCATTAAACACATATGCCATACCAATTCTAACGTACTCTTTCGGCATCATCAAATGGTCCAAAACTGATATAGAACAAATAGAACGAACTACACGCACTACATTAACAAAACATAATAACCTACATCCTAAATCGGCAATAGAGAGACTCACTATCAAAAGGCACAATGGAGGCAGGGGTTTAATAGACATACATCATCTTTGGCAAAAACAAATACACAACCTTAAAACATTCTTTCATACAAAATCTAACACAAGTAATTTACACAAAGCTATCACTCAAAACGATCATAACTATACACCACTAAATTTAACGTCTCATTCTACCACACAGAACTCTGACAGTTATAACCCTCAAACACAGAAAATTGACAACTGGAAAAGGAAAACACTTCATGGAAGGCATCCTCATGATTTGGAACAAACCCACATAGATCCAGTAGCATCAAATAAATGGTTACAAATAGGTAGTTTATTCCCCGAAACGGAAGGTTTTATAATAGCTATACAGGATCAAATAATAAACACGAAAAATTACAGAAAATACATAATTAAAGACCCATCTATGACTAATGATAAATGTCGCAAATGTCACAATCAGCCAGAAACCATACAGCACATAACCGGCGCATGTACCACACTCACGCAGACAGATTACACACATAGACACAACCAAATCGCTAACATAATACACCAAAAACTAGCTCTCAAACACAAACTCTTACAAGACTCAGGCACTCCCTACTACAAATACACACCACAAACAATATTAGAAAACGCAACCCATAAATTATATTACGATCGTGCTATACTCACCGACAGAACTATACACTACAATAGACCGGATATAACACTACAAGATAAAATAAATAAAACCACATACCTGATAGATATTGCAGTCCCCAATACACATAACATACAAAAAACTATTACTGAAAAAATAACTAAATATGCAGAACTCAAAGAAGAAGTAACTAGAATATGGAGGCAAGACAAAGTGTATGTCGTGCCTATAGTCCTTTCTACAACAGGTATAATTCCCAAGCATCTCCACCATAGTATTAAATTAATAGACCTAAAAGAAACAATATACATTACTCTCCAAAAAGCAGCCATCTTAAATACATGTAGAATAGTTAGAAAGTTTATGCAACTAGATGAAACAGAAACCTCAACACCATACACAACACCTACACGCACACACTACACGCTGCATTTACTTGGTTGATGCCCGTAAATGCAGTTATCACCAGCATAAAAGCTGAGAATAAAAATGTATCCGAATAAATAATAATATAAATATACTTTAAATCACACACACTGTCGCATGTCAGCGTCCTTATCCAATGATAAGGACGCTGACATGCGACAGTCAGAGAGCTCTTGTGCTGCAATTGCCTAAATAAACAATTTAGGCAAGCATTGTTGACTACGTCATAGGCTGCTAGCCCGGAACATACATACAGACCGACAAACAGAAGGACGAAAGCGAAATAGTCCAATCTCAAAAGGTAAGATGCTTCGCTCGCTCGGTGAATAATATTTTTCAACAATGTGACAAAGCACTACAAACGAATCCTTATCTAACAACTAATTGAGCGAAGCGAGAGAGCTCCCATGGAGCAGGTTAAATGTTCGGATGTGCAACCTCTTGACCGATAATTAAATTTTTTTCACCTAAATTAATAGCTGATTTCTATTAAGGTCGTGACGAAGCTCAAATATTCAATTTAAATACACAAGAAAAAAAAAACACTTCGCTCAATACGAAGCCGTGAACTGTTTACAGCAGCGTAGCTTTACCTAGTAAAAGTTGTGAAGACTATTAGACCGGTTAAAAAAAATTCCCTGTATCTGAAAACCAGTTAAATGAATAAAGAAAACCTTCGTGACTTTAGTCATTTTCATAACATACAGACAATATTCAGCGAACTATTGTGAATATTATGAAAACCATGAAAATTTGATCAAGAGTAATTGCAATGCCGCTGAAGTCAATTCTAACGGCCTGGCCACGGGACTTTCGCCATGGCAAAAATTCGAGCGGTGCGAACGGCGGCAAATAAATGAATAGAAACTCCAAGGTCACGGCGTCTCTACCCCAAACGGCTCAAATATGTAGTCTCCTGCTAAATTGGAGTATTTGCGCCGTTTAAGGTGGTCCACTGATGCAGCAGAATAAGAAGTAGAAGTTATAAGTACCTATGAAACTATTGTGTAACCTACAACACAATATATAAGTAGATGGAAATGAAACACTTAGGTGTTGTGCATAACTTTATCATAAGTTATATAAACTATAGTTGTGGGCAAACGCTATAAAGCTATTAAGTATCTACTATCGGCAAAGATTGTCCCTTTCATTGTACATATTATTATCTTTAAGCTTTGGCGGTTTTAAATAATTTAGGGCTCAAGGCTTCCCAAATAAGTGAATAGCAACAATCAATACATCTGTATTATATATGAAACAAATTTCTCCGCAGCGTCTGTCTATTCGCGATAAACTCAAAAGCACCGATTTTCATGCTGCTTTCACTAATAGATACAGTGATTCTCGAGGAAGGTTTCATCCGTTTGTATTAAATAAAACAAGGCAGTTCGTGTTAAAATACATTTTATTTGTATTCATATTAGGTATGCCTATAGGTATCTACTTCACATTTTCATACGGCACTAGTAATCACTAGGTTGTGCTGGAGTATTCAGATTATATTGTACAGTGTCACTTAACTTAAGGATTGGGAAGAGAGAAGGGAGGGGCGCCTGGATGAGTTCTGTTACGTCTGTTTCAGAAGGAATCAGACCAAAAACGGGCAGCACCGCGTGAAGGTACCATACCAGACTTGGTTTGAGTATCTAGGTAACTTGTACTCCTCTCAAACCCATCAGCCACCGCACGGATGGGAGATATCCGTGTGTTGTGGGAAGATAGCCATTTACTCCATCGGTATATGTAAATGACACACTTCCCATGCCCAAAAATGTTTTTTACGCATAACCGCGTAAGTATTTTATCCCCGAATAGTAGACAGAGGCGAAGGGAGGTCGACTACCTCTCAGCAGGTGCACCAGCTTGTAGGTGAAGATGAGTTATTCGTCACCAAATAACTTTTGGAGCTTAGTTTTCAGTTTCTCACTAGGTTTCGCCAAGCGCTGATCATTTCTCAAATACACCTTCTTCACAGGTAATATTCTTATGGCATTTTTCCTCCTTATTATTTTAATCTTCGGTTTGGAAGTGCTAGATTTACATTGGTCGGTAGCAACTTTACTGTTGCCGGCTGTTGGAGGCAACTTCTTGTTAGAGCTTTGCACCTGATGGGACTTGGAGCTAATATTTTGACGGGCCATTATTGTCGATTGATATGTAGGACTTGGATAGTGAGAACTAAGACGACTGTACACAGTGCGAGCGGGTGTCTGTGCAATTTTACCGGATTTTGGCGTATTTATATGCTTTCAGTGTAGTGCAACCCGCAGGGGTAGAAAGGAGCACCGGCGCCATTAGCGCACCCCAAATGCTGGGCCGTCATTAGCTTCAGGTACGTAGGTATGCCTAATGACCATTGTCCTAGCTAGAGAATACAGATAAGTATTATCGTTGCCAAAAATATTTAAAATATTTAGATCCTTCTATTTGTAATGCTTCATATATTTATTTATTTAGTAAAAAAAGGGTAACGTTTGATAGGAGCAGAGTGTATAATACTAAAATCTATCTTGTTGCATGATTATAATTACTTACTCTCAATTGGAGGAGACCTCTTTACACGTCTGTTATCTCAAATAAAAGAGGTACTGTAGATGCATAGCTATTATAATACGTATTCACAAAATATATGAGCCAGTAGGTATATATTTCTTACACTTAGAGTACTTACACTTACATACTTAAATATTAAGATTAAATATTAATATTTAAGACTAGATTAAGCAAACTCATTGCTTTGAAATACAAAAGTATACTTACATAATAAATTAAAGCTATTAACTGTCTATATACCTATAGGACTTAATTAACCAATCAGGTTCATTCCTAGTTTCACACGTGTGGTAGGTATTAACTTATTCATACCTAGTAATAACCATAGCCTAAGTTTACCCGGGCATAAAGTCCATAACATTCTAATTTTTGGAAATAAGTCTACCTTCTCTAACATAGGCACTTTCAAACAGTGGGACAATTAGTTTCAAAGTATTAGTGTGTAACGTGTAATATTTCTTGTACCAACTTATATTTACTCTATGATCTGTGTGTGTGTTCACTAACCTTCGCGTGCGTTTACACACAACGAGTGTGACGCAGCAGGGGCGTGGCCACAACGGTACAGGTACAAAGATGGTGACGACGCGACGCGACGCCGACGCCAAGGGGCGGAGCCAACGTTGTATCTATGCTCTCTTATAATTATAAACACTAACTCAGCGCGACTAAATTATAGAATCAGTGTGTAAAACTGTTGTTTTTGTATAAAAACCAATAGTTTGTCAAAAAGGCACTTCATGACGTACCTACGTGTAAGTAACGTACATATGTACCTAATAATTTCACATGTATCTTCAATAGTGACTTTTAACTATCGTTCCTACGATCGGCCAAAATTGTCCCTTGCATTGTTCATCTTTATTGCTTTGACGGTTTAAAATGGTTTATCAGCAAGGAGGGTCATAAAACAATTATACCTAACGATAGTGCGACAGGTACTTAAGATTAGAGTTTGTTATCCTTTTGTTTCACATTCCCACGGTGCAGTAAGTAACTATTGTTAGGCGGCGTTCTTTAGTAAACGTTAAAGGTTAACCCTTTGAGTAGGTAGTCCTTTAGATAAGAAAAGCTCGGGATTTTCGGTACTATATAAACCTCTGAATTCGTGACAACCATCAGTCATCTCCGCGCTCTTGCAACGATCAGTGCAGCTTGCTCTCTGTCGTTACATAAGTTAGTACGGAGCGAATGTAATTATTTATTTTTATAATATTTAAAACAGTGTTATAACAAAATAATTCGGTAAGCAATTTTGCAGTTATTTTCTATTAATGATTGACCCCTGTTTTATCAACTATTTGCCAGTAACTTTTGCTATTTTTGCGCTTTGGATGTATTTTCCGAAGCCTCGTCCATCTGCGCGATCATTATTTATTTTAGCAACCGAAGATGTGACAAAACATGCATGATATGAATCATAGAGCCCTCTCCCCCTTAGCACCTACCCATATACAATAATTAATCCATTTCATAGTTATATTTCTGTGTTACCTATAAATTTATAAACACAAAGTTATTTATAAGAACATGTTAAGTATAGTCTGTTTGCGTTAATAAAATAATGACTCATCTGTGCAACTGCTAAATCGAAGCGTCGGTACTTACTTAACTATTGTATAAAGAAAACTTTTCCCTATATTTTACTATTAGCATAATACTTATTTTTTATACCTACTTATATCACTTGTCCTACTCACTTTTAAACTTGGATTTGATTTAATTTTAACATTTCAGTGAGGATCCACTCCTTTATAAAATTGATAACGCGTACATATCATCTGTATAATATGAACACGGATTTATAATTTACTATGACATGATTATTAGAAATGTTTAAGCTGAGTGACAACGATGACTCGCTATATTTATCTAACGTGAATGGACTTTAATATCAACTATCACTTATCTAGTTACCAAATAACAAACTATACTCTCAGCTTCAGGCCTAGTTTCGTGTACAAAAACCCAGACGACGTTGCAGAGCACAGCTAGTGAATTCAATGTACAATAAATATAATCATTATTTATTTTCCATCATCAGATATGAGTTCAAACAAAGAGAACAGAAAGCATCGTCGGGAAGAACGTCTGGACGCTCGTCAGAACCACCTGGCTGACCAACGGCGACGTCCAGAGCGTCCTCCAAAGGCGCAAAAATACGTCGACCCCAACGATTGGTGGATGGACATCTCACATTTGAATGTACGTAACTTATATCACTCACACGTTAACTGTTCAATAGATTTGGGTGAAAAGTATCTCATAGATACACCGTTGTATTCACACATAGGATATTTTTCTTCCGGGAAATTACTAGGTTTTAAATTATCCCTGCACCAAAACCACAGTAATATCAGTAGGTACAAAATACATACGGCAATATTTTTGTGGTACTTATGCGAACAAACACACAGGACTAAAATAATCGTGGTTTTGGATGCAGAACTACTCATTTAGTCGTCTTAGTTAAGATTTTTTAGTTATACAGTGTCAATTTTCTGCTTAATTAATTAAAAAATTACACTAATTAGATTGTATTTTCAGATAAAACCACTGCAGCTGAGTGAAGACTCAACCTCTGAGTCCGAATCTGAGAGGGGCAGGAAAAAACCACAAATCAATGTAAGTTACTACTTTCTACATTCTGATTTATGTGCAGCAGCACTGGAATTTTCGAGCAACGAAATCCGCCTGCAAGATATGTCGACATAACTTTATATATTTATTGTATTAGATAACTGAAAACATAATATTATCTTGCCTAATACAGATAGGTACTATGACGTACGACCCCACAACTTCCGAGTCCAGTAGAACTTAATTAGCTTTAGGCAGGAACATTAACCACAAGAAGATTGTGAAAGAGATTTTATAATGCCAGAGGTCACTATTCTGCTATAAAGTTAATTTGACATTTTTTAGCATCAAGACGCACGGCAGAACCACCAGAGTGTACTACGCGCTCGTGAAAACCACAAGCGCGAACGACCCGCTCGCCAGCACCATAAGGCCAAACGACGCGCTCGCAAGAATCACCTGAGTGACTCAAGCTCTGAGTCTGACTCGAAGGAACCAAAAGAGCCACAAATCAAGGTATGTGTTCTGATGTATGTGTAAATAATGAAAAAAAATATAAAAAAAATATAAATAATATAAATGATATAATGGGTGCATAAAGGTCCTACTTAGATTGTAGAGAAATAAACCAAGCCTACGGATCCTGCCAATCAAATGTTGAGACTATGTCAAACATAAACCGTTTACCGTCCACGGTTACCGACAATAGGCGTGTATGTGTGACTTAGGAAGTTTCAGAATTAATGTGACCGTAGCCATCACATTTACTATATCTATCTTTTCTGGAAAAATAACGAGATTATCTGATAATGATACCATAATGTCAAGACTTGCGCTGTAGTATCTGATGATGTAACTTTGGTTTAAGAAGTCACTATTTTTCAGTAAAGTTAATTCGACTTTTTTTAGCGTCAAGACATTCGCCAGAACCACCTGGCTGACCGACGTCAACGTCCAGAGCGTCCTTCAAAGGCGCAAAGCTACGTCGACCCAGACGATTGGTGGATGGACGTCTCAGATTTAAATGTATGTACATAAGTTAGTAACTCAATTACGCATGAATCTTTTAACTAAGTAGGAACACACTCAAGATTAGTTCTTATCTCTGCAATTTCAATGTCTCAAACAATCTCCGTGCTAAATCTCATTAAAATCATTAGGTATGACCGTTTATACTTGGTGCGAGAACAAACAACGTTATCATCAAACACGGACTAAAAAGACAGATAACACAGGACTAAAAGATTCTTAGTTTTAGATGCAGACTCACTCATTTCGTAGTTAAGGATTTTATAGTTGCACAGACACAATTTCATAATAGAGATGTAGTTAGGTAGGTAGGTGCTAAATACAATCAAGTGGTATAGGCAAAGACCTTATAATACAACGGACATAGGATCTAGAACAAATCGCAAGAAAATAATGTCCCGAGTCGACCTATACATTATACATAGGCATACATAGATATAAACAAATTTCATATTAAAATTTAAACCTTGATTCAACGGAATAGTGTTCACTTTTGTTTGCACTAATTTATCGCATTACGTAGCTTCTATCTGTCCGCCTGACTAATTCACCTTATGCAGCTTATACTTGAACTACGTGAACATAGAAACAATGGAGTAGGTTTATTTTGTTAAAGTCTTTTAAGGATTCCATGATATGTACCTACGTAGGCGTAATAATTAATGTAAGACTACAATAAATTCCATAATCTTATAAATTGTAATTACTTGTTTATGTTAGACGAAATAAGCTGAAAAACTAATTAACAACTGACAAAGATTTTTTTTTTCGAGTCAGTTTCATAATAAGTAACTGTAGTGTATGAATAACAAAAAGGGAATTAATGAATTTAACTAATTATAATATTATAAATGCCAAACTTCTTGCGGGTGTCAAAGTTCTTCCGCTTTCATTACTATTTTCATAACGCTATGTCGCTACGTCTACTACAAGATAGCCGTGTTTCAAGTGACTGAATTAGTTGCTAAAACTGCGCATCATTAATTTATTTTTATCTTATGGTTAATTTTTGGGATACGAAATTATTGGCTACTAGCTGATCACCGTGACTCCACCCGCGAGATATAGTTATCTCGGCCCCGATTCCCGTGGGAATACATTACCGAGAATCCAAATAAAAAGAAAATAACAGTACATACACGAAATAAAATGACATGTGTAATTATATTTATGACAAAACAATGATACCCTGTGAAAATTAAAAACATTTTTGGGCTTATCTCCTCCATTCAATCAAGGGATTCTTGTACAAGTTTCATAAAGATCGGACCTCTTTTTGTTATGTCCATAAAATGAGCCGAACAAACAAGATTGTTATTTTTTGGATCAAAATATTCTTCTCGCCGTGCTAGGGCAATAATATTTTTCCATTGTGCACAGTGTACTGGATCCCGAGGAAAACTGAAATAGATGTTGGTTCATATAACGAAAAAAAAATCATAAAGAGCCAAGGCGTCTCCACTATAATCTTTGTTCCAAATAGTTTTATCGCTATCGGTAATCCGAATAAATCTGAATGGTCATTTTGTTAGTACATTATTCAGTGAAAATGAAATGGTCTCTTTCTTTTTACTGAGCTTGGGATGAGACAGATAGGTACTTCGGTATTGGACTGGATTGCAATATTTACTTTTGTCTTTTAATTTATTATCGACGAAATACTGTATTTTAAGTGAAATAATAAATTGCAAATAATAAAACAAAAGCTTATTTACTGAAAATATGATACACCGTCTTCAATTTGCTTTTTTTTCGTAGTTTTTACACGTTTTTACAATACAGTACGGCATTGTGCAACGTGTTGTCGTTCAGTTGTCAAAATCAAGACTGGCGCGCGATTGTTTCTCTTTTAGCGTTTTGTTTCTCTTTTAGTTCGGACACTTTTGAGCGATGATCCGAAATCCATTGTATTTAAAATCATTGGGTATAGGTACCAAATTATACTAATCAGATTTTATATTTTCAGCTTAAACCACTGCAGCTGAGTGAAGACTCAACCTCTGAATCGGAATCTGAGGCAAGGAAGAAAAATTCAAAGATCGGAAAGGTAAGTGTCTGCTTTTTACATATTGATTTAGGGATGATTTTTTTCAATGGTGGTTAGCATAACGGTCCTATTAGGACCTTAGACTCCCAAACTGCTCTCAGCTGCAGGTTGTCAAGAGATCCTGGCAAGCGTAAGCGTTCAGGCATGAATAAATGACTTACTCACGCTCAATCACTCAATCTATATGCAAGAAGTGGCTAATTTACTGTAAAATTATTTCGACTTTTTCATTTCCACAGATCTCTACAGCGCAACGCAGAAGAGTCCCTAGAGGCCCTAACACAAAGGACCAGAGGGTTTATAAGATTGACCCCTGTGTCATTGAGCTGTCGTCTGATGACGAAACCACCGACACAGTCGACAGTGGCTACGCATCAGTAGTTGTTGTTGCGAGGGGCTCAGGATATGCTGGATATCCGGCAGTTATAACTGCCAACAGCATTCAGTCTCTCTGGGAGAAGTTTGAAGCTGTATGCGGATGATCCATGAGCGGAGCAGTACAAAAGCCCCATCCATTCTCACCTACAAGCTGGTGCACCTGCTGACAGACAGATTACCCCCTCACATTTGTCTACTGTTCGGGGATAAAGACGTGATGACGTGTGTATAACATTTTTGGGCATGGGAAGTGTGTCATTTAGATATTCCAATGGAGTCTCAATGGCTATCTTCCCACAACGCACGGATAACTCCCATCCGTGCGTTGGCTGATGGGTTTGAGAGGAGTACAAGTTACCTAGATACTCAAACCAAGTCTGGTATGATACCTTCACGCGGTGCTGCCCGTTTTCGGTCTGATTCCCTCTGAAACAGACATAACAGAACTCAACCAGGCGCTTCCCTTCTCTTGTCCCACTACTTTTATATTATCTTTCTTTAATATATTTATTGTACCAGAATCACTTAAACTTCAAAATTATCGCTACCTACATATTTAAATGGTTTAATTGTATGATAGGTATCAATATGTTGTATTAGATCGTTGGTACATTATGATCCGAACCAAGGAGATACCATCATTCCAATACTGTAGTATAACATAGTGATTAATAGTGCCTAGTAAAATAAATATGTACCAATATAGTATACTAAAACAAATATAACATTAATTTATTTTACAAAATTTCTTGTTTTATTTATGATTATTTTATTTTCATTTATTTATTTATGTACACACAAGAAGGTAACAATGTGAGAAGAATAATAGTAAGGATAGAGGTATAGTACAAAGGCACCACTTTTTTCAAAAGAAATCTCTTCCAAAGGGCCAGAGGAAGGAAATGCTTGGTAGAAAAAACTTGAAATAAATACTACAGTAAATATATACTCATACTACGAAAGTACCTACATATACATAGATATACCTACAAATAACAGATTATATACCTAAGTATACAATACTTATAAACCCTAGCTGTAGGCTGGCATGTAACATTTTGTTGTCTTTCATCAACATTTCATCGCAAGGCAACGGGTTTTAAAAATTTTGTTCAAAATTACACATTACGCTGCTACATTTTATTAAATTCATTCGGCCAGTTTGGACATAACCCATTATAAATGTGCCCGGTGACGGCAATAGCCTTGCCCCCTATTACGTGGGACTAAAAATACCGGCAAATTGCACCTCTGCCTACCCCTTCGGGAATATAGGCGTGATTTGTGTGTGTGTGTGTGTACATATAAACTTTCCATATTAAATAAATATATAAATAAATAAATATAAATATGTTAGGACACTTTTTCTTCGTTCTTGTACAATTTACATTATTTTATTATATTCTGTGTGCGTTTTCACTAACCTGCGCGAGCGCATATACACATAACGTGTGCGGCGACGCAGCGAGGGCGTGGCCACAACGGATCGCGGAGACAATAGGAGGCGGGGCCAACGTTTTACCTATTCTCTCTTATATATAAACACTAACTCAGGGCGACTACAATGTCAGGAAATTATTTCGCAAAATCAAAGAAAAGCAAATCTAATAATTTTATTTTTGTTTCTGAGTATGATTAGTTTTTAATATGACCCCATACGTAGATATGTAACGGACCTAGATCGGGACTTTGAGGAGACCATTTCAGTGGTTTTCTTCAGCGAGCTCGATAGGAAATCAGTACCTGATATTTTAACAATTTAATTTGGTTAGGATATTCACTTCCATACCTATATTTTGTGACCGATTGATCAGTTTTTTGGATCACAAACACTAAAAACGGAGTCTTTTCAGAAAAATCTGTTTTCTTTGATATCTCCAAAACCGTTAACTTTCGGCCATACATTGGGTGGTTTGAGACCCCTCGGTGTCACGGAGAGCAAGTTAAGCCGTCGGACCCGGTTGTCATACAAACATCTATGGCAGTCGTTTGGAATAGTTAGACCCCTAAATCAAAAATCCAACCGGTCTAACTACAGAACTTCGATATCGCCCATGTGTTGTGGAGGTCAGATTACAGTCGCTTCACGGAAAATATTGAAGTTCAGCACAATCGCAGTTAGACTGGAAAAGCCGACCCCAACCGCGTTAGGGAAAAGGCTCGGTGGGTGATGATTTTCGTTTCGAAACGAAAATGGGCAAATGATACTTAGTATATATCTGTAGGTTTGATGTGATTTAAGTTCTCAAACTCCGATTTCATTTAAAAAATATTTATCTATTAAAACTATCAGAGTAACAGCTTATTTATTACTATCATAACAATGATGATCGAGTTTATGTAATAAAATAATGCAAAGCTATACCTAGCTGTTTACGTATAACGCATGTTCTTGATTAGGCTGCTTGGTTCGACTTGCTGATAAAGCTGATGTTAAGTGATTGGGGTTCCTCGACTTGTGCACTATTTATCTATGGTCTCAAACTACTGAAAGGGATAATAGTTGTTGAAGTACTTTTCAAGAACATAAAACATATAGTACTGCAAGTTCCAATTTAAAAGTTTCTTCAATTTTCTTTCGTCTTCAAATTCTTCAAAAGTATATAGTAAATAAATAAATAATAATAATAATTCTGTTCAAAATTGTGACAAAGTACTACAAAAGAATCCTTTTCAAACACCATAAAAATTTGATTTAGAAAGTTCAACCCCAACGTTCAGAAACCCTAAATCTTTTTTACATGAAACTAATAAAGTTATGAAGACTATTACACCGGTTAAAAAATATTCCCTCTATCTGCAAACCAGTTAAATGAATATAACAAGATAATTCCGCAGTGCAACACAACAATAGAGTTAGAAGTAAATAATAAGTAAGAAACTATTGTGATACCTACAACACAATAATAGATGGAAATTAAATAGGTGTTGTGCATGACTTTATCATAAGTTATACAAACTATAATTGTACTTGTAGACAAACGCTATTAAGCTATTAAGTACCTACTATCGGCAAAGATGGTCCCTTTCATTGTACATAATTATCTTTATAGCTTTGGCAGTTTTAAATAATTTAGGACTCGAGGCTTCCCAAATACGTGAATAGCAACAATCAATACATCTGTATTATGTATAAAACAAATTCCTCCGCAGCTTCTGTATGTTCACGATAAACTCAAAAGCATCGAATTTCATGCTGCTTTCACCAATAGTTAGTGATTCTCGAAGAAGGTTTCAGTATATAATTTGTCACGGGCGAAGTCGTGGGCATCCGCTAGTAATAAATAAAACAAGGCAGTTCGTATTAAAATATATTTTACATGTATTCATATTAGGTATGCCTATAGGTATCTACTTCACATTTTCATACGGCACTAGTAATCACTAGATTGTGCTGCAAAATTCAGATTATACTGTACAGTGTGACTTAACTTAAGAATTAAGAAAAGAGAAGGGAAGCGCCTGGATGAGTTCTGTTACGTCTGTTTCAGAGGGAATCAGACCAAAAACGGGCAGCACCACGTGAAGGTATCATACCAGACTTGGTTTGAGTATCTAGGTAACTTGTACTCCTCTCAAACCCATCAGCCAACGCACGGATGGGAGATATCCGGACGTTGTGGGAAGATAGTCATTTACTCCGTCGGAATATGTAAATGACACACTTACCATGCCCAAAAATGTTTTTTACGTATAATCGCGTATTTATTCCCGAACAGTAGACAGAGGCGAAGGGATAGTCTGCCTCTCAGCAGGTGCACCAGCTTGCAGGTGAAGATGAGTTATTCGTCACCAAATAACTTCTGGAGCTTACTTTTCAGTTTTTGACTAGGATTGGCCAAGCGCTGATTATTTCTCAAATACACCTTCTTCACAGGTAATATTCTTATGGCATTTTTCCTCCTTATTATTGTAATCTTCGGTTTGGAAGTGCGAGGTATACATTGGTCGGAAGCAACCTTACTGCTACCAGTTGCCTGTGTTAGTTTGGAGACAGATTTAGGATGTTCAGGAGCTTTGGGAGTAACCTTACTGTTGCCGGCTGTTGGTGTTGCAGTTGGTGGCAATTTTTTGTGGGTGCCTTGCACCTTATGGCACTTAGAGGTAACAGCTTGACGGGCCATGTCTATATATAGGTACTTGTATAGTAAGATTAAGTGAGAACTGAGACGACTGTACACAGTGCGAGCGGATAAGTGTCTGTGCAATTTTACCGGATTTCGGCGTATTTATATGTTTCCAGTGTAGTGCAACCCGCAGGGGTAGAAAGGAGCACCGGCGCCATTAGCGCACCCCAAATGCCGGGCCGTCATTAGCTTCAGGTACGTGTGCCTAATGACCATTGTCCTAGCTAGAGAATACAGCTGATATTATCGTTGGCAAAAATATTTAAAATATTTAGGTCCTTCTATATGTAATGCTTCACATATTTATTTATTTAGTAAAAAAAGGGTAACGTTTGATAGGAGGAGAGCGTATAATACTAAAATCTATCTTGTTGCATGATTGTTTATTTACTAATTAATTAATATAGATTATAGTATAAAATTAATTAGCAATTAGAGGAGACCTCTTTACACGTCTGTTTTCTCATATAAAAAAGGTACTGTAGATGCATAGCTATTATAATACGTATTCACATAATATATGAGCCAGTAGGTATATATTTCTGAGTACTTACACTTACATACTTAAATATTAAGATGGACATTATAAATAAATCACAAATACTGAAATGTCATCGGCGGGACTTGAACCCACGGTTTTTCCCTTACAGGGAAAAGGAATCATCATCAGGAATCATACAGGGAAAGGGACTGCTCTAACTAATTGAGCTACGAGCTATGAGTTCGAGTCCCGCCGATGACATTTCTGTTTTTGTGATTTAACTATTATTTCTATCTAAATATTTAAGAATAGATTAAGCAAACTTATTCATACCTAGTAATAACCATAGCCTAAGTTTACCCGGGCATAAAGTCCATAACATTCTAAATTTTGGAAATAAGTCTATTAGGTAGCCTTATCGCCTTCTCTAACATAGGCAGTTACAAACGGTGGGACAATTTATTAGTTTCGCTAAGTATTAGTGTGTAACATCGATATACCTATATGTACTACGTAGAGTAGGTAGAATATATGTCAATGGTGTGTAACGTGTAAAATTTCTTGTACGAACTTATATTTACTCTATAATCTGTGTGTGTTCACTAACCTTCGCGTGCGCTTACACTTACACACAACGAGTGTGACGCAGCAGGGGCGTGGCCACAACGGTACAGGTACAAAGATGGCGTCGACGTGACCAACTATCTCGTACCAACTATCGGCCAAAATTGTCTCTTTCATTGTTCATCTTTATTGCTTGGACGGTTTAAAACGATTTATCAGCAAGGAATGTCATAAAACAATTATACCTAACGATAGTGCGACAGGTACTTAAGATTAGAGTTTGTTATCCTTTTGTTTCATATTCCCACGGTGCAGTAGGTAACTATTGTTAGGCGGCGTTCTTTACTAAACGTTATAGGTAAACCCTTTGAGTAGGTAGTCCTTTAGATAAGAAAAGCTCGGAATTTTCGGTACTATATAAACGTCTGAATTCGTGATGCCCCATGCACATGATGCCCCACCTTCAGCCACGCGACGAACAGTTCGGTTTCCGTGCCGAGCACTCCACCACGCTGCAAATCACGAGAGTGACGCACCACCTCGCTGCAACTCGCAACAAGCTGATTATTCTCAGACCAAGAAATTACAACTTATGGAGAATAAAGTAAGGGAAGGCGACATCAGTGGGCCGGCAAGATTACTTTTTAGTAGCGACGTGCTGGCTCCTTATTCTGTAGAAACTTTGACGGGCTTGCAGAGTAAGCACTCACCATCCGCAGCTGATCTCTCTTTGCCTGATCCTCCGAACAACGATACAGAAAATCTTGAGACTACTGCCAAGGATGTGCTGCTGTTGACTCCTTTCGTTTTAGGTCAGCTAGTGGACTTCACGGTCTGACACCACAGCACCTTAAGGATCTGTTGTGTCCGAGCGCTGGGGAAGCTGGTGATGCACTTCTAAAGGAACTAACAGCTCTAGTCAACCTCATGCTCTCAGGCAATGTGGACAGTGGCATCACAGATATTTTGTATGGGGCCAATTTATGTGCCCTTAACAAGAAGGATGGTGGCATTCGTCCCATTGCCGTAGGTAGCACTTAGCGGCGTTTGGCAGCCAAAATTTGTTGTCGTTTTTATAGTACGGAGCTTACTACCAAATTTCAGCCTTTCCAATTAGGTTTTGGTTCAAAAGGAGGTTGTGAGGCCGCAATCCATGCGCTTGCAACATACCTTGACAGTAGCGAAGATGGAGAGGTCATCTTGAAAGTTGACCTGAAAAACGCCTTCAACTCTATAAACAGGGACACCTTGCTGACACAGGCCAAATTAGAAACCCCCAAAATTTTTAACTTTCTTTGGCAATGCTATAGTCAGCCAACAAAATTAATTTATAAAGACCACCTTTTGAATTTAGCTGTTGGATGTCAGCAAGGTGATCCGTTAGGACCAGTCATCTTCAGTTTGGCCATTAATCCAATAATTCAAAAAAATAAATCAAGATTCAACATTTGGTACCTAGATGACGGGACTTTAGGGGGAAAAGTAGAGACAGTTTTACAAGATTTAACCCTTTTTTTTATACCCGGATTTGCCGCTCTGTAATTGATACACTAATTGACACTTCTGTCAATATTTCAGAACGTGCACGCCTACTAGCTGTTGGAGAATGGGAGTCAGGGTTATGGATCCAGGCGCTCCCATCGCCCAACGTACGAGTAGGTACAATGTTGGACGATCAAACCTTCCGCATTGCCACTTGCCTTCGGCTGGGTACACCTTGTGTATCCCCGCATCATTGCACCTGTGGAGTAGCCGTCGATAATCTGGGACACCATGGTCTTTCTTGTAGCTGAAGCGCAGGTCGTATACCTCGGTATAGTGCGGCATATATGGCGCGCCGTTCCGTCAAACCCCAAGCGGTCCAAGTGGACCGCACCTCCCCAGGCAACTTTAGGCCTTATTTCAAGTTCTACTTTTGTATGGAGAAGTTTGATAACATACGTTCTCTATAACATTTCCTTGACATTTGAAGCATAATTTTATTATACCTGTGGTTCGATATTTTTTTCAAGTCATTGACAGTTGATGTTGGTTGTAGAGTGCGACAGGTAGTGCGTCAGGTTTATAGTGCGTGCGTTTGGAGTGATATATTCGAATTTATTCACGTAAGTAATGTTTTCTTATTAGAAATATGATTATTCGGTCTATAATGATTCTATTTAGGTGATAATTTAAAAAAAAAACATCGTTATAACTAATATATTTATTTATTTAAGCCTTTCATTTCCAAATAACCATAAATTATCTTAACAATCTAAACATCAAAATATTATAAAATTATACATAATTTCTTCATAACACAGTTATTTACTTATATTATTTTTTATTCATTAATTAATTACTTACTAAATTCATTTATTTATTTTTAATTTTTAAATTCATTATTTAATTATTGAAATCAAATTAATAGTATTAATAATTCAAATTAACATCCATTTTAAAGGTACTTATTATAAAAATATAAAATTTATAAATATATGTACTGCATGCATACAATTAATTAATTTCCTAAGTTTTGTAGTCGACTGACATAACCGGTTGTTAGTTGGTATAATACCTAAATCCTTGTTATTTGGAACCCACTTCTGAGTGCCTCCTCCTTCCAATGTTTACTTGCAGACAGTAATCTAATTGCGACCCATTTCGACAAGGTATCTCATGTTAAAAGTCGATGTAAAAGTGTGTTTTTGCCCTATTTATGTGTTGGATGGAGGGTTGTGGTCTAATTCTCCCGCGTATTGGGAGATATAATATTTTTAACTATTTTTCTTTTTCTTTGTCTTTTTTCGTGTAGTTTGCCTAGAGAGGGGCCTGCTGATATGGTTGGTATGGCTCATATTAATTTCTTCAAGTTCACCATCAGACGTAACTGTATCGCTAGATTGTGAGACATTTCCAGATTTATTTATTTATTTATTAACTCGAATGCAGGTTTAACAATATTGTGGTCTTATAATTATAACAGTCCCGGCTACATTCTACCACTTATGTGTGGTGTGTAAATATCATACTCGTACATCAATCAATGCCAAAAATATCTCTTATAATAACTATCGACATAATATTAAAATGTCAAAAAAAAAAATAATAATAATAATAAATGGCTTTCAACGGTTGGGTGATACCTTTATTGTTATACTCCTTTGGCATACTTAGGTGGACTCAAACGGAACTAGACGCCCTGGATAGGCGAGTCCGTCAACAACTGATATTGCATCGAATGTTACACCCACGATCTTCTGTCATGAGACTGTACATTCCGCGAAAGTGGGGGGGTCGAGGCTTTTTGAATGCCAAGAACCTCCACAACCGTGAAGTGTGCAGTCTGAGAGATTACTTTCTACAGAACGGGTGTGATATTCATTGCGATGTCGTGATGGTTGACAAGGGCCTGACACCTCTTTCCTTGGCTAACGAGAACTGGCGTAAACCAAAGGTGCTAGGTACTGAAGACTGTAGGGACGTATGGAAGAGTAAGGAGCTACACGGGCGGTTCTACCGGGTCTTAACAGGACCCGACGTAGACCTGCTCGCTTCGGTGAACTGGCTGCGTTTTGGGGACCTCTTTGGGGAAACTGAAGGTTTTGCCTGTGCAATTGCAGATGAGGTTATCAAGACGAACAACTATCGGAAATACATCATGAAGGACGGTACGGTCGACATTTCTCGAGCATGCCACCGTCCTGGTGAGTCACTTCGCCATATTATTTCCGGTTGTTCGTATCTTGCTAACACCGAGTACTTGCATAGGCACAATCAAGTAGCCAGAATCATCCACCAGCAACTTGCTCTTCAATATGGCCTTATTGAGTTTGAAGTACCGTACTATAAGTACACACCAGTGCCAGTTCTTGAGAATGGTCGTGCATTGCTCTACTGGGACCGATCAATCATCACGGACAGGACTATTGTTGCCAATAGGCCCGATATCGTGTTGGTTGATCGGACCCAGCGTCGGGCAGTGCTCGTCGATATCGCCGTCCCGCATGACGAAAATCTCGTGAAGGCAGAGAAGGACAAACTTAGTAAATACCTTGATCTGTCCTTCGAGATAACCGCCATGTGGGACGTAGACTCGACGATCATTGTCCCGGTGGTCGTTTCGGCAAACGGATTAATAGCGAAGAGTCTCGATCAACATCTCAAGAGACTCTCGTTAGATTGTTGGATCAAGAGTCAGATTCAGAAGGCTGTTATCCTCGACACGTGCCGTATTGTTAGGTTTCTTAGTCTGTAGCCTCCACCGCCGATAGTTTGGGTCCTACTCCGCTACTGGTGGGTCACTATTTTTTATATTTTTAAATGTATTTGTTTTTTTTTTATAAATGTATTTAAAAATGTATAAAATAAGAATGTAAAGGAATAAACGAAATAATAATAAAACGTTAAATTTTCGGAAAAAAAATATGATAATGAATAAATGAAATACAATGTCAAATCATAATAACAAAAAAAAAATGACAATCTTATTTATGTTAAGTCAAATGTCAAAAATGACCGTCAATTTATAATTTAACAATGTCAAAATATAAAATATCTATTTTAGGTGCAATAAATTATATAAACAACACAACATCAAATTATTATTATCAAAATGTCAATCGATTTAGCTCTTTATCGTCAAGGAATTCTCTTAAGTCATAATAACATTTATCAATTAACAATTTTTTTAGCTTTAATTTGAATTGGTTTATATTATATTGTTTTAAAGAGTCTGGCAGTTTATTATAAACCTTTGGTGCAATACACAAGAAACTATTTGACATCAAAGTTGTTTTGGCGCTATGTAAACACAGCTTATTGTCATTGTTGTGACAGATGCGTCTGTTGCGCCTCACAGCATCAGCGTTACGATGGAACAAGCGGATTAATATGCACAAATAGGGCTACTTCAAAAATGTAAAGCGATGGAAATGTAAGGATATTATACTTTACGAAGTATGGTTTACAGGTGTCTGTAGACTGTAAAGTGAACATAGCCCGGATACATCGTTTTTGAGCTTTAAAAACTACATCACTGTTAGTCGAATTCCCCCAAAAAATTAACCCCAAAAAAACACCATATCGCAGTATTGACTCCGAAAGAGCATGGTAAGCAGTAAGCAGAGCACCCATATTTACTATTGGAGTTAGCTTGTACAAGGCGTATGCTGAACTACTGACTCTTTTGAACGTCTCATCAATATGTATTTTCCAGTTAAGTTGCTTGTCAATATTAACACCCAAAAATTTTTAAGAGCTGACTTCGCGTATCTTGTGACCATTATATGATATACTTAGATTATTGCGTTTTGGCCTTTGGCTGAAATGCATTATTTGAGTTTTTGCGAGGTTTATTTTCAAATTATTATTGTTTAGCCACCCAACAATCGTTGCCAAACAGTCACTAATATCCTCCTGATACTGATTAGCATTTCGACATTCAATAGATACTGTACTATCGTCGGCAAACAGGGACATTGGATGTTTACTATATTTAGGGAGGTCATTTATATACAAAATAAACAAAAGCGGCCCTAGGACACTTCCCTGCGGCACGCCATAGACAATATCACGGGATTCTGATCTATATTCTATCTCATTTTTACTCTTAATATCAATCCTTGATATACTGGTAACTTGTGTTCAACCTGAAAGGTATGATTTTATAAGGTTTAGTGCATTACCACGGATCCCATATGACTCCATTTTGTTTAATAGGATCACGTGATCAACGTAGTCAAAAGCTTGTGTCATATCGCAAAAGATGGCACATACCGGAGACCGTCTATCAACATTGCTAATAATCGATTTATAAAAGTCATAGATAGCTAAGTTCGTGTTACTATTGGTTCTAAATCCTTTCTGCTCCTGACATAGTAGTCCGTGATTCTCCATGTGTGCATAGATTTTGCTATGTATGTATTTCTCAAAGATTTTAGAAATTATGGGTACTAATGCAATGGGTCTATAGAACTCCATTATTTCTTTATTTTCTTTCTTAAACAGTGGCTTTACTATTGACACTTTGAGTTTACTAGGATATATTCCTTCAATAATGCACAAGTTCAGTATGTAACTCAAATGTCCACTTATATATAAACTAGATGCTTTAATTACTTTTGTGCAAATGTCATCGTATCCTACACTATAGGTGTTTTTTAGTCCATTTATAATTTTTTGTATGTCAGCTGAAATACAAGGAGGTATAAAAATCGATTTTTGCGTCCCTACTATTTTAGAATTTACATTAAAGCCTGAGCCCGGTATTGGTTGTATTTTGTCAATGAAATAATTATTAAATGCGTTGGCTATTTCTAAGGGGTTCGTAACAGTGTCATCACCCACTTTTATTTTTGTTATTGAGTCCCGAGGAATGTTGTACCTTGAGTTATTAATAATATTCCACGTGCATTTGGATGTATTTGCTGAATTTATTATTTTATAATTATTCTGCGATCGCTTAGTGAGTCTAATTACTTTTTTAAATATTTTTGTATAAGCCCTGTATTCATGTTTTGTGCGAGTACAGGGGTTGAGTCTATATTTCCAAAGCAACTGGCGTTTCTTAATACTACATGTTTTCAACCCGCGTGATATCCATTTAGGTTTCCTATAAATTTGTTTTGTTACTATTTTAATAGGAAAATATTGGTCATAAATTGTTTTGAAATGTTTTATAAAGTAGTCATATGCTATATTAGGGTCAGATTGTAAATAAATGTCATGAAAATTATGACAGTCAGTAAATTTTCTAATATTTTCATCAGAGATGTAGCGAATACGTTTGCGCCACACCTTGATTAAGGGTATTCTCTTGGAAGGAATTCGAATAACTTGTGCACTATGGTCAGATAAACCAAACTCGATCACCTCCGCCTGACATGGCTTAGAAAAGTTATGTGCAAAATTGTCTAAACAGGATTTACTAATTGGTCTAGTCGGTTCGTTTAATGCTAATGTCATATTATAATTCATCAAAAGACATTGAAAGTCGCGAGTCTCTCTAACAGGTTTCAGAATATTAATGTTGAAGTCTCCCGCCAGTACTAAGTGCTCATAATCCCTCCCGTCCAACAACCGTAACAACGCCTCAAGTTTACAAAAAAAAGTTTGCAAATTATTTGTCAATGGCACTCTGTAGATACATACCACAACTACACTATGCCCAACAAGTTCAATACCACAGCATTCAAAAGGACCTGGAATTGATAAGGATTTTATCTCTGGTAATTCCTTCCACTGATGTTCTTTTTTTACAAGTATACATCCTCCTCGCTTTTTATCGCTTCTACTGTAACACGTAGCTAGTGAGTAATTTGGTACCTGTAAATAGTTTTCATACCCAGCCATTATGAAGTGCTCAGTGATACACAATATGTCTACGTTTATGTTTTTGTCACAAAGGCTGGCCAGACGAACGGACAATTCATCCGACTTGTTTAACAAGCCAGCTATATTTTGGTGCAGTATACATAGGTGCTTATTCGAGAAAAAACTGCGTACCGGTATCGCTTAATTCCGGCATGGTGCCCTGTGATTTATAGTCCAACAATGTCCTGTGCGAAATTGACTCTATTTTGTTGATCAAGACCAAGACAGAATCAAATACTGCTTTCAGTCCAAAATTGTTAATTGACCCAGAGTACCTGCGGAACATTGTGTAGTCGTACTTTAAATTCTTATTAGAGTCACAAAAATACACATTTCCATTGGTTTTTATTTCTTCATTCAGCTGATTGTTGAATAGTTGTACCCTTGAATTATATATGCGGGCGTCATACTTGTATTTGTAAGTGGGGGCGCAAATTACAATATTCGTGTGCTTAATGTCATAAAATATCTGTCGAATGTTAAAAATAATGCTCGAAAAATCCTTAGTGTAATGAAAGTCATCTTCTCCTATTAATAATATACAGTAATCTGCCATAGTGAATCCTTGCGTCTTTTTCTGTAGTCCCTGTATCATTTGTTTTATACCACAATTTGTTTTAATATAGTGGCACAGATCAGACCGTCCACCAATCGTTTTGTCAGCTATAGCCCGAATTTTATTCGTATTATCTGCGCTTACAATACATATTTTATTATTACGAGTAATAATGGGTGTAATGCTGCTTGACGATTCCCTACTAATCTGATCCCTTTTTGAAACAGTGTTTGATTGAGGTTTAGCTAAATTTTGTATTACAGAGGTTTCTAATGAGATATTACTTACATTTTTGAAAGGCGAAACCGGTCAGAAAATAAAATATTTGTGGAATGGTGTACAAGTGAGTTTTTTTCAAAAATGTATTACTATAAGTTCCACCAAGTGCCGACAATCGAAAGCATAAATTACATGAGATATTACTTGTTTTTGCTATTTGTTTTTCTGTCTGTACATACTTATTCTGTGTGTTTGTACGTTTCTTAGCTTTTGGTGTGACAGATTTTATCTTCGGGGGGGTGTGTGTGACTTTTTGTAATATTTTCTTTGTCACTTTTAAGTCATTAATTTCTTGTTTAAGGCTGGTGTTCTCCAACAAAAGGACTTGAATTTCATGGTGCGCACTATTTAAATTAACTTCTAAGCACTCGATTCGATGCTTTAGTTTTTGTATGGGTTCATAGTCCTCGTCAACTGAAATATCAGGCAAACTACTAGTGGTGCCATCTAAAAAATTTGAAGAATTTGCAGTACCCGTCTTGTTGAGGTCGCTTGGGTCTGAATAAGTGCGCTTACGTCTGACCGTGATATTCTCAAGGAAGTTCATAGTACTTCAGAGTAAATTCAATACACTTCTTTAAAATAAATAAAAAATGTATAAGAAAATGTTTTCTAAATTTTATTAAAGAATTTAATTTTCGGTTTCGTTTTATTGGCACTGTAGTTATTCCTATTATGTGTTTGTGAAATTCCTTTAGTATCAGAACAGGATATCGGTTTTCTGTGACTTGGTTGAAGCTCTAAACGGTTTCTGGTATTGATTCCTGGTACTTTAGGTTCAGGTACATTTGTAGTTGGATGTGCCTTCAATGTGATAATTGAATCATAATGCAATACTACATTTTCGCCCAACTCTTTCCTTGATTTGAATTCCGCTTGAAGTTCCTTCCTTTTTTTCAAGACTTTTTGTGTGTTATCTTGTTTAACATATATTTCTGAATTTTCTAAATTTGATTATTTTTCATGATTTGTATTTTTAATCCCATAGTATTCGTTGTCAAAACGACCGGCCTATTTCTATTTTGAGTATTTGTTTGCCTTGCAATGCGTTTGACCAGCTCGATGTCCCGTTTCTCACATGGAATTTTCATTTGTTCTTTAATAATTTTTAATAGTAATCCTTCTAGTTCCATATAAGATTTTTCACATTCTGGTATACCAAAAAATATGAGATTTTTCTTTTTGAGGTGTTGTTCCATTTTATCTATTGACAATTGCTGAATTTCGATTTGTTTTTCTAATTCGTTGAATTTGGTTTCCATGTCTTCAAATTTGTTATCTATATTTTTGTTTATGTCCTCAATTATAGTACTTTTCATTTTATTCATTTCATCTGTTTGGTTTTGCATAGTTATTTGTATATTTTTGAGAATTTCCATAATTGCTTCCATGTTTTAGGTTCTTTACGATATTACAATATAAAAGATTCTTAAAAGAAAATCAATGAGTTTTATAGTTGTGTAGAATTACACCATCTAGTGGTGAACAGCGGAAGCTATGATTTCTGACGTCTAGTATGATTTGCAGATAAACTTAACAATTTCCGAAGCACATGTATAATATATAAAGCCCCAGAAAGTTACCGATTTCCGAGTTATTTTTACGATGTTTGTTAGTGAATACAGTGAAAAGTATAAATAAAAATACTTTTTATCTCTGTAAATGCATTAGAACTCGTTTTGAGAACGATTATGTAAGTAATTATATATTTCAGTGTAATAATAGCTAGACAAATTGGGTGGGAAACTGTTATAAATTGGCCCGTTGATTTTATGTTTCGGCGGGTCGAGTTTTATGTGATGTTATTATAAACACCTTGAGGTCTTTTATCAAATTATTTACGTTATTCGATAGCATAGGTCCTTGTTCTTTGAAATTCATTTGAATTTTCTTGAAATTCATTTGAATTTTCTTGAAATTCATTTGAATTTTCTTGAAATTCATTTGAATTTTCTTGAAATTCATTTGAATTCTTGAAATTTAGCTAACAACGTGTTTTTCAAATTTTGGACTATCAGAATAAATAATTTGTTTGCATTTTTATTCATTTTTTGGGGCTTGATCATCAAATATATATCAATAAACCTATTGCCGTTTACAGAATCGTAAAGTATGGTTTGGTTGTAGAGTTATTCTTTTTTTTTTCTACGAGATAGTAAGACAACGTCACGATGTCATCACCCGCCCATCACCCGCCCGTGCTCCCATTCTTTTTTAAAATTTTTTGCGTAGGTTTGACAGGTTAAGTTATTTTTAGTGTGTATTATACGTAGGTCACACTATAAGTTTTGCGTAACTTAAAAAAACAACATGTTAAAACCAAAATATTATGTTTATTGCTTTTCAAAATACTCTCCTTTACATTTGATATATTTTTTCATGCGATCGAACCATTTTTTAAAACAGGAGGACCACAAATCTGAAGGCATGTTTTCTACGTGCTGATTGAACGCTATCACTACCTCTTCGGAGTTGGTAAAAGTGAAACCTCTCATCAAATCTTTGATCTTGGGGAGAAATCACAGGGTGCTAGGTCGGGGCTATGCGCAGGATGGGTGACGAGTTGTACTTTTTCGGAGGCTAACAATGACTTTGTTTTGGTGGCCGTGTGTGAAGAAGCGTTGTCATGATGTAGGAGAACGCGGCTTTTGGGTCGTCTTTCGCGAACTTTTTCTAACACCCTGGGTAAATAAATGGTAGAATACCACTCGGCATTAACACTCTTTTGATCTTCAAGTGGAATTGTACAGATGGGACCCGTAGCTGAGAAAAAAAACGCGATAATTTTTTTACAGACGTTTCTCGCCTGTCTCACGTTTGTTGGCTTGTTCTCATTTTCAAACACCCATTCACAAGATTGCTGTTTTTTTTCGGGTTCAAAACAATAAATCCACGTTTCGTCTCCTGTGACAATGTCATAAACAGCATTGGAATGTCCGTGGTCGTACTTCAGTAGCATCTCCGAGCACCATTCCACGCGAGCCCGCTTCTGCTCCGCTGTCAGTTCATGAGGGATCCAACGACAACAAAGTTTGCGAACTTTCAATTCTTCGTGTAAAATTTTCTGGATTTGACTTAAACCAATCCCCAATAGTCCTCGAATTGTCTCATAGGTAATCCGCGGGTTTTCTTCAATTAACCGCTTAACAGTAGCCACATTATTTTTGTTGACGGCAGTTGAAGGCCGCCCTTCACGAAATTCGTTATGTAAAGAAACTCAACCTCTCTCAAATTCAGCAAACCATCGCCTCGAGGTGCTCAAACAAGGTGCTTCTCTCCCAAACGCATTTTGAAGACGAGCGGCACAGTCTTGCGGAGAGAGAGAACTTTTAAAATCATAAAAAATCATCGCTCTAAAATTATAAACTTAAGACTAACGGGTCTTTTACGCGATTATTGAGATATATACATACCTCTTTATTACCCGACGTTTCGGCCCTGTTACAAGAGCCGTGGTCACGGGTGGACTGGCTTCAGCTCATAGTCGTCTTCGTGAAGTGCGGGTTTATTCAACTACCCTCACTTCGTCGTCACTAACTATTGTGTTCGGAGAGCCACTACGGCATACCACACTGATAGTATCAGCAAGCGGGCGTTCGGTGAGGCGGCGAGTACATTTGCTGATCACCGGATTCCACGACGTCGATAGTCGATATCCATCTTCCCGGTTAAAGTTGGGATACTTTTTTATTTCGATGGCTTCCCGCACTATCCTGGAGTAATAGTGTCCATCAGTGGATAGGACTTGTGGCTTGTGGAGTTCAATCCAGTGGTTGGGACCCGATTCCAACAAATGCTCGGCAATCGCAGACTTGTTTATTTGGCGGTTTTTTACAGCTGTGATGTGTTCTTTGACCCTCTCAGCGATATTACGTTTGGTCTGTCCGATGTATGAACTACCACAGCTGCAGTCTACCTTATAAACACCCGGTGTCTGTAGAGGAATGGTATCTTTAGGGGTTCGCAGGTGGTTTACGACTTTGGAGTGTGGCCTATATACAGTCTTAATGGAGTATCTTTGTAGTACTGTTCCAATTCTGTCCGTCACTCCTTTCACGTACGGCATAAATGCTGGTGCTCTGCTTACTCCTAAGGGTTGTACCTTGTTCCTTTCACGGTGTTGTGTATGTCCCTGATACCCGTTCTGCTTCAACACTTCCTGAACATGAGCGAGCTCTTTCTGCAAGTGTTCAGGGTCGCAAAGATCATAGGCTCGACTTACCAACGACACCGCAACGGATCTCAAGTGTCGCGGATGATGATGTGAACCGGCATTCAGGTACTTGTCCGTGTGTGTGGGTTTGCGGTACACAGTGTGTCCGAGAGAACCACTCTCTCTCACTGTTGCACAAAGTGCAAAACTTTTAGTGTGCCCCATGTAGAACCCGTTTTTAGACAATTTTTGGTATTTTTTATTTATTTTTAGGATTTTTATTGATAAAGTTATTAATTTTTTTGTATTTTTCTGTAATAAATAGGAAACAAATAGAAAAAAATATTTTTTTAGGCTGACATCGTGTTCAAACAATGTACAACTGGTCTATGAACCCCAAATCCGGAGTCTCTAGCATCAAAATTCAACATTTTGGACAAAAGTCCCATTTTTTATTTTTGGTCCTTTTTTTCTAAATTTAATAACTCCGGATTTAATCCACTTAGAGAAGCGCAGTTTTCTGTATTTTACAGGTCCCAGCACATATTTTGAGCCTGGGTACTTTTGGTCCCATTTGGCACCAAAATAAGTGCTTGTGCGACTCTTAGATCCGGCGTTATTCAAGGTCAAACCAGGACTTTGACAGCCCGGCGGCCATTTTGGATTTTTTCAACAGGCCATAGCTCCGGAGCCGGGAGGTGTACCGGGAATACCGATTTCACTGTCGGCATTGGTTGGGCCCACTCCAGGTTGGGTACGTTTGGGTCCAATTTGGACCCAAAATTTTTCACTTGTGGGAGAGTGCACAGATCGACGCAAGAGGTAAGGCTGACCTCCACAAAGAAAACCCTGCGCCTCTGCGACCTTTGGTTCGGGAGATACCAAAGTTGGAGAGGCCAAAGTTTATTTTTGACAGCTGCGCGGCCATCTTGGTTTTGTTAAAACCCCGATATCTCCCGAACTATTGGTCGTCGAGAGGTGGGATTTTGTGCGTGGAAACTCTCTGGGGGTATTCTTTCGACTGTTATGAAAAGGGGGGATAGATTCGACAAAGTCTGGGTCCAAATTTTGGCCCCAGAACTTGCCGGAAACAGTCCGGTAGAACGATTGGACCAGCCCGTATAGCCGAACCAGGGGGAGCAGCATAGCCGGGTAGGGTATCGCTGAAATGGGCTCGGGGAGCTCCAACGTTTGGGGGATATACAGGGTGTTACATAAGGATTATATCAACCTGAAGACACCCCCATTAGCTGATCACCCAGAACGCCTTTTGATATGTTTCGACCGCGAAACAAGAAAAAAAAGTTCATCAAGAGTGTTTTATTCGGTAATAATGTTTTCTTTCTGGATGATTTTTTTTCTTGTTTGGCGGTTAACACATATCGAAACGGGTTCTGGTCAACCAGCTGATGGTGTCTTCGGGTTGATATAACCCTTACGTAACATCCTGTAAAGTCAATTGGACGACTCTATGTCTGATGTAGTCGATCCCGTTTTGTGCGATTTTTAGGTTTTTATTTATTCTAGGATATATTTTAAGACTGAGAAGACCTCCTGCCTCCCTCTAGGTACTAACAAGTACGACTTAGACTAAGCATCTTTTATTATTTAGATAATTTTAAGTAATTTTAAGACTTTATTGCCCTTATTAGCCTAGGTTAAGACTTGTAGCTGCGCTACTCTGTATTTTAGACCCAGGGGAAAACATCCTGGTTGACTCCATAATTCAAACAGGGCTCTACATAGAGCCATCATTCTTTTCTTTTAACAAGAGTAGCATCTACTCACATATAGTAGAAATTAGAGTTGACTAAAGGGGGGGACACGCCTCAATTTAGGTGCTCCCTTTAACTTCCATCGTACAACCAGGAACTGGACCTGTAAAGGAAAAATAGTAATTAACACTGGGCATTCAGGTAACACACACACGCACGTACTCACAAACGCATTCGAACACACATACACACACACACACACGCACACATACACACACACACACACACACACACACACACACACACACACACACACACACACACACACACACACTAACACACACACACACACACACACACAACATCTACACACGTGCACACCAGTCCGGGTTGCGCACGTACTAGACACCAGCAAACTTCATTTTACACATTTCTACCGAGGTACCCTATACATACCTCGTGTATATCTTTTTGGAACATCAGTTTTTTTTTAAGCACCATGAACCCTATACACACGCCACCTAAAGAGAGGCAAGGGGCAGCGCCAAGTGTAACACCGTCCAAAACAAAGACCATCACAAATGTAGCCACCATCCGTAAGAGCTTGGAGACGGCTAGCGGTGGGACTATCACGCCGAAAGCAGTCCTCAAGCTGGATTTTTCGCCGTCAAAAAAGTCAGCGCTGCCACGAACGCCACCGAAGGTAAACACGATTAGGTCTAGGGCCGCGTCAACTACGTCTGTCGCCGCGCACACCAACACCACCATCGCCACCGCCTCCGCACCCATCTTTACAGCGGTCACCACCATCACTTATGCAGCGGCCACTGATACACATAATCAAACGACAGCCGCCACTATAGCCGCCACCAAAACAACTTCGGCTACAACCGCCGCCCCCGCAATCACGGCCGAGATACCTCCTCAACAATCAGTAGAGGAGGAGATAGTGGAGGTGCTGAATTCGCCCGCTCCACTGAATCGCTTAGCCAGGGCCAAAAAATTGGTTCTGCACGGCAAATCGTGCATAAATCAAACCGGGAACATGCGGAGAGACCTCAAAGCGGGCGCACTTGAGGCGTTCACGGACCTACTTAAATTGTTTAAAGAAGAAGATTCGGTAGAGGGCCCTCAAACGACAGAGGACAGAAAAAGATAAAAGATAAATTCAGACAGTTACAGATGGAGCGCCGCCTTAGTCAAGAAGACTTGGATGTGATTAGTTCAGTTGACAAGCTTGAGGTAGCCGTCAACACCTACACTGACATGCTGGTGGAGGCATGCTTGAAGTCGGTGTCACTCAAGAAGACCAACGAGCAACTCTGTGTGCCGTGGTGATCTGAAGCACTCACCAAGTTGCAGAAAGAAGTTGCTATCCGGAAAAAACTGGATAAGGTGCGCCGCGCCGCACCGGTGATAAGGGCGTAGGTCGTCGAGGATTACCTAAAGAAGAAGGAGGAATACGAGACTGCGGCTTCCCGTGCCATTTTGAGGGGGTTGTGGCAACACTACGGCTAACATCTGTTCGCATTTCGTCTTGTATTTATATTAATTTATTATTAATATTTTCGATAATTAGGGCTAAAATTCATCACAGAACACAATCTTACCATTATCAAAGTGTATCTAGGTAAAACCCAGTGTAAAATAAATAAGAAATTAGTGATATTTGCGTATTTTGTTTTACCGGCTAAAAGTCAATGACTGTTTGAAAATTTTAAAAGTGAAACTTTATCAACTCGGATTTAATGTGATTTGAGTGATTTTTATACAGGTAATCGTACTGATAAATAACTACTTATTATCGTACCTGTTAGTTTTTGAAGTTGTAGTGTATTCAATCAGATTCTTTTTGACATTACTTACGTATTTATTTGTGTACTTAGTGTATTCATCAGGTAGCTTTTTAGTATCTAAGTCAGTATAAATTTATAATATCGTAATGCCAGTCACACGTAGCATGTATTCTGCTCGCCGTGATGAGGCTAGACAAGAAGATATCTTGAGAAAACTTGACCTGACATTGAAGGAATTAGAGGTATCCAAAACGTTGATTAAACAGTTGCATAGGGAAAGAGATGAAAATGAAAAGGAACTATTAGATAGCCTAAATAAATACGACTTCATAAAAAATCAGATGGCTGAGATGCACACAGAGAATAGGTTAGTGTTAGATGAGCGGGACAGATTACAAAATATTGTGACTGGGTTCAGAGAGTGTAGTGACGAGTATGAACAGGGTCTCAAGCGCATGTCAGTCTTGGAACAGGAACTGCACGAAGCCCACCACCTCATTTCCCACCTTGAGGCTGAGAAACGTGACACCATAGTATCCCATACCCATAACTTGTTTGAGGAGTTAGTTGGTAGTGTGCCCAGCCTTGTTGCTACTGAACCCAGCTTAGAACCCACTATTACTATAGATTTAACAAAGGATGATACCTTAACAGCTCATTGTTCCAATCACAAGATGGGCATAGTTGAGTGCAGTAGAAACAAAATTAAGAAATATGTGAAAATTAATAAATACATAAGAAAAACACAAAAACTTATTAAAAGACAAAAAATTATGTACAAAAAAGTCAAGTATATTAATGAGAGAAGGCAACTAGGCGATGAACTTGACATGTATTCATTATTAATTGAAAATAATATCTCTTATCATAATAACAATATTTTAAAGTTAGAATCAGAAATTAATAATTTAAAAAATTCACTAGACATAATGACTGACAGGTATTGTAATGTTAAAAGTGAGTATCAGGAATACATTCTGGCCATGAAGGATCTTATGAGTCCAAATTCCACATTGACATCAAACAACCATTTAATTAGTCCTGAGCCGGTCTGTAAGTCCTCGCTGACTTCAAACATAAGCCCTTCACTTGAGTCAAACAAGAAACCCAGTAGTTCCTTCACCAAACAAAATATGATTAAATCTGAAATAGTGATGTTTTGTGATGAATTAGGGAAATCAATGGGCCAGTTACTTAGTTCATATTTAGAACAAAATGTTACTAACTATTGTATGCCGGGATTAATTTACTGTAACATTATAAAAAAAATTAAAAATTGTAATTTAAACAGCAACTGTACACTTTTAATTTTGGTGGGAGATAGGGGAAATGCATACAGAAATGCAATTGTAAACTGTTTAGAATTACTGAGCTTATTAGATGTTAAAAACATTATTTTATTCACACTTCCTTATAGCCGTGGCTTGTCACAGGCCGAAAACAATCTTAGATATAAGCTAAATCAAACAATACATACATTGACATTTCATAATCCAAATAAATTCCATCTGATTGACATTAACATGTATTTAGAAAATAATTTGTTATTGACGGAAGATAAATTCTATTTGAATAGATATTTTGGGAGACAGATAGCATCTTCGCTATCATATTTTATTAGTTATTCAGCCAAAAACTTGGCTAAACAATCTGCTTTTATTGAGCAGAAAAGTGACAATGTTTGTCTTGTGACCTTGGAATCTGTTCCAGAAAAGGGTGACAATAATTTAAACTTAGTTGTAGGACTATAGAGGAAATCCCTAGCAAATTAAATTTAAGGACAAAGGAAAAGTCTATGTTCATGAATATAATTCATCAAAATATTGAAGGCTTTTCTGGCAAAGAGTTAGAACTAGAATTATTTTTAAATGAAAAACGTATCCATGTACTTTGTTTAACTGAACACTGGTTAAAAAAACATGAAGTCTTAGTTAATATTGATAATTATAAAATCATTAGTGCGTTTACTAGAGATTACGCTATAAGAGGTGGGTCTCTCATTTTAATTAATGACAAATTAAAATCAAAAGACCGAAAAGACGTAGTAGCACTCACAAGTGAGCGAAATATTGAACTATCATGTGCAGAGCTAGAACAATATATTATTATTAGCGTCTATAGACCTCCTTCTGGAGATTACTACCTGTTTGAGTCCATTATGGAGGAAGCCTTAAAAAAGGTATGTAAATGTAAGAAGACTATAGTTGTATGTGGCGATTTTAATATTAATATTTTAGAAAACTCTCAGAACGCGCTAAGGTTCCTCAACCTTTTTAAATCTTTTAACTTACAAAATCTTTTTTGTGAACCAACACGCACCACAGCCACATCAGCTACCTGCTTAGATAATATTTTTTCTAACAGCGATGTAGATGAGAAATCTATAATACATTTTGTAAATTCAGATCATGCAGGTCAGTTAGCTAGATTTAAGTTCCAACATGTTCCATTATCAAAAAATATTGTTTGTAGACCAATCACAACTTATAGATTAGAAAAATTTAAAGAAAACATTAAGAATAAAGTACCTCTTTTGGAGTTGAATAATGATAAACACCCGAATGATCATTACGGAGATTTGTTCGGAGTAATCAAATACGAATGTGATAACATTTTCACTAAAAAAACAATAAATGTAAATCAATTTAAAATAAAATTTAGTGATTGGGCTACGCCTGGAATCTATAAAAGTAGAAGGAAATTATATGAATTATACGAGACAAAGGCATCTACTAATGAGCCACAAGTAATTGAACAGATTAAAAAGTACTCCAAACTATTCAAAAAAGTATGTTCAACAGCTAAATCTAATTATATACGGGCTAAAATTGAAAAATCTGATAATAAAACGAAGGCAATATGGAATGTTATTAACAAAGAAACTTGTAAAGCAAAGTCACGTGATCGATCCTTCGAGTTAAAAATAGATGATAAACATATTAAAACTGATTCTGAAGTGGCCAATGCATTTGAATCTTTCTTCACAAATGTTCCAATCACCACTACAAATAAGTTAAATTCGTCAAAAAACGTAGCCAATTCTCTTCTTAAATCTAGTGTTGATAAATGTAGAATTAACTTTGATTTTCAGTATATTGACTCTGTCACTATACTTAAAACTTTTAAACAACTAAATATAAAAAATACCGAGGATCTTTGGGGCATTTCAACTAATATAATAAAATCAATAGTGCCCGCTATAGCACCTCACCTTGCATTCATATTCAATAAATGTATAGATGAAAATCAGTTTCCTCATCTTATGAAGTACAGTAAAATCAATCCTTTATTTAAAGCAGGAGACAAAAGTGATCCTTCAAATTTTCGACCTATTTCCATACTCCCATCCCTCAGTAAAATTTTTGAAAAAATAATATTTAATCAATTGCTTTCACATTTTACAGACAATAAGTTACTTCATAACAAACAGTTTGGTTTCACTAAAGGCAGGAACACAACGGATGCAGGAGTTGCACTTGTGAAACATATATTTGATGCTTGGGAGGAAAAGCAGGATGCCATTGGTATATTTTGTGATCTATCAAAAGCTTTTGATTGTGTTGATCATGGGACTTTGCTACTAAAATTAGGTTATTATGGTGTTTCGAACAGCTCACTTGGCTTACTTGAGTCTTACCTCACTGGTAGAGTACAAAAAGTAAACATTAATGGCACCGACTCTTCTGGCGCCTCATTAGTCATGGGAGTACCCCAATATTAGGACCCCTTTTATTCTTAATATACGTAAACGATCTTCCTTATTTCACTAAAAATCTTTGTAGATAGTATTATTTGCTGATGACACATCATTAATTTTTAAAAGTGATAGACAAAACTTGACGATGTAAATAATACCCTTTCGGAAATATTGCATTGGTTCACAAGTAACAACTTGCTGCTCAATGCGAAGAAAACAAAATGTGTAAAATTTACTATGCCCAATGTTAGACAGGTGGATACTCATATTACTATGAATAATGAATTAGTTCAAATAGTCAATACCACAGTTTTTCTTGGGATAACTCTAGATAGTAAACTACAATGGGGTCCTCATATCACAGCCTTGGCAGGAAGACTTAGCCCAGCTGCCTATGCGGTTAGAAAGATAAGGTCTCTGACTGACGAAAAAACGGCACGATTAGTTTATTTTAGCTACTTTCATAGCGTTATGTCATATGGTCTGCTGCTGTGGGGCTCAGCTGCCGATATTGAGACAATATTCATATTACAGAAACGAGCTATACGAGCAATCTATAGACTCGGACCCCGTGACTCGCTGAAAGAATTATTTAAAGAAATTAATATTTTAAAATAAAATAAAATAAAATAAAATAACGTTTATTATCTTTGAAATTTTCAGAAAATTATTTAGATTCGTCAGAAGTTGGTGTGACTCTACCGAGGGTTCCAAAATGCAACGAGACTGAGAAGAGCCCTCAAGAAACTCAGCTCGGCTTTTTTCAAAATATTTCATCTTAAATCTAATACAGAGTTATTTAGAAAGGAGCAATTCGTTACGTTGTTACAACCAGGCCGCCTTGTCATCTAAGAAATCATTAATACTATAATAAGCTTTATGGCACAATTTACTTTTTATTAGTTTTTTAAATTTATTGACAGATAAATTTGCTATTTCGGTTGGCAATGTATTGTACATTCGAATAAAGTTCCCCGCAAAAGAATTACTCACTTTAACAGTTGCTTCTCAATATGTTTACGACAACATCTTATATGTACGGAAGAACATAGATCTCTTCAAAAAAAACTCCGATAACCATAATTTTAATACAAGAAATAAAAATAAACTGGCAATGACAAAAATTAGACTTCATAAAGTTGGTAATTCGTTTGTTGGCAAATGTATAAAAATTTATAATAAAATTCCTCAGGATTTGGTTGACATGCCTCTTAATAAGTTTAAAATAGTAGTTAAAAAATGTTTGATGATGAAAGGCTACTATAATGTAGACGAATATCTTAATGATAAAAATGCATGGTCACCCTAATCTTCTGTTGTTGGCCACTCGTATAATACAATAGAAACTAATTGTAACAATGTAAACAAAACAATATTAAAAAAGAAAATGGATAATCTACCTGAGTTTCTTGCTGGTCTCTTCTCAGGAGAACCAAATTACCGAACCAGCGAAAGAATCATTTTCTAATGGTTATTTATGTACTTACTTAATTTAGTATTTTTATAATATTACTTGACAAAATTGCAAAATTTTGACATTCATATGTGCTCTTTATGTACCTAAACTGAATAAATGAAATTGATTCTTTGATTGATTCTTCTTTGATTGTCGATAGTTGGAAGAACTTTTGTGCTAAGCAGGACAGGGAAAGCATGTGGGAAGTAATCTACAGGGTTATTGCAAGGACGAAACGCAGAGGAGAAGATCTGCCGTTGGAGAAAGACGGAGTGAGCCTCGACGCAAAAGGCTCGGTCGCCCTATTAGCGACGTCATTTTATCCCGAAGACAGTCGGAGGAAGACAGCGCACACTACAGTCAAATAAGGACCAAAGTCGACATAGTCAATGCTGGGGATGAAAATAGTTTTTGTGATCCACCATTCCCTCTGGCAGAGCTCCGGATGGTGTGCGGGTCTTTCAACCCTAAGAAAGCTCCGGGAGCCAACTGATATCTGCTATCAAGCAATCGTCACAGATCCACCAACTTTCCTTGTCCTGTTAAACATGTGCCTCGAACTCCACTACTTCCCACGCAAATGCAAGGAGGCCACCGTTGTCATCCTGGAGAAACCCGGAAGAGACAACTACTCCGTGCCCAAGGCCTATAGAGCCTTAGGGCTTCTCCCGATATTGGGCAAGATCTACGAGAAGCTGCTTATGTCCCGAGTAAAACACTACATCCTCCCAGGAATTAGTACCCGTCAATACGGGCTCATGTCCTAGAGGAGCACCGAGGGATGTCCTCGTAATCGTATTCCTCCCTCTATGCCCTAATGCAGCACGTACTACCGAAGCTAAGAGAGAAGAAACTCATCACGATAGTATCATTGGATATAGAAGGTTTTTTTTTTTTTTATATTTGTGTCGACAAATTGACGCCACCCGCCTGATGGTAAGCTGTGGCGACGTCTGGCGATTGTGGGCAACTCTCACAGTACACAGGAATACTATAGAGAGTGACCCTCAACTTGACGACCCAGTAATGTGCCTCTTCACGCTTCGTTTAAAGAACCCAGGGTTATATGTTGGAGGAAACACGTGCGCGGGCAGGGCGTTCCAAGCCACCATCGTTCGGCAGAGAAACGAACGTTTAAAACGCTCAGTTCTCGTGAAGACGGTTTCCACGGTACGAGAGTGACATCTCTGCCCGGCACGCATTGTTCGGGATCGGAAGGGAGAGGGTGAGATCAGATTGAAGAGCTCTTCAGAACACTCACCGTGGTAAATACGGTAGAACGCGGCCAAGGAAGCAATTGTTCGGCGCTGGGCTAGCGGCTCAAGGCTTCCCGTTACCTCCGGACAATCTATAATGCGAACAGCGCGTCGCTGCATAGCGTCGAGTGCGTCCAGCAAATACTTCGCGGAGCCGTCCCAGAGGTGAGAGCAGTATTCGACGCAGGGTCGAATCTGCGTTTTGTACAGCAGACACCTCTGGTGCGGTGTAAAGAATCGCTTTACCTTGTTCAGTATTCCTAGTTTCCGCGAAGCTAGCCCAATACATCTCTCAATGTATTTAGTGTTATTGAGCTCTCGACGTACGTCTATGCCAAGGATGTCTAGATTATCCTTCATTGGTAATGTTGCATTCTGAAGAGTGGGTAGGGGAAGGAAAGGGGATTTTTTCGCTGTAAATGCACACGCCTGTGTTTTGCGGGCATTGAACCAAGTTCTCGGCACCCCATTGGGAGATACTGTCGAGGTTACGGTCGAGATCAGCCACGAGTCTTCGTCTCTCCTCCTCAACTGCATAGCAATGAATGTTCCCGACGGATAGCATATCATTGATATGCAGAAGAAAGAGAGTTGGTGATAGTACGGACCCCTGCGGTACCCCGACATTCACTTGCAAGAAGCGAGAAGCCTGGCCATCGCAGAGGACCCGCACTCGGCGCTCGTTTAAAAAAGCTGGCAATCCAGCTGCACAGTTGAGTAGGTAGACCATATGTCGGAAGCTTGGAAAGGAGCGAAGCATGCCAGACCTTATCGAAAGCTTTGGCGATGTCCAGGCTAATAGCCAAGGACTCGCCGTACTTTTCCATAGCCTCACCCCATACATGCGTGACGAATGCCAGGAGGTCACCCGTTGATCGTTTTGGCCTGAAGCCATATTGCCGATCATTGATTAGCGAGTGATCCTCCAGGTATCGCATGAGCTGCTTATTGATAAGGAGCTCAAGCACCTTGCAAATGACTGAGGTGACAGCTATGGGTCGATAGTTGCCTGGATCGGAGCGATCCCCTTTCTTGGGGATCGGTTGTATGTTCGCCTCTTTCCAGACCTCCGGCACGAGCCCTGTAAAGTATGACAGGCGGTACAGACGCGTTAGTACTGGAGACAACTCAGCAGCACATTTTCGTAACACCACCGCCGGAATGCCGTCAGGCCCACTGGCTTTCCGCGCGTCGAGCGACCGCAGCACTGCCCGTACATCACATTGCCTGATTACAATATCAGGCATAGTGTGGCCATAGTTGGCGATGGCGGGGGGCTGCAGGCCACGGTCATCGACGCGGGAATTAGCCGCAAAGAGGTCTGCGAGCATGTCCGCCTTCTCTTGAGCTAGTGATCCATCAGGAAAACGCCGTGGTGGCAGCGAGGGTTGGCAAAAATTTGACTGTACGGCTTTGGCCAGTTGCCAGTATCCACGGCTGCCCGTGGGGTGGGATGTGAGCTCCTGACCAAGCCGCGCGACGCGCTGGGCATCCGCTCTCTTGAAGGCCCTCTTGCTGGACCTAGTGGCACTATTGTACGCTGCTTTGAGGCGGTTCACATTCGGGTCACGTGCCGCCCGAGCCCTGACCCAGGCGCGATACGCCGACTGTTTTTTCTGGACAGCCTCGGCACATTCACGCTCGAACCAGGGTCGAGCTTTGCGGATGCTGGCGACATCAGTGAAAGGGATATAATGTTCTATCCCTAGACTGATCTCGCCAGCAACGGCAGCAGCGCTATCCGAAGGCGCCTTCCGTACAAAGAAGCGTTGGCTCCACGGGACGGACGCAAAGTAATCGCGGAGACCGTCCCAGTCTGCCGACGAGTAGTGCCATAGTCGTCGAGTCATTTGCTCAGTACGAGCAGGCGGTGGCACTTGGAAGCTGGCGTGCACCACACAGTGGTCGGAAGTGCCCAGTGGGGCGCGTACCGACACACTGTACTCGGCTGGGCGACTCGTCAGCAGTAGATCCAGCAAGGCGGGCGTGGGGTCTGACCTGTCAGGTATCCGGGTGATCCCCTGTACCATCTGGGTCAGCCCGTAGGAGAGAGCGAATGCATGGGCGGATCGTCCCGCATGATCGGTCCTAAGGGACCCCAGCCACTCAACGTGATGACCGTTAAAGTCCCCCAGGAAAACCAGGTCAGCGTTCGGGAACCGCACCTGCGCATCGTCAGCCATTTCGCTGAGGTATTCGAAAAGCCTTGTTGTCCCAGTGTCCCCTGTGTGGGAGCGGTAGACGCACACGTAGATCTGGCTCATAGAGCCATGATCAACGTGCAGCCAAAGGACGGAGTAGGAGGGGTTCTCTAGACAGCGCAACCGGCGGCAGCAGACATCCGCCCTAACGAACACGCACACTCCGGCTTTGTCGCGGAATTGTTCCTCAATGACATAACCCGGGTAACTGAGGTAAGACGTGTTGTCAGGGCGGCGTATCTGTGTCTCCGTAAGGAACATCACAGAAGGCCGTGCCGTCTCTAGGTGATGGTGGACGGTATCGAGGTTCGCATGGAGTCCGCGGATATTCGCGAACTCCACCTCAAAAGGAATCGACTTTGTGGGGTTTCTAGAGGCCGCTGTGTACCGTTTATAACTTTGTTGCACTGTCATGATGAGATACAGGGAAGCGTGAAGACAGGGCGTCATTTGGTGCGGCAGTAAGTGACAAAGTGCAGAGGCTAGCTTCGTCTCGAACCGTGTGGCTAGGTCGGAGCCGACCCGCCGGACGGAAGGGCTCCCAAACCCCCCTGATGCAAGGCCGCCGCTACCCCACACCGGTTACCACCCGGAGTGGCGACCCCACATCAGGATTATGCGCAACATGTGGGGCATCCTCCTGGGGTGGTTGGTCCCAGGCGGGCCCCATGACTATGTTGCGGGCGGCCGCGGCAACGCCGTTGCTAAGGGTCTCCCTGGCCGGCGAATCGACCCACACCACCCACACTAGACTCCGCTTCGCCCCCACTGGACCCCTGCCTGCCGCACCATACATCGCCCTGGGCCCGACAGTGCAGCTACTGAACCCCTAACGCAACCCAGCCTGGGCTGGGTTACTTGGGGGGCTTTAGCACAGCTGCACGGTGGTACCCCCCCGGACCAACACTGTTGTACCACCTGGTATCCACGTAGGGGCCGAAGCCACCACATGGGTACCGTAATATACGAACCTCGTCCGTTAATCAGCAGGTGCGCCACTAGCAGGTGAGGTCGCTGGGGCCCGATAGATGTAAGAAGGGCCCCTTTGCACCCGGTTCCTTCAACGGCGCATGGTGACCCGCTATACGAGTACGTTTGGCGGAGGAGAATGTCCGATAAACGAGAGAAAAGAGTGATAGACTTCGGAAATAGATCCGTCCATATCCGTTACGCTGGAGAGGAGTACACTTCTTCCCACTTCTGACCATGGGACGGGTCGACATCCCGATGGTAGAGAAGATCAAGATGCTGGGCGTGACCATAGACGACAAGCTGACCTTCGAGCCGCACGTAGCAGACATATGCAGAAAGGTATTGGGCATCTACAAATAAGTTTCCAGAGCTGCAAAGACCACCTGGGGATTAAATTCGGAGGTCATCCGGACAATATATTATACGTAGGTCACACTATAAGTTTTGCGTAACTTAAAAAAACAACATGTTAAAACCAAAATATTATGTTTATTGCTTTTCAAAATACTCTCCTTTAGATTTTAAACATTTTTTCATGCGATTGAACCATTTTTTAAACACTGGTCCTCCCACAGATCTGAAGGCATGTTTTCTACGTGCTGATTGAACGCTCTTCGAGTTGGTAAAAGTGAAACCTCTCATCTAATCTTTGATTTTGGGAAAATACAGAAATCACAGGGTGCTAGGTCGGGGCTATGCGCAGGATGGGTGACGAGTTGTACTTTTTCGGAAGCTAAAAATGACTTTGTCTTGCTGGCCGTGTGTGAAGAAGCGTTGTCATGATATAGGAGAACGCGGCTTTTGGGTCGTCTTTCGCGAACTTTTTCTAACACCCTGGGTAAACAAATGGTAGAATACCACTCAGCATTAACACTCTTTTCATCTTCAGTGGAATTGTACAGATGGGACCCGTAGCTGAGAAAAAAGGGATCATATTACCAACGTTTCTCGCCTGCCTCACTTTTGTTGGCTTGTTCTCATTTTCAAACACCCATTCACAAGATTGCTATTTTTTTTTCGGGTTCAAAACAATAAATCCACGACTCGTCTCTGTGACAATGTCATAAACAGCATTAGAATGTCCGTGGTCGTACTTCAGTAGCATCTGTGAGCATCATTCCACGCGAGCCCGCTTTTGCTCCGCTGTCAGTTCATGAGGGTCCAACGAGAACAAAGTTTCCGAACTTTCAATTCTTCGTGTAAAATTTTCTGGATTTGACTCATACCAATCCCCAATAGTCCTCGAATTGTCTCATAGGTAATCCGCGGGTTTTCTTCAATTACCGCTTAACAGTAGCCACATTATTTTCGTTGACGGCAGTTGAAGGCCGCCTTCACGAAATTCGTTATGTAAAGAAACCCGACCTCTCTCAAATTCAGCAAACCATCGCCTCGAGGTGCTCAAACAAGGTGCTTCTCTCCCAAAAGCATTTTGAAGACGAGCGGCACCAGTCTTGCGGAGAGAGAGAACTTTTAAAATCATAAAAAATCATCGCTCTAAAATCTTTTCGACTTAATTCCATTTTCGTTGCATACGTAGAACTTTGATGTGTGATAAAAAACAATTGAGGTCTTAGGGTCTAGGGATCGAACCGCAAAATTAAGTTTGTTTTTTATTGTATGTACTTTTCCGGGATAAAAAGTACCCAGCGTGGTGCCCAGAATATTAAAGAATAATTACACCAAGTTTCATCGTAATCGAACCGGTAGTTTTTGCGTGATGCCTGAACAAACAGACAGACAGACAAAAAATTGTTATTAATCACATTTTTGGGTTCGGTGTCGGTCTAGTAACACCCACTTGCCATTTAATTTTTTGATATTTTCAATGTACAGAATTTTCACTTCTACAGATTTATTATAAGTATAGAAGATAGGTACAGCATGTGGCGAAAACTGTGCATATAAAATATCTCTGCTCACGCCCTTGGAAAAATAAAGCACGTCAAAAATTTGCTCAACAACCCGACCGACTTCAATTACTGAAATGGTACCAAAATGAAATAGGACCACTTGGAATTAGACCTTTTAATTAAAAAAATAATTTTCTAAATCTGTTCTCCCAGTCAAAAGACATGAGGTAACAAATACCTTAACTCCTTTTTTTTAATTCGGTTGAAAATAGGCTACCTCTATATCCTTCCGCCGGGCGCCACTGGAAATACGTTCTGCTTGTAACCAGAGACGCCCGGCAACGGACGTTAGAGCGGCCGTGGCCTTGGGCCGCGGAATTAAAAAAAAAACCTCTAAATCCTACTAATATTACAAATGCGAAAGTTTTATGTATTTTAATTTTTTTTTTTATATTGGGTTCGTCAAATTGACGCCGCCCGCCTGGTGGTAAGTCGTGACGACGTCTAGCGATTGTGGGCCACTCTCACAGCTCTTCACGCTCCGCTTAAAGAACCCAGGGTTATATGTGGGAGGAAACATGTGCACAGGCAGGGCGTTCCAGGCCACTATCGTTCGGCAGAGAAACGAACGTTTAAAACGTTCGGTACTCGCGAACATGCTATCCACTGTGTGGGGGTGGCATCCCTGCCCGGCACGCGTTGTTCGGGATCGGAAGGAAGAGGGTGGGATCAGATTGAAGAGCTCTTCAGAAAACTCGCCGTGGTAAATACGGTAGAATGCGGCCAAGGAAGTTATTGTTCGGCGCTGAGCTAGCGGCTCAATGCTTCCTGTTACTCCGGACAATCTATAATACGGATAGCCCGTCGCTGCATAGCGTCGAGAGCGTCCAGCAAATACTTCGCGGAGCCGTCTCAGAGGTGAGAGCAGTATTCGACGCAGGGTCTAATCTGCGTCTTGTACAGCAGACACCTCTGGTGCGGTGTAAAAAATCGCTTTACCTTATTCAGTATTCCTAGTTTCCGCGAAGCTAGCCCTATACATCTTTCGATGTAGTTTTTATTATTGAGCTCTCGACGAACGTCTATGCAAGGATGTCAAGGTTGTCCTTCATTGGTAATAATGCATTCTGAAGAGAGGGTAGAGGAAGGAAAGGGGATTTCTCTCTGTAAATGCACACGCTGTGTTTTGGTGGGCATTGAACTCGACCAGGTTCTCGGTACCCATTGAGAG